>CM024758.1:147507686-148188424 GCA_014218235.1 Colocasia esculenta | reverse complement strand
TTTTCCTCGTCCCTGTCAGAATACCGTTGATGTAAAGTCCCTGCTTTTCTCCAGGTTTAATTTCCAGTCCCTGCTTTTCAGATGTCACCATTTACGGCCTCCACACACGATTTCTGTCTCCTTGGCCTCCGTCTCTCTTTTCCCATTCCCGTCTTAACCTTCCCTCCTTTTTCCATCGCTGGTCCCATGCGAAGTTACTCTTACATACCTGCCAAGAACTTATACAGCAACCATTGACAGCACTTACAAACCGCCTTTCGAAGGTCCGTGAAACGTTCTTCACACTATAAAAGGAACCCAGGGCCCATACTTATCCTTTCACAACGCTTCTAACGCTCTTCTCTTCCTATCTTTCTTGCTCGTCTTCTTCATCTTTATTTGCAGATGTCTTCATCTAACCGTGCTCCCCAGAGGGATGGCAAGGCACCTGCCTCACCGGTGCCACCGTCACCCCCGGCTCCCCGTTGCGACAGTCCACCTTCAGCGCCGACTACTGGGATGTTTTTACGTGGGCTGGAAGATGGCTTTACAGAAAGCCTCCCGGCATTACGGCGACAAGGGCCTCAATAACATCCTCCCAGACATCGGCCTAGGGTAGAACACATCCCTTCCTCCCCTCCTCCGCTGACCGTTCCGGCACATCCCCTTCCTCCTGACCGTTCCGGCACCTCCCTTCCTCCCCTGACCGTTCCCGCACCTCCCTTCCTCCCATCCATCCCCTGACCGTTCTGCCTCCTCCCCTCCGTACTCTACCGAGTGGTCGGTAGAGTAGAGGTAGAGAGTATTGTAACATGGCTTCTTTATGATAAGCATTTTCGTTTGATGCAGTCTTCTCTGTGCTTATGTATGTGCTCTGTATCATGCAAATCAACATGTTACCAATAACACACTGTAACATCCCCTCATATATACTATAATCAACATGACCAACGACTGTAAGAGATTAAAACATATAATGTAAAACTGTATGTTAGACTGTAGTGCTTGAACTGTAAGAGAGTAGTACTCAAACTGTAACAGGGCTGTTCTTTAGGTGTAACACTGTAGTGCTCGAACTGTAACACTTAGTACTAAACTGTAACATTTTATTACGTATAATATAACAGAATACGTAAGTGCTGGAACTGTAAGAGGTAGTGCGCGAACTGTAAGAGTGTACTGCTGAAAATGTAAGAGTCTAGTGCTAAACTGCAACATCTTATTACATATACTGTAACAGAAATCGTGAGGAGACAGTGCTCTTCCTCCTCCTATCTTTCTTGCTCGTCTTCTTCCTCTTTATTCTGAGATGTCTTCATCTAACATACGGTACACAGGTTAAACTGTAAGAGTATTAGATTAAACTGTAACACTTCGTTACGTACACTGTACAAAAACGTAATTGTAAGTGCGCGAACTGTGCAAGTGTATTACTGAAACTGTAATAGCGTAGTAGTGGAGTTGTAACATCGTAGTGCGTAGACTGTAATAATGTATTACATACACTGTAATATTGGAATATAAGGACGACGTTCTGTTGTAACTAATACAAC
The DNA here is from genome assembly GCA_014218235.1 of Colocasia esculenta. Taxonomy (NCBI): domain Eukaryota; kingdom Viridiplantae; phylum Streptophyta; class Magnoliopsida; order Alismatales; family Araceae; genus Colocasia; species Colocasia esculenta. The sequence continues at coordinate 148,186,892 of CM024758.1, read as the reverse complement.
ATTTAAAATCCGTCAGGATTGTGGGGTGGGTTGCTACAAGTTCTTCGGTTGTGACCTGTTGTTTGCACCGTGAACAAATATATGCATGATCTACTTCTCCTCTTGAATGTATTCTCCTCTTTCTCGGTCTTCCTGGCAACCTTTTTGTTGTCGGTGGCTTGATTAGAACTTCTGATGGTTGAGGCGGATCCGGCATGTCAAATGTTGGGATAGGTTGAATGTTTCTTTCATATGCAGCCCTATACACTTCTGTGCTGTAAAATGCCGAAACATATTGAGTAACGGCCTCTTGTTACTGCCAATTGCTGCGCATGCATGCTTGCAAGGAATCTTGACAAGTTGCCAGTGTCCACAGGAACATGTTTGTAGATGGAGGTCTACGGCGTACGTCTTCATACTTTCAACAACCTCAAATTTGATTCCATCTGAATGACGGATTGCTAAGCTTCTCCTTTCTTGAAGGTTTTTTCGATGATTTTTTGTACTTTAGGCAGTATGGTGTATCCCACAATGCAGCATCAATTTTCCTCTTTGCAGCCATTTCCATCATTTGCACTCTAATTTTGTCAACCATCTGTAGTATTGGTAGACTTCGCGCGTCATGTATCCAATTGTTGAATGACTCTGCCAAATTAGAGTATAATTCACCAAACCTGTATGGCCATGTGAAGGAAATTAGGATAACATCAAATATCTGTAACAAGTGTCCACTACATACTGTAACCTTATTTAACACGTTCTGTAATAGATTATCCCTACAACTGTAAGCACATAAATGGCAGAATGTAATAGAACATATCGCTTATGTATTTAAAGAGCCGAACCTTTGTCCCTGGAAAAGAGCATGGGACCAGTGTTCGACATCATTTCGGAGCACCCATTCTTTGGCTCAGTAGAATTAAGCTCCATTGCAGTCATTGCGTCTTGGTACTCTTGTTCAGTAACAGCATAGGCAAGCGCTGGAGAATTTTTCTAAGTAATTTTTTGAAAGGGGCGGCATACTCCCCGCACATTGGTCGTTGAAGTTCTGCATGATGTGCTGGAAACAGTAGCCGTGATGATCATTCGGAAATACGTCAGGGATCGCTTCCTTCAGACCTCTCCCTCTGTCTGATAGGAACGCGATCCTTCTATCTGATAGCAATGCCTTTTTCAAATTTTGTAGAAAACCAGACCCAGTTGTCATATGTTTCCGAATCTGCGATGGAGTAGGCTACACTGAATAGCTCATTGTTACCGTTTAAGGCACTTGCAGCAAGATAACCCCTTGCACTCTATGCTGTTTGATATGAGTTCCGTCCAAAAAGAGCATAGGTCGACAACAACTTCGAACCCATATGCAGACGCCGCGAAGCATATGAAAAACCGTTTGAAACGTTGAGTCTCCGGGTCCACTTCTAGAGACAAGATCGATCCCGGGTTTGACTGTAATGCACGTTCGCTGTACCAGTTCAACATATGATAGCTTGTTCTGAAATCGCGTATAGTGAACCGACAGCAACCTCTTTGCCCCACCATGCCTATTCAAATGATTATACATGTTCTGTAAGAGTGTTACAGTTCTTGTCCTCATACCTTACGTATCCTTCTTAAGTTGTTACAGTATACGCTCAAATCATTACAGTTGTTACAATACAAACCCTTACAGTATATGATTACAGTTGTTACAATACAAGGGTCAGAGACTTACAGTATATGATTACAGTTGTTACAGTGGCATGCAGATATTGTTACAGTATACGTCGAAATGATTATAGTTATGACAATGATAGTCTTACAGTATATGAGGACAATTGTTACAATGCTAGGGTCAGAGAATTACAGTAAGGATCTATTGATTACAGTAACGTCATGATGTGTTACAATTCAATTCATGGCATACCTGATGATAAGGGATGCAGATACCGTATTCCCGACGGATGTCACTCATCATTTCACTTGCTCTGTAGGTGGGTTTATCAACTAGTTTCCCCTTCACATTTGCTACCCACTTCTTAGATGTCGTGGATGTCCGTCGCTCATAATGTCACATCCACAGGTGTGTATGTTGTTGAGACTTTGATTGCAAATTGTGGACCTCCACGAACGACAGACGCATGCAGGCGCCATGGGCAAAGAGACATTGCAACGTACAGTTAATCGTACAGAGTCATTCTTCAAATATTTCCAATTAAATCCTCGTGCGATCGCGTAATTTGTCAGTTCCATCTGCAATAGCTCTTTGCTTATGAAGACTTGTCCTACTGAGTGTATTCTACCTACGGAATATTGCGTCAACACTGGTACTACACCTTCCGCTCTTCTCCTCGCACATACAACTCGAAACTGCTTCCTGGTAATTGGAGGGGTTCTGGGGTTACCAAAGAACCGCCATGCGTGTTTGAAGTACTTCTGCAAATAATGTACATACATACATTCTTAAGACGAAGGCTTGTTAAGAATGCATGGGATAACATGAAGGGTGGTGAAGAATACATGGACCACGTACCTGTCAAGTGGTTGCGTTCCATCTGAATGACGACTAGCATGCGTACTAAGGCAACGAGTTTCCACCTGATGAATTTGTAGATTTATCAATGATTTTCCCTGACACTTGTGAAGATCAAACATAGCTAGGACATCCCCATCGTCAAGCAACACCTGTTCAACGTCGGTATCCATGGGAAGACGATACTTCAGCATGTTCTCCTGCATGTCTACACCAACCTTTGGGAAACCCTGCTATGAATGGACGCCAAATCCGTGTCCCTCCCTATGAAAAGAACGAAACTTTGATCTCCAAATGAACATCTTGCAGGGAGCTGCTCCATTGGGTGGCAGAGGAAGACGAACGGTTCGTGGAAGACGTTTCGTGTATGAGGGCTTGGACTGGGGGTCAAAATGGCGGGAGTGCGTATGGGCTACCTAACATGGCGGGAAAGCTCTATACGAAGGGCTGTGATTTCCTTGACGTCCCGTCGTCTGTCGTACCGAGTATTTTCAGCCGCCCGATGGTCATCATTGCAGTGCACCGCCATCTTGTTGAGTCCAGTGTCCACCCGTCGGGTACACCGACTTCATATATCATGACTTTTCTCCTTCCCTTCTCCTACACCGCCATTCCTCCACCAGACCTCTTCTCTGTTACAGTTTCCCATCCTTCAGTTACATCTCCAGACGAAGCAATCCGTCTCTCCCCTCTAACGATGGCAAGCCGTCGATCTCCTACGAGCGCTGACATTCAGAGCATTGCGGCGGATGCGGTGCAAGAAGCGTTCGTGGAAGAACCACAACTCCAAGTCGTACGAAAAAAGTAGTTTCTTCTTACCCTAATACGGATGTTTGTCGAATGAATGTTTTCATTTTTAAGATGCGATCTTTTCTTTGCAGAAAGAATGAATATAATACGCGATGCTCGCTTCTGTTCTACCGTTCCGTTATGGCCGATTTGCAATTTAGGAGCGCGCATCTGAAGTTGATGAGGATTCACCATTTCGCGCGTATATCAAATGCGAAATGGTGACCTACCCAATTTCACTCATTGTCGATCTTATGACACGTTTCGATGAGCGAGCGTTTTAAGATTGGCTCATGCAGCATGACTTTTCGCCCTTCAGACATAGCCAAAGTTATGGGTATACCAACGTTGGTTCCCCTATCGACCTGAACACGGATGGGACAAAAGCCAGTTTGCGCCGGATCCTTGGAACCAAAAGAACGATGGACAGGCACAATGTCCATTTGAAACTTAAGGAGTACGTTCCACAGGAGGGTCAGCTTGCTGTTGAGATTTCCGTGAAGCTTTGGGTTGCGCTTCTTTGTTCCTGTTTCTTCTTCCCCACAAGTGGGATGTCGGGGTCGCTGTCCATTCTGCCATACCTGGACGACCTCCATGACATGAACAACGCCAATTGGGCTGCCGCAATCCACGAGTACCTGATGTCGGGGGTGATGGCATTCAAAACAGCAGCTGGTTCCTGCAAAAACATCTTCCTAACCGGTTGTGTTCCCGCTCTCGGTGTGAGTATACTGTTACGGTACACTCTGTTACAGTTCCTGAATGTGTCTATTCCAGAAGACTCATAGAGTACATTTACAGAAGACATATGTATATGTTACATACGTTTTCATATGTCCTCTGTACAGTTCAAGACGGTCTATATTACAGATGGACATGAACCTATTACAGTATCTGTTACATACATTTACAGAAGACATATGTATCTGTTACATACGTTTACGATACACTTCTCATACGCATTATCTATTTCATAATGATGTAGGCATGGTTTTTGATGCACCAATACAAATGGAAACCAGATCATCCGGAAAGGAATCCCCCATTTTTCCGTTGGGATTGCCGGAATAAGGGACCGGAGTTATCGCCCTACTACGGGGGTTGCGACGATCTGATGTAAGTGTCACTTACCCCTGGAACTGTGTTATCTTGGTATATGACTTATACATGTACCTGTACCTGTGTTAATTCAGGTGTATTTGGAGTATAATGAAAATGAGGAGCCACCTAGAGCTTCGCGACGATTGACGGCATCCACGTCAACCACTTCCCGAACCCCTCCATCAGATAACTCTCTGCATGGCATTCTTAGCCAGTTACAGCGGCAGAATGACCAGTTACTTCGGCAGAATGACCAGTTAAAGCGGCAGAATGACCAATTACACCGGCAGAACAATATCCTCCAGTCAATGGATGGAAGGCTACATAGACTGGAGGAACAATTTCAGCGGCAGCCTCGGTGGCAACATCCCCCCCCAGAGACAGAATGTGCAATTTTAGCCCTACCGCCATTGGAGCTCCCAACAGCTTCAGTACGATCACATGCCGTGGCAAAGAAGAGTTACCAACGTCCAGGTAAACGTTTTGTGTCCTTACATTGTTTCATTTGCTTAGTTACAGAAGATGCTTTCCTCATTTACAGTTAGAGTCCTACTCTCTTACAGTCATTCCAATACTTAGTAATACGATTGTACTCTACCTTTACAGTTTCATTCCTTGTCTGTTACAGTCTTTCATATACGAAGTTACAGAAGTGTTCTCTATGTTTACAGCTCTCTTTCATAGACATAACAGACTTTCGTGTTCTCAGTTACAGGAAGGAGATCCGTGCAGACAAGGTCGCGGCGGTCATTTAAGGAGTTGCACATTCCCGAGTTGAAGAGGGGAAAAAGAGGGGGCGAAGGAGGAGGAGGAGGACCAGAGGAAGAGGAAGAAGGAGGAGAAGGCGGAGGCGGAGGAGGAGGAGGCGAGAGGAAGAGGGAGGAGGAGGAGAGCAGAGGAAGAAGAGAGGACAGGAAGAAGGAGGAGGAGGAGGAGGCGGAGGAGGCGGAGGCGGAGGAGGAGGAGCAGAGGAGAGGGCGGAGAGGAGGCGGGAGGAGGAGGAGCAGAGGAAGAAGGAGGCGGAGGAAGAGGCAGGAGGAGAGAGAAGAGGAAGAAGGAGGCGGGAGGCGGGAGGAGGAGGAGCAGAGGAAGAAGGAGCGGGAGGAGGCGGGAGGAGGAGAGCAGAGGAAGAAGGAGGCGGAGAGGAGGCGGGAGGAGGAGGAGCAGACGAAGAAGGAGGCAGAGAGGAGGCGGGAGGAGGAGGAGCAGACGAAGAAGGAGGCGGAGAGGAGGCGAGGAGGAGGAGGAGCAGAGGAAGAAGGAGGCGGAGAGAGGGGAGGAGGAGCAGAGGAAGAAGGAGGCGGAGAGGAGGCGGGAGGAGGAGGAGGAGGAGGAGCAGAGGAAGAAGGGGCGGAGAGGGAGGCGGGAGGAGGAGGAGCAGAGGAAGAAGGAGGCGGAGAGGAAGAGGCAGGAGGAGGAGCAGAGGAAGAAGGAGGCGGAGAGGAGGCGGGAGGAGAGGAGCAGAGGAAGAAGGAGGCGGAGAGGAGGCGGGAGGAGGAGGAGCAGAGGAAGAAGGAGGCGGAGAGGAAGAGGCAGGAGGAGGAGCAGAGAAGAAGGAGGCGGAGAGGAGGCGGGAGGAGGAGGAGCAGAGGAAGAAGGAGGCGGAGAGGAGGCGGGAGGAGGAGGAGCAGAGGAAGAAGGAGGCGGAGAGGAAGAGGGAGGAGGAGGAGCAGACGAAGAAGGAGGCGGACAGGAAGCAGAAGGAGGGGGAAGAAGAAGGAAATAAAGGAAGCGGCGTCAGATATCCCCATCATCATTGTCCCGACGTGTTACAGCTGGGACGAGGATAAGACGACAACCAGATATCTTTACGGTATGGTTTCCCCTTACAGAATTTACATAAGCTGAGCATTCGGTTACAGAACCCTTCATGAGACATAACAGTTTGTTCCGAGTCCGTTACAATTACATTATAATATTTTACAGAACATTCCTTTTTTACTTACTCTATCGCAGCCAGACGATTTTCGGCACCACAAAGCCACGAAAGTGAATGTGTCCACTTGCGAACCGATCCTTGTTCAGTCTCAAGAGAGTGCAGACACACTTCCAACGGGCAAGAAAGAGGAGAGACGTGATTACGTCGCCCGGGACGCATTAGGAGTGGCCGAAAAGTCATTGATTGAACGATTTTTCAATGAGTGCTTCATTAATGAGTACGTGTTACATTATATGTCTACCATGTTTACAGTTTCGACCAAAGATGTTTACATTATATATCTACCATGTTTACAGTATATGTCTACCATGTTTACAATATATGTCTACCATGTTTACACTATATGTCCACCATGTTTACAGTTTCGCCAATTACTGATGACAGTCTTAATTCTTACCTGTAGAAATTTCATGTTCAACGGCCCTGTGGAGGGATACGACAATTTCCTCTCGTTTCATGACATCCGGGAGCTATTGTTCGCGAGGGAGAGCGAATCGGTCGTAATTGACTGCTACGTCAACGCTTACTTGTTTCGCCCCCGTGAAGAGAACCCGGACATTTTTTGGAATTTTGGATATCTGCATGCCGCTTTAAAGGGTTATGTCCAATCTTGCAGAGACGATAAGAGCAAGGAAGAACATTTCGAAAACGCTTTCAAGAGATTGGACCGCGCCCCAATGAATTCGACGTCATCTTCTCCCCATGCACGTTGGAACGAACCATTGGGCTCTTCTGGTCATCCGCATGAAGGAAAAAGAGTTCCACGTGTACGACTCATTACGAAACAAACATCGTGCTGACATTCCACAATATGTAAGTGACCAGTGTTCCATACGATGCTTACATTCATTACAGAGCGCGAGCACTTGTGTTACAGACGTAACAGTAACATGAAATCTACGTTAAGTTGCTCGAACTCTTTTGTTCATTCTCTTATGCAGGTGGAGGAACTGATAAGATACCTGAAGGGCAAGCAGATAGATGCAGCTACATGGCCGCTACGCTACCCCGACCCATGCCCACAACAAGGATCGGGAGACGACTGCGGAATTTTTACTTGCAAATACATGGAATGTCTAGCACGTACGGACATTCAAGATTGCCCTTCAGTCAGAATGACATGCCTATTGTGCGAGCAAAAATCGTCCTCCACTTCATCAAAGCGTACTTCAATGGAGAAGGGCGTTCATAGCGTCTACAACTGAAGGAGAACAGCCGCACGTACTAACTCCTAACCATTGTAATGATACTTGTTGTATGGTCTTTACCTATTCTTGTTACAGTATAAATGATACTACGTTACAGTTGAAGAAGTACTGTCTTACAGCTTGAGCGCCCAGCTACGCCTACCTCATTACAGTGTGTGTAGAATCCTGTTACAGTCTTTACCTATTCCTGTTACAGTATAAATGATACTACGTTACAGTTGAAGAAGTACTGTCTTACAGCTTGAGCGCCCAGCTACGCCTACCTCATTACAGTGTGTGTAGAATCCTGTTACAGTCTTTACCTATTCCTGTTACAGTATAAATGATACTACGTTACAGTTGAAGAAGTACTGTCTTACAGCTTGAGCGCCCAGCTACGCCTACCTCATTACAGTGTGTGTAGAATCCTGTTACAGTCTTTACCTATTCCTGTTACAGTATAAATGATACTACGTTACAGTTGAAGAAGTACTGTCTTACAGCTTGAGCGCCCAGCTACGCCTACCTCATTACAGTGTGTGTAGAATCCTGTTACAGTCTTTACCTATTCCTGTTACAGTATAAATGATACTACGTTACAGTTGAAGAAGTACTGTCTTACAGCTTGAGCGCCCAGCTACGCCTACCTCATTACAGTGTGTGTAGAATCCTGTTACAGTCTTTACCTATTCCTGTTACAGTATAAATGATACTACGTTACAGTTGAAGAAGTACTGTCTTACAGCTTGAGCGCCCAGCTACGCCTACCTCATTACAGTGTGTGTAGAATCCTGTTACAGTCTTTACCTATTCCTGTTACAGTATAAATGATACTACGTTACAGTTGAAGAAGTACTGTCTTACAGCTTGAGCGCCCAGCTACGCCTACCTCATTACAGTGTGTGTAAATCCTGTTACAGTCTTTACCTATTCCTGTTACAGTATAAATGATACTACGTTACAGTTGAAGAAGTACTGTCTTACAGCTTGAGCGCCCAGCTACGCCTACCTCATTACAGTGTGTGTAGAATCCTGTTACAGTCTTTACCTATTCTTTTATAGTATACATAATAGGAGGTTACATTTCCAGAACACATTATTACAGTATCAGTTGAAATCTTTTACAGTACTTAGCTATTGTCATTATAGTATGCATGCTATGAGGTTACAGTTGGAATGCTGTTATAGTCGTAACCTTTATGTTTTATAGTTTGCATGATAGGAGGTTACAGTTCGAGAACTAAAGCTACAACTATTTATTACATTACATGTTTCCCGTGTTACAGTATGTGCCCTTTTTCATTACAGTGTCCATGCTATGGGGTTACAGTTCCAGCAGTACAGCTTGACCGCTTCGGAGGAACCTGTTAGTATTACAGTACACGCATCATAGATAGCACATACAAGCCCACAGAAGACTGCATATAAGGAAAATATTTATATTCCATAAACAAGCACTGTTACAATCTTAACTCCGTAACCCAATAGCATGGACACTGGAATGAAACGGAGGGGAGGGGACAAATAAGGACAGCAGAGATAGGAGGGGAGGGGAGGAATAAGAAGGATTGCAGAGAAGGGAGGGAGGGGAGGGGAGGTGAGGTGTAGGAAGGGATGGGAGGGGAGGGGAGGAACTGGTCGGGGAGGGAGACATTCTAAACACCCTAACCCGATTACTCGGTGGACGAGGGAGGGGAGGAATAGGAGCGGGCCGGGGAGGGACGAGGGGAAGGTGAGGAAGATATGTGTTCTACCCTAGGGCCAATGTCAGGGAGGATGTTGGTGAGGCCCTTGTGGTGGTACAGCCGAGAGGCTTTCTGTAAAGCCATCGTCCACCCAACGTAAAATCCGTTCCAGTAGTCGGGGCTGTACGTCTCCGGGAAAGGTAGAGCCGGGGGAGCCGGGGGCGACGGTGGCACCGGTGAGGCAGGTGCCTTGCCATTCCTCCGGGGAGCACGGTTAGATGAAGACATCTGCAAATAAAGATGAAGAAGACGAGCAAGAAAGATAGGAAGAAGAAGAGCGAGGGAAGCTTGTGATGAAGGATAGGAATGACCCAGGGTTCCTTTTATAGTGTGAAGAACGGTTCACGGGCCTTCGAAAGGCGGTTTGTAAGTGCTGTCAATGGTTGCTGTATCAGTTCTTGGCAGGGTATGTAAGAGTAACTTCGCATGGGTCAGAGTTCACGGGCCACCGAAGCGTCAGCGTCGTTTGGGGAACAGGCGATGGAAAAAAGGAGGGAAGGGTAAGACGGGAATGGGAAAAAGAGACGGAGGCCAAGGAGACGAAAATCGTGTGTGGAGGGCCGTAAATGGTGACATCTGAAAAACAGGGACTGGAAATTAAACCTGGAGAAAAGCAGGGACTTTACATCAACCGGTATTCTGACAGGGACGAAGAAATAAGTACCAGACTCTGACAAGGACCCCCAATTAATTTTCCCTATAAATATTGATGATCGTAATAATATATATATATAATCCCTAAATATTTATCAGAGAATCAGCCACTTTATCCACTTCAAGATTCGATGTGATTACTGGCAAACCCAATGTAGCCATTGACGATGGTCGCATCAACCTCTTCCAATTCTCATATCACGTCAAGCCAATCAATCAAATCATGAGTTAACTTCGGATTGTAATATATTACGTTTAATCCGAGGCGATGACTTTATGGGTGTGAAGAGCACAAATTCTATATATTTCACCCAATCCAATCATCCGTTCAACTGTCGGACTTCACTACCAGTAATCCCCACAAGAGCAGACACCATCCGTGAAATGATGAAACCGATTGGTGTCCCTCACAGATATCTCCCTCCCCTCAAACCTGGACACGAACTTCATCACCGTGTGACAGTCGCCGCATATCCGAAGGTTCTTAATGACTCGGAGGGGAGTCCCCGGCGACGTGTTCAGGAGCCCCAGCGCCACGGCCAGCTTCTCGCTGTGCCCGCACAGCATCACCTCCTTGTCCTGCTCCTCAACGTCCTGCAGCACCACCTCGGTGCTGGGCAGGTAACCCAGCCTCCTCATCCGGGCGTCCAGCTCCTCCACCCGCTCCAGGATCTGCGGCATCTGCGGGTGCGACTTGTCCCCGGCCAGAAGCATGTGCAGCTGGTTCCCCACCTGGATCCAACTGTAACCAGGGTTCTTCTTCAAACCCATGGCTCTCATGGCGTCCCTGACCCTGCCCACTCCGTCCCACATCCCCTTGCCCGCGTAGATGTTGGAGAGCAGGACGTAGTTCCCTACGTTCCGGGGTTCCAGCTCGAACAGCTTCTCGGCCGCGACCTCGCCCAACGCCACGTCCCCGTGCACCTTGCAGGCGCTCAGCAGCGCTCCCCAAACGCACGCGTCGGGCGGCTGGTCGGCGGGCATCTCCCCTATCACGGCGTACGCCCGACCCAGCTTCCCGGCGCGGCCCAGGAGGCTGACAACGCAGGCGTAGTGTTCCGTCCTCGGCGCGATCCCGTGACGTCCGGACTTGATGACGTCGAAGTAGTGCATGCCCTGTTCCGTGAGGCCGGCTTGGCCGCACGCCGCGAGGAGGCACGTGAAGGTGATCGCGTCGGGCCTGACTTGCCCGCTCCGCTGCATCGCGTCAAACAGCTGCACGGCGTCCCCCGCCCCGCCGTGCATCGCGTACCCTCCCAGCATCGCGTTCCAAGAGACGACGTTCCTTGATGGCATAGCGTCGAACAGACGGCGGGCGTGCCGGATTCTGCCGCACTTGGCGTACATGTCCACCAGAGAGCTGCCCACGTACACGTCCTCAGAGATGCCATTCCTGATGGAGAAGCTGTGGCAGGACTTACCGTGCGTCAGAGCGGCGATGTTCGCACAAGCCGGCAGGACGCATGGGATCGTCACTGAGTTGGGCTTCAGCAGGCCGACCGTCTGCATCTCCCTGAAGAGGTCCAGCGCTTCCACATCCCTCCCGTTCTGCGAGCAGCAACCGATGATGGATGTCCAAGAGATGACGTTCAGCTCCAATGCTCCGCTGCCTTGCAGCTCCCTGAACAAGCTCAAGGCTTCGTCGACCCGGCTGTTGTTTGAAAGCCCCGAAACCAAAGCGTTGCAAGAAGCCACCTCCGGCCGACCCGCGAGGTGGAACACACGGAGCATCTCCTCCACGCACCCACACTTGCCGTACATCCCAACGAGCGCACTCACCACGCAGCCGTCGGATTCCAGACCGCACTTGACCGCGTGCGCATGGACCTGCGTGCCCACCACGGCGTCCTCCAGATCACCGATCGCCGGGAGTACACTCGAGACGCTGGAACCGTCGGGCCTAAACCCTTGCGAGTGCATCCTCTGCAGCGTGGACACGGCCTCCATTCTGAAGCCATTGGCGGCGAACCCCGCAATCATACCATTCCAGGTGACGGCATTGGGCACCACTCCTGACTCGCACATCCGATCAAACGCCCGAAGCGCCTCCCCGACGCACCCTCTCCTGGCATAACCGTCGATCATGGCGCTCCAGGGGACGACGCCCGGGCTGGCCATTCCGTCAAACACCCGCTGCGCGTCCGACGTCCTGTCAGACCTCAGGTACATGTGAACCAGGGAGGTCTGAACGAACGGGTCCCCGTCGAGGCCAGACGCCAAGGCGAGAGCATGGACCTGGCGGCCGGCGAGGAGGGCGGCGGACTGCAGCCCCGCGCAGGCCTTGAGGACGCTGGGGAGGACGAAGCAGTCCGGGGAAGCCCACAGCGAAGCATGCGGCGGAAAAGGGCGAGGGCCGCCCGGGCGCTGCCGCCCAGCGACGGGGACCTGGAGAGGGCGGAGATGAGGTTGGAGAAGCAGAAGGGGTCGGGGTCCTCGACATCGTCGAGCAGAAGCGCAGCGTCTCGAAACTGGCGGAGGGCGGAGTAGAGGGAGAGGAGCTTGGTGGCGAGGCGGGTGTCGGCGGGGAAGGCGCCGGATTTGAGGAGGTGAGCGTGGGCTTGCCGGAGTTGTGGGTAGGAGGCGGAGCGGAGCAGGAGTTGGAGTGCGGGGGCCGGGCGCGGCGGGGGCGGCCTCCGCAGCTACAGCCAAAGCCACAGCAGAATGGAGGACGCTGCTCCTCCTCATAAGAGGAACAAACGGAGACTGCTCGACACCGTCGACACCGCCGTTGGGCGTCGAGAAGGCGACGAAGTCGGTGTCATGATTTTTTTATGCTTTTTTTTTCTTAAAGTTTTTTACTAAAATAATTATATTTTATTATTTAATAATTATTTAAATTATTTCTAAATTAATTATCAAATTTATCACATCGACAAATTAATGACTGGATGATAGATGATGAAAGAGATATCTTAAGAATCGACATTAACAATGTTGATAATTTTGAGTCTCTCTTCTTAAAGGACTCAATTAACGTTAACCACGGGAGGGGTTTAAATTAACAGTGGTTACATCATCATTACTGTCAACACTTTAGCAATACCATCAAGATCATATACCTAAATGCTGATCGTTTGGTTATCAATTTATCGACATGGTAAGTTTGTGTGATTAGTTTGAGAAATGTTTTTTAATATGATTTCATTGTAATAAAATATAATTATTTTATAAAACCCTTTGTCTCATCTCCTTTAAAAGATTTTAACGTTTGCCAAATATATGATATTTAGTTCATACGTAAAGGGTATAAATAAGAATAGAAATCTACTATGGATCTTTTGCAAAAGTTTGTCCAGTACCGGAAGAAAACGCAGAAATCCGTAGCACGTTCGTTCAGTTACTGGGAGTCGGGACCACTTGTGGTCGCCGTCTTCCCCGTCCTCTCGCACGCCTTTTGGTTTCCCGCCACTTCTCTTGTTCACCCCCCAAAACCCAAATCGCCGCGCGCGCGCGCGAAGAGAGAGAGAGAGGCCACAGCTCTGAGGCGCGGATGGAGGTTGAGGTGAAAGCTGAGTTTGAGAGGAGCGGCTTCTGCCACAGCTCTGACGGTGCGGATGGAGGTTGAGGTGAAAGCTGAGTTTGAGAGGAGCGGCTTCTCCCTCGCCGAGGAGGAGCAGATCCTTCAAAAATGTAGGCGTCGCCTCCTTTACCTCCATCTCTGTGTTGGAATTTCTTGTAAGAATGGCGGATTTCGTTTTATTCTTCTCCATGTTGTTCTTGTTTGTTTGTGAAGGTCTGACTTTCTGCATCAACTTCGGGCTCACACCGTCGGATCTCGTCTCGCACTGGGAGGTGTACTATCTCAACAGGTAGGCAAGAATCCATCATACTCCGAGAGCCCTTTTGTGGCTTCAAGTGAAAGCGTCTTCTGTTTCCTTTTTTGCCCTTTTCCACTGCGTACTAAGTAAGTACCTGTTGTATCACATGGATGGTCTTCAGGCAACTAAGTGGATGAGGTTGAAAGTGCTCACTTGGATGGTTTTCTATCATACCTTCAGAATGAAAAGAAGGAAAGCATCATCAAAGGGGAGTCAAACGTCCATATTACTCCTCTAATGAAGTTGACATGTGAGTTTTTAGTGTCAACGATCCGCTTGTTTCCGATCTTCTCTCCCACACTAAATACGGCCAATTTGTATCTATGTTCTATGTTGCTATTATCTTTTTTTGAAATAAAACATATTGCCTTTGATATAGGCTTCTCAATGATGAAGAATATGATGTTAAAGAGAGCTTCCTCAGCACCCCAATCAATCAAGCTGAACAACCATATTTAGAATCACATAACACGGTGACGACACCTGGAACCAATGAGAGGCCTTCAAAAGGACTAACCATCAGCAGCAATCGCATGACTCCGTTTGGCCAGAGAACTAACAAATTCGTATTACAGTTTGCCTTCAATCATCAAAATGTTGAGAATGGAAAGGAGGAAGTTTCTGCAACCCAAGAAGATGATCTCATTAAAAGAGTTAAACCTAGTGAAAGGTGTTCTTTGCAAATTCATTGTTCACAGCCGAATTCAGGGTGCAGGTTTATGTATGATAAGATTGAAGACAAAGTAATTACTCTGACATATTACTTATTTCTTCATCTACCAAGTGCTTTATATGAATGAGGTTTTGGATTGTGTAGTTTCTCTCCCTTGAGAACCGCATTAGGAGGCATGCTACTGCTTTTGCTGCATCTGGACTTTATGGTGAACTTACAGATGCTACTTTGGCTTCACAGGTGACTGTCTGATTCATGCCTTGTGTTTTCTCTCTTGTATATTTATTCTATTTCAAGATCCCTACTCGTCTTTTACCAAGTTCAAGCTTTACTTGAAAATTTAGTATAGTTGGGACTCCCCTAAATCTTTTCTATCCCACATTTATTTACCTCAAAAGCATCATATTAGCCCACTTGCCCTGAAAGGCCAACTAGTGTACACTGTATGCAACATTAGAGAATAAACTCTCCTCTCCTCTCTTGTTGCACTTCCTTTTATTCATAATAAATTGGTTGTACAATTTACCTTCTTTGAAAAAAGAACAATGGGAATAACCAAAGACAATGTGCTTGTGTATTTGATAGATGTGCAAACAAATTTATGAATTCAGGCTATAGCATAAAATGATTGGGTTTCCCTTGTTACATATGCAATAATCACATTGTGGTGATGGCTATACTGTGTGCAGGGGTTCCACTCAAATTGTTGAATCAGGAATATGATGTCGACTACTATGTTGTCTAATGTTTATTATATGATGATTGCATGACAGAAAAGCATATTTGCAGTTGGTATGGTCTGTTCTGATGGAGAAGGACGCCTGAGTGAGAAATTCTGTTCTATTGCAGGGGAGGTATGTTGGGCTTTTCCTACCTGCGCTGTCTATGTTGTGGTTCATAATGCTTTTTAGTATGCAACCTGGACTATTCACAAAGTCCGCTTTTCTTGTAGTGTGGAGCATTCCGGAGGGCAGCGAGTTCGTCTTGATCTCCAGAAGTTGGTTGAGTTCTCTTTGTTCCCTGGTCAGGTGAATGTGGGGCTTATGCAATAGTGTACTTAACCAAAATGTGCTAGCAGCAATCTCCAAGAAAATGTATTTTAGTGATTTTGAATGCAGAATTATCGGTTCTTTCAGGTGATTGGCGTTGAGGGGCAAAATCCTAGTGGCCACTGTTTGATTGCATCCAAAGTGACTGATTCTTTGTCACTTTCCATCCATTCAAGTGCACCTTCTGCAAAAAGGCAAGCCATAGGTCAGGAGGATCAATCTGGAGTTCCTCCGTATACCCCCAAGGTCCTATCTATGGTATGTTGGCATGTTTTTGAACCCTGCATGCTGCTTCTGTAAATATCTATATAGGTATCCATGTCTTCCACTGTATCAAAAAGGCTACTCCTAGTAGAATAAGCAATTGCTTAATGAATGGGCACTTTGAGCTGGAGAAGATATTCATTTGGCAGTTTTTTGGTTCTTTCTTTCTGTTGCAACATCTGGCCGTCAGCCAGTCACTATTTCATGTCTATTCCGGTTCTCCTATCAGTCGACCAGGTTGTGAAGGAGAACCACATCAATTTACAGTTTTATGTCCGTGTTCAGGTTATTGCAGCGGGCCCTTTTACAACCACTGACAACTTGTTGTTCGAGCCCTTAAATGAGATACTTGCATATGCAAGCAGGAAGCAGCCACAATTGCTTATCTTGGTAAGGACCTGTATAAGATCTTTCTGTCCTTGAGGATTAAAGCTCAAATTCTGACTGCTTATTTTTTGGTAGATGGGGCCTTTTGTTGATTCTGAGCATCCAGACGTAAAAAGGGGCACTTCTAGTAAGAGCTTCGATGACATCTTCAATGTGGAGATTATCAGGAGGGTTTGTAATTCTACAAGGAGTCATTCATTTCAAATTTCAGTCCACATTATTAACAATAAACCAGGAAAATCTAAATATATTGCATGTCTTTTTCTGGTTTCTTTTCTACCAGTTGCAAGATTACATCGGATACATGGGTTCTGCTGTGCGTGTGATCCTTGTGCCATCCATACGTGATGCTAACCACGATTTCGTGTATCCCCAGGTTTTCTCTGAATCAAATCATATTTTTTTATTTCCATCTCATTCATCTATACCTATCATTGTTTAACTTCATTTTGATTTAATTTGAATTCTTCAGCCTGCATATGAGATTTATCCACCTGAAGAAATCAAGCATCAGGTTTACTTCTTAATCGATATAAAACTCTATTTTACAAACAAGCCCATGATTTTAAATTTATTGTACACAGATTCTTATTGGCTTATGTTTCCTATGTCTTTATCAGATAACTTGTCTCGCGAATCCGAGCATTTTCAGCTCAAACGAGGTGAGCATCGACATATTAATCTTTGTTTCTGTCACTCCAGTAAGCATATCGGTGATTATAACCTCCTTAGATGGTTATATTCATTGGATACTAGATTCTGATATCCCAGTTCAGTTGCCAAGAATAACATGATACCGGAGGATATTAAAGGCTTTATATGGCCCAACTGCATTATAGCTGGGGCCATAGTGGGTGGCATTATCTGATAGCCTGTCTTCCCTTCACTCTGCCTGAGGCACAGCCTCCTTTGGTTTCAGTGCCTAACATGCAGGGACGGAAGCAGCTAGATCACATGATTGAGTGGTTTCCTGACGTCTGACTTCTGAATGCATTAAAAGCAGGTTCTAGGATTTGTAACCAAATTATTGCATTACAGTAACTTAAAGTTTAAATCACGGTTGTCTGAATTACATTCTTAAAAGCATCTTTAATACCATTGGCTAGATGATGTTGCCAAATGCACAAAGCGGCCACCCATTTTCTCTGTACAACTGATCTAATAAGGTGAACAGATAACCCCTAATTTTTCTATAAACACATGCGTGCTTTTCCTGTCTTTTTCTATATTCCGTGCATTGAAATGTTGCCAATCTGTTCATATTATAAAGTCTGTTTAATTGTCATTTCCTCCGGTATGCATTTCAATGAGCATCTTTTTGCCTCCTGGAAATCGATATAACATGATATGTGATTTGCTGTTGGGTTTTAATGTTTGGATCTGCCATACTTCTGTTTATAATTCATTTCTTTCTCTATCCCATATGGCTTCTTCTCAATTGCCAAGTGTCTTAACTGAATTTTTTGAATTAATTTTCTGGTATTTTTCTTACATAACCATAACAATATAATTTATTCCGTGAAGCAAATGAATATGTTAATATTTCTACAGTTTCTTCTCACTTTTTCCCTTGATAGGTAACGATTGGTTGCAGCACTGTGGATATCCTGAAACAGCTCAGTGGTGAGGAGATTTCACGAATACCACCTGATACTTCATCTGCAGATCGCATGGCACGACTGAGTCATCACTTATTAAGGCAACGAAGGTATGCATTTTATTTTACTGAATTTTATGTTCAAAGTGGTTTAGCAGTGAATTTTGTACCATTCACTTTGTTTTGAAGGAAAACAAAATAAAATGAGAATTACAACACTAATTCATTTACATGTTTGAATTGGACAGCTTTTATCCCCTATATCCACCCTCAATTGATGTCCCATTGGATCTATCACTGGCACCTGAAGCTTGGAGATATCTCTGTTTCCAGATATTCTACTAATACCCTCGGATCTTACTCCATTGTGAAGGAAGACTTCACATTTCAATTCACAGAAATGTGATAAATTGACAATTCCTATAACGCTATTCTCTTTTTTCTTCCTTTGTGGGTGCAATTTGTATCAAATTTTATGTAAATAGTTTGATTGATCCAGGTTTACAAATGCACCTGTTTGTTAAATTCTCCTTCTTGGCACTTGTTCTGGATACCATTTTCATGTCCAGATCTGTTTGTGGACTTCCTATTAAAAATGATTTGCTTCCCTTCCTAATAAGCTAGAAATATTTAATCTTATTTTCTATCTAATTGATGCATACAGGTTTTGGAACTTCGGGAAAGAAATGAGGCGAATGAACCAGTGAAGTGTATGTGTGTGAACCCGGGGAGGTTGGCCAAGGGCATTGGAGGAGGCACCTTTGTAGAGCTTGCCTATGACACAAATCCTGATAAAACAACCGCATCAATTTTGAGAATCTAAGCTTCTTCATAAGGTGAAGTCCCAGGTGTAGCACTTTCCAATGAATTTCACAGGGTGATGGAGCGTACTTCTCTGAAAACAAGTATGCTGGATTTCCCTTCAAGCTGAGGCCCATGTTCTCTCGTGGACAAAAAGGAGGCGCAGAAGTACCTGTCAGAGGACAAATATATGCTACCAACATCGGCATCGGAAGACATATGACTAGCTACATCCAATGGCTAACTTTGCCTGGTTGCTCAGTTTTGGCGTCAATTCTTCAGCAAGGTAGAGCGGGAGTGCTTTGTGACTGGAAGATCCGTCGGTCAGAAAGCGTGTGGTATTAATTGGTATGTAAAACTGTTTCTTTTGCACTTTGAACTGATGATAGGAAATCTTCAGAGTTTCTCCCAGGCTAATTATTAATCTTGTAGAAAACGTTAATTCACAAGGTCATTGTATATTGCTATTTGTTTTTACAATGCCATTTCCTCTATTGCATATTGTTGCAGCATGTCATTTTCTGTATGGAGTTAACCGAAAAAGGAAAGGATCCATATGATCTAGTACAAGAACAGGTGTGAATAACCTGAATGAAGAGAAACTGATGACATATGACAAGCCTTCTCATGTTTGGATTGATTTTGGTTGCGATATTTTAAAATTCTTGAGAGGTGAAGAATTAATTGTTTTATTCTACTCAGTCAATATGTCATTGAATTTAACTTAACCTCTCGATCCATCTGGCTAAGACTTCTAACATGGCTGCATGAATGTTCGCTGAGCGATGACTGACAAAAAGGGGTCTCGTGCATTGACGCGCGCTAAGATTGATGCTGCATTTATTGGGTGCAGCAGCCTCTTGTCTTGTGATTTGTGAACTCAAACAGATGGGGTTGCACCAGTGAGGTGTGATGCGCATTAATTGTTACTTTTTTTTTTCAAGTCATTTTGGATATGAAAGTGGGTTTAATTCATTGATCTTGCCAAAGTAATCAAGAGAAAGTGAATTAATTCACTGTAGTTAAACTGGGTTAACTACACAAGAAAATAAACTAAAAAGTGAGTTAACCATGTATAACTTTAGTCATGGGTTGGAGTTATCTTTAACCCCAACTCATTGCCAAAGAGTCAAATGCATGGGTTTACATACGCACGCATAAAACCCTTTCATGTTTCACCACGTTGTTCCTTTTACTTTCTCATTTCTCATGAACGCACGGTTCTTAGTTATATACTATTTCATTCATCAGAAATAACCCAATGTTTATTGTAAGACTAATCTTACAGTAAAATTGTTGTGGACCGCAAGGGAAGCAATCTCATTAGTTGTGAAAGAAGAAGGGTCTTGTCAAACTCTTCTGAGCCAATAAATTATTATCTTATAATCCATATCAATTTTATTACAAGACTAGTCTTATAGATAAATACTCGTATCTCTTAATCTTACAATAAGGAACCATTTTACTTTGGATATGGGGATATAAATACATGGTTAAAAATCTAATTGACTTTGTCATGATGGTTTTGTCTAACAAGGGGTCCTGGGGTAGGATACTAGAGTACGTTAGGATATTCCTACTCGACCCCAACGGAATGAGGTAGTGTTACCTTTTGATGACAAGGGGTATCCTCTTTTTTTTGTTTGAAAATAATTCTAGTCAAGAAGTGGGTTAAGTTACACCTGAATATCTTAACATATGGGTACACAACCTGTTAAATATTTTTCTCTTCATTAAATTGAATGGCACAATCTATGCAACGGCCTACATGATTCTCCTCCAACTTAACTACTTCAATGGATTGTATGGTTTCATTTGAAATTACGTACTTATAATGGGAATACTCCATATATATCCTTGAAATCTTTATTATACATTATAGGTTCAAATCGAAAAAAGTCATCCATTATATCCATTTTTGTGAAAATAGAAGAAAAAGTTTGTTATCGTCTAAACAGAACCGTTAAAGAAGGGATAAAAATATTAAAATACCCCTCTTCAGTGGGGGAGATATATTTTTAATTTTTTTTTACTAAAGAGAGTTGTAGGGGCAAGTAGAGTTGCAGGGCAAGTTAATTTTTTTATCCTCTTAATTCAAGTATGGTTGAGTTGGTTGAGTTAAATAGATAGAATCAAATCATAGGGTCATACATACCCTCTCGAGTCTTGGGGTCAGGATTCAAGTCTTTAACAGGTCTTGGATCCTAGGTCATTATATAATTGATATAGTTCCTAAGTTTGCATTGTGACATCGATTATATAACTACTAAGTATTGATTATGTTCCTGAATATGATTAAGTTTCACTCTGCTAATGATTATGTATCCTATCAGACGCTATGAAATTGTCTAAATACACATTACATTGTATCGATTAAGTGACCCACAATAATCAATTAAACATACCATATGTGAAATCAAGAAAAAAAATTAAGTCCTCAGCACTAGGTACTACTTATGTTTCACTCAACAATGATTATGTATCTTAATATGAAAAACAAGCTTCTAAGTATATATAGTATTCAATATCAATATTTATATTGCTTTCATAATCGATTAAGTGTACTAGTGCATTTTGCCATTGAAAAGTTTTAAGTTACACATTATATTGAGTATTGATTAGGTTGTCTCGATAATAGATTATGTTCTTAGTGCGTTCACTTTGAATAAAGTTTTCAAATGAATAGACATTGTACAATATCAGTTATGCTCCATACTGGTGTATCAATATGTTTCACAATGTGTATCAATTAAGTGTTTCGACTACCGATTAAGTTTCGGCAAAATAAACATTTATCGATTAAGCTTCACTATTGATTAATCAATATCTATAACTACATATTCGATTAGCTTCACGATGAATTCTTGCTAATCAATAATGTCTGTTGAGCATATGTGAGTGTCCATTCACACTAATTTAGTTAATTGATAATATCTCCAATGATGTGTAAATAACTGAAGTCTACAGCAAGATTGAGTTTGATTATGTCGAGCCTTATGATGATTGATACGAGTTTCATTTGATCAAATTGATTATGATATCCTATGTTTTGATTTCCTCATTAGTTTCATTTATACCATATTTGGTCAAGCTTATTTTGATTAGTCTTTTATCGATTATGCTTTTATATATCTATATGATTTGCAAATGAGCATAACTGTGTGGTAATTGATTCATTACGTATCAAATGAATTTTATATATTAAATTGATTATGCATTTGACTATTGACTGGCAAATGAATATAAAATATGATGTTTGAAGTACTAAATATTGTGGTGGCAATCTGGCCACCTAGGCCATGATGCCCACTATGGCCCTCGCGTGTCCTGTCAGCTGAGTGGCCCATCCCAAGGGCCACGTCCCTTCCAAGAGTCGGTGAAAGATCTCCAAGATACCGCCACCTTGACGGACGCTGTCAGCCTCGTGGCGGTATGACCCCGAGCAGGTCATCTGTCCTTCCGTGACCGAACAATGCGGACTGCTTCCGAACAGGAACAGAACCCTGCTGCGGAACAACCCTCAATATCACCGAACAGCATGTTCGACCCCCATGTGGGTCACCTGCTCGGAAGGTGTGTCCAAAGGGTGCGAGCAGGCTCTCTGGCTTACGGAGCGGTCGTAACCGTCCCAGGCCACGTCCTCCACCATCAAGAGGCACGAACTGCCTGGCACCGAACGGGCACCTGAGCGCATAACTCCTCCCGTTATGCGCGCCCATCATGGCGCCTTTTTAGGCACGATCTACCAACGTTACGCAGTTGGCCTGGCACGACGCCTATAAAAATACAGGTACAGTACCATGCAACGGTACGTTCTCTTCTCACGCGAACACACTCCCATACTCCGAAACCCCCTGCCTTGTAAGCTCTCCACTGACTTAGGCATCGGAGGGTTTCCCCGGTCTTCACCGAGCCCCCCTGATCTCTTCTGGTCTTGCAGGTCCTCGTCCTCACCAGCGATCGTCTTCCCTCTCTCTCTCTAGTGGAGGCCCGTTTGGCTCCGGCCCAAACAGGATTACACCACCACATTTGGCGCCGTCTGTGGGAACAACGCTGCCATGCTCGAGGACGATCCTCATACCAGAACGTAGGAAGCAGGGCGACGAGGTCCGTCGTCGCGAGGGGACTCTCGCCGGCGATCCCCCCCTGTTGACGTCGCTATCGCCCCTGCCGGCGCTAATTCACGACGTCCCTGCGCCAGCGGTCGCCGCACCTGCAACTGCCCTTGAAGTAGCAGAACTTCGGGGGCAGATGCAGCAGTTGACGGGCGTTTGCCTCGCCCTGCAGGTCAGCTGGCAAGAGCGGCGGCCCCGGCAGTTTCCTGCAGCGCGAGCGGCAGGCGGAATCGTCGCATCGACGTTCTCGCGCCCCTCCGGCGCCTCAAGAACAGCAGGCTGATTCGCCGCACGTTCCCACCGAGCTCCGTCGGAAGAGCGGTACCGGAGCGCCGCGGGGCGTTCGCCCCGTCGCTCTGTTGCCTCCCCCCTCGCCGCCTCGTCCGCCTCGATCGGTCGTGGGGGCAACTCCCGCGCGTCCGGACGAGGAGGCCCCGCCAACTCCGAGCAGGAGCTCGCCAGGCGCCTTAAGGCGCGTGGTCGACCTCGAGCGCCGCATGGACACGATGGTTCAGCGTGCGGAGGGGAAGGCTCCAGCGGAGGATGACTTGGACTTCCGCTCCCCATTCAGCAGGGAGATCCTGGAGGCCCAGGTCTCCTCCAAGCTCCCTCTACCCACCATCGCGCCCTATGACGGCACAACCGACCCGGCCGACCACATCCACGGCTTCGAGTCGCACATGGTGTTCCACGGAGCATCAGACGCGCTAAGTGCAGGGCCTTCCCTGCAACGCTCAAGGAGATCGCCAGGGCCTGGTTTGAAACCCTCCCTGCGGGCTCCATCACCTCCTTCCGCCAACTGAAGAAGTCCTTCAGGGACAACTTCCTTGGCAGAAGGTCGCAGCCGCGAACGGCGGCTTCTCTTCTGGCTGTGCGCCAGAAGAAAAGCGAGGCACTCTGGGACTTCGTCAAGAGATTCCGAACAGAGGCGCTTCGCATCTCGCGCCTGGACGTCCCTCTGGCAACCAGTGCCCTCATCCAGGGCACTCGCGACGGCTTCTTGCAGAGGACCCTCGGCGTCCAGCAGCCCGCCACCCTTGCCGAACTACTCTCCATCGCACAGCGCCACGCAGCTTGCGAGGAGAGCCTGGCGGAGAGCAGGGCCGAGCAGGGGGAGCAGTCGGACAAGAAGCGGCCTTCCGACAACGGTTCCAATCGAGATCGGAAGAAGGGACGGCGCAATGGCGATTCTCCGCGCCGTCCGCGCCCCTTCACCAACTACACCCCCCTCACCGTGGCATCCGAACAGATTCTGGCAGAGATCAGGAATGAAGCATTTGTTCGGTGGCCACAAAGAATGCGCTCCGACCCCGGAAGCGCGATCAAAATAAATACTGTCGCTTTCATCGCGACCATGGCCACGACACCTCCGAGTGCCGCCAGCTTAAGGACGAAATTGAAGACCTTATCAAGCGCGGCTATCTTGGACGGTTCGTGCGCCGGAACGAAGAGCGCCCCCGACGCCGAGACCGCACTCCGATCAGCCGATCAACAACGAGCCCAATGGGCAGGAGATCAACATGATCGCGGGAGGCTTCAGCGCGGGCGGAGAAAGCACTCGAAGCCGACGCGACTACGCAAGGCGAGTGCATGTCGTAGATAGGCCTTCGGCACCTCGGCCGGCTCCATATCCTGCCAGTCCTGCACGCGCACAGCCCGAGGAGGCTATAACCTTCTCGGATGAAGATCTTGTAGGGGTTACGACCCCACACACTGATGCGTTGGTCATTTCGGCCACCATCAACCACTGTAATGTGCGCCGGATTCTGGTAGATAATGGAAGCGCCCCCGATGTCTTGGCTTACGACTATTTTGTCCTCATGGGCCTGCGAACCGATCAACTCACCCCTGTAAACTCGCCACTGTTCGGCTTTTCGGGAGTTTCGGTCCAACCCATGGGAAGGGTTCGCCTTCCGGTCACCTTGGGAACGGCTCCTAAGGCTGTGACCAAAATTGTTGACTTCTTGGTCATCAACAACATGCCTGGATACAATGCTATCCTTGGCAGAGGTCTGATCGGACGCATCAAAGCAGTACCTTCGTCACTCCATCAGAAGATGAAGTTTCTTACTCCGAGCGGAGTCGGCGAAGTGCTCGGGTGTCAGCGCGAGTCTCGCCGTTGCTATGTCCTCTCCTTAAGGGACAAGCAACCACTCGCTGATACAGCTCCTTCAACCTCCGATCAGCCCTCCACCAGCCGAGGGACGCCTGCGGAAGATTTAATCCCCATCCAGGTGGACGATGACCACGAACACGTCTTGTACATTGGCGCCTTGTTGACAGAGGCCGAGCAGCAGCGCTACACAGCCTTCCTGTGGCCAATTTGGACGTGTTCGCCTGGTCTGATGACGAGCTCCCAGGCATCCCCCCAGAGGTCATGGTGCATCGCCTCCGGTTGGATCCCCGGATCCCACCAGTTCAGCAAAGGACGACCTGTGAACCGAGAACGGCAGACCGTGATTCAGGATCACGTGGTCAAAAGCCGAACTGTTGGGCTCCTCCGAGAAGCCCAATATCCAAGATGGATCTCCAACATGGTCCTCGTACGCAAGGCCAACGGCAAATGGCGTGTGTGCGTGGATTACAAAGATCTCAATAAGGCAACGCCCAAGGACAACTTCCCTCTGCCGCGCATTGATCAGCTGGTGGACGCTACTTCCGGGCACGAGCTTCTCAGCTTTTGGATGCCTACTCTGGTTACCACCAGATCAGCATGCATCCCCCGGATCAAGACACCACAACGTTCGTTACAGACCTAGGCTTATACTGTTTCACCAGAATGCCTTTTGGTCTGAAGAATGCAGGCGCGACTTACCAGCGGCTGGTCAACAAGATGTTCGAGCAGCAGATCGGGCGCAACATGGAGGTCTATGTTGATGACATGCTGGTCAAGACACTTCCGAGTACTGACCACATTTCCGACCTCCAGGAAACTTTCGCAACTCTGCGAAGGTATAATATGAAGCTCAATCCTGCCAAGTGCGCGTTTGGTGTTCGTCGGGTAAGTTCCTCGGGTTCCTCGTATCCAAAGGGGAATAGAGGCGAACCTGGAAAAAATCCAAGCCGTGCTTGAGATGAGCAGTCCAAAGACAGTGCGCGACGTCCAGCGCCTGACGGGGCGTCTTGCGGCACTGAACCGGTTTATGTCCCGAGCAGCAGAAAGAAGTTTTAACTTCTTCAAGTTGCTCCGAGGCCCTAAAAGCTCCTCGAAGCAAGGGGGGCAAGTACGGTGGACTGATGAGTGCGAGGCTGCCTTCACCGAGCTGAAGGCATATTTGGCAGCCCTCCTGTTCTCTCAAAGCCTGTGCTCGGAGAACCTCTGTTCGTGTACCTTTCGGTCACTGAACACTCCATCAGTGCAGTCTTAATCAGAGAAGTTGGAGCGGCGCAGCATCCTGTATACTACATCAGCAGGGTCCTCCAAGAAGCTGAAAGGAGGTACCCCAGAGCAGAAAAACTCGCCCTTGCTCTCGTCACAGCTGCTCGGAAGCTTAGGCCCTATTTTCAGGCCCATTCCGTTACAGTTCTAACCGATCAGCCGCTGAAATCCATCCTCCAGCAGCCCGAGGCTTCCGGCAGGTTGGTTAAGTGGGCGATAGAGCTTGGTGAGTTCGACATCAGCTTTCGATCGAGGATGGCGATCAAAGCACAGGCGTTAGCAGACTTCGTGGCGGAATGTACCCTTCCGGCCGAGCAAGATCCACCGTTGGCAGACGAGCCCCCATGGGAGCTTTATGTTGACGGATCCTCTTGTGTCACCGGAAGCAGGGCAGGTTTGGTCCTCACCTCCCCGGAGGGGTTAGAGTTCCAATACGCCCTCCGTTTCCGCTTTCCAGCCTCCAACAACGTCACTGAATACGAAGCTTTACTGTCCGGTATTCGCATGGCTAGGCACCTTGGGGCCATTCGGCTTAGAGTCTTTAGTGACTCCCAGCTGGTTGCCAGCCAGGTGAGCGGACAGTTCGGAGCAAGGGAACCTCGCATGGCTCAATACCTCCAACAGGTCAAGAGCCAGACAGAGGGCCTCGTATACTTCGAAGTCATACATGTTCCACGGGAGCAGAACGCGCGAGCTGATGCACTGGCCAAATTGGCATCTTCAGGTGACATCACCCCTTCCCGCTATGTGTTTATTGAAGAGCTCGCCTCGCCGAGCACGAAGATTGATGTAGCCGCCATAGAAATAGGCCCACCAACCCCAAGTTGGGTGGACCCTCTCTTGGCGTACCTTCTCCGAGGTGAGCTTCCGCCCAAACAGGACGAAGCTCGGAAAGTCAGGATGCGCTCTCAGCATTTCACCCTCGTAGAAGGCAAGCTGTATCGACGGTCCCTTGCAAGACCTCTTTTGCGTTGTCTCAACCCTGAGGAGGCCCTTGCGGCCACAGAAGAAGTTCACGAGGGGCTGTGCGGAAGCCACCTGGGGGGCAGAAGGCTAGCACGCAGCATCATCCGAGCAGGATTCTGGTGGCCTTCTCTTCAGAAGGATTGCATGTCCTTCGTCAAAAAATGTCCAGAATGCCAAAAGTTCGGGGTACTCATCAAGCAGCCAGCCGAACAGCTTCACAGTCTGTTCGAGCCGCGCCCTTTCGCCAGATGGGGCATTGATATCTTGGGTCCCTTTCCAGAGGCCCAAGGTCGGAAGAAATTTCTGTTCGTAGCCATCGATTACTTCACCAAGTGGATCGAGGCCGAACCCATTGCCACAATTACTGAACAGGCCGCGTGGAAGTTCGTATGGAAGAACCTCCTCTGCAGGTTTGGCGTCCCGAAGGTAATCACCTCTGACAACGGGAAGCAGTTTGACAGCACCTTCTTCAAGCAGAAGTGCGCCGAGCTCGGGATCTACAACCACTTCACCTCTGTGGCTCATCCCCAGGCTAACGGTTTGGTTGAAAATGCCAACCGAACATTGCTGCACGGGATCCGCACAAGAGTGGAGGCTGCAGGTGGATCATGGATCGATGAGCTCCCAAACGTCCTTTGGTGTCATCGAACAACTGCTCGGGTAGCTACAGGGGAAACACCTTTCCACCTGGCTTACGGCTCGGAAGCAGTTGTACCTCTGGAAGTAGCCCTTCCAACCATCCGACCAACCCACTTCGATGAAGCCGCCAATAACCGTGCTCTTCGAGAGAACTTGGACATGCTGGGCGAACGACAGAGCACGCCAGCATTCGCCTCGTTTCTTATCAGCAACGACTCGCACAATATTATAATGCGCGAGTTCGGGAAAGGCGGTTCAATGTGGGAGATTTGGTTCTGCGCCGCTGTTCGACTTCGGACCCCCGAAGAGCAGTAGGCAAACTTGCCATCAAATGGGAAGGACCTTATCAGGTCACCCATGTCCTTGGGAAAGGCTCATATAAGCTAACTACTCCTAGTGGCGAAGCCATACCCAGGACTTGGCATGTCTCAAATCTTAAGGCTTATCATATATAAAAGCATTTTCTTTCCAGCATCCTACCTCTCTTCTCCCAACTCCTGTCACTTCACAAGCATTTAGCATTTACACCTGATCGGAATCTCCTTTACGGTTCCCACGATCTGCGTTTTACATGCAATGCTTACGGAGCCTAGCGGATTCCGATCCGAGCAGGAACAACCATAAAAGGAAGAAGATAGAGAAAGTGAATCTACAGAACAATCTCATGAACAGAAGACTTCATTCACAAAAAGTTTTTTTTTACAAGTGGGATCTTTTCGGCCGCAGTTACAAAAAGGAGAGCGTAAGAAGAACAAGGAGCACAAGCATCAAGGGGCCTGCTATGAAGGACCGGCGCCTTCATCTGAAGGGGGCATCCGCCTGGACTGGAATTGTGCGAACCGCACACCATCCAAGCGGGCGTCCTGGGTGCGACGTCGGCACTCCCGAACAGCAGCCTCGAAGGCTTCTCGGGCGCGTTCAACCCAGGAAAGCCGCTCTCCAAGGTCCTTCCCAGCATTGAGACCCACTCGGTAGCAGCGGGCCCCATACTGCTCCAAGTCTTCCTGGTACTCCGGTCCGGCCTTATAAACAGCAACGGCGCGGACCCCCGCGTCCACTATCACCTTGGTTAAGGCCTCCTTCTCGGCCCGCACCAAGGTGGCCTCGAGCTCCGAAGCCTGGAGGGCGGCCTTGAGGTTCTTCACCTCCTCCTCCAGCGCCGTCTCGCGAGCCTTATGCCTCGCGGTGAGGTCCTCACAGAAAGCCACCTGCGCCTCATTGAGATATTTCTGCTTCTGACCCCGAACAGTTAGAGACTTGAGGGTGCCCAGCAACTTGGACATGCCATCCACGAGCGCCTCCAGATCAACATCGCTCATGCCCTCATCATCTTGGCCCTCTGGATGGTAACCTTCCACTGGCCTCTCCGGAGTCTTCTCGGAAGGAAGGTCCAAGCACCTTGCTAGCTGGTCAAGGTGAGAAGCAGTAGGACTCGCAGGCAGCTCCCTTGGCGCGTTCTCCATGCGACGAAGGGTCGCCTCTAGAGCCACCACCGAAGGGTCCGCAGGAAGCTTCTTTAGCAGTGCCTCACTAAGGGGTCTTCGGTCGTCTTCGGACTCTTCAGCCCGAACACCGTCCCCAGCACCCGCAGCATCCGCCCCAGTAGCTTTGACTACCTTGGAGGTTGCATTCACAATAGCAACCACCTCGGTGGGGGGCAGGATACCCCCAAGGGTAGCAGCAAACTCTTCGAACGTCCCCGTCGTTGCAGCCACTTTTTCAGTGGCCCTTGCAGCAGGAATCACCTCCTGCCCTTCGGACGGAGCTGCGCCTGGCGCCGGAGCTACCGCACTGCTAGCTATCACTCCAGCAGGGGTGGAAATTGTCATTGCATCAGCGTCCTCCTCCCGCCGAACAGGAGACGCTGCAATCTCTCCACTCCTCCTAGAGGAAACCTCAGCGGTGTTGCTGGTAGCACCGTGCTCGGCACCACCAACATTGGAAGCACCGGAGGGCTCCCTATCCCTCGAGCAGGAGGAGCCCCTGGCCTCTCCTCCAGCGGGGCTCCCGGACCCCTCGCTTACAAAAATGAGCCCCAGCTCGGTCGCCATCTTCTGCGCGATCTCGGGGTGCGTTGCGGAGGCCACTTGTGGCACTCCCTGATCGGCCGATTTCACGGCCCTACTCCTTCTACGCAGCAGCAACTGCGCTTCTTCTTCTTCTTCGATCCCCTCCTTGTCACGCGGAGGGGTAGCGGGGACGGTCTTCTTCCTCTTCTGAGCACGGAGTTCTTCCGCCTCCTCCGCGCTCTCTTCGAACAGGACCGGCCTCTTCTTTGCGGAAGCGGAAGGTCGGCTCGCTCCGCCACCCTTCACTGGTGAGGCCCGAACTCCAGCCGGAACCACCTCTTTGGTGGCCTTCTTCTTCAGGCGAATCCTTCCAGGCCCCTTTTCAGGAGCCTGTGCATTGGCTGGGCGCCCCCCAGTTGGCGAGGGAGCAACGAGCGCCGTTGCCACCGCGGCACCAACCCTCACTGCAGAGGGAACCCGGACAACGGCGGCGACATCATCGCCTTCATACCCCATGTGTGCCAGCACAGGGATCTGTTCGGCAAACTCTTCATTTGCCTTCTGATCCCTTCCGGCCTCCAACTCTGCGGCCGCTGCGCACAAAGAAAACAAGAAGAAGAAAAGTTAGTATGAGGTCACCAAACCTAAGAGTAAACAACCAAGAGGTAGTATACTTACTCCATGGTTTGCTGAGCCCGTACTTAACGAGCATGAACTCGGTCACATATCCTTCTCCGTTCTGAACACCTGCTCGGAGAAGTTCGTCTGATGCCCTCACCTCATCCTGGATCAGCTTCGGAAAGCTGTCCTTCCGTGCCGGGCGAATGACAGTGGGGAATCCCCACTCGGCACCACTCCGGTGGCGCACAAAAAGTAGCATGTCCATCCAACCCTTGTTGTTGGAGTACTTGTTGGACAGGCCGATGTGCATCCGGTCTGTTCGGTGCTTGGCGTAGTAGATGTCTGCTCCCGACGCCCGCGAAGCAGACAGCTTGAAATGAGCTCGGAAAACGTCCGCCGAGCCCCGGATCTCTTTCAGCTTGCAGATAACACCGAAGATACAGATGTATCTCCAGGTGTTTGGCGTCAGTTGTATCGGCGAAACGCCCCAGCAGTTCAGGAGCGCCTTCGCCACCTCCGGCAGCGGCAGCCGGAAGCCTGCCTCCAGGTGATCCACGGAGAGCAGCAGACAGCCTGGCTTGTTCACCAGGATTGAGTCGCTTTCCCTGGCATCGATGATTTCGTATTCGTCCCCAATCCTGAAGCGCTCGCGGACCCCGCTGTAGTGACGGCATCGTGGTCCACTGGACGCCGCGACGGTCACCCCGCTCGCTCCGACAACGGCCTTCCCTTTGCTCGCCATCGCTGGAAGGATCGTAGGAGGCGGCGACGACGCAAGGGGATGAAGGAGAAGATGGAACAGGAGAAGGCAAGGAAGCACGAAAGTTTCAAGGCTGGAAGGGTTCTGGGAGGCGTAGCTCCCGCCCTCGTCTCTTCCCCTCCTTATAAGGAAAGAGGAGGGAACGAAATTCGAGGCGGGCCCTGAAACGCCGCTCCTTCCCATTTTTGAAAGTGCCCCTTCGGGTACAGTGTTGGCGACCGTCCGAACGCGACAACGGCACCTTAGGCATGGCGCGGCTTTGCACCCATCATGATGGGTTAACCGCCTGCCAAGGCTCCAAGCGGCGGCACCCCGCAACGGGCCATCACATTAAATGCAGAAGTGATGCCCTCGAAGCGCTCGTCTCACCGAGCCACTCGAGAGCGTGGGGGGCAAGTGTGGTGGCCAAATCTGGCCACCTAGGCCCATGATGGCCCACTATGGCCCTCGCGTGTCCTGTCAGCTGACGTGGCCCCATCGCAACGGGTCACGTCCCTTCCAAGACGGTGTGAAGATCTCCAAGATACCGCCACCTTGATCGGACGCTGTCAAGCCTCGTGGCGGTATGACCCCGAGCAGGTCATCTGTCCTTCTGCGACCGAACAACTGCGGAAGGCTTCCGAACAGGAACAGTAACCCTGCTGCGCGGAACAACCCTCAATATCACCGAACAGCATGTTCGACCCCCATGTGGGTCACATGCTCGGAAGGTGTGTCCAAAGGGTGCCGAGCAGGCTCTCTGGCTTACGGAGCAGTCGTAACCGTCCCAGGCCACGTCCTCCACCATCAAGAGGCACGAACTGCCTGGCAGCCCAACGGGCACCTGAGCGCATAACTCCTCCCGTTATGCGCGCCCATCATGGCGCCTTTTTAGGCACGATCTACCAACGTTATGCACGTTGGCCCTAGCACCGACGCCTATAAAAATATAGGTACAGTACCATGCAACGGTACGTTCTCTTCCTCACGCGAACACACTCCCATACTCCGAAACCCCCTGCCTTGTAAGCTCTCCACTGACTTAGGCATCGGAGGGTTTCCCCGGTCTTCACCGAGCCCCCCTGATCCTCTTCTGGTCTTGCAGGTCCTCGTCCTCACCAGCGATCATCTTCTCTCTCTCTCTCTAGTGGAGGCCCGTTTGGCTCCGGCCCAAACAGGATTACACCACCACAAATATTATATAGCATGCTTCTTAATTAGATCGTTCATATTGACCTGTCAAAAGATCTATAAATTTACTCTAAACTAACACTTTGTTGAGCATAATTTGTTTGTGAACATTTTTATATACCACTGCATTTATTCAAACAAAAACAAATCGATAGAGAAAAGACAACCTCGGATAGGATGAGAAAAAGTTCTTATGCACGTTACATTCTACCTAACCTATAGGGCTATTCTTCTTAGGTCTCATTAATACAAAAATATTGTCTCTTCAAGCAAATATTATATCCAAGAAGTTTTACTAATGATCTGCAAAAGATTAGAAACTTTGGCAAAAATCTTTTCCATCTATTGACTGTTCTTCTTATGAAAAATGAAAAGTCATGAATCAAAACAAGCAAGCTACAAGAAACAACTTTCAAAAGGTTAAACAATTACCAAGGCACACATTCTTCAAAGCCAGAAGCTTAAACGAAATATCCAAGGTAGAACAATCATGAAAAAATCTTTACATCACAAAACCTCAAAGTCATGGAAAAATGCTACAAGACTCAAAGCTTCAACCGTCATCAAGTTTTAAAAAATCTATATACATACGCGACTGAAAGACTGAAGTGGACACACAAGTGAGCGAGCATACAAGAGCAAATCCTGCGTGAGAAGGCCTCATTAGAAGACTGAGTGACCACTTCTACATTCAAGTCTTCTCAAAGAGAGTCTTTCTTGCCTGCATGTTTGCTATCTTTCTGAGGAAAGAGATTCTGCTCGGTGACGTGCTTCAACGATCATCATCTTCAGACTTCAACCTTTGACTTCACGCGCGTCCTTGCTTTCATTTATGCATCAAATAGTTTGTGCTTAGTTTGCCAACTGTATGTTTTTTAGAAGACATTTTCTTGGCATTTACTTATTTTGACGTGAGAATGTGTGCCTTTTGTTTCCTTCTAATGGTGAGGAAGATCGACGTGGCCAGATAGCGTTCCCTTGGTGTTTGAGGAACACTTGGGCGTTGTAACATCTGGTGGTTGCTTGCCTCTGTTGTGAGGAAGACTAGTGGAGCTTGAGTGTATTCTCTTCGTGGTGAAGAAGACCGATTGTATTGGGGTGATTCCCTCGAGTTGATGAAGACATGTGTGCAGGTTATGCACTAGGTCAGTGGCGGATCTAGAATTTTTATTCAGTGGGTGCATCCTTAGACATCTCTTCTTGATCCAGTGGGGTCACTAATGGTAAAAGTTTATCTCATTAATGGAAGCTTTCCATCCAGTGGGGTCTCAGGACCCCACTGTGCTCCATGTGGCTCCGCCACTGCACTAGGTGGTTGACCTGCAGGCTAGTTCGCGGAATGTCAAGATGGTTTGGTTTGGGGACTGGACGTAAGAGACTAAAAGAGTTCAGCTCCAAACTATGATAAAATCATTGTGTTTGTTATGTGCTTATTTTGCATTTACTTTGTTGCATGCTTTACGGCCTTGCTAATTAGCCTATATCGATTAGTTTTTTAATATCTGATTGAGACTCATTCAACCCCCCCCCCCCCCCCTCAAATACTCAATAGTGTGGGTAAATATGGTCCGATTCAGTTTGATTTGAAGGAGCTTTTTTTTTCTCAAATCAAATCAAATCGAAATAGACTAAATCATTTCTAATCTTATAATAATATATTATTATATGTAAAAGAACAAGTAATGATTTATATAATTTTTATAGGCATAATAGTAATTCTGTCTATTTGTGTTAAATCGGTTTACTCAAGTTGGAAACCAAACCAAACCAAACCGAAATTGTGAGTTTCAAATCGAACCGCAATAAAAAAAGTGTCCAACCCAAATCAAATCAATCATTTTGCGGGTTAAACTAAAGTCTGAACATCTTTACTCTACAAAATGTCAAAAAGTTATATCAGAGCCACATTCTCTCGTACTTTAATGATCTAACAATTTTAGAAATAAAGATATATTATAGAATCCGGGAGGAAAGGTCTATCCATCAATCGTCCTTCACTATTCGATGGCCTTAACTATGTTTATCGGAAAACTCGTATAAAACTATTCACTAAAAGTCAAAGCTATGACTTCTACAGAGTCATTGAAAATAGAGATCGGTTAGTAGCAAATTCTGAAATTAACTTTACACAAACTAACAAAGAGTTTTTTTTCCTTTTAAAAGTCAAAAGCAAGATATATACTATGTTGCGCACTTTCAAAGGCAGGCTTCATCAAAGTCTTTTTTGGATGAAAACAACTCTAAACTGGCATATGAAGTAGAACGGGATGTTGAGGGAAAACGCTACGTCGACATCTTCGTCCGAAGGATAACAAGAAGAAGAGGATGAAACCTCATCTCGTGCTAGCTCATCCTCCAATTCAAAGAAGTATATTCCGAAACTGATTATAATTTGAATCCGCCTTGCGGACCCCACACAATCTTTACCCTTATGCTCTGATATTGATAACGAAGATGTCATAGAAAATATTTTAATGAATTATTTTAAAATATAAAGATGTTGATAAACAGTTAAAAGCCTTAAAATCCGAATACGATAAACTTATATAAAAAAGTGATACCTTGAAAGAAGATAAAATAAATTCAAAGAAGAAAATGAAAAGTTTAAACAAGAAATAAGTTTATTAAGGGTTAAGAGTCTGAAAAAAAAAATCGTAAAACAAGATAATAATATGACTACTCGTAAGTAAACTTCAAAATGAGAATAATAATCTGAAAAAAAAATTATTCAAAAATTTGACGTTAAAAGAGATTGTAGATAATCAAATCAACAAAAAAGATTAAGTTCTATTCCAATTAAACAGTTGGTATAGTTGGTATGCAGACTAATTTAGAAACTCATTGTCTTAGAAACTAGATTTAGGAGGCTAAAAGAGTTCAACTGCAAACTAGAATAAACTCATTGTCTTCTATACATGCGTGCCTTGCATTTACTTTGTTGCATGCTTGTACGTATATCGATCGAGAAACACTTGCGAGGCCCGTCCGCAAAACACAAACAAAAAGTGGGCCCCACAACATTCAATGTGGAGTCGGGATCCTCTCGGCCCCCCGCAGGAAAGGGGGGGGGCGGTCAGTACGTGGGGTGGGGAGATTTTTTATATACCCCCTATGTAAAACACTAAAAAAGAGGATGTTTGAGGGGTGAAATGAAAAATCCCTCCCCACCCTTTGTACTGACCGGCCCCCCTCCTGCGGGGGGCCGAGAGGATCCAGATTCTTCAATGTGTTGCAAAAATCACCCCTTGTGTTTGAGAATGTGCACAACGCGGCCAACACTCCCATCATACCATCAGAGAAAAAAAAAACCAAAAACAAAAAAAACGAACTCATCACACTTTGAACTCATCACACTTTCTAACTATTAGCAGATTAAAAGTGCACATTAAGGATATGAATGACCGGCTTCCCTGACGCAGGACCAAAACAAGTGACATCTTCATCTGTGCTCTCTACAAAGGAGACACTTGAAGCACCTGATAGGCGTATAGTGAGGAGTCGATAACCAACATCCAACATGCTTTCATGTGGAAAACAGTTAACAAGTTCTTGTCCTCAAAAAAGAAAAACAAGAAAACCCCACTATCTATGAGTTACGGTACTGATCACAGCAAATCTCTGGGAAAAAAAAGGGGGGAAATTAAACACTTGAATTGGGGGGATTCACAAAATGCGCAACAGGCCACAGAGCAGTAAGACGGCGCATAACGACCAAACAGCCCGGGACAATGAAGTAGATGAAAGCTTCACTCTCATCGGGATGCCATCATCCAGAAGTTCAAAAGAAATGAAGGCGAGACTGCAAACCAGCTTAAGAAAGCCATCGCCGTCGCTGTCTGAAACTTGGTGCAATGATTCTGAGCACAGTTGTTGAGGTCGTTACCAATGAGGACAGTGATGCCCGCAGATGCACAAGCAGCGGCAAAGGTAAGGGTAGATGTTATCTGCATCACAAAACACGATGACTTTGTTTGCATGAAATCCAAGAATTTATGTGCGCATTGTGTCGTATGAGTTTTCCAAATTCCTTTCCTCTTCAACGACATCAGAGGAGAGGGTGGCTCAATGATCATCAGGAAATCTCGGGTTTTCCCCATACGTGCAGAGATGTTTGCGGACACTCAAGAAGGTATCTTCAAGAACTTATGGTTCAAATCTTTTGGGCACTCAAGAAGGTTGCTGTAAGTAGCAGCCGCCCTGTGCAGGGACGCAATGGGGGTTTTGACTTCACATAGTATCACATCTTCTAGGGCGGATGTCGGGGCCCAGTGTTATATGGGAAAGCAGTTCGGCCACACAAATGCATGACATTTGCAAAGCATAATAACTAAACAACTATCATGATAAATTCTATCAAATATCTTTCAGCAGGTGTCCAAGTTGGCAGTTTCTTACCCCGTCGCCAACTGTGAAGAAGCACACAACACAGGCATTCCTCAAACTACGTCTAACTAGGAGGGCATATATGTCCACGAAGGCCAGTGACAGACTCCATGAACTTTGCAGAATAACAGCTGCTACAAGATAGCTGCATCAAAAGAAGGGAGACATAACGTAACGGCAGACACAGCTCTTCAAATGAATACCATAACAATCAAGTAGAACTCTAATATAAACAGAATATCAAAAAGAATGAAAATACAGCTTTAAAATGTAAATAAGCGCAATGCTAGACATGTTATACAACAATATATACAAGGAAACAGCAAACATTTCTCAAAAACTTTGATGAATTTGCCACTGTTTGTACAATTTGACCCGGCAGCTCCACAATATAGATAACTGATGCATATAAGTTGCATGTTCCTGATCAGATGGATTCACATCATCTCACAGATATTGGCTACATCAGCTGCTCCATAAGTTTTCTGTTGCCTGGTTCCTTCATTCTTTCTTAGCCATGGTTAAAGCAAAAAATGATCATGCCAAAGGTAGAGAGAACCCTCAATTAATTTGAGGGGGTCATGAAGTGCACTTTAATAATGATCCAGTTTCATCATTTCATGTTACAACTGTTACAAAGTGTGGAATTCCTGCTTTTTATCACAAACCCATTCAAAGGCAGACAAATGGATAACCTACTGACTCAATCAACCTTGGATGAGGCACATCTTAGCACAATAACCAGTGTTTCATATGGGAGCAACTATCACTCATCGGCCCAACGTTTTGGAAGGTGTTCATATGTTGCCAAATAGGCAGTTAGCTAGGTCAATGCAGTGAAGATCCAAGACAACAAGGGTCGCTGGTTTTCAACATTTTTTCAACTAAGACAACAGTTGCTGGTTCTGAACAGTTTTTGAAAGTGGAGACAGATTCTTTTACATCCCAGGACAGAAATAACTCAACCAAAGGTCTCCTTTCCCATTTTTGGTCCATCCTTTCCAAATTCCAAAGTGGACTTGCTAAAAAGACACTGGACATTTGACCTTTTCCAAAAAAGGTCAACATGGGCATGAGGTTTCTTGCCATCTTTATCCTCCCACCAATGTTACCAAAGATGTTGGCCTTGCTCACTTACGTGTTCTAGATGCCTCTCCTTACCATGATTTGACTCACTCCTCCAGGCATTCGTGTCTCTTATCCAAGTCAAGCAGCTGTATTTTCTACTTCTACAAACTGCAAATTACCTTTTTCTTATCCTCAACTATTTCAGAATGGCAAATGCCTATTATAACAAAAGTCTAATAAAATTTTCTTCTCTTACATGCTGCTACATGTTTCTTACTCATGATCATTCCTAAGACCATTTAGTGTTTACAAGAGTGCTTTATACAAATTGGCCTCTATATGTTAGACATTTTTTGAAACGTCTCTATATGTTAGACATGATCAATAGTTCTCAGAGCCATGATCAATGTTTCCAAAGACTTAAATATCATTATGTTGGATGTTTACTTTATTTTCCTCCTGTGACATTTTCCTCCATAGTTATTTAAGGGTGAAACTCATTACCTCAAATGTTTAGGCACTCTCTAGTCTCCACTTGAGAATGACGTGAACTTCTAGTTGTCTCACTCAATTCAGAGACATAATTTTGATATATTGGCAGAAACTGGAATACATACAATTCCAGTACCTTTCATCTTTGAGATCCACCTGCCTCCCGATCATGTCAATGCAGCCATTCACCCAATGCAGAAGACCATCATTTTGATGTGGCTTGACCTCTGGCGACCACAGCACTATCTCTGCAAATGGCTCATATCCTCAAATGACCAGTGTCTCAGACTGCTCAGACATCAAACATGTCTAGGTTTATGTCCAGCACCAAGAGGAAAAATGTTTGTCTACCTTGCTGTGATAGCTACACTAGGCATTGCCCTCCCACCATTTCAGAATTTCAGAGGTTAACAGGGTGATATAAACATACAGAATAAATAGAGTAAGGTAAGTAAAATCTAAGCTATAACCAGTCACAAAGAACATTTACTCCAAAGTCTATGCAAAAATAATCAGAATATATTTATTTGCCAAGGTTACATGTTATATAAGTAAACCCTCGGAAAACACATTACTATATTAGATAAAATCATTGGAACCTCTAAAAATACCAAGGAGACTTCTTCTTGCACTTGATATGGTATTATATAAAATGGATAGCAAGTTGAATGCCAAAAATCCACAAAGATGAACAAATTTCCATGATCCTAACGTAATAGTGGCTCCAACTAAACACTTATGCAACACTGTGAAAAGGATGTTTCAACAGAATCAACACTATGGTTGGAATAAGGGAAATTAACAATTTAGGAACTAAAAATTGACTATCAAAGTTCTGGCATTGCCCAATGTGCAAAAACTCAAATTTCCTCCTTTCTTAAGGGTATTGAGACTTGAAAGTAAACCCTACCCGCTGAGGGTCAGGCCCAAATCACCAGTAGCCCAAGTGGCATGGAAACAAAACTTTTTTAGGGTAATGGACCCATCTCAATTCAACGAAATCAAGAACTCACGATGAACCCTGGGTTAGTACCTGGCCCGCTCTTCTGTCTATGGTGCATCAGACTTTGAAACCATGAGACGGAGCCAATAAAAATGTAATCTCAGTCTGGAGTCTACATATCCACTAGTGAGAAATGGATAAACGGCCATACGCCACATTCGTCATGGATGTCAGCTGCAACATCTACCCAACTTGTAAAACACAAACTGAATTTTCAACGGTCTTTCTACAAGAGTAACTTTTTTAAAAGAAATAATTCCAAAAATAGTGTCTTTCCAACATTATTTTGAAAGTTACACGACTTCCTAATCACTTTATATACTTGTGCTCCAAATCACACAGTTCGACCAGGGTACAAACTTTACTTTCAGGATTACACCATCTTAAAATTACACATCCTCTGGAACAAAATGTCCAACACAATTTCAGTAGGCATCATCAAAGCAGGAATTTACAGGCTTCACCCTTAAGTTGCATGACTGAATCTTTTTCCTCCTTTTTTGCTCAGTCTTCCCCCAAACTTCAAAGTATTCCAAAGATAGAAGTTGATACCTGGTAGGCATCGTTGCCAGATACTTCGATCTTTAGAATACGTTCAACCAGGGCGTATTTCTCAACATATCTCTTAGGGAAAAAAAAAATAGATTAATAAAAAGTCTTTATTCCGAGATTCATATGAGAACCCTCAACCTCGGTTGCATGGGAACATGTAAAGACGATCTTTTGTTTCTTCGGAGCCAGAACAACTACATCAACGCCAGAAGGTGTAGGCAAATTTACCAGAAGGCGGTGACGGAGGTGAAGTCGCTGGTGGAGACCATGACACAGAGAGCGGCCACCGCGAAGACGAACTGGAGGCACCTCAGGGAGAGTCCCCCCAGCGTCCCGGGCATGCCCTGGATGTCCTTCATCCTCACCCTCTGCAGGTTATAGGCGTTGCCATCCGTCAGCGGCGGGGCCTCCACCGGGTGCACCGCCGGCCGGCTCAAATTCATCTCTGCGGCAGCAACCCCCGCCCCGCGGCGATCATGACCTCGACGAGTCCATCGATGTCCTCAGGCGGGGCTTCCTTCACGCGGACCAAGTGCCCCAGGCCGATCTAGGGCAGGGTGGTGGGAATCGCGGAAAAGAAAGCAGGCCCTAGCCAGCCGCGCGGATTCGGCGGGGGAAACGACGTCGCCGGCGGCGAATTGTAAGAGGGATCAGAAACCCTCCTCCGATTCTGGCGACGCGCGCGAGGGGAGAAGACCAGCGAGAGGGCGGGGGAAGCGATCGGAGGTGTGGAATGGGAGGGAAGGGGAATCGCGGTCCTTGCTGTTAGCGGCGCGTAGGGGTAGAGGAAAGAGTCGGGACCTGGTGGCGGGCCCCACTCGAGTGGGTGGGTAGCTGAGACTTGGGCGTGCCGGCGCCTCTGTTTTCTGCGTGTCGTGTGTAATATATATATATTAGTTGAAAATTCGTGCGATGCACGATAGTTATTTATAAAATATTATGATAAATAAAAAAATTATTTATAAAAGTATATAAATTTTATTATAAAAATTTTGTTAAAATAAATAGGAAAAATTTGTTCTTAAAACAAAGGAAGGTGGACTGCATGAATGTAGGTTTAAAATTGAATTTTTTCTAAAAAGTTATGATCTGCTCGGTTTAGCAAGATTTTTTAGATGGTGAGTATCTTACGGGATTTAGGTGACAATTAATGTTTGAGACTTGTCTTACGGGAGGTGTGTTAAAGTTGATAGATTTATTATTTTATGTTAGCTGATATATGTTATGATTTGTTTACCCGAATTTTGCTTAACCATATTTAGCTGCGATATAGATAGATTTAGTGGGGAGGCTTAGGCGATAAAACTCTGCTTCTGGTGCTGCCACGTGGCTGCTCCAGAACTGAGTTTTATTAGAATAGTATAGATGGACGACAGAGGAATGTTGCGCTGCAAGTACACGGGATATATTAATAAATATATTGATATCAATACTAATAACATCGATATTAACTTATCTTAGACATAGATATCGAGTACAGATTTAATTTTGCCAATTTAATGTTGACATTGGCAACACCAACATCTTAACGCCGACATTATTATAATCTGTCAAAAATTGGAGCCACAGATTAAGCTGGTCATTTATCACTATTTTTATAATTATTTTTAAGATAAATTAATTAGGAGTCTCTATTAAATGTTTGATTTATTTTTTAATTCTTGATAGCGTTGTAACTCATTACAGTAAATGTTATCCCCTGTTACAGTATATGTTAATTTATATTACAACAAGAATCTTCCTGTCAGAGTCAGGGACTCCTAATTAATTTATCTTTATTTTTAAAATATAATTTATTTATTTAATATTTTAATTATTTTTATTAAAATTTTCTTTTTTTTTATCTTCCCTTCTAATTAAATGAGCGTCAAGATGTCAAATGCGAAATTTTATTAGAAATATTTTATTTGCATACTAAAAATTTATATATAAATTCTAGTTATATTTGAAATTAGAGCATTAATAATGTCGACAATAATTTATCTTGAACATAGATATTGAGTGAAGACTTTGTTCGCAACACCAACTTCATAACGTCGATAGTCCATCATTAAATTACGGCCGTAAATTAAGTTGGTCATTCGTGATTATGTTTACAATATAATTATTATTTAATACTTTTATTTTTTAATTATTTTACTAAAATTTTCTTTTTCTTACCTTCCCTTCTAATTAAGGGAGCGTTGATTTTGACATGAAATTTGAAATTTTATTAAAAATATATATATAATTATATTTAAAAATTAGACATCGATATTAGCAACACCAACATTAATTTATCTTAGACATAGATACTGAGCGAAGACTTAGTTTTTTCGCTTCCAAATTAATGTTGGCATTTGCAACACCAACATCATAACCCCGGTATTACTGTAGTCCGTCACAAAACTAGGGCCACAGATCAAGCCTATCATTCGCGACTATTTTTTGTAATTATTTTTTTAAATATGATTACTTATTTAATATTTTAATGTTTTTCATTATTTTACTAAATTTCCTTTTTTCTTACCTTTCCTTCTAATTAAAGGAGAGTTGGCTTTGACCTGAAATGCAGAATTTTATTAGAAATATTTTATGTGCATACTAGAAATTTATATATATATCCTAATTATATTTGGAAATTAGACATTCATCATTCTTGTATTTGTCTTTGTCGCACATTGTTGGAAATATGAAAAGTATGCAAAAAAAAAAGCTACCAAAAGGTCATCACCGGGAGGTGATGTTACTTCACATCCATTTAACCCTACTTGGATATGAAAGTGAAGTATAATATACATATATGCACCATAACAGGGGCATATTTGTCAAATCTGAATACCAAATCTAGTACCATGTATGTAAATTATCCGAGGAAATTGGAATAAAGAGTTTTGTAAATATTTGTAGCGCAGATTAATTAAGAATCCCTATAAAATATTTAACTTTATTTTCTAGTCCCTAATAGAGCTATAACTTATTCCAATAAATATTATCTTCTATTACAGTATCCGTTAAATTTTGTTACATTATAATTAAAAAAATTCTTAATTAATTTATCCATATTTTTATCATATTTATATAGAATTTAAAATTATAAATATAATACTTGATAAATATATTTGACAGAAAAAGATTTATGTACCGGACCTCAAATAATAGGATAAAACTCTATATAGACTTAAAAAAGTTGCTGACTGTGGTTTTTGAGCGAAGGCTAAGGCGAGGTTTTCAAGCCAAAATGTTCCAGTAATGAGCTACCATAATAGCCCTTTATAGCAACTGGATATGGCATGCATACACATGTTTAAGTGCAGCTATTATAACAAATGTATCGTTCAACTAAACATGGAAAGATGATGATAGGAGAGTCTACATAAGGGATTTACAAACTCTCATCAGAATGTTGTCTCCAGGTGGGGAAAAGAAGGGTGGGGGGAGGGAAAAAAAACTAAGTCCCCTGTCTTTTTCTT
Organism: Colocasia esculenta; assembly: GCA_014218235.1. Lineage (NCBI taxonomy): Eukaryota > Viridiplantae > Streptophyta > Magnoliopsida > Alismatales > Araceae > Colocasia > Colocasia esculenta. The sequence goes on along the minus strand of CM024758.1, from coordinate 148,143,791 downwards.
ACAAGGTTCAATCACCTTCATTCCAACATGAGGATATCACTTTTCTCAGAGTGTAGCAAAAGAATAAATTGCACAGGAAAATGGACATCAGCTCGTCTCGTCATGACATCTTGGAAGGCCTGGAAGGAAGGTTGCAAGTGCAGTTCTGCCTCATAGTTTCCATGTCATGTCTCAAGGTAGCCAACCGCAAGTTCAGATTTGTGTTTTCCTGGCAACATAACATGTAGGATCAGTAAATACTGAATAATTAGCAAAGCAATCAAGAAACTTATAACTTTCGGAAACATATCATAACTAAACACGTACCTTTTGCAAGGATGCCACGCTCTCCTTAGCATTGGCTATGGCATCTTTCGCCTACCAGAAAAGTGATGCTCATTTCATCAGGGAACTATTGAGAGAGTAGCCTCTGGCTAAAATATTAGCAGGAAGAAATATTTCGTGTAGGCACATAAGCATGTTTCTCATTTGAGGCGTATCTTCAAGCATAATCTAAATATGTGGATGTCATCACCATTTAGTTAAAAGAACACTAACATATTAGCAGGAGCAAATATTTCGTGTAGGCATAGAAGCATGTTTCTCATTTGAAGCATATCTTCAAGCAGTATCTAAATATGTGGATGCCATCACCATTCAGTTAAAAGAACACAAGAAAATGCTAAACAAAGTTACTAGGGCCCACAAAAAATGTCTGGCGACACATTTGCGAAGGACTCGTGGTGGCAGCCAGTGGAATATACTCGTGAGCTACCAATAATCAATCATATATCAAGATCCTGGAATAGAAGTATAATGCTGCTGCAATTAGAAAAAACTGTGTATTGCCAGCTTGATGTTCTTCACATATAGGGCAAAGTATAAAGCTGCATTTAAAGGGGTTTATAGTCTCTTATTAACATATGAAGGAAGTAAGTTTCAGAGTGAGTCAAACTCAGGTTTAAAATATCAGAATCTGCTTTTGCATCTCTATGATTCTCTTTGGTACTTCCAATAAGTTTTGGATGCTTCCAGGTGAAAATCCAAGGCCAGAGTATACAGATTCCTCGCATCTAATGATACTCCCACACAACTACTACTCCTGCCAACTTGTGTACATGGTATTGAAAACATGCTCACCCGAATCGAAATGGCTGAAACCAGTCTAGTTTTAGTAGGCCCATGGCTGGCCAGTTTTTAGCCAAACTAGCCCAGGAACTGGAACCAGCCAGGACTCAGATATAGGGCCAAGCTGAGTACTGCTCTAGTTGACTCAGGTTGCACACTTGAACTGGCGCTTGCACTCAACTAAATAAATGAAATAACCACTCCAATTTGGCTCATTTAAATACTGGATGAGCTCAAGCCTGCTCTCCAAGTCTAACTTATTTAGAAAACAAGCATTAATGAACCCACTAAACCAAAAGATATATCTATTTTAATTAAAAATTTTAGTTGTTTTTCATTGTCCACATTAAGTGGAAGTGAATTTGTTTAAGAGAAAAGCCCTCATGAGCTCACTCAGCTCAAACATGAGCAGAACTGCTTTCACACTGACCTTGACAGTGCACTCATTTTATAAAGCTTTGCAGCCGGTCTTTTTTAAGATGTCCGATAAGGATCTTAGAAAGAGCCATACAGAGCATGCAGTCGACCATCTACCAGCACATTTCTTCTGCCATAGGATCTGGCAAGGCGACATCATGCCCCTCATGTAGAAACCCATAAAATAGTTTTCTTTTCTCATTAAACATTAAGCATTTAAATTAAATTTGTACTTTTTGAATAATTAAAAATTAGACGAGCTCATTCATGAATGCAAATGAGATAAGTAGACCTATGTTCAAACTCAGTTCATTTATGAACCAAGCTCAAAATGTTATTCATGTTTTTTTTTCATTTACTCAATCAATGTCCAAATTCGAGTATTATTCTAGTGGAGTTTGAGTACTCGTCAAGTGTATGGTTCCTTTTGACCCCTATTCAGATTCCATGCATTCTGTATTATAGTATTTCCGGAAGACTTATCTTGGTTCCAGCTACTTCAATGGGTGGTCTGTAGTGGCACTCATGCTTAGCATAAAAAATTGCTTGTCAAATATGAGGACTAAAATTCTAGAATCAAATTTTGGCTGTCAAACATGATGACTAAATTCCAACATGCATATGCATATGCATAAATAACAGGAGCTAAATATGTATGATTAACAGGATAGACAACCATTCACAACTTAGAAGGAAAAGAGCCATTAGGAAGATCCAACCATTCACAACTTAAATGAACCACCCCTAAGGGGTTTCTCCTTGTTACTTGGAATCTTCAAAACCACATTCTAATTTCTTATTTTTCCTTGAGAATTAAAAAACAACAATGTCAGTCTACAATTATGTTCTATAGCTGTGTTGTCTGATGACATGTACGTTGTCGCTTAAACACCTATGACAATGAATATCCAAGACCTTAATATTCAGAGTTATAGTTACATCGCTAGTCAGTGGAAACTGATAGGACAGCCCCACCCATGCTTTTCCTAAATCCTAATTATTTATTTGTGATAAGAAAGCCTATGATATGATATGTCTCTTTTTGGATAGATGTAGCCACACAGGGGCAACTATGCCCCATCTTTTTGCTAATCCTTATGCATTTATACATTTCCTCTTCGAAATGTAGAAGAGTTTAGATAGGCCCACACTTTTCAAGGACATTTGGTGCCCAGTTTGGGTCCAGTTCGGTCCTCATTAGGAGTCTAGGTCACTTATTGAGGACTGGTTCATAGCAAATTAGTCAAAGCAACCAAACAGTTGCATTCAGATTGGGCATTGATCAAATTTTCCTTAATCTTATGAGTTACACTGGAGGGTCATTTATCCTCTAAGCATGCAGTACCAGATATTCATTGAAATGTAAGATACTAATGGGTACAAGCATATAAAAGGAAATAAATTAAACTTCCCTACCAGAAAGAAAAAGTAAAAAAGGTCCTCCATGTACAAAAGCTCTCCCTAGAAAATGGACCTCTAATCACACTTCACGCTGAGGTGCAGTTGGCTATGACCACACAGTAGAATTATGGGCACCACAAAAAGCTGTTTTCCAACCAACTATTTCTCTTTCCCCAAAAAGCCAGTCATCGTGGCATAGAGGACAGGCAGCCGAACTGTCCATATTCTAGCACGGGCCATCCACTTAGTTACTAACCCAGTGCCCCAATTAGATGTGCACTTTTTTTGTGTGATCAGACGAAATCCAATGGCTGCATGCTGGACATGACTAGGGAATACCAAGTGCTCTGGCCGTACCATAGCACCATCACAGATGCTCAGACAAAGCTTCAAAACATTTGGGAAAAGTTATGTATTGTTCACATGAGCCGCTTGGTTCTAAAAGAGCCCTTCAGAACCTGGCCAGGCCCATTATAGACCAAGAAGAAATATGGAACGTCAGTCCAGACTAAACATACGATCATCAACATCATCATCACATAAAGCCATTCTACGTAATTGGGGTAAATCTAGGAATGGAAAGATCAAGTCAGATGATTTTGATTAATGTGACTGGATGTGCATCAGAAAAATGCTTCTCACGGTGCCAAAATTCATTATTTATGAACATCATGTCACAAATGTATATATATCTCAGATAATAATATAAAATAGAAAAAAGGGAAAATGATAATAATAATACAGAATATGATCAAATACAAATACCAGGAGTAAAGTAAGAGAACGTGAAAAGTAGCAAGACTTGCAATGGGTGAGCTACAAGAAATATAGACATAGAAGGTTATTCAATGAAATACTAGATTTGAGCACTTTGACCATTGTTTTTATCACATATATTCATATCAAAAAACATTTTCTCAGTATTTTACGCCGTATCTCTCCATTTTCATCCAAACATTCTTTTTGCTTTTCATGTTATTGTCTTTAGGTGTGAGTGTGTCCACGTCCTTCTAATCTCTTCCAAACATAAACTCTCGACTTTAATACTTAGCTTCAGTTTGGTAATGGGTTAGACTAAAGTTAACTCAGAGTTAACTTAAAACTAACTCAAAAAGTAGTTTGGAAAGGTTACAAAGTTAACTCAAGTGGGTTAGAATAAAGGTGAGTCAAATGTGAGTTAACTCACAATTTTTCAACCCACCTCTAGAGGTGGGTTGGAGTTAATCCATTGAGTTAACTATTTTTTTGCTCTCACGGTACACAACATTAATTGCTACTTTTTCTTTTCCCAACATAGGTTAACTCACTTTTTCTTACCAAAGTACATTTGAGAAAAATAAGTTAACTCACTATAGTCAAATGAGTTAACTTAGATGCAAACAAAGTAAAAGTGAGTTAAAAGTGGACTAACTTTAACTCTGGGTTAAAGTTAATTTTAACTCAACCCATTACCAAACTGAGGCTTAAATTCCATGCTTAACACAGTCAAATTGTCTAGTATATAATTCCCTTAGATTAGCATGAACTGATGTAAGGACTTCTCTTAATAAAGTCATTTCTCAAGGTAGCTCTACATCATATGACATATTTTGATCCAGTTGCTGACATTACATAATTCAAAGAACAACAAAAAACTACTTGCCCTATTGTTTCCCTTCCTTGAGATCATCTTTCAGAACTACTTACTCATTTATGGAAGGTGTTGAATGCAAACAATTTTAAGCTTGTGCATGCTTCTGAACGGAATTCTTACTCATTTCCTCAAGGCTCCTGTTTCCAATACCCATTTACAGCAACTACAGCCTGTAGGTTGCTTCTACTCATGACTTGGCAGATAGGCAGTTGAGTGGCTAATCTCATTTTGACATATAATTGGCACCTCACTTGAACACACAAGCAATTCCTCCTTTTTCCCAACTTCCAGCTAGCTGGCATGTGGATTAGACCTAAAGCTGGCACCTTTCCTTGATACGTTAGAAACTTGGAAAACCAACTTAATCCTCAACACCATTGACATAAAATGATATCCATATTTGGCTTGGAAATATAAGTATTTGCCATGAAATTTGCAAATAATATGTGACAAAAAAGAATTCTAGTGGCTGTATGAAAGTGAACATATGCTAATCCGCTTGTATTTCATAGACCTATTTGCTCAGTAACAGTCGAGGACAGTGGATCAAAGGCCTGTTGCTTAAAATTTCTTTTTACTTCATTTCTTCTGCAACGAAACCATACATTTCTTCGGCAACAGAAACCATACAGCAAAGTACCGACAGAAGTTATTGCGGCAGACAGGAAATTCCTGGCAGCTAGGGGGTTCATGGTGGCATGTTGGTTGAAAACAAACTCCTAATTCCATTCGAAGATTGCCTCCTCTAAAACATTTGATTCCACAGGAGTTATATCCCCAATGTGTGGTCCGCATTTCACATGCTACGTGTATGTAAGAAATTAGCATGAAAACACCAGTTTCATAGTTTTCCAAGAATTATCTGGAGATAACTGGTACATGAAAAACTCGCAAACAATCCCTTCAAGGGAAACATCTCCCTCGTATCACATTTATTGCCGCTGGCTCTACAAAGTGCTTACCTGCTTCGCTTCCTCCTTATACCGTCTCGCCCTCTCTACTTCCGCATCATATTTCATTCTCCACTCGGCGGATTCATCCATCGCTTCAATGTTAGCCCGATCAAACTGCTTTCTGCGCGGCAAGAAACGCAAATCAAAAGGTAGAAGAATAGCTAAGAACATAAATCTACAAATAAATAAATCAAGCAAAATTGGTCGTTTGTCCCGCGAAACCAACCAACCGAGTGACTAAGTTTGAAGAGCTAAACCCCGTACGGTTCTTTCTCATGCATGAGGGGAGAAACAAAACGAAAAAGATCTGATCTTGTTCATTAGTAGCAGCACATCTTCCACCAAACAAATAGAAGAAACCGCAAGGGGAGCGGGGCGCCGGTGGGGTTCTGACCGGAGGAACTCGCGGTCCTCGGAGGAGGAGAAACCGGAGTCGACGGCCCACAGCCGAAGATACACCACGGAGACGCCGGCGAGCATGGCCAGCACAACCAACACCACCGTGGGTCTCCTCCTCGCCGAACACGTCGTCATCTGGCCGGATCTGTCCAACACCGCCCCGCCCTCTGCGTGCCGCCGCCGGTGTCCACGCCGGCTACTCGGCAGCATAGAGATCACTGTTCTCGGAGTTGCGAATTTGCCCGTGCTCCCTTTTACCGCGGCGGTCAAGAAGAGAAATACTTACTGCACTGTAGGATGACAGGGGCGTCATACGGGTTGTCACGTGGTTATTTTTTTTTTTGAAATTTAGTTTTTTTTTTACTTAACTCATCTAATTCATTTATTTTGAAATCTAATTTTTTATTTTAGAGTCTAACTTATTTTTTATTTTAGAACGAAATTATTTTTTAGGCTCCAAAATAAAAAATTAAGCTCTAAAATAAGTGAGTTGGGCTCCAAAATAGATGTGTTAGGCTCTGTGGTGGCGTGATCCTGTTTGGGCCTAAGCCAAACGGGCCTCCACTGAAATGAGAGAGGGAAGACGATCGCTGGTGAGGACGAAGGCCTGCAAGACCAGAGAAGGATCAGGAGGCCCGGTGAAGACCGGGGAAACCCTCCGATGCCTAAGTCAGTGAGGAGCTTGAGAGGCAGGGGGTTTCGTAATGTAAGAGTTGTGTTCGCCTGAGGGGGAACGTACCGTTGCATGGCACTGTACCTGTGCTTTTATAGGTGTGGTGTCGAGGCCAACGTGCGTAACGTTGGGCAGATCGTGCCTGAAGAGGCGCCTGGACGCACGCGCATAACGGGAGGAGTTAAGACTCAGGCGTCCGTTGGGTTGCCAGGCAGGCCACGCCCCTTGATGATGGAGATCGTGGCCTGGGGCGGTTACTACCGTCCTGTGAGCCAGGGAGCCTGCTCGGAACCCTCTGGGCGCAACTTCCGAGCAGATGTCCTGCAGGGAGGTCACGAACGCTGTTCGGTGACGCTGAGGGTCGTTCCGTGCAGTAAAGTTGCCGTTCCTGTTCGGAACCTCTCCGCGGTTGTTCGGTAGCGGAGGAACAATCGACCCGCTCGGGGGCATACCGCTACGAGGCTTGACAGAGCCTGATCAAGCCGGCGGTATCCTTGAGATCATCACATTGTCTTGGGATGAACGCGGCCCGTTGGGATGGGGCCACGTCAGTTGACAGGACGCTTAAAGGCCGTAGCGGGCCATTATGGGTATAGGCGGCCAGATTTGGCCACCACACTTGCCCCCCCACGCCCTCGAGTGGCTCGGTGAGGCGAGCAGTTCGAGGGCGTCATTTCCGCATTTAATGCGACGACCCGTTGTGGGATGCCGCCGCTTGGAGCCTGGGCAGGCGGTTAACCCGTCATGATGGGCACGAAACCGCACCATGCTTGAGGTGCTGCCGTCGCGTTCGGACGGTCGCCAACGCCGTACCCGAAGGGGCACATTCAAAAGAAAACGGGAAGGAGCGGCTCTTTTGGGGGCCCGCCTCGAACTTCGTTCCCTCCTCTTTCCTTATAAGGAGGGGAAGAGACGAAGGCGGGAACTACGCCTCCTAAAATCTTTCGACCTTCAGCTCTCGTGCCTTCTTGCCTTCTCCTGCTTCCGTCTCCTCCTTCGTTCCTTAGTGCCGCCGTCGCCACCCACGATCCTTCCTGAAATGGCTAGCAAAGGGAAGGCTGCCGCCGGAGCGAGCGGGGTGACCGTCGCGGCGGCCAGTGGAGTACGATGCCGTCACTACAGCGGGCTCCGTGAGCGTTTCAGGATCGGGGAGGAGTACGAGATCATCGACGCCAAGGAGAGCGACACAATCCTGGTGAATAAACCAGGCTGCCTACTGCTCTCCGTGGACCATCTGGAGGCGGGCTTCCGGCTGCCGTTGCCGGAGGTGGCGAAGGCGCTCCTGAATACGTGGGGCGTTTCGCCTATACAGCTAACGCCCAACACCTGGAGATACATATGTATCTTCGGTGTTGTCTGCAAGCTGAAGGAAATCCGGGGTTCGGCGGACGTCTTCCGAGCACACTTCAAGCTGTCTGCTTCGCGGGCATCAGGAGCAGACATCTATTACGCCAAGCACCGAACAGACCGGATGCATATCAGCCTGTCCAACAAGTACTCCAACAACAAGGGTTGGATGGACAGACTGTTCTTCGTGCGCCATCGGAGTGGTGTTGAGTGGGGATTCCCCACTGTTATGCGATCTGCGCGGAAGGACAGCTTTCCGCATCTGATCCAGGACGAGGCAAAGGCGTCGGACAAGCTTCTCCGAGCAGGTGTTCGGAACGGAGAAGGCTATGTGACCGAGTTCATGCTCGTCAAGTACGGGCTCAGCAAGCCGTGGAGTAAGTATTATTATCTCCTGGTTGTTTACCCTTGAGTTTGGCACCTCCATACTAACCTCTCTTCTCTTTGTCTTCTATGTGCGCAGCGGCCGCAGAGCTAGAGGCCGGAAGGGATCAAGAGGCAAATGATGAATTTGCCGAAAAGATCCCTGTGCTAGCGCACAAGGTGTTCGAGAGTGATGATGCTGCTGCCGTTGCTCGGGTCCCTTCCGCAGTGAGGGTTGGGGCTGCCGTAACGACGGCGCTCATTGCTCCTTCGCTCACCGAGGGGCGCTCGGCAAAGGCCCAGGCTCCTGAAAAGGGGCCCGGGCAAATTCGTCTGAAGAAGAAGGCCACCAGAGAGGTGGTTCCAGCCGGAGCCTGGGCCTCGCCAGCGGAGAGTGGCGGGGCGAACCGGCCTTCCGCTCCCGCAAGGAAGAGGCCGGTATTAGTTGACGAGAGCGCGGAGGAGGCAGGGCAGCTCCGTGCTCGGAAGAAGCAGAAGGCAGTCCCAACTACTCCTCCTCGCGACGAGGAGGGGACCGAAGAGGAGGAAGAAGGGGCGCAGTTAGTGCTGCGCAGAACAAGTAGGGCCGCGCAGTCGGCTGATGAAGGAGTGCCGCGGGTGGCCTCCAAAGAACGCCCAGAGGTCGCGCCGGGGCTAGCGACCGAGCTGGGGCTCGTCGTCGTAAGTGACGGGTCCGAAGGCCCTGACATGGAAGAGGCTAGGGGCTCCACCTGCTCGAGGGATAGGGAGCCCTCTAATGCTTCCCGCGCTGGTGGTGCCGAGCACGGTGCTGCCAGCAACACTGCGGGAGCCTCTCCCAGGAGGAGTAGAGAAGGTGGAGTGTCTCCCGTTCGGCGGGAGGAGGTCGCCGACGCGACAGAGGTTTCCGCTCCTGTTGGGGTGGTCCTGAGCGGCGTGGTGGTGGCAGCGCCGACCACGGTTCCCTCTTCGGAACAGGAAGTGGCTCCTGCAGCGGGGGCCACTGAAAAGGCGGCCGCGACGACGAGGGCGTCCGACGAGGTTGCCACCGCTGTTTCTGCAGCGGGGGCTATTGAGAAGGCGGCCGCGACGACAAGGGAGTCCGAAGAGGTCGCCACTTCCCCCGGAGGTATCCTGCCCCCCATGCCCCCTTCCGAGGTGGTTGCTAACGAAGAAGCAACCTCCAAGGCATATGAAGGAACTGGTGGGGAGGCCGCGGGTGCTGCTCGGGCTGAAGGATCAGAGGGCGACCGAAGGCCTCTTAGCGAGGTGCTCTTGAAGAGACTTCCCGGAGCTCCTTCGGTGGCAGTGTTGGAGGCGACCCTTCGCCGGATGGAGGAGGCGCCCAGAGAGCTGCCTGCGAGCCCCACTGCTTCTCGTCTTGATCGGTTGGCGAGGTGCCTGGAGCTTCCTTCCGAGCAGACTCCAGAGAAGTCAGTGGAAGGTTACCAGCCGGAATGCCGAATAGAAGATGGTCTGAGCGATGTCGACGTAGAGGTGCTTGCGGACGAAATGTCCAAGTCGCTGGGCACCCTAAAGGCTTTAGCTGTTCGGGGCCAGAGGCAGAAGTATCTCTATGAGGCGCAGACAGCCTTCTGCAACGACCTTTCGGCGAGGCATAAAGCTCGCGAGGCGGCTCTGGAGGAGGAGGTGAAGAACCTCAAAGCCGCTCTCCACGCCGCGAAGCTGGATGTTACCTTGGCACGAGCCGAGAAGGATGCCCTGGCCAAGGTAATGGTGAATGTAGAGGCCCGTGCCATTGCCGATTATAAGGCCGGGCCTGAATACAAGGAGGATTTGGAGCAGTATGGGGCCCGCTGCTACAGAGTGGGCCTCAACGCTGGGAAGGAGGTGGGGGAGCGGCTTTCCTGGGTCGAACGCGCCCGGGAAGCTTTCGAGGCCGCTGTTCGGGAGTGCCGGCGTCGCACTCAGGACGCCCGTCTGGATGGTGTGCGGTTCGCACAGTTCCAGTCTGGGCGGATGCCCCCTTCAGATGATGACGCCGGTCCTTCACAGCAGGCTCCTTGACCCCTTGTTGTCTTATACTGCACCTTTTTGTAACCGTGGCCCAAAAGATCCTTCCTGTAAAACAGACTTTTTGTGAATGAAGTCTTTTGTTTGTGAGATCGTCGTGTAGCTTCGCTTTCTCTATCTTCTTCCTTTCGTAATTACTCCTGTTCGGATCGAAATCCGCTAGGCGCTGTAAGCATTGCATGTATAACGCAGACCGTGGGGAACCATGAAGGGGATTCCGATCAGGTACGTATGCTAAATGCTCGTATGGCATCAGGAGTTGGGAGAAGAGAGGTAAAATGTTGAAAAGAGGCTCTTATACATAATAAGCCTTAAGGTTAGAAACATGCCAAGTCCTGGGAATGGGTTCGCCACTAGGAGTAGTTAGCTTATATGAGCCCTTCCCGAGGACATGGGTGACCTGATAAGGTCCTTCCCATTTGATGGCAAGTTTGCCCACTGCTCTTCGGGGGTCCGAAGCCGAACAGCGGCGCAAAACCAAATCTCCCACGCTGAACCGCCTTTCCCGAACTCGCGCGTTGTAATATTGTGCGAGTCGTTGCTGATAGGAAACGAGACGAATGCTGGCGTCGCTCCGTCGTTCGCCTAGCATGTCCAAGTTTTCCCGAAGAGCGCGGTTATTGGCGGCTTCGTCGAAGTGGGTAGTTCGGATAGTTGGAAGGGCTACTTCCAAAGGTACAACTGCTTCCGAGCCATAGGCCAGGTGGAAAGGTGTTTCCCCTGTGGCTACCCGAGCAGTTGTTCGGTGACACCACAGGACGTTTGGGAGCTCATCGATCCATGATCCACCTGCAGCCTCCACTCTGGTTCGGATCCCATGCAGCAATGTTCGGTTGGCGTTTTCAACCAGACCATTAGCTTGGGGATGAGCGACGGAGGTGAAGTGGTTGTAGATTCCGAGCTCGGCGCACTTCTGCTTGAAGAAGGTGCTGTCGAACTGTTTCCCGTTATCAGACGTAATCACCCTTGGGACGCCAAACCTGCAGAGAAGGTTCTTCCATACGAACTTCCATGCGGCTTGTTCGGTGATTGTGGTAACGGGTTCGGCCTCGATCCACTTGGTGAAGTAATCGATGGCTACGAACAGAAATTTCTTGCGACCTTGGGCCTCCGGAAAGGGACCCAAGATATCAATGCCCCATCTAGCGAAAGGGCGTGGCTCGAACAGACTGTGGAGCTGTTCGGCCGGTTGCTTGATGAGTACTCCGAACTTCTGGCATTCTGGGCATTTCTTGACAAAGGTCATGCAATCCTTCTGAAGAGAAGGCCACCAGAATCCTGCTCGGAGGAGGCTGCGCGCTAGCGTTCTGCCCCCTAGATGGCTTCCGCACAGCCCCTCGTGAACTTCCTCCGTGGCCGCGAGGGCCTCCTCAGGGTTGAGACAACGCAGGAGAGGTCTTGCAAGGGACCGCCGGTATAGCTTGCCTTCTACAAGGGTGAAGTGTTGCGAGCGCCTCCTGACTTTCCGAGCTTCATCCTGTTCGGGAGGAAGCTCGCCTCGGAGAAGGTACGCCAAGAGAGGGTCCACCCAACTTGGGGTCGGTGGGCCCGTTTCTATGGCGGCTACACCAATCTCCGTGCTCGGCAAGGCGAGCTCTTCAATGAAGACAGAGCGAGAAGGGGTGATGTCACCTGAAGATGCCAATTTGGCCAGCGCATCAGCTCGCGCATTCTGCTCCCGTGGAACATGTATAACCTCGAAGTATACGAGGCCCTCTGCCTGGCTCTTGACCTGTTGGAGGTATTGAGCCATGCGAGGTTCTCTTGCTCCGAACTGTCCGCTCACCTGGCTGGCGACCAACTGGGAGTCACTAAAGACTCTAAGCCTAATGGCTCCGAGGTGCCTAGCCATGCGGATACCGGACAGCAAGGCTTCGTATTCGGCGACGTTGTTGGAGGCTGGAAAGCGGAAACGGAGGGCGTATTGGAACTCTAACCCCTCTGGGGAGGTGAGGACCAGACCTGCTCCGCTTCCGGTGACACAAGAGGATCCGTCCACATAAAGCTCCCATGGGGGCTCGTCTGCCAACGGTGGGTCCTGCTCGGCCGGAAGGGTGCATTCCGCCACGAAATCTGCTAACGCCTGTGCTTTGATCGCCGTCCTTGGTCGGAAGCTGATGTCAAACTCTCCCAGCTCGATTGCCCACTTAACCAACCTACCGGAAGCCTCCGGCCGCTGCAAGATAGATTTCAGCGGTTGGTCGGTAAGTACTGTAACGGAATGGGCCTGAAAGTAGGGCCTGAGCTTCCGTGCAGCTGTGACAAGAGCAAGGGCAAGCTTTTCTGCTCTGGGGTACCTCCTTTCAGCTTCTTGGAGGACCCTGCTGATATAGTACACTGGATACTGTGCCGCTCCTAATTCTCTGATCAAGACCGCACTGATGGAGTGTTCGGTGACCGAGAGGTACACGAACAAGGGTTCTCCGAGCACAGGCTTTGAGAGAACAGGAGGGACTGCCAAATATGCCTTCAGCTCAGTGAAGGCAGCTTCGCATTCGTCAGTCCACCGTACTTGCCCCCCTTGCTTCGAGGCGTTTTTAGGGCCTCGGAGCAACTTGAAGAAGTTAAAACTTCTTTCTGCTGCTCGGGACATGAACCTGTTCAGCGCGGCAAGACGTCCTGTCAGACGTTGGACGTCGCGCACTGTTTTCGGACTGGACATCTCAAGTATAGCTTGGATTTTTTCCGGGTTCGCCTCTATTCCCCTGTTTGATACGAGGAACCCGAGGAACTTACCCGACCGAACACCAAACGCGCACTTGGCTGGATTGAGCTTCATATTATACCTTCGCAGAGTTGCGAAAGTTTCCTGGAGGTCAGAAATGTGATCAGTGCTCGGAAGAGTCTTGACCAACATGTCGTCGACGTAAACCTCCATGTTTCGCCCGATCTGCTGCTCGAACATCTTGTTGACCAGCCGCTGGTAAGTCGCGCCTGCATTCTTCAGACCAAAAGGCATCCTGGTAAAACAGTATAAGCCTAGGTCTGTGACGAACGTAGTGGCGTCTTGATCCGGGGGATGCATGCTGATCTGGTGGTAACCGGAGTAGGCATCCAAAAAGCTGAGGAGCTCGTGCCCGGAAGTAGCGTCCACCAGCTGATCAATGCGCGGCAATGGGAAGTTATCCTTGGGCGTCGCCTTATTAAGATCTTGTAATCCACGCACACACGCCATTTGCCGTTGGCCTTGCGCACGAGGACCACGTTGGAGATCCATCTTGGATATTGGGCTTCTCGGAGGAGCCCAACAGCTCGACTCTTGACGACGTGATCCCGTATCACGATCTGCCGTTCTCGGTTCACAGGTCGCCTCCTTTGCTGAACTGGTGGGATCCGGGGATCCAACCGAAGGCGATGGACCATGACTTCCGGAGGAATGCCTGGAAGCTCGTCATCAGACCAAGCGAACACGTCCAAATTGGCCAGCAGGAAAGCTGTGTAGCGTTGCTGCTCGGCCTCTGTCAACAGGGCGCCAATGTGTAAGACGTGTTCGGGGTCGTCGTCCATTTGAATAGGGATTAAGTCTTCAGCAGGCGTCCCTCGGCTGGTTGAAGGCTGATCGGAGGTCGGAAGGGCTGGATCAGCGAGTGGTTGCTTGTCCCTTAGAGAGAGGACATAGCAACGGCGAGACTCACGCTGACATCCGAGCACTTCGCCCACCCCGCTCGGAGTAGGAAACTTCATCTTCTGATGGAGCGACGAAGGTACTGCTTTGATACGCCCGATCAGGCCTCTGCCCAGGATAGCATTGTATCCAGGCATGTTGTTGATGACCAAAAAGTCGACAACTTTGGTCACAGCCCTTGGAGCCGTTCCCAAGGTGATCGGAAGGCGAACCCTTCCCATGGGCTGGACCGAAACTCCCGAAAAGCCGAAGAGAGGCGAATTTACAGGGGTGAGTTGATCGGTTCGCAGACCCATGAGGACAAAACAGTCATAAGCCAAGACATCGGGGGCGCTTCCATTATCTACCAGAATTCGGCGCACATTACAGTGATTGATGGTGGCCGAAACGACCAGCGCGTCAGTGTGTGGGGTCGTAACCCCTACAAGATCTTCATCCGAGAAGGTTATAGCCTCCCCGGGCTGTGTGCGTGCAGGACTGGCAGGATATGGGGCCGACCGAACAGTCGCAGGCCTGTCTACGACATGCACTCGCCTTGCGTAATCGCGTCGGCTTCGAGTGCTTTCTCCGCCCGCGCCGAAACCTCCCGCGATCACGTTGATCTCTTGCCCATTGGGCTCGTTGTTGATCGGCTGCTCGGGAGTGCGATCTCGGCGTCGGGGGCGCTCTTCGTTCCGGCGCACGAACCGCCCAAGGTAGCCGCGCTTGATAAGGTCTTCGATTTCGTCCTTAAGCTGGCGGCACTCGGAGGTGTCGTGGCCGTGGTCGCGATGAAAGCGACAGTACTTATTTTGATCGCGCTTCCGGGGGTCGGAGCGCATTCTTTGGGGCCACCGAACAAAAGCTTCGTTCCTGATCTCTGCCAGGATTTGTTCGGGAGCGACCGTGAGGGGGGTGTAGTTGGTGAAGGGGCGCGGACGGCGCGGGGAATCGCCATTGCGCCGTCCTTTCTTCCGATCTCGGTCGGAGCCGTTGTCGGAAGGCCGCTTCTTGTCCGACTGCTCCCCCTGCTCGGCCCTGCTCGCCGCCAGGCTCTCCTCGCAAGCCGCGTGGCGCTGTGCGATGGAGAGTAGTTCGGCGAGGGTGGCAGGTTGCTGGACGCCGAGAGTCCTCTGCAAGAAGCCGTCGCGAGTGCCCTGGATAAGAGCGCTGGTGGCCAGAGGGACGTCTAGGCGCGAGATACGAAGCGCCTCTGTTCGGAACCTCTTGACGAAGTCCCAGAGTGCTTCGCCTTTCTTCTGGCGCACAGCCAGAAGAGAAGCCGCCGTTCGCGGCTGCGACCTCCCGCCAAGAAAGTTGTCCCTGAAGGACTTCTTCAGTTGACGGAAGGAAGTGATGGAGCCCGCGGGGAGGGTTTCAAACCAAGCCCTGGCGGTCTCCTTGAGCGTTGCGGGGAAAGCCCTGCACTTGGCCGCGTCCGATGCTCCGTGGAACACCATGTGTGACTCGAAGCCATGGATGTGGTCGGCCGGGTCGGTTGTGCCGTCGTAAGGAGCGATGGTGGGCAGAGGGAGTTTGGAGGAGACCTGGGCCTCCAGGATCTCCCTGCTAAAAGGAGAGCGGAAGTCCAGGTCGTCCTCCGCTGGAGCCTTGCCCTCCGCACGCTGAACCATCGCGTCCATGCGGCGTTCGAGATCGACCACGCGCCTCAGGCGCCTGGCGAGCTCCTGCTCGGAGTTGGCGGGGCCCCCTCGTCCGGAGGCGTGGGAGTTGCCTCCCACGACCGATCGCGGCGGACGGGGGGAGATGATAGAGCGCCGGGGGGAACGCCCACGGCGCTCTGGTGCCCGCTCCTCCGATGGGGCCCGGAGGGACCGGCGCGGAGAATCCGCCTGCTGCTCGTGCGGCGCCAGGGGGACGCGGGAGCGTCGATGTGACGATTCCGCCTGCCGCTCACGCGGCAAGGAAACCGCTGGGGCCGCTGCCCCTGCCAACTGGGCCTGTAGGGCGAGGCAAACGCCCGTCAACTGCTGCATTTGTCCCCGAAGCTCCGCTACTTCGAGGGCAGTTGCAGGCGCTACAGCCGGCGGTGCCGGGATGTCGTGGTTTGCGCCAGCAGTGGCGACGGCGTCATCACCAGGAGGGGATCGGCGACGGGATTCCCCTCGTGACTGGCGAGACCTCGTCGCCCTGCTTCCTATGTTCTGGTATGAAGATCGTCCTCGAGCCATGGCAGCGTCGTTCCCACAGACGGCGCCAAATGTGGTGGCGTGATCCTGTTTGGGCCTAAGCCAAACGGGCCTCCACTGAAATGAGAGAGGGAAGACGATCGCTGGTGAGGACGAAGGCCTGCAAGACCAGAGAAGGATCAGGAGGCCCGGTGAAGACCGGGGAAACCCTCCGATGCCTAAGTCAGTGAGGAGCTTGAGAGGCAGGGGGTTTCGTAATGTAAGAGTTGTGTTCGCTGAGGGGGAACGTACCGTTGCATGGTACTGTACCTGTGCTTTTATAGGCGTTAGTGTCGAGGCCAACGTGCGTAACGTTGGGCAGATCGTGCCTGAAGAGGCGCCTGGACGCACGCGCATAACGGGAGGAGTTAAGACTCAGGCGTCCGTTGGGTTGCCAGGCAGGCCACGCCCCTTGATGATGGAGATCGTGGCCTGGGGCGGTTACTACCGTCCTGTGAGCCAGGGAGCCTGCTCGGAACCCTCTGGGCGCAACTTCCGAGCAGATGTCCTGCAGGGAGGTCACGAACGCTGTTCGGTGACGCTGAGGGTCGTTCCGTGCAGTAAAGTTGCCGTTCCTGTTCGGAACCTCTCCGCGGTTGTTCGGTAGCGGAGGAACAATCGACCCGCTCGGGGGCATACCGCTACGAGGCTTGACAGAGCCTGATCAAGCCGGCGGTATCCTTGAGATCATCACATTGTCTTGGGATGAACGCGGCCCGTTGAGATGGGGCCACGTCAGTTGACAGGACGCTTAAAGGCCGTAGCGGGCCATTATGGGTATAGGCGGCCAGATTTGGCCACCACAGGCTCCAAAAAAAAATCACATACAGCATATGTGGCACCACATAAACTGTCATCTTAGGTGGATTACATTTACTGTACTTTCCTAAAGTGCAGTAAATCTTTCTCTTATTAATAAGGCCGAGTCGCTCGCACGCAAATCTTGGGACTAGGACTGCAAATCGGTCGGGTTCGAAATCGAAAACACAGATTCTGATTCCGATTCTGATAACTAAAATATGGTTCCGATTTTAATTCCGATAAAATTGGAAAGGTTAATTCTGATTCCAATAACATTACCGGAACCGAAATTCCGATAAGTTAAGGTGTTTACCATAGTTTTACATTTTGAGTTTATGATAATTTATCGGAATAACTGATACCGATTGCGATTATTTTTCAATTCCGATTCTAATAGTTTATCGGAATATCTAATACCGATTCCGATAAGCTATCGGTATCATTTTTCGATTCCGAAACCGATAATTTTAACGAAATCGATTGAAATATCAGAATATCGGGTTTCGTTTACACCCCTACTTGAGACTCAATTCATTATTACATTTTTATTTTAATTTTTGAGCCGCTTTTTACACATTACCCCCAAAAAGATGTCAAATTTGAAATAGGATCCTAATTTTTTTCATAATTTTTAAAAATCTCCTAAAATGTACTCCAGTTCATAAATAGGTCTCTAAAGTTAGTTAATTCCCATAAAAAATAACCGCATGTGGAATATTTTAGGTAAAATTATATATATTCTCAAAATCTTCTATATTTAGTTATATATCCCTAATTTCAACTATTAAATTATACATTTCTCAAATAAAAAAAATCATCGATTAAATCTTTGAGATTAATTAGTTGTGAGAATCTAAAAAATATTTCGTTATCAAATAATACAACTGTTAAAATATATATAATATGACTAAAATAACTTAAGAAGAGAGAAACAAGTGAGAGAGACTCTATGTGAAAAAATTATTAAAAATAATCTTTTAAAAGACAAGTTAGTATTTTCTCTATGTTAACTCAATTACAATTGCGTTAAATAGATGGAATGAAACGTTAAATATATGATATTTTTTTCGATTTGAGAGGTATATAATAATTAATAATTGGGGTATATAGTTGAATATAAACAAGGGCAAATTAATTAGAAGTTCCTATCAGATTTTTGATTTATTTGTTAGTCCCTAATAGAGCTGTAACTCATTACAGTTAGTGTTATCATCTATTACAGTATACGTTAAGCCCTGTTACAGTAAAGATCTTCATGTTATAATCAATGACTTCTAATTAATTTATCTTATAAATAATTTCAAATATTTATTTATATATATATATAATTCTCCCAATATTCTATTTGAATTGACTGTTAAAAAATATTTAAGACAAAATTACTCTTGACCCTTTGACTGACATATCAATCCATATGGCAATAGCATGCCAAACGAGAGAGGGAGAGAGAGAGAGAGAGAGAGAGAAATATACTTAGTAATCTCCGCATGCTCATCCAATGGATGGCCATTTTGTAGATGAGTGGAGAAGATATGTTAAAAAACTATCTCCATCGGACAAAAGAAAGATCCTTGTGCTACGGTTTGGAAGAAAAAGAACTCTTTGCCCTTGTCATATTTCATTGGTAGGGGGTAAAATTCTTACCATTTCTTACTTAGAGAGAAGAGTATGCAAAGGCTGCAGTGAAGAGACAAAAAAAATTAATGGTGATTTGACATGGACCCAAAACACTTACTTGTCCTTGTATCTCTCCATTGAGAACTTTTCTTGGACAGTCCCATCATGAACTCTCTGGCGTTCCACTCTCTCTCCCTCTCTGGTTCTATGTAGTATCTTCCTTTCTTCTCATCATGACGATGATGGCGTTGAATGAGAGATTAAATATACATTTGGTATGAGATTAAAAAGGATGGGGATATAAATAAGGGTTTTTTTATTTTAGGTCTATTTATTGATCTTCCATTTATTTTTAGATTCATTGACCAAAAAAATTAAAATTATTTTTAGATCTATTTATCCAATTCCTATTATGTGTAAGTCCTTCCGTCTCCTTCAGTGAGACCTCCGTGACAATGACGGAAGGGGCGTGATGACGGGGCGGCGGCATGCGGGAAGGACCGTGTCGGCAGTGGGAAGGGAGCGCAGAGATCTCGCAGGGGCGCCACGGCAGAGGGGGGGGGGGGGTTGGCGTCGCAGGTGTTCGCGCCGACGAGAGAGAGGGAAATGTGAGGAGGGAGATGGGGACGGAGCGAGGGAAAGGGAGAGTGGGCTCCGGGAGAGAGAGGAAGACAGACAGAGAGAAACGAGAGAGGCAGGGAGAAGGCGCGAGGGAAGAGAGAGGGCACGACATGTTGCCCAACTAGCTAGCCCAGAGGGGGGTGAATGGGTTATTAAAATTGTATCTTAGACTGATACATGTTCACTGAAAAGATTGCACACCAACTTAAACGAGAGTTAAAGTTTAGAGGAAATGAAACAGCAGACACAAAAACTCACAACCAAAAGACACAAAAATTTTATCCTGGTTCGGAACTCCTATCCACAGGAGACATACGTCCAATTCCTGAGTAATATCTCAGGATTTCACTAACAAGGGTACAGTCCCCCTTAAGGACACAACAACACACAGCTCAACTGGTCTTCCTTCACACCCGAAAGGGAACAACACCCTGGATACCCCACCAGGTCTTCCTTCACATCCGAAGGGAACAATACCCTGGATACCACCAGGTCTTCCTTCACAACGAAGGGAACAACACAAAGAAAGGATTGTAAGACAAGCCCCTAGATCAAACTACAAAAAGTAATGATCTGAAGGACCTAGCACTGAGAGCAAAGAATTTAAATCTAATCTCACTCTCAGAACTACACAAGCTCTCTTCAAAGGATCTTTCACTACTAATGGAGAGCAAAGAGCTACAGCCAATGAGAACGGAAATCTAGGCTTCTCGAATTCTCTTCTGGAGACTTGAAGGCTTGAACAAGATGAGTGTTGGTCTCTCAGGAGTGTTTCTACAAACTTTCTTCTCAAGAAGGTTGTTCTATGAAAAGCTCTGAGTTCGTTCACTTGAATTGATTCCCTTATTTTTTTTCTTAGCTTCAGACTTATATATATATATATATATATATATATATATATATATATATATATATATCTTCAAATTGAAATTTGAACGTTGAAGGATCCGTTGTCTCTCTCTTAAAGTAGTCGTTAGACTGAAAGAGGTCTGGAATCTTGGAAGCTTCCAGTCAACAGTCTTTGAACACTTTGAACACGCAAAGAGAAGAGATCTTTTAGATATCTTTTATCTTCCATTTGAATTAACGTTGCAGAGTAGAGCTGGATCTGTTATCTACACACTTATCAAACTCAGATAGCAAACAGCTAAGCTGTCTCTGATGTCAGTCAGCGTTAGAAAGAATAGCATGGAAATAGTAAGACCAAATGGCTGAATCTAAAAGACGTTTATAGAATAGGCACGATAATGGACGATGTCTTCTGCATGCATGCAGAGATACGTACAGGTCACATTAAATGCAGGTGCGTCAGAGAGATGCATACGTGGACTTTGACTAGTCAACACAGATAAAATCAAGTCAATTAGAAATATACAAGTCGATGGCTCAATGACTTATGAAATCCTATAAGTTATAACAAACCGTTGTGATATGCAAGTCGTTGTGTTTCTAAAGAAATCGTTGTGAAATACTTAACAAATCATTATGACATGCAAGTCGTTATGAGTTTCAACGAAATCATTACGAGAACTAAAGAAATCGTTACGGCTAGTAAGTCGTTACGAGTTTTAAAGAAATCGTTACGAGAACTAAAGAAATCGTTACGACTAGCAAGTCGTTACGGTTTCAAAGAAATCGTTACGAGAACTAAAGAAATCGTTACGGCTAGCAAGTCGTTACGAGTTTCAAAGAAATCGTTACGAGAACTAAAGAAATCGTTACGGCTAGCAAGTTGTTACGAGTTTCAAAGAAATCGTTACGAAAACTAAAGAAATCGTTACGGCTAGCAAGTCGTTACGAGTTTCAAAGAAATCGTTATGACAACATAGAAATCGTTGCGACAAGCAAATCGTTACGAGCTCTTAAGAAATCGTTATGACAACATAGAAATCGTTGCGACAAGCAAATCGTTACGAGCTCTTAAGAAATCGTTATGACAACATAGAAATCGTTGCAACAGTATGAAGAAATCGATGTGATGACTTAGAAAGATATGAAGTGAAAGTTTTACCTGAATGTCTTGAAATTGCTTTTTCTTTAATTTCCTGTCCTCAAGACTTCAATAATTTATTAGTATTGTTTTGTTGATCATCAAAATTAATATATAAATAAATGAATTAATTTATATGGGAAAAGTTTGGTCATCAATCTCCCCATTTTTGATGATGACAAAATATACTTAAACAGCATGATAGAACAAACATGTTTTTGGAGATGCTGTATTTTTCTCTAAATATATTAAGCAGCATAAAAATGTTTTTCAGAGTTGCTGTATGTTTCTTCCCCTTTTTGTCAATAAGCAAAAAGATAGTCGATGAGACAAAGAATAGAGAAAGCTTTGGATTAATTAGGAGAAAGATAATACACCGGAGATAAGAGAGAGGCATGCTGGGAAATGACAGTCCATGCCTTGATCTCCATATCTTCAAAAGCCTGGCGGAAAACACCAGGAGCAACTGAGAAGGAAGAACCCATGGCTGGAGAGATCCTCTGAGTGAAAAGCTGTCGCTGCTCTTCCAAGAAGTCTGCATACTGATCTTGGTCCAGTATGAATCTGAAATAGGTGCTCTTTCCAAAACTTGCTCTGTGCAGAAATCTATCAATAGAAATAGGATAGAAAATCTGCTGATCAAGAAGATCCTTCTTCAAGGTAAAGAATGCAGTGTATCTGGCGGCCCACTGCACATAGATCTCTTGAATAGGATTTATTGAGTTGAGATCCATGAAGGCTTCGGCTGAAAGAATGGGCTTATCTTGACGGACCAAGGAACTGTTGATGGCTTGCAACTGAAGATAGGGTTCCTTATAGAGCGTTTCCCAGATGGTGGGAGACAGCCTCTCACACTCAGAAATGAGTGGAGCCAAAACCTGAGAGGAAATGCGGCCAGAGTGGTATTCTCTGAAGATAAACCGCAAAAAGGAGGGCATTCTACCTTGCTTAGCTGACATTCTGCCCATCTGCTTAGCAAACATATCAAATGCATGGGAGTCTGCATCTGAGTCAAACACTAAGGAGTGTAGCTTCGGCAGCAGAACTGGAGAGTCAACTTTGAGGTTGGCAAAATCCACTGTGAAGGGAAGATTTATTGGACGAGCTGATCTCAGCATCACTATGGCTGACTGAAATTGGTAGAACTGGACTTCAGGCAGCTTGTTCAAGTAGCAGAAATCACTGTACAGCTGGAAGTTCTTGGCCATTCTAAATTCTTTCAAAATGAAAGGTCCCCAAGAGTTTTTATGCTGAAGAGTAAACCACTCAGAAAGAGTGAGTGGGTGAGCTCTATGGGTAAGAGATTCTGCCCTGGCAGTCAAGAATTTGGTGAATTGAGCTTGGTTGCCCTTGACATTGGCCCACTGATCTTCAGTCTTGAACTCAGTGCCCTCAAAGATTTTGGATTTTTGGGGGTGGGTCAGCTGGGTAAGGGGAAGAACAATGTTCAAGTGCTCAGAGAGGTTGAGAAAAGGAATACCATAGATAGTGGAAATGATGCATTTTTGAAGGTATTCCCTATAGATAGGTCTTCTCTGAGGTTCGAGGGTAAGAGAGTATCAAAGAGGAGGAAATAATGGTGAGGAGGGGATGCTGACAGAGGATGAATGTTTCCTCTTTTTCTTGGCAGGACTGGGAGGATCAGTCCTGTGGATATGAGTGGCAGTGGAGAGAATGGAGATGAGGGTATTTCTCTCAAATTCATCTGGAATATTGGTGTCAAAGACACTAAGAAGTTGAGGTTTTTCCGGAATGAAGGTGACAGAGGAAGGAAGAGTAGGAGGATAGAAGAGATGTTTGGGATTGAAAGAGGTAGATGGGTGAATTAGAGTGGTTTTAGGTGAAGAAGGTGAGGGTGAAGATGGAGCTGAAGTTTGAGAAGAAATGGGAGAGAAGAAAGGTTGAGTTGAAATGAGAGAGGAAGAAGGTTGGGTGCGAGGCATAGGGTGTTTGAGAGTTGGTGGAGCTGGAGGGGCTGTAGAAGGAGATGAAGGTGAGGAGAGGGTTGGAGTTGCAAGAGTAGAAGAGTCAGAGGCCTTGGTAGCTTCAATGGGCTCTTTCCCTTTTGCATGATCTTCTCTGACAGCTGCAGACGGCCCTGGTGGCCCTGATGCTGGCACTGATGGCCCTGCTGGCCGAGACTCTTGAGCTGGAGGCCCTGGTGGCCGAGGAACAACAGCTGATCTGCTCTGAGTAGCTGCAGGAGAAAAACCACTTGACCTTGAAAGAGTTGCAAGCATGGACTTCATATCAGACATTTCCTTGTTGAACCACCTCATGGCATTTCTGACTGAGGATAGTTCAGAAGTAGTTGAAGCTTGGCTGGCAACTATTCCTTGAACACTGGACTGCACTGCTGACAGAATCTGTCCCTGAGCCTTCAACAAATCCAAAATAGGTTTCAGATTGGCTTTCCTGTGGCTCTTTCTCTGCTTTCTGTGAACCACCCTCTTCCCTTTTCTCTGAGTAGCTGGTTCTTCAAAAGACTGCTCCCCCTGAGCAGGAGCTTCCTCTTCAACTTCCATTTGCTCCCCCTGAGCAGGAGCTTCCTCTTCAACTATTTTCTCAAAGTGGCCTTCTGCCACGGATTCTGACAATTTTGATTCACTAACATATTGTTCCCCTTGGCTGGGAACATCTTCCAAACTCACTTCTTGTTGAGTAGCTGCTTGCACCTCAACACTGACAACTGATTGAGTCAAACTTTCTATATGGCCTGGTGCCATAGCTTCTTCATCATCAAGTCCACCTATTTTTGAAGTAACTGCGGTGGAGGGAAGAGAGTCCAAAATATCTCTTAAAATAGGCAACTATTGAGGTGGGCAAAGGATCTGCCACACCTGCTACAGCTTCTTCCATTTGAACTTCTGGAGGATGAGATTCAATTTCTATAATAGGTGATCCTGAAATCTCTGCTTGGAGTTCCACTGAAGGTTCTGCTGCTGCTCTCTCTACTGCTTCTGATCTTATCTCTAAAATTGCTAGAGGATCTGCTGCTTCTTCTTGAATTTCTGGGACATCTCCGATGATGGCCTCTCCCTCTGCCACAGAGGTCTTGGTCCATATCCCATTCTGCACTGAAAAGCCACTTTTCTTTAAATTCCTGGACCTTATAGACTGGCCCATCTTTTCCACAACTACTCCAGATACATCAACTCCAAAATGCTTGAAAACCTTGGTTAGGAGATGAGCGTAGGGCAATGATACATTCATTTTGCTCTTGGTATGCCAGATTTGATCTCGGACAAATTTCATCATTTCCAACATGACTTGGGCCATATTAATCTCCTTATTTTGGATTACCCAGAACATCATATCTGAATCTGCCCTAGTGCAAGATGAGAAAGTGGCACTCCGAGGAACGATAATTTGGCAGACAATGAAATGAAGTAAGCGGTTAAATGCAGACATCTGATTTATATCTAGCTTACCGTCCTTCAGCCTGAAACTTGGACCTATGATGCCAAGACCCTTTGCTTCATCGTTCACTGAGTGAACACCACTATGCCCAGATGTCTTTACTCCAAACAATGTGTGCAATAACTCATGGTCTACCTTGATTTGGATACCTTTACTGAGGAGACAAGGGACCCATCTGCCTTTGACTTCAAACAGACGAAAATGCTTTCACCAGGTCCGGATAGCTTACCTCGGTGAAAGTAGCAACATCCATCCACGGCATCCTTCTCAAAGCTTCTACTAAGCTACCCATGCCATTCTTCTCTAGATTATGAACATCCACTGCCTTGTTTCCACAAATCTTCGTCTTCACGAAAGTAAACCTTTCCTACTCCTTCGGGGACAAAAACTCAGCACTGTAGCCCCCTACACTTCCGGAGATCATTGGAGCGGCCATGGATAGAGTGGAGAAAAGGTTCTGAAGAAAGAAGATGATGGAAGAGATGGAAGCCCTCGAGGGATTCTTCGCGGGAAGAAAAGAAGGCTTCAAATCTTGCAGAGAGTCGATGCCGGAGTCGTTAGGGCATCGACTTTGGGCGAACAGATAAAAGAGAAAAGGGTAAAGGTGGAAGATGAATCGTTCCCAGAACGATTTGATTAAATAATAATTCTTTATCGAAAAAGGAGGCCCCAAAAGGCGGAGGTAAACGACAAAGGTTTGACTATTCCAACCGACTTCAATTGACAGATTTCTTTTGCTTAAAGACATGAAGGAAAAAATAGCTTAAATCTGAAAATTAATATGCCAGTTGTAAGCAGCTTTTTATCACAAATTGCACATGCCTAATTCCCTTCTAAGAGATGTGTATCTCTCTTCAGGTAAGGCTTTTGTGAAAATGTCTGCTAATTGGCTATTTGTATCAATAAAAGATATTTCTATATTTTTATTTGCAACATGATGATGAATAAAATGATATCTAACCTCAATATGTTTTGTCCTTGAGTGCTGAACTGGATTCTTGGTCAGATTAATGGCACTGGTGTTGTCACACAGCAATGGAATTGATTTGATATTTAATCCAAAGTCTTCAAGTTGTTGTTTTATCCAAAGGAGTTGTGTGCAGCAACTTCCAGCAACTACATATTCAGCTTCAGCTGTTGATAGTGCCACTGAGTTTTGTTTCTTTGAAGACCATGATATCAAACATCCTGCAAGAAATTGACAACAACCACTGGTGCTCTTTCTATCTATCTTGCATCCAACATAGTCAGCATCAGAATATCCTACTAAATCTATTTCACATGATTTCGGATATCAAAGACCTAAATCATGAGTTCTAGCTAAATATCTAAATATTCTTTTTACAGAAATTAAGTGTGATTCTCTAAGGTCTGCTTGATACCTAGCACACATGCATACACTAAATAAGATGTCTGGTCTACTTGCTGTTAAATAAAGTAAAGACCCTATCACACCTCTATAGTTCTTTTGATCTACCTTTTTACCATTTTGATCACTGTCCATTCTGGTTGATGTGCTCATTGGAGTTGACAGTGGTTTGACATTATCAAATCCAAACTTCTTCAGGAGTTTCTTGGTGTACTTGGCTTGACAGATGTGGGTGCCTTCCTTCCCTTGCTTGATTTGCAATCCAAGAAAGTAGTTTAGCTCCCCCATCATACTCATTTCAAATTCTCCCTTCATAAGCTTCTCAAAATACTTGCAAAGAGATTTATCAGTAGAACCAAAAATGATATCATCTACATAGATTTGAACTAATAGTATGTGATTGATTTTTGATTTTATGAATAATGTGCTATCTACTTTGCCTCTATTGAAACCATGATTTAACAAAAAAAAGCTAAGTCTTTCATACCAGGCTCTAGGTGCTTGTTTTAAACCGCATAATGCCTTATGGAGTTTGAA
The DNA here is from genome assembly GCA_014218235.1 of Colocasia esculenta. Classification (NCBI taxonomy): domain Eukaryota; kingdom Viridiplantae; phylum Streptophyta; class Magnoliopsida; order Alismatales; family Araceae; genus Colocasia; species Colocasia esculenta. The sequence continues at coordinate 148,117,337 of CM024758.1, read as the reverse complement.
AACATGATTAGGGAATTTTGTGTCATCAAAACCAGGTGGTTGTTCCACATAAACTTCTTATTTTATAAAACCATTTAAGAATGCTGATTTAACATCCATTTGAAATAGTGTCAAGTTCAGAGCTGATGCATATGCAAGTAAAATTCTAATAGCCTCAAGTCTAGCTACAGGTGCATAGGTTTCATCGAAATCTATGCCTTCCTCTTGATAATAGCCTTGAGCTACCACTCTGGCCTTGTTTCTTAGGATTACACAAGTTTCATCCAATTTGTTTCTGAACACCCATTTGGTGCCAATAACTGGATGATCTGATGGTTTAGGAACAAGTGACCATACTTGGTTTCTCTTGAATTGATTTAGTTCATCTTGCATGGCTATTATCCAAGATTCATCAGTTAAAGCTTCATTGACTGTCTTAGGCTCTATTTGAGAAACAAAGGCTAAATAATCACAAGGGATGACATTACCTCTTGTTCTTACCCCTACGGATGGATCACCAATGATGTTCTCAAGTGGGTGATCTTTCTTGTATCTCCATTCCTTTGGAAGATTTTCATGAGTAACTTCTTCTTGTTGTAATTCTTCCAGAGGTGGATCATCTTTGTCCTCAATTAATGTATCTTTAAGCTTCTTGGACAGTTCATCTGCATCATCATTATCACTATCTACTTCCTTTCTCAAGGAAGGGTTAGTTTCATCAAAAATAACATGCACCGTTTGTTTAATTAATAATGAGCGTTTATTGAAAACTCTATAGCCTTTGGGTTTAGAAGTATACCCCATAAAGATGCCTTCATCTGACTTGGCATCCAACTTACCAATGTCCATTTTTTCGTTGTTGTGTATAAAGTAAGGACATCCAAAGGTTCTGAAATGACTGATCTTTGGCTTCTTTCCTTTGAACAACTCATATGCAGTCTTCTTCAGGATTGGCCTGATCATTACTCGGTTGACAATGTAACTGGCTGTGTTGACTGCTTCAGCCCAAAAATATCTTGGTAGCTCATATTCAGAGAGCATGGTTCTAGCCATATCCAAGAGAGTTCTGTTCTTCCTCTCAGCTATACCATTTTGCTGTGGTGTCCTTGGTGTTGAGAAATTGTGCTGAATTCCTTGATCATCACAGAATCTAGCAAACTTTTCATTTTGGAACTCACCACTATGGTCTGATCGAATGGACACAATACTGAACTTCTGATCTTTTTGACCTTCTTACTAAAACTGACAAAATTATCAAAAGTATCATCTTTATGCTCTAAGAATGATACCCACGTGAATCTTGAGTAGTCATCTACTATGACAAATCCAAAATTCTTTCCTCCAAGACTGGTAGTCCTCATTGGCCCAAATAGATCCATATGTAAGAGCTCTAAGGGTTTTGAGGTGGTCACCACTGTCTTTGACTTGAAGGAACTCTTTGTGTGCTTTCCCTTGGCACAGGGTCTACAAACACTTTCCAATTTTCCATTGACTTTAGGTAAACCTTCCACAAGATTCCTCTTTCTGAGCTTGTTCAATCCATCCAAGCTACAGTGGCCTAGTCTTCTGTGCCACAGCTCAGTTGATTTGTCTTTGCTGGCTGCTAGACACACATTTTGCTCTTTGTGTTCTTTGAGGTAGAGCACGTACATATTCTTCTCTCTATTTACTTCAAAGATGACTGCTTCATCCTTTAGTATGCTGCACTTTGACTCTTGAAATTTGATTTGATGACCTCTATCACATAACTGACTTATACTAATGAGGTTGTGCTTCAATCCTTTGACTAAAAGCACATCTTCTATGATTGTTTTTCCTTTGCTATTTACTGATCCACTGCCTACCACAGTTCCTTTCCCATTATCTCCATAAGTGACTGTTCCTTCTTCAGCTTGGATATGGGAAAACAGCTTCAGGTTTCCTGTCATGTGCCTTGAGCACCCACTATCCAAATACCATTTGGATGCTCGAGGGTTAACCTGAAATAAAGACATCAAGCTTTAGGTATCCAAATTCTTTTGGGTCCTGATGGGTCAGTGTCATTATTTTTACTTTTTATTATCCACTTCTTATGTCTTGTTGGACATGTGAATTTTAAATGACCTAGCTTATTACAGTGACTACAACATGATGTTTTTGTTACTCTTTCAATATACTTAAAATTAGCTTTATAGGCTGTATTTTCTTCAGAAACAAATTTGGGAGTTGGATATACCTTAGGTGGAATTATAGTGTCTGCATTTTCAGGTGGAGTGTAGCCTACACCATCTTTTCTCTTACCTGAGCGTCTAGCTCCTTTTAATATTAAGGGATTCTTGCCATTTGTGAATTTTTCTAATGTGCTTGCTAATTTATCATTTTCTACATTCAAATTTTTAATCTCTTTTCTTAATTCATCTACACTTTCTTGTTTTTCCATCTTTGTTATTTGTTCATTTTTAACTTTTAAGTCTTCACACAACAATTCATTTCTTCTTTTTAGTTCAATTAGTTGTTTATCTAGTTCTTCATTTTCTGTTTTTAGGTCAGAGTTAGTATTTTCTAAGCATGTATTATTTTTCTTACTAACCTTAAGTAATTTAGACACCTCTTTATATTTATCGTAAAGTTCATTAAAGGCACTTTCTAAATTGTCAGAATCAGAATTATTACAAGAATCGAAAGAAGAGTCAGAAGTTACATTTTCTTCGATGTTGGCCATGAGAGCCAGGTTGGCTTCTTCTTCATCACTGCTTGAGCTTGACTCACTGTCTGAGTCACTGCTGTTCTCCCAAGCAGCTGCCATTGCCTTTTTCTTGTATCTTCTGAACTTCTTGGAGTTGTCCTTCTTCTTGTGATCATTCTTCTTTAGCATTGGACAATCTGTCTTGATATGTCCTGGCTTCTTGCATTCATAACAGATGGTCTCTCCTTTCTTCATTTCTTTGCCATCTGACCTTTTGGAGTCCTTATTTTTCTTAAAGTACCTTCTGCTGGATTGAAACTTTTTCTTCTTGGCCAGAATGCGCTGCAATCTCTTAGAGAGCATTGCTTCTTCATTTTCGCTGTTTACATCACTCCCACTAGAACTTGCCTCTGATGATTCTTCTTCTGCTTTCAAGGGATTGGAGTGCTTCTTTCTACTAGATGATTCTCCCAGCCTTTCCATATTGATCTCATGAGCCATGAGGGACCCAATGAGCTTTTCTACTGACATTCTCTTAAGGTCATTAGCTTCTTCGATAGCTGTGACCTTTGGTGTCCATGAAGATGTCAAGGATCTGAGAATCTTCCTTACCATATCTGCAATCTCATAGTGATTTCCTAGACTGGCTAAACCATTGGTGATGTCAGTGAATCGACTGAACATCTGGGTAATTGACTCACCTGACTGCATTTGAAATCTCTCATACTGAGTGACAAGAATGTCGATTCTTGTCTCCTTTACTTTGTTTGTACCTTCATACGTAATCCTTAGCTTTTCCCACATTTCCATGGAGGATTTGCAGGCTGAGACTCTGTTGAACTCCTTCTTGCTTAGAGCACAACATAGAATGCTCTTGGCTTTACAGTTCAAGGAGATTTTCTTTCTGTCTTCGTCTGTCCATTGCGCTTTCTCATTTGTGACGACTAGGTCACCTTCTTCTACTATCGACCAGATTTGATAGTCGTGGCCTTGCAGAAAGTATTCCATCCTGGTCTTCCAATACGGATAATCTTCACCATCGAACAAAGGAGGTCTGTTGACTGACTGACCTTCGAAGTTGCCTTGGGCTGCCATTGATCTTTGCTCTTCAGATCGTTGGATCTTCTTCTTTGTCGAAGAGACTCGCTTTGATACCACTTGTTGCCCAGCTAGCTAGCCCAGAGGGGGGGTGAATGGGTTATTAAAATTGTATCTTAGACTGATACATGTTCACTGAAAAGATTGCACACCAACTTAAACGAGAGTTAAAGTTTAGAGGAAATGAAACAGCACACACAAAAGCTCACAACCACAAGATACAAGGATTTTATCCTGGTTCGGAACTCCTATCCACAGGAGACCTACGTCCAGTCCCTGAGTAATATCTCAGGATTTCACTAACAAGGGTACAGTCCCCCTTAAGGACACAACAACACCCAGCTCAGCTGGTCTTCCTTCACACCCGAAGAGAACAACACCCTGGATACCCCACCAGGTCTTCCTTCACACCCGAAGGGAACAATACCCTGGATACCACCAGGTCTTCCTTCACAACGAAGGGAACAACACAAAGAAAGGATTGTAAGACAAGCCCCTAGATCAAACTACAAAAAGCAATGAACTGAAGGACCTAGCACTGAGAGCAAAGAATTTAAATCTAATCTCACTCTCAGAACTACACAAGCTCTCTTCAAAGGATCTTTCACTACTAATGAAGAGTAAAGAGCTACAGCCAATGAGAATGGAAATCTAGGCTTCTAGAATTCTCTTCTGGAGACTTGAAGGCTTGAACAAGATGAGTGTTGGTCTCTCATGAGTGTTTCTACAAACTTTCTTCTCAAGAAGGTTGTTCTATGAAAAGCTCTGAGTTCGTTCACTTGAATTGATTCCCTTATTTTTTTCTTAGCTTCAGACTTGTATATATATATCTTCAAATTGAAATTTGAACGTTGAAGGATCCGTTGTCTCTCTCTTAAAGTAGTCGTTAGACTGAAAGAGGTCTGGAATCTTGGAAGCTTCCAGTCAACAGTCTTTGAACACTTTGAACACGCAAAGAGAAGAGATCTTTTAGATATCTTTTGTCTTCCATTTGAATTAACGTTGCAGAGTAGAGCTGGATCTGTTATCTGCACACTTATCAAACTCAGATAGCAAACAGCTAAGCTGTCTCTGATGTCAGTCAGCGTTAGAAAGAATAGCATGGAAATAGTAAGACCAAATGGCTGAATCTAAAATACATTTACAGAATATGCACGATAATGGACGATGTCTTATGCATGCATGCAGAGATACGTACATGTCACATTAAATGCAGGTGCGTCAGAGAGATGCATACGTGGACTTTGACTAGTCAACACAGATAAAATCAAGTCAATTAGAAATATACAAGTCGATGGCTCAATGACTTATGAAATCCTTATAAGTTATAACAAACCGTTGTGATATGCAAGTCGTTGTGTTTCTAAAGAAATTGTTGTGAAATACTTAACAGATCGTTATGACATGCAAGTCGTTATGAGTTTCAACGAAATCGTTACGAGAACTAAAGAAATCGTTACGGCTAGTAAGTCGTTACGAGTTTCAAAGAAATCGTTACGAGAACTAAAGAAATCGTTACGGCTAGCAAGTCGTTACGAGTTTCAAAGAAATCGTTACGAGAACTAAAGAAATCGTTACGGCTAGCAAGTCGTTACGAGTTTCAAAGAAATTGTTACGAGAACTAAAGAAATCGTTACGGCTAGTAAGTCGTTACGAGTTTCAAAGAAATCGTTACGAGAACTAAAGAAATCGTTACGGCTAGCAAGTCGTTACGAGTTTCAAAGAAATCGTTATGACAACATAGAAATCGTTGCGACAAGTAAATCGTTAAGAGCTCTTAAGAAATCGTTATGACAACATAGAAATCGTTACGAGCTCTTAAGAAATCGTTATGACAACATAGAAATCGTTGCGACAAGCAAATCGTTACGAGCTCTTAAGAAATCGTTATGACAACATAGAAATCGTTGCGACAAGCAAATCGTTACGAGATTTTAAGAAATCGTTATGACAACATAGAAATCGTTGCGACAAGCAAATCGTTACGAGCTCTTAAGAAATCGTTATGCAAACATAGAAATCGTTGCAACAGTATGAAGAAATCGATGTGATGACTTAGAAAGATATGAAGTGAAAGTTTTACCTGAATGTCTTGAAATTGTTTTTTCTTTAATTTCCTGTCCTCAAGACTTCAATAATTTATTAGTATTGTTTTGTTGATCATCAAAATTAATATATAAATAAATGAATTAATTTATATGGGGAAAGTTTGGTCATCATGACAGAGGGGGGAAGAGAGAAAGAAGCCGCGGGAGAGAGAGAGAGAGAGAGAGAGAGAGAGAGAGAGAGAGAGAGAGAGAGAGAGAGAGAGAGAGAGAGAGAGAGAGAGAGAGAGAGAGAGAGAGAGAGAGAGAGAGAGAGAGAGAGAGAACACGCGGGAGAGGGGGGGGGGCGGCGGGGAGAGGGAGAGATGCGCGGGAGTAAGGGAGAGGGCTGCAGGGAGGAAGAGGCAGCGCGGGGGGTGGGGATGCGGCGGCGCTTCGACTTGGTGCAGCAGTCGCCGGGCCCCGGTGACGCCAACGACGCAGACAAAGTGACGGAAAGGCATCCACCGTCAGTTAACTGACAGTGGAGTCACATTTTGGATCTAAAAATAAAGATCAACTTCTAATGGATCGGATGTCAAAAAAATTGAGTCAATGAACATAAAAATAAGTAGTAGGTCAAGATTTAGATCGGGAGTTGATTTCGCCTATAAATAAATTAATTTGAGATATATTATCTTCATTCTTAAGTTATCTCTTGTTTAATATTTTTAGGGTTAGATTTTTAAAATAATTTTATTCTTTATTTGATAGGAAATAGTGCTAGTGTGGAGATATAATTTTTATTTTTATTTTTTAAGAGAAAAAATAAGTATAAAAAATAGAGATAAATTATCCCAACGAAAAGGTGAGATAAATTATTTTCAATTTATCCTCACTTTTTTAAGACATCTCTAAAATATTAAATTATATTTATATTTTTTTGAGATACCAAATTTAAAATAGAGTTAATTTAACTCTTATTTTCTATTTAATTTCGTGCCGAATAACACTTAATAGTATGTAAATATCTCCAAAGTTTCAACTGGTCCAAACATCGCGTCGCGCGCAGGAGAGAGAGAGAGAGAGAGAGAGAGAGAGAGAGAGAGGCGGAACAAACCGAGCCGGATCTCTCCTCTGCTCGCACACACATCACATGCTCCCCATCACTGCAACTGCAAAGCCTGCCTCCCTTGCCTTCCTCCCCCTCCTCCTCTCCCCCCTTCACCACCCTCCTCTCTACGATCATCCCAGCGCCAGGCTGTACTCTTCGACCGGCGGCAGCACCAGCAGCAATTCCGCCGTCCGTCGGGGATCGGGAGCAGCGGAAGAAGATGCCTCAGACCCTTCCTCGCTCATCGCCCGCCTCGTCCTCTCCAGCAAACCCGGGGACCACCCCCGCGACATCTGCGCCGTCCTCTCCGCTGGCATCCCCCCCTCCGTCTTCCACCACCTCTCCCCCGACCTCGTCGACCGCGTCCTCAAGCGCCTGTGGAACGACGCCCCCCGTGCCCTACTCTTCTTCCGCGCGCTCCTCCTCCTCCGCCGCCCCGCGGCCTCCAACTTCGACCACGCCCTCGACCTCGCTGCCCGCCTCGGCGATCGCCGGGCCGTCGGCCGCCTCCTCTCCCTTAGGCTGAAGCTCCGCGTGGCGCCGACCCCGCGCACGTTCGCCATCCTGATGGAGCGCCACGCCGCCGCGGGGAAGCCCGACCGCGCCGTCCGCCTGTTCCTCTCCATGCACCGGCACGGCTGTAAGCAGGACCTTTCTTCCTTCAACACCCTCCTCGACGTGCTCTGCAAGTCCCGCCGCGTCGAGAAGGCCCAGCAGCTGTTCAGGGCTCTTCGGGGAAGGTTCCAGCCGGACGCGGTCACCTACAACATCGTGGCCGACGGGTGGTGCCTCCTCAAGTGCACTTCGAGGGCCTTGGAGACCCTGAAGGAGATGGTGAGCTCGGGGCTGGAGCCCACGGTGACCACCTACAACATCCTACTCAAGGGCTACTTCCGATCGGGGCAGGAGAAGGAGGCTTGGGCGTTCTTCTTGCAGATGAAGAAGAGGTCCAAAGAGGGCTCCAACTGCAAGCCGGACGTGGTGTCTTACACGACCGTAGTCCACGGGTTGGGATTAGCTGGCCATGTTGACAGGGCCAGGAAGGTGTTCGACGAAATGATTAGGGAGGGATGCCTCCCTTCTGTGGCGACCTACAATGCCTTGATTCAGGTCACATGTAAGAAGGATATCGTCAAAAACGCTCTTGTGCTATTCGACGAGATGCGGAGCAAAGGGTATACTCCCAATTCCACTACCTTTAATCTGGTCATCAGAGGGCTCTGCCATTCTGGTGAAATGGACAAGGCCATGGAACTTATGGAGCAAATGAAGTGTGAGGAATGTGAGCCGAACGTACAGACTTACAATATCGTGATTAGGCATTGGTGTGCGGCTGGAGAGATGGACAAGGGTTTGGATTTGTATCATAAGATGGGAGGTGCCACCAGCGGCTGTCTACCTAATATGGATACTTATAATTTGCTAATAAGCGCGATGTTCATCAGGAGACGCGCTGAGGACATGTTGGCTGCTGGCCAGTTGTTGGTGGAAATGGTGGAAAGGGGATACTTGCCGCGGAGGTTCACATTTAACCGTATTCTGAATGGGCTCCTTCTGACCGGGAACCAAGCCTTTGCAAAGGAGATCCTGAGAGTGCAGAGCAGCTGTGGTCGGTTGCCACGGGAAGTTAGGCTATGACTCCACTGACATGTTTCCTTGGTAGAAAAACTGTGCTTGAGAGTTTCCCGAGTGCCGAGGCTGCAATGGAAGGAGGACTGAAGAAGAAAGGATGATCATGCACACTGTTATCTATGCGCATCGGTCAAAGAAATCTAGTGTCAAGCTGGAGGATCTATCTTAACTGGTTTGCTGAACTGATCACCACCAACGGAGCACCCAAGCTGCACATAGTGTAAGATGCGTTTGTCTTTGAGCCTGACTGCATGCTCCCTTGGGGCCCTGGGTGTCGTGCATAGTTCATATGATTTTTCCTTGTGTTCTCACAGTGTACTTTGCTTTTGCTAGTTGGAAATTAAACAATAAAAGTAAAATTCAAGGCACTTTGAGATGCATAAAACGTCATTTGTTGAACCAGTGATCACTTAAGAGGTTGGTTTGGACGGAAATGTGGAGAGGAAAGTAGGAGGCACAAAATTTGTGCCAGAAAATCTGTCACGAGATCTCTCTTAATTCTCCAATCTCTCCCCACTGTTACATTTCAAAGCAATGCTGGAAGTACATTGTTTATGCATTATTTTCGCTAATTTGTTGTGAAAATGTCACTTCTGTGCTAGTGAGTCATCTTAATCTCAATTATTCTCTGCCTTTGAACTAAAAATGAGAAAACGGAGATCCCCCTCCACCGCCCCCCTCTCTCTCTCTCTCTCTCTCTCTCCAGTTCTCTCGAGGCTTTTAGCCAAGAAAGAGGCCAGAATGATGTAGTTTGTGAAGGAGAATCAGAAGTGGATTAAGATCTGTTGCATTCAGAAATAGGGAGTTTCCCTATAATGACCCAAGAACCCGATAGTCGGAACCCTCTAAGTACTCGGCCCTTGGACCGCCACCCACGGGTCTGTAGACCCGGAAGGGTTAGGGAAGACCTAAAGAAGTAAGCAAAGAAAACAAACAAACGTAACCCTACAGTAAACAGTACAAGTCCACATGCCAAGTACATGTCTATCTGTCTGTCTCAAGTACAAGTACAGTAAACAAAGGGAACACAAAATCTTTAAGGGACATACTCCGAGGGTGAAGACCACTCAAAACAGGGAAATTGTTGTTGAACACGACGTCCTGGAGCTAACCCTCCGTCCGGGAGAAGTCCTGCTGGTGTTGCGAACTCTCACCTGTGAAGGGGAAGAAGGAAGAGTGAGTTTTACGAACAAAGCCTAGTAAGGAAACCAACCCATCACTGGTTCAAACAACGGAAACAAGGAACAACGCAACTAAACTAGGCAGGAAGAACAATAGTACTAAAGTAACTAAGCTAACTACATCATGGGAAAATGCGCCGATATTTCAAGTAAACAGAACTACTAACTGAGTCTGAGTAGGAACATAATAAGATAATAACTATGCAAGTATCAAAGTAAGTAAACGGAAAAGTACGTGGATCTATAAGTACTGCCAACTCGATTGAGCTACACAGTCTCAAACTCGGTAAGCGTGCTCCATGAACGCTACTATGCTGCACACACAAACGGAAAGCCCTCGTCTGGACAACAGGTACTAGCGACGGACCAACCTCTACTATCAGTGGTCAAGTGCGCCCATCGGCGTTTTACCGCTCGACCACAGGTCCTGGTCTCCTCTCCCGTCGAAGCGAAACTCGAAGACACCGCAACAACACACTTTGTGGTCTGGCCGGACCACGGTTCCACGCCTGTCCTCGCGGCACGGTTCCGAAACTGTATAAGGCGAGACAGTGAGAACGAACTAGCTGGACTGCACCGTGAGTCTCCAAACTCCGCAGGACCCAGACCAATTAAGAGAGCTCTGCAAACGACTCAATGCCGCTGTCTAACACCGTTTTTCCCTCAGTTCGAGAAGCACTTGACGGACGTACTTGTGGCTCGGAGAGCGGGCTCAACTAGCCCACGAGGACGGGGGTCTCAGGAAACAGTAACAACCTAAAAAGCGCTCCGTGCGCTGGGACAAGCCCTCAAGTGTCGCAACACTGGGCGAAGACTAGTAAGGCGCAGTGTTAGGGAGTCAGCACAAGCGTCACAAGTACGATGTAAAAACTCAACGCGGAAGCGAACCCGCTAAAGTATCCGACAAACGGTCAAACTCAGAAGGTCCAGATTACTACCTCGGACAGTCGGCAGGCCCTCGAAACTCACCCGACGGGTGCCGAAAACCCTAGCACGACTGTCTTGGTTAACCGGTCAAATGCCCCTCTGGCCAGATCAGAGTCGACTTGGGCGGACCCGGGAGCCGTAGGACTCAGTACGACGGTCACGAACCTGGATTGGCTCACTGGCACAGCTGGTACAGTCGGCAATGCGGAAACGATGCGAAAAAATGGCCGAGGGCTGCAATTGGCTGGCTGGCCAAGCTCTGGCGCAATGCGTCGGGTCTCAGGCTGACCTACTTTCTGGCGCACTGCGACGAGGTCAGCCAGCCTGGGCCGACGCATGGCTCCCAAGCTTGGCTCACCCTCTCTCCCACCCACGGCCAATGCGCAACAGGGTGGCGAGGAAGAGAAGGAGAGGCCACTGGCTGTCGGCCTACTCGTTAGGGAGACCTGACGAAGTAAGCAAAGAAAACAAACAAACGTATCCCTACATTAAACAGTGTAAGTCCACATGCCAAGTACATGTTTATCTCAAGTACAAGTACAGTAAACAAAGGGAATACAAAACCCTTAAGGGGCATACCCCAAGGGTGAAGACCACTCAAAATAGGAAAATTGTTGTTGAACACGACGTCTTGGAACTAACCCTCAGCCCGGGAGAAGTCCTGTTGGTGCTGCAAACTCTCACCTGTGAAGGAGAAGAAGGAGGAGTGAGTTTTGCGAACAAAACTCAGTAAGGAACCCAACCCCTCACCGGTTCGTATAACAGAAACAAGGAACAACGCAGCTAAACTAGGTAGGAAGAACTAAAATAACTAAGCTAACTACATCAAGCGGAAAGACGACGGTATCTCAAGTAAACGGAACTACTAACTGAGTAGGAATATAATAAGATAATAATTGTGCAAGTACCAAAGTAAGTAAACGAAAAAGTATGTGGGTCTACAAGTACCGCCAACTAGTTGAGCTACACACATTCTCAAACTCGGTCAGCGTGCTTCACGAACGCTACTAGGTTACACACAAAGACGAAAAGCCCTCGTCTGGACAACATGTACTAGCAACAGACCAACCTCTACTATCAGTGGTCAGGTGCGCCCACCGGCGTCTTACCGCTCGACCACAGGTCCTGGTCTCCTCTCCTGTCGGAGCGAAACTCAAGGACACCACAACACACTATGTGGACCACGGTCCCATGCTCCTCCTCGCGGCACGACTCCGAAATTGTATAAGGCGAGGCAGTGAGAACGGACTAGTTGGACCGCACCGTGACTGATGCGGGACAGAGTGGGGGGCATCGAAAGAAAAGGGAAGAATAGTCGGAGTCTCACCAGAGAGGGGATAGAAGGTGGGGGTGTAGACTTCGCGCCCTCCCTTTCTCAAGGACCACTTTGGGGTGGAGCTTCTTCTCAAAGCTCCTTCTTCTCCATCGCAGAGAACAATTGTCAAATTTTTCTTTTCTTCAATTCATCAATAATCAACTATCTCAAAATAGAACAATATATGTGTTTATATAGGTTTGGACTATTCCCAATCCTAATAGACTTCAAATTAAAGATAGACTTCTATCCCTAATAAGACTTATCATATTAGAAACCTAATTAAAGAAAGAAAAATATAGAATCCTACCCAAATAAGACTTGACTCAAATAAAGAATGCAAAAATACATAATAAAAGTTAATTGAACTCTAATTTGACCCTTTTGGACAAATTTACCCTTGGACTTAAAACTAGTGCGAAAATTGCACTAAAATTACATAAAAATAAAAAATCTCCAAATGGGCCTAAACTTAAACCATTGCTTCAGCTTCTCACTCCCCATCATTGATGCGGGACAGAGTGGGGGACAACGGAAGAATAGCCAGAGTCTCACCGGAGAGGGGATAGAAGGTGGGGGTGTAGACTTCGCGCCCTCCCTTTCTCAAGGACCACCTTAGGATGAAGCTTCTTCTCAAAGCTTTTTCTTCTCCATTGCAGAGAACAATTGCCAATTTTTTCTTTTCTTCATTCATCAATAATCAGCTATCTCAAATAGAGCAATACATGTGTTTATATAGGTTTGGGCTATTCCCAATCCTAATGGACTTCAAATTAAAGATAGACTTCTATCCCTAATAAGACTTATCATATTAGAAATCTAATTAAAGAAAGAAAAATGCAGAATCATATCTAAATAAGACTTGACTCAAATAAAGAAATGCAAAAATACATAATAAAAGTTAATTGGACTCTAATTTGACCCTTTTGGACAACTTTACCCTTGCACTTAAAAATAGTGCGAAAATTGCACCAAAATTACAGAAAAATAAAAAAAATCTCCAAATGGGCTCCAAATGAGCCTAAACCATTGCTTCAGCTTCTCGCTCCCCATCATTCTCTCCTGGTTCGAAAAAACTCGTCCTCGAGTTTTGAAGTGTCGCAATATCCATACAAGAGGTAAGGGATAACAAAGTCATGCACTAATAAAGTCGTCGTAGGGATATCCAAACCAATATGCCTTTTGAAAACTTGCAGTTTGCATAGAATGTGTGCGTCAAGATCACACCATATCATATCATAGTTGCACTGATCTCTAGTAAAATCTTGCGGATCACTGGTAGCTGTCAATGATGAGCTTATCTCAAATACATCATCACATATCAAATGAAGTCCAGACTCGACGAACAAGCCTTGATCCCAAGCATCAACAAAAATAGTCTTCACACATACACGATCAATAATGGTCACCAACTCCAAGGGCTTGTCATCAATCACGGTCTTCTCTCGAAGCACTGACTTGGCAACAATAGAAATATACTTGGGAAAACAAAATTTACCTCTTAAATGCGGTGGCTGGATAATACACATAGACTGGTTTGAGTCGATAGCAAAATGTCGCTCTTCCAAGCACTCTTTTCCTAAAGTAATATAGGATCTCGAAGGATTAATAATGCACCATGCTCCATCAAAATAATTAACTGATTTCAACTGGATTTTATCTAAAAATTTTAGGTGAAATTCTACAAAAGCTTGATCACCTTCAACAATAATCTCACCAGTTTGCAATAAAATATCAACAATAGCCTGAGAAATATAATTATTCTGATGCTTCTCATCAAGTACTATTTTTGTCGGCTTCTCATTTGGTAGAAGGACGATGAAGCTAAAATTCATGTGGCACATGTGTAAGAGATCACTCAAATTAATGTGAAACTGGATGGACTGCCGCAAGGCGCATGCCGTTGATTGACTAGAATTCGTCGAGACGATCACAACAGCGCAAACAACATGTGAATCGGAGCACGAACAAAGCCTTTAGGCTGGCGGTGCGATAGCAGTCTAAGTGCACCGCCTATGCACTGTAGCGAACTGGGTCCGGTCAAAACCAGGTCAAACAGGGTTGACCGAGTTCCTTAAAACTCGTGGCCTCTTCTTCCTCGCACTCCTTCTGTCTTACGTAGGGAAAGCAAGATAGGGGAAGAAGGCGACGGCAGGCCAGGGTAGGCGTGATCGCTGCGTCGGTGCAAGTGAGGGCACTGACAGGTGCGGGTGCAGGCTGGCGGGCGCTGGCGGTGCGGAGGCGGGCGCGGGCGCACGCGTGCTTGAAGGCCCCGAGTGGCGTTGTCGTCAGGAAGGGCCGCGTGTGCAGGCTGGGGGTGGCGGCGTACGACCGTTCACGGCAGACGGCAGGTCCCACGTCAGGGACAGTGGAGGCAGCGACAGACCGCGGCTCCTCCCTCCTCTCCTTCCTCTACTTCCGCTGGTGCCGTGAGAGAGAGTGGGGAGACGAAAGAGGGAGGGACGGGAAGAGGGAGGGGAGGGGGTCGCGAGGCTCTGCGGAGGCTTTGCGGGGGGGGGGGGGGTGTAGCGGGTTGTTGGGCGTGAGACTTCTGGCTTCGCGGTGCAGTCAGAGGGGTCACGAGGCAGTCACGATGGCGAGGAAGGGGGGGTCATTGTAGCGATACAGTGGTCGTTATTGTATCGCTACAGTGCTGCTACACTATGGTGTCCATGCGCGGGCCTAGGCGAGGGTGCAGCGACGACTGAGCGGAGTCTGCAATAGGGGAGGAGGCTGCACAGTGCAACAATAGTGAGCCGGGGTTTGCGTGCGAAGGCGACGGCGCGGCTGTTGTAGGTTTGCAAGGGCACTAGCGACGCAGATGAGGCCATGTGGGCAAAAGGGCTTCCACAGGGATGCCCTACGAGCGGCTGACGACGGCGTGACGTAGGGGACCCCGCAAGCGTGCAAGCAGGAGAAGGAAGAAGACGGCTGGATCTCGGCTCCGGGAAGGAACCGAAACCCGGTTCTGATACCAAAATTGATGCGGGACAGAGTGGGGGACAGCTGAAGGAAAGGGAAGAATAGTCGGAGTCTCACTGGAGAGGGGATAGAAGGTGGGGGTGTAGACTTCGCGCTCTCCCTTTCTCAGGGACCACTTTGGGGTGGAGCTTTTTTCTCAAAGCTCATTCTTCTCCATCGCAGAGAACAATTGCCAAAATTTTCTTTTCTTCAATTCATCAATAATCATCTATCTCAAAATAGAGCAATACATGTGTTTATATAGGTTTGGACTATTCCCGATCCTAATAGACTTCAAATTAAAGATAGACTTCTGTCCCTGATAAGATTTATCATATTAGAAACTTAATTAAAGAAAGAAAAATATAGAATCCTACCCAAATAAGACTTGACTCAAAAAAGAAATGTAAATTACATAATAAAAGTTAATTGGACTCTAATTTGACCCTTTTGGACAACTTTACCCTTGGACTTAAAAATAGTGCGAAAATTGCACCAAAATTACAGAAAAATGAAAATCTCCAAATGGGCTCCAAATGGGTCTAAATCATTGCTTCAGCTTCTTGCTCCCCATTAGTGACTCTCCAAACTCCGCGGGACCTGGATCAATTAAGAGAGCTCTGCAAACGACTCAACGTCGCTGTCCAACATTATTTTCCCCTCAGTCCGAGAAGCACTCGACAGACGCACTCGTGGCTTGGAGACCGCCCTCAACGAGCCCACGAGGACGGGGGTTCCGAGAAACAGTAACAATCCAAAAAGCGCACCGTGCGCTGAGACAAGCCCTCAAGTGTCGCAACACTGGGCGAAGACTAGCAAGGCGCGTTAGGGAATCAGCACAAGTGTCACGAGTACGGTATGAAAACTCAATGCGGAAGCGGATCTGCTAAAGTACCCGACGAACGGTTAAACTCAGAAGGTCCAAATTACTACCTCGGACAGTTGGCCGGTCCTCGGAACTCACTCGACGGGTGCCGGAAGCCCTAGCACGACTGTCTCAGTTGACCGGTCAAATGCCCTATCGATTCGGTCGGAGCCGACTCGGGCGGACCCAGAAGCTGTGGGACCCGGCACGACGGTCACAAACTCAGACTGGCCCATTGGCACAGCCAGTACAGCTGGCAACACGGAAAGCGACGCAAAAAACTGGCCGAGGGCTGCAATTAGCTGGCTAGCCACTCCCTAGCGCAATGCGCCGGGCCTCAGGCTGACCTGCCCTCTGGTGCACTGCGTCGGGGTTAGCCAGCCTGGGGCGGCGCATGGCTCAGCATAGGCCGGTGCAATGCGTCAATCCCCCACCCTCTCTCCCACCCACGACCGATGCGCAACAGGGTGGGGAGGAAGAGAAGGAGAGGCCACTGGCAGCCGGCCCCCGCCGGCCAGGCACCATCGACAACCGGGGGGGGGGGGTCACCGGTCACCACTGACCCCTCCCGACAGAAACCCCCCGAGAAACCAAAAAGAAGAAGGAAGCTACTAGCCGACGCCGTAGAGGGAAGAGGGGTCCTCACCTGCGACGGTAGGACCCGCCAACGTCGGGGGCGCGAAGCGCCGAGGCTACGGCGGCGGCAACACTCCATCTGGTGCAAGCCGAAGCAGGGGAGGAAGGAGGCAGCGGTGATGGCGAAGCAGGGGCTCCTCCCCACTGCACAACCCCGGCGGCGGGGTCCTCCAAGGCCGCCAACGACTGTAGTCGCGGCGAGAGAGAGAGAGAGAGAGAGAGAGAAGAATGACAAGCCGAAGAGGGGGGGAGAGAGAGAGAGAGATGGAGAGCTCGGGGGAGGGAGAGGAAGAAGAGGGCGAGGGAAAGAGGGGTGTGAGGGGGGAGGAAAAGGAGTTGAGGGGGAGGCAAAGGGGTTGCCCCATTTCCGGAAATAGGCCAGACGCCTTTTACGGAGCCCCTGCACAACGGCTAGACGCCATTCTACATGGGGAAAGGGGGCCGGCCCAAGGCCTGACCACCCACCTCCCCTCCCCAGGTGGCGGATGCCACATTTCCTTCTTACACTTTCACGAGATAAAGAGATAGAGGATAGGTGTCATCTCCCTCCTCTCTTTCTTTGTTCGTATGTGTTGTCGTTTAGTCTTATATTGGAAATCTATGGGAGTCTTCGCCTGTATATATGTAGAGGATTTCCTCAACTCACTGCTTTTGTTTGGGGTTAGAGTTCGGGCCTTTAGCAATATGTATGTATGTATCTATATATGTTATACATGTATATGTATATACCTGCGAGGCACAAAAAATACATGTATATGGTTGCACAGATTCACGTGCATATTTCATTTCAGAATTCAGTTCTGAGAAACTCAAGCATCTGCCGCCGCAATCCAACTGTCAGGCTTTTCTCACCTTCAAAGGTATCCTAACCACGGGGCACCTCTGCCTCATACATTTGCCAGACCTGTTGTGACTTCTTGGATTTTAACCCTCTTGTGTCGCGTCCTCTCTCTTCTCCAAGTCCCCAACATCATTGCAAACCGAGCTTGGATTTGTTGTCTGGCAAAATGAGGAATATCTCTTGGGTCACCATTCTCAACATCACCTTTAGCCAGATGTCTATTCAGATCATGGAGTCCCTCCTGGATCCTACCTATGCACCTTGACGGAACAACATTTACATCACCGGCTAGATCTTAGCAACTCTCAGGAAACAGCAGATGTCGAGTAGGATCCTGCTGGAACATATCCATGAATATTGTATGTCCCTTGATGTACATGACTGATTAGGTTGGTAGGCTTAGAGCCTTGAATGATGTTGTTACCTAACTGAGGTCCTCAGTAAGAATGAATGAAGAATTCCCCAAGATTAAGAAAGTGACAAGTGCACAGTGACACAGTCACAAAGAGTGGTAGCCCACAAAGACCAGAATATTCCTAATTTGCTAGTTCTGTGATTTCTCTCTTAGCTTTTAATTTATGTTTCTACTTCCAATTGCTAGGAATAACTGTTGATGAAGATTTCTGGTATCCACCATTAATTTACCCCAATGTACAGAAGTGAAGGGAAAAGGTCTGATCGTTCAGTTCTTTCATTAATTTTGGACTAGTGTAACATTATTCTGTGTCTGCTTCCATTATTACACTTCTAAAGTTCCTTCTTGGTACTTGTCTGATTTCTAGAGTATTTCAAATGACATGATTCTAAATTGTCGATCTGTCATATTGTACCCTCTAGGATCAAACGAGAGTATATTTCTTTGCCACATCCGTATAGCAATCATTTCCTTTCATGAGGGACATATCAAGTTGTATTACCTTTTTGAGAAATGCTTTATACTCGGGCAACAGGGTAGAAAAGCACAGGTGGCCTGCTTGGTGTTTGCTTGGATTGGTCGGGTTCCGGAGCAGGCCAAGTAAGCTTTTCTACCCGGTCGCCCGGGTAGAAAGCATTTCTCTACCTTTTTAGATCTGTTTTTCCAGTGAGCATCTGGTGGTCTCCATGCTTCAGCACACTGGAGTTATGACAAAAGGTAAAAGGACTGGAAGCTTTTCTCCTTTTCTTGTCTTCATCTTTGGCTATCTAGTTCAGTTTCTCATACCTCAAGAAGTGCAAAGAATACATTCAACCACCTCTCTTTGACGCCCACATGCAAATGCTTTGAGTATCTCGATGAATAAATATTATAGTATGTACTCATTGGGCATGCTATAGATTGCCTTGTACAAGTTTGATGGATCGGAGTAATACTACTTTTACAGGTTCCAGGTAATGTAAACGTACATAATGTAGATCTTTTGTTTATGTTATATATGGATACAATTTGAAGTCTAGAACTCCTAATGTCATTTCTGATTTGTAGGAACAATTGCTACCGAATTTGCGCCTTGCCTAATCTGACTGGTTTGATGACATTTTTTACTAGGTGTCTTTTGCCGCTCACAACGGCCAAGTGCCACACTAAACTTTGGTTGGGGGTTACCCCTGGGTTAAAAAAAAGGGTACCCCTGGGTTACTCTCCACCTAAGTTTGGGGAGGGGCAGGTCGTCTAACCAGGTATACCTTCTCTTCCCTTCCTTTATTCAGGGATAATCTTCCCCCATCTCAGGAGAGAGAGGGGGGGGGGGGGTTAATTGGGATAAGTGTTTTTTTCTTTAAAAATTTTCTTTTTTATTATTTTGATACTATTTTACTATATATCTAGTGAAATGTACATTTTTTTAAAGATAACTGAATTTAAAGAAGATGGATTATCAACCCAACCCCATTTTTATTTTCAATGTAGAACGGGTGCTAATTTTTGGGTTAGTCTATCTATGGTTAGTTTATCCCAAGGTAGATTAACTCTTTACCAAAGTAGACTAATATGGAGGCACTGTTTTAACCACACACCCCACCCCACTTCATTTCAGTTGTTTATGTATTAGTTTGAAGTTGGTTATTTGGATGTATATTCAGTCCCATCTCCATTCAACCATTGTGGATTTCAAGGGTTTAAGATGAACCCTATATATGGATGTTAAATCAAGCATGTGATTGCGGATCTGGGTCTTTTACCTCTTTTCACTAACCCTAGTTGGTCTTAATTATATCAATTAATTAATTGCAGATCCTTGATTAATTGTCACAAGAAGTTTTCAAAAAATGCCAATCGGGATACGTAAAAGAAATATAAACTCCCGTGAACATAATAAATTACAAATTTAAGTGATGTTATGTTTGAGATTTCACGTTAATATTATAGGTTCTAAATTGCCTTTAATATGATATGTGGTGGCCACTTCTAGCCACCCGGGCTCATCATGACCCATCAAGATCTTTCGTATGAACGTGGCCCTTCCGTAGGGCGTCACGAGCGGACTCCCGTCAGGGTGCCCCCCTGTCGACGTCGCCGTAGCCCCTGCTGCCGTGACCGGAGGCATCCCCGCGCCCGCCTTCGCTGTGCCTGCAACTGCCCTGGAGGTAGCAGAACTTCAGGGCAAAAGCAGCACCTCACTGGCATATGCCTAGGCCTTCAGACCCAGTTGGCTAGGCAGCCGGCCCCGGCGGCCTCCCTGCCGCAGGAACTTCAGGCGGAGTCGTCTCACTGACGATCTCACGCCCCTCTTGCGCCTCAGGAGCAACATGCGTGTAACGTCTCGAAAATTTTACTTGTTAGAAAAATATAAGTAATGTGGTTATTATACATTAGTATGGTCATTAAATTGAAATAATTAGAATGTGAGTTTATTAATGATAATATACGTTACCCCAGTGTCGTACATAGAGGTGCGCGCTTCCACAGTGCGACACCGGAAAACGACAAAGAAATGAAAATCCGAGAACACCATAATTTTCAGAAAAATGTGGAGATCTCATAAATATAAATGTCTGAATTTTTCGGCGTACGAACTTAAAGGATAAGCCGACCTGACTATTTTTCGGGTGATTTTTTATCCAGTGTAAATAAAATCTAAAATTAAATAAAAATCACTATAATTTGTAAAACCATTATATTAGCTTATGGTTAAAATTTCAAGACAAATAGACACTGTTTGGATTGGTTTACATAATGATCAAATGACCTGCTGATTTAAGGGCGACTTACGGAAGGAATTTTTATGGATTATTTACTATGCCCACGTGTGAGGCATTAGAAAGGTCAGCACACCTAAGTGAGAAATTAACACGTTTGTTACTAACGTGTAAGCATGGGAAGACTTGCATGGGTTACGTGTTGTGGTAAAAACCAAATAGTTTTTACCATGACACCTCATAGGCCGATGTGCCATTTGCATGAGGAACTGCTGGGTTTATAAAAGCCCTCCCACAGTCATCGCACACACCTTTCCACTCCTGCTTGTGTGTGTGTGTTTGTTTTTGCTGAGGCTACTTCTTTCTTTTGCTGTTGTGGTGCGGCTATCATTGCCGGGAGAAGCTGCAATTGCTGCCCTACTGAAGTGCTGCACTACCCCTGCACCAGCTGCACTTGTTCCTTTCGGTTGCAATCAACCTCTACGTTGAGGAGAAGAAGAACTTGTCCTCCCTCATGTAGGATTCGATTCTCTTTCCTTCTCTCTTAACTCATGTTCTTGGACATGCTTTAGAACCTACTGTTTGGATGTTCCAGCTTATACTCTAGTGTCATGGACACCTCTAGCATTATATGTATGTCTTGTGTTTCTGTAGAAGCTACTCCTTGAGTTCACATAATCCCCGTTTGGAAAGGATCTTCTTCCAGTATCATGTGGTAGTAGGTTCCTAGCTATCCATGTGTAGGATCCATTCCCTCTTTTCTCACTCCTGTCTTTTATACATGCTAAAGAGGTTCCTGTTTAAGTGTTTATTCTCTCAGACTTTAGATTTGACTCCTTAAATGCTCTTGAAATTGAGTAGGATCCATCTCCTATTTCTTTCTTCCATCCTTAGTTCTGGAGTCTTATTTTGAAGTCACCAACATCTTTAGTGCAGTGAGTTTGTTCCCTGTTTAAATGTGTATATCTTCCAATTTTAGATTTGAGTTCTTAAGTACTCCTGGAATTGAGTGTCCATATTGTAGGATTTTCTTTATTCTCTTTCCTTCTTTATTAGAATCCCCAAGTATGAATGTATATTATATCCACATCTTGATTTGTGTTCTAAAAAGATTAATATATTTGTCTTTCTGTCCATTGTGTCTATACTTTATCTAATGCTCATGTCTTAGCCAAAGTATACTTGTGAAGAAATTCTTGTTAGATGCAAGGAAAAATCTCGTAGAAGGGTTGTATATACTTTAATATTCCTTTCATAAGTCTTTCATACTACCCATGTAGAGGAATTCTTCTTCTCCTCTTTTTCTTTCTTTCTAACTGTTTGTTGGAAAACAGCACTAGTGTCGACACTACTCCTGGACTGTGTCGACACTACTCCTGAACTGTTCTGACTATTTGCTGGAAAACAACACTAGTGTCGACACTACCCCTGGACTGTATCGACACTACTCCTGAACTGTTCTGACTGTTTACTGGAAACCATAACTAGTGTCGACACACTCCTGGACTGTGTCGACACCACAGCTTCCTTTGTTCTGACTGTTTGTTGGAAACCAGCTCTAGTGTCGACACTACCCCTGGACTGTGTCGACACTACTCCTGGACTGTATCAACACTACAGTGAACTGTGTTGACACCACAGTGACTTGTGTTGACATAGCAGTAATTTGTCTATCTAGTAGTGTCAACTTGTCTCCAGTACAACGTGTATCAATGTGAGGGATCATTCTTTTAGCCATGGATTATTCCTAAATATCCCAAGTTTGCTTGTTCCTTCATGGCTACAACCTTTTGGAACCATTGGTATTAATCTTTAAACCTTTGTTTCATGTAAAATCTTGAATACCTGTATAATCCAATTGAACCATTACAAGAGTAAGTGTGTTATGATGACAAAGTTGTGGGTCTTTAGACTCAATAAGAAATTATGCCTGGGCAAATAAGGGTTGGTTCAGTCCTGGGGAGAGCACCCGAATTCGTCAGTGGCCGCGCCGGGGCGTTGAGAACAACTGGATGTTGGCATACATCATTTCATGCTTGATTGGTCATCATATCATACATATGTGTGTGAATGGGTATCTGAACCAGAACTTAAGTGTTATCTTGAATGCGTGATTATGCTTCTTCATTTCCATTATTCTACATGTATTAATCAGTGGACACGTTTGTCCCTCCATTTCATACTCAACATTAGCAATGTTCAGATTCTTGTCCTGTGATTATATACTTGAGTCCTTTTGTTTAAAAGAATTGAATTCTACTGGGCTATTTAGCTCATTCCTCCTACATTTTTCAGGTGATCAAGATGGGAATGAAGTCTAAGGGGGATATAGTTGCAGAGTGGACTACCCGTCGTCCAGCGAGTCGTTATCTTTTATTTCTCTTATAGTTAGTTGGAATGTAATAATGTACAGTTTACTTTTATCTGCTCCTCATTTAGACTTGAGTGAGGAGTATCATGTAAAATGCTTCCGCTAAGAGAGTTGTGTATGAATAAACTTTGTGTTAATTCTCGTGCTCAATATCTGTCGGTTTCAGTAAATAGATTTTTTACTAGGACGTGACAATGCAGATTCACCGCGGAGGTCGCACCGCACCCCGTCTGATGAGCAAGCACCGGAGCGCCGCTGTCGTTCACCCCGTCGCTCCGCGGCGGCCCCACGCCCGCCGCGCTCGGTCGTGGGAGCCAACTCCCACATTACTGGGCGTGCAGATTCGGCCCACTCCGAATAGGAGTTGGCCAGGCGTCTGCGCCGAGTCGTCGACCTGGAACGTCGCGTGGACGCAATGGTCCAGCGGGCAGAGGGCAGAGCTCCGGCCGAAGAGGACCTGAACTTCCGCTCCCCGTTCATTGCGGAGATCCTGGATGCCCGGGTCTCTCCCAAGCTCCCTCTACCCACCATTACGCCATACGACGGCACTTCCGACCCCGCGGATCACATCCATGGCTTTGAGTTGCATATGGTGTTCCATGGAGCATCTGATGCGGCCAAATGCCGGGTCTTCCCGGCCACCTTGAAGGAAACTGCTCGGGCTTGGTTCGAAGCCCTCCCTGCAGGTTCCATCTCTTCCTTCCACCAGCTGAAGAAGTCCTTTCGGGACAACTTTCTGGGTGGAAGGTTGCAGCCGCGCACCGTGGCCTCCCTTCTTTCTGTTCGACAGAAGAAGGGAGAAACACTCTGGGACTATGTCAGGAGGTTCCAGACCGAGGCACTCCGCATCCCGCGCCTCGACGTCCCATTAGCCACCAGTGCCCTCATCCAGGGCACTCGCGACGGCTTCCTGCAGAGGACGTTGGGAGTACAACAGCCATCCACCCTTGCCGAGCTGCTCTCTACTACACAGCGCCATGCGGCGTGCGAGGAGAGCCTGGCTGCTGGCCGAGCAGAGCAGGGAGAATAGTCGGACAAGAAGAGGCCTTCCGACAACAGTTTTGACCATGATCGGAAGAAGGGACGGTACAACGAGGATTCACCGCGCCGACCACGCCCTTCACCGACTACACCCCGCTCACGGTGGCACCCGAACAGATCCTGGCAGAAATCCGGGACGAGCCATATGTTCGGTGGCCACCCAGGATACGCTCTGACCCCAGAAGGCGCAACCAAGAGAAGTATTGTCGTTTCCACCGCGACCACGGCCACAACACCTCCGAATGCCGCCAGCTCAAGGACGAAATTGAGTCTCTCATCAAGCGCGGCTACCTTGGACGGTTCGTGCGCCGTAATGAAGACCACCAGAGGCGTCGAGAACGGACTCCCGAACAGCCCATCAACAACGAGCCCAACGGGCAAGAAATCAACGTGATCGCGGGAGGATTCAGAGCAGGCGGAGAGAGCACGCAGAGCCGACGCGACTACGCTAGGCGTGTGCACGTCATGGATAGGCCTCTGACGCCCTGACCAGCCCCTTATCCCGCCAATCCCGCACGCGCACAGCCCGAGGAGGCCATAACCTTCTCGGACGAAGATCTTGTAGGAGTTACGACTCCACACACTGATGCGTTGGTTGTTTCGGCCACCATCAATCATTGTAATGTGCGCCGAATTTTGGTAGATAATGGAAGTGCCCCCGACGTGTTGGCTTATGATTGTTATCTCCTTATGGGCCTCAAGACCGACCAGCTTATCCCAGTAGAGTCGCCTTTGTTCGGCTTCTCGGGGGTTTCGGTTCAGCCCATGGGAAGAGCTCGCCTCCCAATAACACTTGGGACGGCCTCGAGAAGCGTGACCAAGGTGGTGGATTTTTGGTCATCAGAAACTTGCCAGGTTACAATGCCATTCTTGGCAGAGGTCTGATCGGGCGAATCAAGGCAGTACCTTCGTCCCTCCACCAGAAGATGAAGTTCCCCACTCCGAGTGGGATCGGCGAGGTGCTTGGTTGCCAGCGCGAGTCCCGACGGTGCTACATCCTCTCACTGAGGGACAAGCAACCTCTCGAAGCCCCGCACATCGTACCTCTGCAAGCCGATCAGCCTTCTACCAGCCGAGGAGCTCCCGCCGAAGACTTGCTTCCTGTTCAGGTGGACGATGACCCCGAACATGTTCTCTATAAAACCGAACAGCAGCGCTACAAGGCATTCCTCTTAGCCAATTTAGATGTGTTTGCGTGGTCGGACGACGAGCTACTAGGCATTCCTCCAGAAGTAACGGTGCATCGCTTTCGCCTGGACCCCCGGGTACCACCGGTACAGCAGAGGAGGCGACCTGTCAACCGAGAATGACAGACTGTGATCCAGGATCACGTTGTCAAAAGCCGAGCCATTGGGCTCCTCCGGGAAGTCCAGTACCCAAGGTGGATCTCCAATGTAGTCCTCGTACGCAAAGCTAATGGTAAATGGCGGGTATGTGTGGACTACAAAGATCTTAACAAGGCTACGCCCAAGGACAATTTTCCTCTGCCTCGCATCGACCAGTTGGTGGACGCAACGTCCGGACACGAGCTTCTCAGCTTTTTGGATGCATACTCTGGTTATCACCAGATTAGCATGCCTCATCCCGACCAGGACGCCACCACGTTTGTCACCGACCTAGGCTTGTACTATTTCACCAGGATGTCCTTTGGTTTGAAGAACGCTGGCGCAACGTACCAGCGGTTGGTCAACAAGATGTTCGAGCTGCAGATTGGGCGTAATATGGAGGTCTACGTCGATGACATGCTGGTCAAAACGCTCCGAGCGCGGATCACATTTCCGACCTCAAGGAAACCTTCGCAACCTTGCGAAGGTACAATATGAAGCTCAATCCAGCCAAGTGCGCCTTCGGAGTTCGCTCAGGTAGGTTCCTCGGCTTCCTTGTTTCAAACAGAGGATAGAAGCCAACCCGAGAAGATCAAGCAATACTGGAGATGAGCACACCCAAGACCGTACGCGACGTCCAGCGTCTTACTAGACACCTCGCAGCACTCACCGGTTCATGTCCCGAGCAGCTGAGAAAAGTTTCAACTTCTTCAAGTTGCTGCAGGCCCCAAAGGCACCTGGACAGAAGACTGCGAAGTGGCCTTCACTGAGCTGAAGGCATACCTAGCAGCCCCACCTGTCCTCTCAAAGCCCGTGCTCGGGGAACCTCTGTTCATATACCTATCAGTTACCGAACACTCAATCAGCGCAGTATTGATCAGGGAAGAGGGAGCGGCCCAGCGTCTCGTCTACTACATTAGCAGGGTCCTCCAAGAAGCTGAAAGAAGGTACCCCCGAGCAGAGAAACTTGCCTTGGCACTGGTCACAGCCGTGCGGAAGCTTAGGCCTTACTTTCAGGCCCACTCCATTACGGTCCTTACCGATCAGCTGCTAAAGCTCATCCTTCAGCGGCCAGAGGCTTCCGGCAGGCTCATCAAATGGGCCATTGAGCTAGGCGAGTTCGACATCACCTACCGTCCGAGGACGGCCATCAAGGCGCAAGCGTTGGCTGACTTCGTCGCGGAATGTACATTCCCTACCGAGCAAGACCCTCCACTGGCCGACGAGCCCCCGTGGGAGCTCTACGTGGACGGATCCTTTGTGTCATAGGGAGTGGAGCTGGCTTGGTTCTCACCTCCCCAGAGGGGTTAGAATTCCAATACGCCCTCCGGTTCCGCTTCGCTGCCTCCAACAACGTTGCCGAATATGAAGCATTGTCGTCCGGGATCCGAATGGCCAGACACCTCGGAGCCCTTCGACTTAGGGTCTTTAGCGACTCTCAGTTAGTTGCCAACCAGGTGAACGGACAGTTCGAAGCAAGAGAAACTCGCATGGCCCAATACCTTCAACAGGTTAAGAGCCGAACCGAGGGCCTCCTCCACTTCGAAATCATTCACGTTCCGCGGGAACAGAATGCGCGGGCCGATGCACTTGCCAAGTTGGCATCTTCAGGCGATATCGCCCCTTCTCGCTCCATATTCATTGAAGAGCTCGCTTCACCAAGTACCGAAGTGGATGTAGCAGCCATTGAGTCCGGCCCTCCGGTTCCGAGCTGGATGGACCCTCTCTTGGCCTACCTACTTCGAGGCGAGCTTTCGCCCGATAAGGGCGAAGCCCGTAAGACCAGGCTGCGTTCTCAGCGGTGCACCCTTATTGAAGGCAAATTGTACCGACGATCCCTTTCAAGACCTCTCTTACGGTGCCTCAGCCCCGAAGAAGCGCTTTCGGCCACTGAAGAGGTTCACGAAGGGCTGTGCGGAAGCCACTTGGGGGGCAGAACGCTAGCGCGCAACATCATTCGAGCAGGATTCTGGTGGCCCTCTCTGCAAAAGGACTACATGTCCTTCGTTAAGAGGTGCCCAGAATGTCAGAAGTTCGGGCAGCTCATTAAACAGCATGCCGAGCAACTTCACACCTTGTTCGAACACGTCCTTTCACCAGATGGGCATTGACATCCTGGGCCCCTTCCTAGAGGCTCAGGGACGCAAGAAGTTTCTGTTTGTGGCCATCGACTACTTCACCAAGTGGATTAAAGCGGAGCCTGTCTCTGCTATCACTGATTGAGCTGCATGGAAGTTCGTATGGAAGAACATCCTTTGCGTTTCGGCGTACCAAGGGTGATTACTTCCGACAACAGGAAGCAGTTCGACAGTGCACATTTCAAGCTGAAGTGCTCCGAGCTTGGCATCTACAACCACTTTACCTCCGTGGCACATCCCCAAGCAAACGGTCTGGTCGAGAACGCCAACCGAACACTGCTGCATGGGATCCGCATGAGAGTAGAAGCTGCGGGAGGCTCGTGGATTGACGAGCTCCCCAATGTGTTGTGGTGCCATCGGACAACAGCTCGAGTGGCCACCGGAGAAACTCCTTTCCATTTGGCCTACGGCTCCGAGGTTGTTGTGTCTTTGGAAGTTGCTCTCCTCACCATCCAGACGACTCACTTCGACGAAGCCGCCAACAACCAAGCGCTTAGGGAGAACCTAGATATGCTCGGCGAACGTCAGGGCGATGCCTGCATTCGCCTCATCTCCTATCAGCAGTGACTCGCGCAGTATTATAATGCCCGAGTACGAGAGCGGCGCTTCTTGAAGGCGACTTAGTCCTTCGCCGCTGCTCGGCATCAGAGCCCCGAAGAGCGGTTGGCAAACTCGCCCCCAGATGGGAAGGACCTTATCAGGTCACCCAGGTCCTTGGAAAAGGCTCTTACAAGCTTGCTACTCCTAGCGGCGGAGCCATACCGAGAACCTGACATGTATCTAACCTAAAGGCTTATTACTATAAAAGCCTCATGTTCGGCATCCTACTTCTCTTCTTCCCGTTCTTATGGTCGGCTTGAGACGACGCCCGAAATATCTTTATTTCAAGCTCTTCAGCTCACAAGGATACAGAGATGTCTCCAAGTAAGAAGTCGTTCCGTCCAGACGGGCGTCATTGGTTCGACGCCGGCACTCCTTCACGGCGGCCTCGAAGGCTTCTCGGGCGCGCTCGACCCAAGAAAGCCGTCCCCATGCTCCTTCCCAGCATTGAGGCCCACCTTGTAACAACAGGCCCCGTACTGCTCCAGGTCTTCTCGAAAATCCGGCCCAGCCTTGTACGCGGCAACGGCACGGATCTTGGTGTCAACCAGCACCTTGGTAACAGCCTCCTTCTCAGCCCGGGCAAGGGCCAAGTTGAGCTCGGAAGTCTGGAGGGCAGCCTTGAGGTCCTTAATCTCGTCCTGCAACTCTGCTTCGCGGGCCTTGTGCTGTGCGGTTAGGCCCTCGCAGAAAGCAGATGTGCTTCCCACAGATGCTTTTGATTTTGGGCCCGGACAGCTAAAGCCCTCAACACCTCCAGAGATTCGGCGACTTCGTCCATAAGAGCCCCCAGGTCGACGTAATCGACCGCGTCATCTTCTGCATGGCTTTCTGGACGGTAGCCCCCGCATGACACCTCCGGGGCCTGCTCGGGCGTCAGGTCTTGATACCTCGCTACCTGCTCGAGGTACGAGGCAGAAGGGCTTGGCGGAAGATCCCTTGGCGCGCCTTCCTTGAGGCGA
The DNA here is from genome assembly GCA_014218235.1 of Colocasia esculenta. Lineage (NCBI taxonomy): Eukaryota > Viridiplantae > Streptophyta > Magnoliopsida > Alismatales > Araceae > Colocasia > Colocasia esculenta. The sequence goes on along the minus strand of CM024758.1, from coordinate 148,088,548 downwards.
TCTAGCGTCACCTCCAATGCCATTGTTGAAGGAGTCTTGGGAAACTTTCTCCTCAGCACTTCACCGAGCGGCCTTCGGTCATCGCCGGAGTCTTCGGCCCGCTCTACGGCAGCCTCGGCAACACTGCCAGAAGCTGCTATCTCCCGGGCGTCATCAGCATTCGCCAACTCTCGGAGCCCTCCCTCCCCGGTTGGCGTTGCTTCTTCGGCACCCGGAGTTACCTCAGCGGGTGCGTGCTTTCCCACTTCCGCAACCACTTCGGTGGGGGGCAGGACCGCCCCCGTTGCTGAAGCAACCTCCTCGGTAGCCCCCGTTGTGGGAACCACCTCCTCACCCCCGAGCAAGGCGGCTTGCATCGTTGAAGCTGTTGTTTCTTCGGCTACCGGCACCGCACTTATTCCTGGCGCGGCGTCCTCGGTCACGACGATGTCGTGACCGGCTCCATCACCTCTTAGTCCGGAAGCCCTCTCGCCGCCAGTTGCAGTGTTTCGCCCGGCTCCTCCGGTGCTCGAGACCTCCGCAGGGGCCATCTCTTCAAAACGCTCATCGACGAGGCCTTGGGATACTGGCGCCCTCGCCCGTTCCCCATCTGAGCTCTCTGACGCTGAGCTCAGTACAACAAGCCCGAGATCGGCCGCCATCTTGTGAGCGGCCCCGGGGCAAGACATGGGAGGGACCCGAGGCGTCCCCTACTCGGCCGTCTCTGCGGCCTTCCACCTCTTCCGCTCCATCAGCGGCTCGGCGTCCTCGTCCTCCTTGACCTCCTGATCGGCCGCCAGTTGCGTAGCTTTCACCAGCCTTCGTCTCTTCTTGGCTTGAAGCTGGATCCTCGCTGCCTCTTCTTCAGCCTCGTCCTCGGTCGGCTGCTGCCCGGGCAAAGGACGAATTATCGCCCTCGTGGCCACCTTCGCCGTGGCCTTCTTCTTCAAGCGAATCTTTTCGGGCCCCTTTGCGGGGACCCGCGAACTCGCAGCGCCCTGCACTTCGGCAGGACGGCTCTGGGCAGCAGCAGGAGGATGCTCCTCACCTACGACGCCACATACGCTATGACGGTGATCTGCTCGGTGTAGAGAGCCATATCCTCTGTATCCATGCCGACCTCCAGCTCCTTAGCAGCTACACAAGAAGAAAGAGGTCAGTAGGACGATTACCAAAAAGCAGAAGAAGGAAAGAGGAGCCAAGTCACTTACTCCATGCTCGGCTGAGCTTGTGCTGGACCAGCTGGACCTCCGTGATGTACTCTTCCGCCTTCTCGACGAAGATGCTGCCGAGGCGCTCCACGAGCGCCAGCTCGTCCTTCTTCATGAAGGGGTAGATGTCCTTACGCGGGGTCCTTTACCCGCGTAGGGAACCCCCATTCCGGCGCCCCCGCGTTGCGCGTGATGAAGAGTATCCGGTACGTCCATCCCTTGTGGCTGGAGAACCGGGGGGAGAACTCTATCCTCATTCGGTCCGGTCGGTGCTTGGTGTAGTACACACTCCGGCTCGTCCCCGGCGACGCCGTCAAAACAAACTGGCTCCGGAAGAGGTCTGCGGTGGGTTCAATGTCTCGTACCTTGCACGATATGCAGAAAACGCATATCGTCCTCCAAGAGTTCGGCGCCAGTTGGATTGGGGCTTTTCCCCATGTGTTGAGCAGGTCCCTCACCACCGTCAGCAATGGCAGCCGGAACCCTGCCTCCAGGATGTCGTGCGACATCGCGATGCATCCGGGATTCTCTAGCCAGTATGGTTCCTCCTCCTTCGCAAGGACGATGTCGTACTCTGGCCCGATGCGGTATTGCTCGCGAAGTCCGTCGAAGAAGCGGTACTTCGTCTGCTGGGTTGCTTCCGGCGCCTCGTCGTTTCCGCCGGCGCTGGCCACAGTTTTTCCCTTCTACGACATCACCGGAGGCGAAGACAAAGACGGCGGAGCGAGAACTGCGACCGTGTGAAGGCGAAGAAGACTGGAAGGGCGAGCAAGCTCTTCGCAAGATGTTTCGAAGGCGTGGTTTCCCGCCTTCGCCCCTCCTCTTCCTTATAAGGAAGAGAGGGCGCGAAACCCTAAGACCTGCGGATGGCGTCTCTCTCTCCAGGTGGTCGTTTGGGCGTATCACGCAGGACTCCCAACTCGCCACGATACCCCCTTTATCATGAGCTCTCCTTCGCTTTCAAGGGGATAGTACGAAGCGTCAGCATCAGCTGTCACTCGCATGTCCGAGGTCGCCATCGCATTTAAGGCGAGAGAGACGTTCGAGCAGCCTACCGCCACTGAGTGCCCCGGTTCCCAAGCCAGCTCAATGGCGTGGGGGGCAAGTGTGGTGGCCACTTCTAGCCACCTGGACCCATCATGACCCATCATGGCCCGTCAAGATCCTTCGGATGAACGTGGCCCTTCCGCAGGGCGCCACATGTCTCCAAGGACCATCAGAGGGCCCTAGGATGCGATCGCAACACCCGAGCATCACCGAGCTCTCAGGAGCACGTCTCCGGACGTCCCTCATCATGTTCGGTTATCCTGCTCGGGTCTCGCATCGCCAACTGGATAGGAGTCACCTCCTAGCACCCCATAGTCTGTTCGGACCAGGCTCCGACCTACCGAGCATATCTCGCTCAAAGCGCGCCACAGTCCCACTGGCTACTACTATCGCCCGAGCAACGCGCACCGAACAACAGGCATGACTACAGAGCGTGGGTCCAGCCCCAAGCAGGCTGCCTGTTCGGAAGCCTCTGTCAAGAGCATCCGAGCAGCCTCCTCACGTCCTCATGATGGTTATAACGGCTGCAAACCACGCGCCCCACGATCAAGAGGTGCATTAACTACCAAGCACCCCAACGGGCGCCTTAGCGTGTAACTTCCCGCCACACGCGCCAATCGGTGCGCCCTTTCAGGCGCGGTCAAGGGACGTTCCATCCCTCTCCCTCACCGTCTCCGCCAATAAAAGGCCCAGGTAGGCCTCCATGCAAAGGTACGCACATAACGCTACATAACGCAATCTCAAACACTCGCATCTCCATCCAAGTGTAGGCCCGTTTGGTTTGGGCCCAAACAGGGAATCACCTCCACATGATAAATTCTGAAATGTTTTTAATTTGATGAGTTTTGAAATATCTGAATGACCCAAATCAAATGGGTGAGTGCATCTCCATTTGAATTTCAATTCCCTTGGGCTTTGAAAATTATGTACGAAACACTTTGGGGATATTTCCTTTTTTTTAGAGAAGGAAAACTTACGTCATTGTTAAAGAAAAGTCTAAGGCATGAATGAAGTTTATCATGTGGTTATATTATAGAAGATATGATGATTTTTATTAAGGTTTCATGTAAATGATAAGACAGTCTGGCTCCCTTTTACCATAATTTAAATCTTTCTCTTTTTCATGTAGACATTTTTTTAGAATAGAAGCTTTAAAAATTTTCCGAGGGTCAATATTTGTTGAAACATATTTAAGTAGCCTATATATGTTGAACATATTTAAGGGATCCATATAATCATATTTCTCTCACTTGATGGAATATAAATCTCATTGTCATGTCTCTGGGTATTGCATAATGACAATGGGCGGATTCTTAAAATTTTGTCTTTTGCAGCATTTAGATTCCTCTCGAAATTCTTGCTTTTAGATCTTCTTGTTGGGGATCAAAGTTGACCAGGCTATCTTATTTTTTTTTAGAATTCTTCTTCTTCCTTTCATTTCTTATAAGGCTATAGCAGTGCTCTTCAAATTTCTTCATTCGTTTGCTGCTCCTCTAACCCCTCTATCTTATTTTTTTTAGCATTCTTCTTCCTTTCATTTCTTATAAGGCTATAGCAGTGCTCTTCAAATTTCTTCATTCGTTTGCTGCTCCTCTAACCCGCTCATATTTCTTCTTCAAATGGGGAATGCCTCGCTATTTATAGAGGCGCATGGCTAAGGGGGATCTACTATCACCTCATATGCTCCCAATATCAAGGATGACATTTCTCTTTCTACCTCTCGTTTCTTTCTATTTTTTATGCTCACAGGATGTGGTCTCTCTTTGAGCTATCTCTTTGTTCACCCAAAAGGGAGGGTTTGCTGCCATCCCATAAATCCGCTATATCAGGGGTGACCCTTTTCTTTCTTTCTTCCCCTATTTTTCTCTTTATTTTTTATGTCCATAGAATGTGATAACTCTCTATAAGTAGTTCTTTTGTTCATTTATTTATTATATTTTTGGCTCTCATGGGAACAGAGAAAATTGTCACTTCCTTTTGAGATGTGAGCCTCAAATGAGCTGATAGTTTTTGGCCCCTACTATCTCCTCTTTTTAGTAAGTAGTGACACATCCTCATTTTAATGTGAGGTGGCATGTCTTTGACTTTACTGCCCTCCTCTTTAGTATGAGGTGACAAAACCTCATTTTAATAGGAGGTGGCAAAATTTTGGCCCCTATTGCCATCCTCTTGTAGTATGAGGTGGCATCTGAGGCGGACGCAAGATGAAAGATAAGGTGGATTGAAGTAAAAAGATATACAAAGTAAAGTAAAATATCTAAATTCTATCATTTGTGATCTAACAGAATAAAATTCATTCCTTAAATTATAAAGGTCATCTATAATTGAATTTATATTAAAAAAATTAACAATTTCCTTCTCAATATAGATGACCAAACAATGAGATAAAAATCAATCAACACCAAAGTTTTGTCGGATTACCTTAAAAGTTTCAAAAAAATATCTGCATTCATATTAATAGGGCCACATCTAAGTCCACACATATATTAAAGGATAAATATAAACAGAATAAATCAATCAAGAATGAAGTTTGTTGGATCACCCTTTAGATTATAAAAAAGAATTAAATATATATAATAAATGAGCCATCATCTAAATTCACTAGATCACAAAATATAAGAAACTAAATATTTACATAATAAATAAGTCACCACCCAAATTTATTGGACTACAATGTAAGAAATTAAATACTGTACATAATAAATGAGCTATCAACTGGTCCGTTGGATCACAAACATAAAAAAAATTAAAAGACAGATATATTATCTTGGGATTGTCGAGTGTTGACTCACAGGCGTCGACAAAGTCAGAGACTCACAAGAGGTGTCCACGTGCATTGGTTGGCTATCGGTTCGCTGGATGAATAGTCGACCATTATGGAGGAAGATTTTTTCTCGGAGTTAACAAACATCCATATCAGATACAAAAAAAGATCATCATCGTGGGGGGGGGGGGGAGCTGGCTCCTCTTTGTTTACTTTTACTTTCAACTTTGCAAAATACTTTCTTCACTACACTGTAGTCTTAGTGCTTTTGAGCTCTTAAATATGCTTCAAGATAGTGCATCAATATCTAGACTCCTAAGAATCTTTGAAGGTGTGGATTTCACTACTAGGGGTTGTTTGATTTTCCTTTTTTTCTTCTTGAACCTGTATTTCAGTTTGACCACCTAAAATAATGATTTCCTCTGAAACTATGTCAAAGTTTGTAAGAGGGAGATTTTTTTTTTTGGGTCCAAACTATTAATAAGCATGTATAGCACTTATCTTTTGTAGATGGCACAAAAGTGCAGCAACATAGCATGCCTCCTCTTGTACATATAAATATGTATTGCCATGTATAGTAATTAACATCTGAAAACTGATGGCTCTGATGATGAATATTATGAGATGAATAATGTGTACACAATTGGAGGAGGGCAAAAGAATCTATCACAAATACTGTTTGACTTGAGGTGATATAACATGCCTTAGACATCTAATTGTTTCGTATATTTGATTGTTTGTAAATATTGTGACTCTTATTTATTATAATACATATCGAAATAAGTTTTCATACACATGGTATGTCCTTTATGTGACTTAAATAAAAGGTTGAGAAAAGATCTCTACATCTAATTGTGTGTAGAAGCGATTAACAATATGTGCGACTTGTCACATAGTGTGGAGTTTGATTCCCATATTGTATGATTTTTTTTCGATCGATTTCATGCATCCAACTCAGTGCAAACATGGAGCTTGATTCCCTTGTTATAATGTTCTGCGGAATAGGTTCTCTTAGACGAATCATTTATTATAGGAAAAATTAATTAGAAGTCTCTGACTGTAATCGGAAGGTCTTTATTATAACACGATTTAACATGTATTATAATAAGAGATAACACTTACTGTAATGAATTACAGCTCTGATAGGGACTAAAAAATAAATCAAATATCTGTTAGAGACTCTCAATTAATTTACCCTTTATTATACTATAACAAATTAAATCAAGCTCCACAAACATGTAGATGAATAAATTTATGTAGAAACACTAAACTAGGATATGTTGGATATGCAATTATTAATTATTGATCGTGCATATTTGTATCTCATACCTCATACAAAGAACAATTTTTATCCTCTAAAAATTTATCTCCCAAGAAAAATTGGTCGTGTATATGTTGAGCAAGACTAACAATGCTAATGCATATCTTTAGTACAAAATTTTACTCTGACGTATAAGAAAAAAAGGCACACATGCTTCTCCTATGCACCATCATATATTTCTAGATAGTAATTTCTATACTTTGTAGCGATATTTATTTTAACTAATGTTGACCATTTAATAGCTTTTTGTTTATATGTATTAATAATAGTGCAAATATCTATATTTTTAGTGAAATGATTAAATCTTGACTGGTCAGTTAATATTTTTTACCCGACCAATGCGAGGATTGGCTGGGGCCTATATCCCAAGCAATCATGACAAGCATGGGCTCGGGCCCCAGCCAATTCTCCCCCTTGGCGAGTAAAAAGTGGGACTCATATTTATATTGATGCTCTTTTAGATATTGAATTCCTATATATCGACTTTTATAATTTGTCAAAATATTCTTAATGCATCAAGATAGTTGTAATTATTATCTCTATGGTGATTAAAAGTGACTTAAATGATGATGAATCCAAGTTAAATTTCATAGAGATATGCCAAGATAATATGTCTCAAAGATGTGTTTAAAATTTTAATAACTTTTAAAGCTTTATTGGTATTATAAGAGATAGATGTGTGTAACTAAAATTATTTGAAAATACTAATCGATTTTTTATTGTTTATAAAGTTAGAGGAGCATAAGCAGATATGGCAAGTTATATCAATATCCTGTGTGTGAGATCTTAGATCCAGAACCTTTAAGTCTACCTTTAGAAATTTGTTTCTGAACTTTGACACTTTTGTTAAAATAATAACTTGTTATCCCATAATTATAACCATATTTGTCAACAATCAATGACTTTAGTCATCAATCAATGTTCTTTTTTCAGTAATCGATGTCTTTAGTCAACAATCGATATCTTTAGTCACCAGTCGATGTTCTTTCTTCAGTAATCGATATCTTTAGTCAACAATCGATCACTTTAGTCACCAATCGATATTCTTTCTTCAATAATCAACATCTTTAGTCAGCAATCAGTATCTTTAGTCAGCAGTCGATGACTTTGGTCACCATTTGATGTTCTTTCTTCAGTAATCGATGTCTTTAGTCAACAATCAGTATCTTTTAGTCAGCAATTGATATCTCTAGTTAGCAATCGATGACTTTAGTTACCAATCGATATTCTTTCTTCAGTAATTGAAACTATCTTCAGCAATCGATAGGAGCTTCTTTTGTTCCCCAATCGATACGACCATTCTTCAGTAATCGATTGGCCTTCAATCGAAGTTTCTTTGTTCTCCAATCGATATTTCTCTTATTCTTTAATGGAATTGGAGTTGAGTATAATCTCTTAAGTGCTTGTATTTTGTTAGATTATTATCAATTGTTGTCATCATCTGACCCCTTTGGCATGTCAACTTTTTGACTTAGACCTCTGTGCCTATTAGAAGAACTCATCCTTTTCTCGCAGATTGTGTTGTTTGCCTCTGAAAAACCTTCCACTCATAGTCCCTTCAGACATCTCCACTGGATTAGTATTTTCCTTTTGCCTACATGTTGGCTAGGTGTCTGAATCTTCTTATTAGTATCAACCCACTTTGAATTGTAACTTATTTTATAGCCTTGGTAACCATCCTTCCAGCCAACCCTTCTATCTTTTACTGCTAGAAAACCTAAAGGTTAGAGCTTGGAGCCGTTGCAACTTTCTTGCAAAGTTGGTCTCCCAGTTTTCTAATTGGAGCTTTGATTGGATTTTCCCCACACTAAGGTAGGCGTAACCAATCCCCTCATTGACCCTTTGGAAACCTTTCTTTATCTCCTCAGTGCAGTGTCACTTATGAACTTGCATGTTTGTTCCAGAAGCCTAATTTGAACCCCTTTTTTGTTACCATTGAGACCCTATATCTAGTTGTCTTGGCAAGATACTTTAATCTCTCTCTCTGGGGTGGTTAGAACTCCTCATGGTTGACATCATGTATGAAGAGTCAGCCATGACGACGGTTTCATCCCACAAATCAAATGTGGGTGGTTAGGCTCAATTTGCCGGGTATTTTTGGTATGTATGTATATATAAACATTTTGTTTCGACAAGTGGTTAGCTATATGTTATTCATACCCCATGAGAGATTTGTTGATGCCATATGTTTTAATTTGAATCATTGCCAAACAACTATGTTTTTGAAATATGCTACTTGCACTTTTGTAAGTATGCAACCTGTTAAGTCTTCCTTGTAACATACTCTTTGTGTAACTTTTGTACTTCTATAACCCTATAAACTGTGTCATGTTCCATGCTCATATGTTCTATTTATCATATTGGTTTGTCTATTGAGTTCCTTTAGAACTCATGCCTTTGAACCGATTTCAGATTCTTCATCCTAACGAGATCCCCTCATCAAGTCAACCTTCATTGCTATGTAAATATTTTAAGCTGAATGATCTTAAATGTAAAACTGTGTTTAAGTCGTGGCTGAGCTACCTTTTTGTACTTAGTTATCCCTGACATGTAACTAATGAACATATTATGATATTGTATTTTTTTATGTGGTGCACTAGTGCTGGTGTGAACTTAGTATTATTATCATGTACTACTCTTGTTATTGGTCCACTAAAATATTCTTGCAACACAGAAGAGCTTCCCATAATAATGTGTGTAAAATACTTCCGTTTTGTAGCTGTGAGTGTCACTTCTTAACTGACAAAGAGAAGTGCCACATAACAACATATATATATATATATATATATATATATATATATAGTTCCTAAAATAATCAAGCAATCTTAACTTCGTTGGCTCCCTCAAAATCAGAACCAAAAGGAAAAAAGGGTTTTATGTAGTGTACTCTCATACATCATTTGATGATAAATAGAACAAATGAATAAGTAAATTATTTTGTGGCACTAGATCATGTTCAATCAATCAATAAATAAGTTCATAAAATTCAATTGTTAAAAGATAGTTAATAAAACGTATTATTAATAAGTTCAAAGTGAGGGAGGCAACATATTTATTACCGGGAGTGTACGATCTTTATATTTTTTTTCTCTCTTTCTTTAATTGTACGATGACTCGATGAGACTCGTAGAATTGTGAAAGCACATAATTCATACATCTAAAGTACGAACTAGAGTTTCTAATTTTTATAATTTAATTATAAGAAATACTTATTATAAGATACTTTTGTAATAAAATTGATGTATATTACTTGACAAGTGATTTTATTAGTGAAAAGAGAGAGAGAGAGAAAAAAATCTTGTCAAAATATCAACCAATAAAATTATTTTTAAAGTAATTCACACCAATTTTATTAGAAGACGTATTTTGTAATAAGTATTTCTCTTTATGACTTAACTTTGAACATAACAAATTAACTTTTCTATGGAGCAAAAATTATATTTTAAAGAAACGTAAGCTATTTGAGTTCAAACAAAATAGTGTAGCTATATGATATAAAAAAAGTACATAAATTAAAAACTCTTATGCATATGCCGTACCACGCCGCAGCAAGTAAAACTCGCAGGGCAAAACGGATACGGCGGCTAGACTCGGGTTTTTTTCCTCTTCCCGGAGCCGGAATCCTTTGGACCGGAGGGGTTGACGCTTCCGTCTACCCGTCGCTACAAAAGACTACAAATCTTCCCTGCAAGAAGCCCTCGTGACGGTCGCGAGCGAGCGAGGGAGGCGCGCTCTAGCCCAGCTCGCAGCCTCCACCTCGGCCGTTCGACCAGCTCCCGTCGATCACCCCCGCCCCCAGCTCCGGCGAGGCGTCCTCGTGCCCCGCCGCTTTTTCGCGCGCCTACCCCCGTCATCCATGTTCCTCTCTCCATGTTGCTGGTGATTATTCCATCGTGAGTATTTGCCGCATTGGATCGCTCTCCGTTCGGTGCGTGTGCGTGCATTTTCCTGGTTTCCAAAGTTTCCGTTTGCATATTGGCACCGCAATTGGGAGAGAATGGAAGTAGGTGAAGGAGAGCACGGTGGGATCTAGAAGAATCCCGGCGCCAATAGACAAAATTTGGAATAAACACAAGCCCCCCCAAGTAAACAGAAACAAAAAAGGTTCTGGAGGAATCCGCCATTATGCTCCGGCACCCTCCCATTCCTGGCCGCCACCATCCTCTTTGTTGGGTCCCCCAAATCGTTCCTTGTGATCAGTTACGGCTTCACCGTCTAATGGCCCATCTCTGTCGCCGTTGAATCGACGGGAAGGAAGAATGGCGTACGGGCGTGGGCCTTCGAGGCCCTTGTCTTTGCCTGAGGGTGGCGTGTTCGTATGTTGGACATGACTGGCTCAGGCGCGGGGCTAAAAGTTGTTTATTGCTTCCTTTATGTAAACTAGTATTTTGCAGTCGGCACCTATTCTTATTTCTGTCATTTGCATCCGAAGAGCATGGTGATTGTACTCACCTATCGGAGTCCCTTGTTTAATCATTGAAAAGAAAGTGAGAAGGGCATTTATATTTTATTGCATGGTTCTTAGAGCAGGTTATCCAAATGATTTCGGTTCTGTGAGTGTATTAATTAATTACCTTGTTTAATAGTTTAAGTCTCACTTTGCTGTTGTTCCAATGAATTATTTTTGTACAAAGAAGGATTAGTGAACCAAGTTCTTAATCTTTTGAAACTTTCAGGAACGAGGACATTTTAGTTATTTTCTAATTCAGTGGAGGAATGGATTCAGATGACACTACACTCCCTAAAGGTATGCACTAGGATTGGATTTCTTTTTAAGTTCTACACTCCCTATTCTCAATATATACATGTGGTACTACCCACTTAAAATAAAAAAAGTTCTACGCTCCCTAAAGGTATGTACTAAGAGTTCTTTTTAAGTTTTTCAAAGTGGATGATACCACAAAGGAAAAGGTGATGGATACTTGGAAGAAGTATGGGATCGGACTTGATGTTAATATTTGGAACTATGAGAATGAGCAAAAGTGAACACTGCCATGTTCTCTTTATGCTTTCATTTTACATTTGTTGCCAAGAAAGTTGTTTGGTAAATAGAATTGGATGCACCAGCTGTTTCTGAAAGAGTTGGCAAAACAACTTAAATTGAGAGCTGTCAGTGTCAGGTAGCTTAGCTATTATCATTTTGGGGAAGTGTGTGGATTGGGGAAAATGGTTTGGTCCTTTCTTCTATTCTTCATTACAATTTTCAGATTGCATCACATCAGATTTCATTTCATAGTCTGATTTTTGCTGAAGTAACCTTCACAGAAAATTTAGAATACTACCTATTTAATACAGAGAAATGTTTAATACAGAGTTATCAAGTACTACATGTGAAGTGAACAACTAGAGCCCACATGCCTCCCAAAATGCTCCCAGAATAGACACTCTACGAGGAAGCAGATTGTATGTCACCCCTGCAACCAAGAATAATGCTGCAACCTTGTGAAAATGATGGAACATTCTTGTAGAATATCTCCTAAAATCTTGTTCCACTTCTTCCCCAAATGCATGATCTGCAACACCACTACTATCACTCTTGAGCTTGTTCATCATACTAATATTTCCATTCTTTTTCCCCAAAGAACTTGTGGATTGCACCAGCTTTTTCTTTTGAAACAAATAGTAGTACAATCAAGAGAAAGAATGGGGGAAGAGAGATTCTTCCCTTGCACCACCCAACCAGGGCAAGCTGCCCCTTCAAGTGAAAGAAATGGTGGTACATGTTTCTCATTTCCCTTGTTTTATCTGTCAATAGGAATTTTTAGGACAAACTTGCCTGCAATTAAATAACTCTTAGATGTAGGCATTTTCCACATAATGACATAATATCTACTCCCCTTGAAGATGTTTTCATTGGTTTCCTTGAATTCTTTCCAAATGCTCCGACAAGTAGTTTTATGAACAATCAGCGATTCAGCATCAGCAAGCTCCTGAGGTGTTGCTACTTCATTACATCCATTTGTAGTGTTTTATGTGAAAGTATCCATCAGGCATTCGAATAGAGACCATTCTCTCTTCCAGCCCTAAAGGAGGTCTTCAATCTTGACAATCTTCTCCAGCAGGTCATCTGAATAGTTCCCACTATCTCCCCTAAATGTTGGCTGAACAGAATTGGTGTTTTTGTGACTCGTCTTCATGTCACAAAGAGAATGAGTGGTTCACAAATTCACATATCAGGTCCAGGGATGAGACCTGCAAGCCTATCACACATGGGAATAATTAAGGAACTAAAAATTGGAGTTCGGAACCGGACCAGCTTTTGGTTGGTTTTGCTTCCGGCCTCAGGACTGATTGTGGCAAAAGAAAATAACTTCTGCCATCAATCCCCATTGGAGTTGGACTTGTTCCCACCATCTCTGATCTGGTTCAGTTGGTTTCTATACTCTGACGGTCTGACCTTAGTTTGCCCACTCCTCTCTTCAGGAATTTTATTCTCATTGGTATGGATGGTCTCCACACTGTTGAAGCATATGAATATTCTGTAGCCTCTTCTCTTATGAAGAGATATATCCATTTCTACCTGTCTTCTATCAAAGCCTATCTTCTAATATGGCTGCTAGCTGATGTTGTTAATCCACCTCTCTTTCCAAAATACCTTATTTATGGAATATGGTCCATCTAATAGTACCTTCTCATCCATGGACCAGAAGCGGCTGGTCCGGATTGACTGGGGTGAACTGGATTGGGACTGGTCCTCCCTGGTCTAGTTTAGTCACTTTTAGTGCTGAACCAGCTTGTCCTTTAAAAGAAAATAAAACATCAGTTTTCTTTATAAATAAAAAGGAGGAATTTTTAAGAAGTTATAAATTATGCCAGTCTTAATGATCAAGTAATGAGAGACTTCAATATAACAAGATTAAGTCATTAACGACTTTAATAGCTTTCAAATTTTGAATCCCCTTGACATTAGGGTTAGAATCCCTTTGGAATTAGGTTTAAGTGAGTACTTTTTTATTTTTTGAAATAAAAACTCAATATGTAACTATTTAAGAGAACTGGACCCAACTATTAGAATTGGCCTGTTTCATGGTGGATTTGAACTGGTATTGGCTTCCCGGTCCCAAAACCTGTTCTGGTTTGTAGGTTCTGCAAACTTGCTCTCATGTCATCTAGTTGTTTGCTATGCAACAGAGGCAGGCAAGACATTCAGCCTCTGTTTGGCAATGGGTTGGGGTTAGAGATAACTCCAACCCATGACTAAAGTTATACAGGGTTAACTCACTTTTTAGTTTGTTTTCTTGTGTGTTAACTCAGTTTAACTACAGTGAGTTAACCCACTTTCTCTTGATTGCTTTGACAAGATAAAGTGAGTTAACCCACTTTCATATCAAAAAGTGACTTGAAAATAGAAAGTAGCAATTAATGTTGTGTTGAGAAAAGAGAAAGTAGCAATTAATGTTGTGTACCGCCAGGACAAAAAAGTAGTTAACTCAATAGGTTAACTCCAATCCACCTCTAGAGGTGGGTTGGAAAATTATGAGTTAACTCACATCTGACCCACTTTTAATCTAACCCACTTGAGTTAACTTTTTTTTTGTTATCAAACTGCATTTTGAGTTAACTTTAAGTTAACTCGTTACCAAACTGAGGCTCAGGGGCTTCTCTTAGCCTTAAACTACCTACCTGTTTGAGGCAATGTTTCTTTTTCATTTTCTAAATGTATGAAGGGGAAAAGGGTTATGAGAAATTAGGAATAACATCAATGAAAATATCAATAACAGAAAGTTCCAGAAACAAGGAAAAATTTCTAATATATGAAGTTGAGTGGTGGCCATAGAAATTATGGAGAATGAAAAAAGGAGTAACATGGAATTTAAAAATGACAATAGGATGAAAAAAAAAACAAGAGAAGTACATAATATAATTATGAAAATGTAGTATACATTGCCCAGATCCTGGGAGCGAAATGTGGTTTTTTACTATGAAATGTTTAGGTTGCTACTACTCACTGTTGGAGGCCTGAAGACTACTGATTGGAATGGAATCGTGAGAAATTTTGAGGACCGTGTTGCAGGTTGGAAAGGTAAATTACTATCAGTCAGATGCAGATGTGTCCTGTTTGAAGCAGTCTTATCTAGCATTGCAGTTTATTGGTTATCTTTTTAAGATCCCTAAGATGGTGTTTCACAGGCTTCAGCCATCGAGAGCTTCCTGTTTTTGGATGGCAAAGACCCAGAAGAAAGAAGCATTCACCAGATTACTTGGAAACATATGTGCAGATCAAAGGAGGAAGGTGGACTATGCTTGGCACTTATTGAAACCTATGTAATCAAAGGCAAGAGCGATTGCGACGACGAAGGGGTCGCTACAAGCCTCAAACGCCTATGCGATGGCCTAGGGCATTTTAGGTGACAATATAGTAAAAAAAAAAGATCATAAACACTTCAGAGTTCAGATGCACAAGTCTACGCTATTTGATTCACAAAATGACTAAAATACATGCATAAACTGCCTTCACTTACTCATTTAACTGTGCCAAGACTCCAGTCTGGATGGTTTCCCTGTGTTTTCTTTCAATATTAATGGGATATTGTCAAGGATGATGTGTGTGCAGTCATCAAGAATTTTGAGGAAGGTAAAGCTCACCTGAAGGGAATCAACAAAACTTTCCTGGTCCTTATTCCAAGAAGGCTGGGGCCGCAGCTGGTGGATCTTAGATCTATTAGCTTGTTAAATGGATCTTATAAATCTTTCCAAGGTTTTGGCTTTGAGATTGAAGGGTCTTTTGCATGACTTAATCAGCCCTTTCAAGGGGCATTCATCAGAGGGAGGCATATACAGGAGAATTTTTTGATAGCACATGAATGTTTGTTCCACTGGAAGAGGCTAAGGAAATAGGGTATTGTTCTCAAGTTGGACTTTGAGAAAGCCTATGATAGGGTTAATTGGTGCTGCGTTTTGCAGGTTTTCAGGAAGATGGGATTTCATCCTACTTGGATAGCATGGGTTTCACAATGCATTTCTTCTGCCTCTTTGGCTGTCCTTATCAATGGCCAACCTATCTCTTTTTTTCCGGTTGGCACTTGGCAGAGGTATCAGGCAAGGGGACCCACCCTTTATCCCCGCTTCTGTTTGTGTTTGTGACTCAGATCATGAGCAACATGTGGAGTAGAGCGCAATAGGAGGGAACTTTATCGGGTTTTCAATCCAATCCATCAGCAACTTCAGTTACTCACCTTCAGTATGCAGATGATACTATTCTCTTCTTGTCTAATGAGGACCAATAGCTTATCAACACTAAGTTGATGTTGGAGGTACTACAGGATGCTACAAGGCTGAAGGTTAACTATAACAATAGTCTACTGACAGGTATTAATATGGAGGATCAAGAAATCAAGAGAGCTGCTTCTCTTTTTGGCTGTCAAGTTGGGAGCTTCCCTTTCTTTTATCTTGGTTTTCCCTTATCTTCGGGGATTTTGCTGACCAGGGATTGGCAAGGAGTGGTTAATAGATTTGAGAATAGACTAGCGGGATAGAAAGTGAGACTACTTTCTTACGGATGAAGGTTGGTACTTTGCAAACTAGTCCTCGATAACCTGCCTATTTACTTTGTCTATTTTCAGATGACCTAAAGTGGTGGCGAAAGAGTCAATTCAAGCAAGATTCTTTTGGCATGGTAGCGGAGGGGCTACTAGAGGTTGGCATGATGTTGCATGGGGCAGAATTTGTCAATCTAAGGAGGTAGGGGATTTGTGTATCAAAGACCTCAGAAGCTTCAATCTTTCACTCTTATGTAAGTGCCTATGGAGATTGGGAGTAGAGGATGGTGGCTTCTGGTGGACAATTATTACCCAAAATTACTATCACGCAGTCAGAGTTTGGGATATCACTCCTCACAGGTGGTATATCGTCTCCCCCTTATGGAAGGGAATTTTAAAGGCAGCTGATTTCATCCATATTAGTGTGAGAGTTGTATTGGGTTATGGTCAGTCCACTTTGTTCTGGCAGGATAAGTGGTGTGGGGACTTCTCACTCGATGAGTGTTTTCCATCTTTGATGGCATTGTCGGCTGTCCCACACCCCATGGTGGAGCAATTATTTGACTCAACTTTCTGGAGGGACTTGGTCTCCAACTTTCAGAAGCAATCTAACTTGTGATGTGATGGATCAGTTGGAGCAGTTTCTCTCCATTATCCACAACTATAGGTTTCTTCATGAGAGGAAGGACTCCTGGTTTTGGACATGGACAAGAATGAACGTTTCTCAGTTAAGTCGGCCTATGATATAATTCTGATGGGGTGACACAGTTTTCAGATTTTAAAGCTGTTTGGTCTGCTAGAAGCCCACTCAAAATCAAAGTTTTTATGTGGAGGATCAGGGAATCAAAGCTCGGCCAACTCGGGATCGGATCGCCCGAGTTGGCTCGGTTTGGCCCCTCCGATCCGAGCCGGGGTAACCTGTCCGGTCCCCTGCGCTCGGATCGGTCGGGCTCGGCTGGGCTCGGCGGGATTGCCGAGCCCGGGCCGGTCCGCCGCGGATCGGCCCGGACCGGGGCGATCCAAGCCCCAACGGCTAGTTCAGAACTAGCCGTTTTCTAGCCGTTGGGGACTGTTCCCCAACGGCCAGAAATGGCTCTTTGGAGCCTTTAGAGGTCTTGGGGTCTATATAAACCCCCAAAGACCCCCAATATGTTATAAACTCAAGTTTTGAGTTCTCCTCCCCTCCTCTCAATATTTGGGCATCTCTCTCTCTCTCGGGCGCTATTTTGCACTATTTGGGAGGCGATCTCATCTTTCACACTCTTGGGATTCTTGTTCGACTATTCGGGCTCTCTCACACACACTCTTGGCCCGAACTCTTGGCTGCAATTCATCTCCCTCTCTCTCATCCGCAAAAAAAATTATTTATTTTCTGTTTTTTATTATTTAACTTCTTTTTTGTGTTGTAAGTGATGGCCGCCGAAGGTGGTGCTGCTCCGGCTCCCCATTCTTCAAGCAACCCTCCTAGCACCGATCCCGCTTGGGCTCATGATATCGTTGTGGACATGGCTCGAAGGAAGGTCCAATGCAAATATTGTGACCGGGTCTTATCGGGCGGCATATTTCGTTTGAAACAACATCTAGCGGGAATTAAAGATGAGGTGGCACCATGCTCGAGAGTTTCTGCTGAAGTTCGAATGCAATTTTGCCAATATATGAAGGAGAAAGAGACATCCAAAGCAAACACTAGTAGAAGACGGCAACAAATCCGGGAAGATTGTCTGCCCCTCCTCGAAGTCCGTAGATTTACCAAGAGGGAGACAATTCTTTGTTCTTGATCAAGATGAAGAAGGTTAGTAATTAGTTAACTTACTTTTGGAACATTTATTTTAGTTTAAGGCTTTAATCACCCTTCGACCCTCATTCTATTTCTATCTCATATTATAGAACAATTTCGTCGGGCATCGGAAGCAAGTCGAAGGTCTAATGCGGAAGAGGACTATCTCCGACGTACCGGTCATCACGTAGGTCAAGGTAGTGGCCATGGGGTAGCGGACAAGGGAGTTCAAGTGCTGGAATGAGTTCAATATACCTGAGGTTCCAGTGGATATCCCTAGAGACGGAGATCCTAGAGTGGGACCAATAGACCCATTTCTCACCAGGCGAAGGGAGAAGCAACCATCCATTTCTGCAGCATTCAAGAATTTGAAAATATGCAAGGAGAAGTGTTGAACAAAATTTTCCTCATAAAGAAATTACTTGTTTTAAAATAAATAGAGCAAGCATATGAGGAAAAAGAAAAGCCTGGGCCCCCCCGAATCCATTGATGCAGAAATTTCGGAACGAGTGAAAGATAGAAAAAATCGTTCCTCTCTGAATTTCCAACTGGATAAAACGGCAGAAAACAGAAATAAACTGCTGCGTACGGTCGAATTTCGGAGGAAAATTATCTCGAGTAAAATTGGGGCTGAAATTATGCAAACCCCGGTATACTCAGATTAAAATCTCCACCGATCGATCATTTCAAATGTCCGGAATGAATGGGTCAAGGGAAAAGTATTTACCCGCGACCCGGACAAAAGATATCCTTTGAAGATTTATTTTAGGATTATCGGAATGAGTGAATCACTTATTTCTGATTTTTCTGAAATGAATTAGGTACAGAAAAGAAAAAGAAACATTTCTGTGCCTGAGAAAATAAATCTCGTGATTCCGGGATATACGGAATTAAACCCCGCATTTTCGAAATATACGGGATTAAATCCGATATTTTTGGAATGTGCGGAAATTACATCCCACGTTTTGGGTTGTCCGGAATTAAAAATCATTGTTCCCGGTACAGCCGCAATAGAATATCCAAGGTCCTACGTGTGCAAGAGACAAGTCAAAGTACCCATGTCTGCAGAAAATGACGAATGAGTACTCGTACTGAAAAAAGAATGCCACGTACGGAAGAAAAGGACAGCCCAGGATATATATGGAGTGGGGAATGCACAGACCGGTGGGGGTCCCATCGAGATGTCCGCGCGCGCTCGGTGGGGGGGCCACCGGGGCACCCATGTGCGCCCGGTGGGGCGCCCACCAGGGCCGCGCCCGCGCGCGCCCGGTGGGGCGCCCACCGGGGCCGCGCCTGTGTGCGCCCGGTGGGGCGCCCACCGGGGCCGCGCCCGCGCGCGCCCGGTGGGGCGCCCACCGGGGCAGCGCACGCGCGCGCCCGGTGGGGCGCCCACCGGGGCAGCGCACGCGCGCGCCCGGTGGGGCGCCCACCGGCGCGCCCGCGCGCCTGGTGGGCCCCACCGGGGCTTGTGCGCGCCGGTGGGGGTCCCACCGGTGCTTTGCACAGGTGGGCCTCCCACCGGCCCCCTTCTCTCTCTCTCCGAAACAAAAAAAGAGGGGGGGGGGTACTTACCTGGTGGTGACTCCCCCGGTGTCCTGAAGAATCCTCCGGTGGAGTGCCCACCTCCTCCTCAAATCTCCTATAAAAGGAGAGGAGCTCCAAGAAGAAGGGAGAGAGCTTTTTTCTGCCCGGGAAGTGCTGAAGTGTGCCAAGAAAGAAGAAGACTTGGAGGGAGAGAGGAAGAAGAGGTCGCCCCTGCCTCTCTTATACTTTTGCCAAATTATGAGTTTTGGAAACTTACCTTGGATGGGGGAATAAATCCCTCATTTGAATATTTCTGTTAATACATCCATGTGAGTGGAGAAAAAATGACCATATGGACAAAAAATGTACACGAATGACGTGAAGAAATGATACTTTTTCTGAAATAAATAAATTGCAAGAAAACCTTGTCTTATTTTTATTTGCGTAAATGACCAAAATATGTGATCATGTCAAGACAACCGGGTTTTATACATACATAAACGTTGGAAAATTTCTGAAAAATCAGGAATGATGTTTTAAAGGGATATGAACCCAGAAAAATTGCGAAATGACCCCTACCCATAAAAAAAAATTATAAAATGACCCTCATGTAGTCAGAAATTTGAACCAGTCCCTAGATAAAAGGAAATTTGCATATCAGTCCTCATTTCAAGGAAGATTTTGCAAATAGGTTCACTTTTTGGGGTTAAAATACAAATCAGTCCCCCATTCCAAAGGAAATTTTGTAAATCAGTCCTAAAAGATAGAAAAAAAAATTACAAATCAGTCCTTGAATATGGAGAAAACCCGAACCAGTCTCCATTTTTCGGATGAAATTATAAATCAGTCCCTAGAAATGTGGGGAATGACAAAATCAGTCAACATGTGAAATTGCAAATGAGTCCCTAGAAACAAAGGGATGACAAATTAATCCTCAATTCATGAAGAATGAGGTTAATCAGTCCTCATTATGGAGGGGATCTCTGTGAAACAATCAAAAAAATGGGAAAACATGATAAAGTTGTCCCCGTTTTGACAAATGTTTCTGAAATAGTCCCCAATATGGATGAATGCAATGATGAAACGAGCATAACTCCATATGAACCCCATATGAATGGGATTTCTCATATTATGTTTTCAAATAATCAGGTCTAGCAATGTATCAAAGGTATTCGAGTTCTTCTCGATGTAAATAAAACGTCGAAGTATCGACGGGGAAGGGTCCAGTACACGAAACCCAAATCGCCTGATACATGAATGAAATGTCTGTCTTAACAGACTGGCACGCCCGCGAAAGAAGATAAACATCGAAATCTATCTTTTTCTTACAAAAGACAAAAGATGAAAAGATTTTGAAAGAAAAATTCCGCGTGTCTAAAACAAGAAGATAGGGAGAGCGACGTCAAGATGGTTCTTCTTCAATAGCATACCGGCTAATGCAACAAAAGGACCATATTATGAGTCCATGATCGAGACTATTGGTGAAGTGGGCAAAGTGGGGGAAGGCCCTACTTCATATGAAATCTACAACAAATACTTGGATATGGAGGTTGAAAATATGAAGGCATATGTTTTCACATTTGAACGAATATGGGATGAATACGGTTGCACGTTAATGTGCGATGGATGGACAGGTATGTACAAGTGTTTGGCTAGTTAATTGTTATTCAGTTATTCATTAATAAGACATAGGTTTTAATTTTTCATATGGAATTGTGCAGGCATTACACGAAGAAGTATGATAAACTTCTTAATCTACTGCAAAGCAGGGACTATTTTTGGAAGTCGGTAGACGCTTCTGGCAAGGTGAAGAATGCGGACTACCTATTCCAGTTGATGGATGAGATGGTGCAGGAGATTGGAGAGAAAAGAACTGTCCAAGTGGTAACCGACAATGCAGCGGCTTTCAAGTTGGCGGGCGAAAAACTAATGGAGAAAAGGGAACACTTGTATTGGGTTCCTTGCTCCGCGCACTGCATTGACTTAATGCTAGAAGACATTTGTGAAGATCCAATGGTGGAAAATGTGGTCAACAATGCAAGGTTCGTAACCACCTTCATCTACAACCACAACAACATATTGGACATCACGAGGACGCATACACATGGACGGGAGTTGCTTCGGCCAGCACCTACAAGGTTTGCATCCCAATATATTGCATTGGATAGCATAAATGTGCAACGTAGCAACCTTATTAGGATGGTAGCATCGGAAGAGTGGGAGAACTATATGTCCCGACATGCTCCTACACGGATGAGGGAGAAGGGAAAGAAGGTGACCGACATTATCCAATCAAAGCCATTTTGGAAGGGGGTCCAAAATGTGTTGAATGTAGTAGAACCGCTTGTTCGAGTGTTAAGGGCGGTAGATGGGGAGAGGAGATCCGAGATGGGTTACTTGTACGAGGCTATGGATCGAGCAAAGGAGCTTATCCAAATGAACAACAAAACAACGTATGCCAAGTGGCGGGAAATCGTAGATCGGCGATGGGAGCACACATTGCATCATGAGCTTCATGCTGCAGGTAAGCATAACACTTCAACTCTTGTGAATTGTGATTACATATTATTTACAACTCATGTTTTAACATTTATCTTCTACATGTAGGGCATTTCTTCAACCCCCAATACATGTATAGGACTGATGGGAGGAGGGAGAACTATGACAATTCCTCCGAAGTGTTGATTGGGGCCAAAAATGTAATCAAACGGATGCTAGACAATGAGGATAGGGCAATCATAGCATGCAAACAAATGCATGATTATAGACTTCAACTCTACCACTTTGGTACCAGCACGGCACAACGAGCTGCTCAGATTTTGAGTACAGGTTAGAAGTTACTCATCATATTTATTTGCCTGTAGAATGAGTTGGTTCTATTAATTCTATTTTCTAAAACATTATACATGCTTTATTTACAGCGGATTGGTGGTTGAATCATGGAAGAACTTATGGATATGAAGACTTGGCCTATGTAGCTATTCGGGTTTTAAGCCAAACAACGTCTGCCACAGGGTGTAAGAGAAACTGGAGCACATTTGGCTTGATCCACACAAAACAAAGAAACCGGTTGAAGTCTGTACGTCTTGAGAAGTTGGTATTTTGCCACTACAACATGAGATTGAAGCTTAAAACCTCCAATTAATCAAGCAAGTTCAAGATAGAGAGAAATATAGATCCTCGGGGCAACAACAAGCTGAAGCAACTCCATCGGAGACAATAGATATAGAAGAAGTTTTTGAGGAGGAACATCCACTACATGCATGGGTAAATGCAAGCACTTCGGTTCAACCAGAGTTCGATCCGCATGATCGTGCATGGGCTGAAGGTAAATGACATTTACAATGTACATGCATCATTTATAAATTATTTATTTCTCATTTTAACATGTTTATGTCTCATTTAGGTGAGCTTGATGATGTGCCTTTGCTTCCGGAGTTCGAAACTCCCCCAGCCCCTAAACGCCAAAAGAAGACAGTGGGTGCAAGAGGAAGGAGCACGAAACATGGCATTAGCATTGCAGACTTGGACACGATCGAGGAAGATATAGATGATGAAACACCGGAGCCAAGCGATAATGTTCAATACCAAACTTCTAATGACTCGACATCGAAGACAAGTACTCCTAGTGAGGGATCCGATCATGGAGGAGATGTCCTAGTTGTCAGCAGTGTACCGCCACCGGCACCGCCACCCGACCCTATTGTATTTACCGGAGAGGAAGACTTCACCCATGCTACTCAAGATCAACATCATGGGAGTAGGCAAGGGAGGGAAGCACAAACCTCAAGTCAACAATATGCACGAAAGGGGAAGAAAGTGGCATCTCAATTGCAAGGGCAAGGCCAAGGCCAAGGAGCATCCGAAGATTTGGGATACAATCCCAACTTCATTCCGCATAGACGGAATTGGTTAATGAAGAAGAAGAAGATGCAAGAGGAGTGAGAGCGTCAAGAAAAGCTACGGATGGAGTTTGAGACCATGGAGCAAGCGTCAGATACATCATCTTATGCTTCCACTGAAGGATATTACCAAGGGCAGGGAGGCTACTTGGGATATCCTCAATACCCGGATGCATCATATTACACCGGAGGTGGAGCATATGCACAATCCACTGAGTCCGATTCACATTCACATGACTCATATGAGTCATATGGCTCATATCAAGTGCCTGAAATACCGGGCTACACACCAATCACTATCATATATGCGAACACGGATGCCTATAGTCAATATTTGACTCAATATGAGGCATATTACCAACATTATATGTCTTGGACAGATTATGTAAACCTTATGTCCACACAATATAATGTACGATTCCAATAAATACATTTTTTTCATGTATTTCAGTTCATAAATACAATGTTCATATATTTCCTATTTTTTCATATTTTTTCTAATTTTTTTCAATTTTTTTAAGGGGGGCGATCCACCCCCCTTTTGCTTGGCCAAACCCGGTCGGGCTCGGCCCGGATCGGCCGAGCCGGGCTCGGGATCGCCGGGTCGGATCGGTTTTGGGCCGACCGATCCGATCCCGATCCCCGAGATTTTGAACCTTGTGGAGGATTGCCCATGGCAGGTTGCCCACTTGTGATAAGTTGCAAAGGTTTCTACACAACATCTCGACTACATGCTCGCTGTGTGGGATTGAGTAGGAAGACATGGATCAAATGTTTCTTGGATGCCCCTTTACTAGGGGATTTGGGAGAAAATTGGCCTGCACTTGAATATGAATCTGTCCCTGAGTATGAATGTGCAACAACTTTTTGCAGGTTGGAATAGATCGTGGTCTACCAAGGAAGATAGAATGTTTTGGTGGTTGATCTTGCATGACACACTTTAGGCCATATGGACTGAAAGAAACAATAGGTTGTTCAGGAAAGAAGCTAGAACAGAGAAAATACTTTTTTCCTCTTTGATAGATAAAATCCTTTTCTGGGCCGAGCATCTTTGTAAAGGATCTAACTCTTCCCTTTTTTTGGCGAGTTAGGGGGTTTACATAGGCTCCATGTGGGCTCTCTTTTGTAAAGGGTTTTTTGGGCTTCTTACACTTGTACATTCTTTCCTTTCTTAATATATTCCATGGTACCATCCATTCCCCACACTCCCCCCCCCTCGCTAGTTTTTGGTGGCTGGGGCAAGGGAGGTGGGCCAAAATGATTGCATTTGGCAGCCTAGGCAACCACCAAGATTGCCTACGTGATTTTCGCCAAAGCAAGGTCACTTGCTGGCAAGGATGGGAGTATTGGTTTTGGTGTCCAGATCAAGGTTCGCCGCATCGGGGAATCGGGGCGAATCGAGTTTTTTCTGATCCGCCACTATTCGCATGGGAATCAGATGGGAATCGGGCGAATCGGGTTTCTCCTGATTCGATTTGATCCGGCAAACCATGGTCCGGATCACCCAGGCCCGATACCGAAACCGTTTTGGTTTCATTTCGTTCAGTTTTTGGTTGGTCTCGGGCAGCCTTTAGGGGAGAGTTTTGGCCATTTCGGTCTGGTTTTGGCCGAAACTAATTAAAATATTAATTTTTCAGTATCGGAATTGCTACAGTAGTTTTGGTCGGTTTTGTATCCGTCATGGCTAAAACCAATACGTTTCAGCTGAAACATATCGGTTTCAGCAGATACTTACATCCATGCTTGCTGGTGCTTCACGTTGTCTCATTGCCTTGGTGGTTGCCTTGACCTCCTTTGATAATATAGGTTGAAACCATGGGCCAAGCTAGTTAAGTGACTATGGAGGACAGACATAGTTCATATGACACTATGGAGTAATTTAGCAGCTAAGAAGTATCTGAGAAATACTGAAGTGTTGTTTTCAGAAGGAGCCCAATGCAATCACATGTCCAACATTTGCAGAAATATCATGAGTATTATTGAGTTTTACAGGTGCTCTACAGAAATTGTCATAGTAGATGGAAGAAAAATGAAATCTTGGGAAGATGCTTTATTTAATAATAGACACTTCGAGATTCATTGGTCAACCTTTTTGCTATTGCTGGTAGAACTGGTGTGAATATTTAATTTTCCCTGCTCACTTGAAGGAGGAGGAATGGCAAGAGTTCCTACATTTCTCTCATACACTGGAATCAAGCAAAGGGGGACTTTAGAAGGTAGAAATGGGGAAGTCAGGATTTTCTCTATCTAATCAGCTATTCAGACATTTGCTCAAGAGGAAAGAGGGTACCTTAGTTTAAGCAGGGGTGGAATAACGAAGTACCAATCAAAACCAGAACTTTCCTTCAGAGAATTGCTTGGACCAAGGTATTGCAAAACTGACAGAGTCCACAAATTCAAGTCAGGTATTAGGCTCCAGTGTGTTTTCTATGGTTACTATTAGGAGAATGCAGACCATCTCTTCTTTAACCATCGGAATGAATGGCATATTGGATGTTATACAACCCAATGCAGGAAGAGGAGGACTCATGATGGATGTATTTTGATGCTATGCTGTGGTCCATTCAAAGAGATAAATAATAGAGCATTGGAGACAATTTTAGTTGTCCTTCCTTGATCATTTAGAATGCTACTAAATGCCTGAATGAGTGGCATTTCTCCACGAATGGATGGCGCCTTTGGCATGTCAATGTTGATTTGTAATTTTGTTGGGGTGGGGGGGAGTGTGATATTGCTCTTCAGTGTTTTTTTTGGCATGTGGTGGGTGAAAGTCTAGCTCCTTGGTAGACGTCTTCTTCTTTGTGATGTAAGAGTTTCAACCCTTTGTTTCTCCAGTTTGTTTATGGAATATAGTTTTCACACCACCTCCCAGAAAAGGGTTGTCTTACATCTAAATTGCTGTTACACAAAAAATTAAATATCTTCCTTGCAAGCACATTTACGGTTCATCAGCATCAAAGCTTAATCCCATGCATCAGGTTGACCATCTTATCCAACCATTTTAATCTACCCAGTGCACACTTGTGGTTAAGTTAGGAAGAAAACTCTTTTCTTATTATGCTCAACTTTTGGATAAATGGTCTTTTTCAATCAATCAAATCATTAATGTTATGGCCGTGAGGCCCGTGACATTACATCCAATCATAGAATTTAGGCTGTTGTCGAGTTTTCTTTATCCTCCACTTTGGATTTATCACACATTCTAACTGATGCCACAATGCTGGTGCAAATGTACAAATCATCTAAGTCTATTATTGTTTTACATCTACATTCTACATTGCCATTACAACATAACGAATTACGTATGTTTCTTGCAAGCATATTTTCACATAAATGCTTAAACATTTATGTTTCATCATCATCAAAGCTTAATTCCATTCTCAAGTTGGCTTTCTCATCCAGCCATTATAATATACCTGATGCACACTCATAGCTAAGCTAGGAAAGGAAGGGGTAGAGAAGGCAGTGGAAGCTGCCTTCTTTGTGGTGGAAGGGGCTTTTATTGGAGTTCGCCGGTGGTCATCGAAGTTTGGCACCTCCCCTTCCTTCCGGAGAGGTGCTTTAGGGTGGCACTAGAAGGGCTTCCCATCGGGCTGTGTGATGAGGAAAGGGTAGCCTTCCTTGTGCGGCAGTTTGGGTGACTGGTTCGTGGCTCCCTAGAGTTCGCCTCGTCTGGGTCCCGATTGAAGGTCCTTGCTTCAATCCTGGTGTTCAGTCCAGGAGAGCTATCAGCTTCGATTGTGGCAGGGTATGATGGGGGGAAGCTTGTATTCCGCCTTTTGGTTCTCCATGAAGAATCACAGCCTCTGCCGCTGGCACACCTTGGGCGACCCTCGTTGTGGCCAGAGGTTGAAGAAGGTGCCTGGTTTTCCACTCCATCTTAGTTAGCATGGTTTCGGCAGTTCGTGAGGTGGGCGGGCCAGCTGACAGGGATTCAGTGCTTGCTGCATCGAACCGGCGCTGGCTTGGGCTGATTGGGCGACCAAGCTCGGCTGGGTGCGTGCCCAACTTGGGGACCAACAACTTACCCAATAACACAGTGGGTATCAGTTTGTCAGGGCCCGTTAAGCATCATCTTCCCCGCCCGACTCCGGCCAGTGGCTCTTGTATCCGCATTGAGAGCCCTACAGGAGCGAGCCCACCCCTTCTCGCAGTGCCGACCTCTGACGCCATCGTTGACGGCAGCGAAGATGGCTGTGGTGGAGGATACACCGGCCAGGCTGTGTGGAGGTGCACCCGTGCCAGAATCCCTTTGGCCCTGCTCAGAAGGGCCCGGCAGTGGCCTGCAGGATGATGATTCGAGGCTGTGCCCCTTGGCAGTGTCTAAAGGTGCTCCCGTTGTAGGAGGGTCATTCCCTCCTTCCAACCAACTGCACTGGGAGACCCTTCGCCCTCAAGTTAGGCTTTGTTGTCCTAAGTGTCTGGCGCGGCATCGGAGAGCACGCTCGAGGAAGCGGTTGAGACACTGCTCTGCTCATTCGGAAACAGAGATAGCTTCTTCCTCGGAGCACTTGGCAGGCCCCTTGGTACATTCAGTGCTCCCCTCTGTGGAGGAGGGACAGGTGGTCAGCGGAGGCTGCCCGGACGGTTTCGAGGGAGATGGTGGTGGCGGTGGGTGCTACTGCAGGGAGGAGGGTGCCATTTTCCCTTTCTCCTCTCTTGTTGGAGGAGCTTTTCGAGTCTGTTCCTTTCCTGTCGGTCCTTTCACCTGCTGAGGACAATGTTCCTCCACTAGCCTTAGCCATTCCTACTCCGTCTCCGGAATTGGAAGATTTGAGAGCAGCACGGGAGCAGGTTGAGGAAGCATTTCAAGGGCAGGAGATAGTAACCGTGGACAACGGACATCTCTCAAAGGGAGAGGTGTTGGATATTCTAACTAAGGTTGAAAACTTCATGGAGACGCAGGTGAGTGTGACGGAAAGACTGATTGGGCTCTCGGATGAAGGTGTGGACAAAGGTTTGAAGTCCACTTGACTCTTGATCAAGCGTAGGTAGATGGCGGACATCGCTAGAAAGACAAAGTTGGATGCAACAGCTAAGAAAGGAGCTTCGTCGCATGCTCAAGGATCCTGAAGATGTCTTGCAGAATTACATGATTTTCCTTTTGTGTGGTTTTTTTTTTGTATAGTATATGATGTGGATGGGATTAAGAGATGTTTTGTGGCCATTAAGTGTGTCTAGTGGGGATGTAAGAGCGTGATGGCTTTCTTTTCTTTGCTCCCTTGGCAAGTTCAGATCTGCCTTCTTCTGTTTTGGGGGAGGCTTTTGGGAGCTCTCCCCACTACTTTCATGTACAGTTTTTGCATTCATATAACCACTGGTAACATCCACTTTTTTAAAAAAAGCTAAGCTAGGAAGATTAACTCTTTTTTTTTCCCGAAAAGTGGATAACACCACAATTATATTAAAATGGAAGAAAGAATGTACAAGCATAGGCCAACAAAAGGAAACCTCAAAAAATAGTCCAGCCCGCCTATGCAAACTTACAAAGCCATCCAACCCGGAAAGGGCTACACATCTCTGCCCCCCATCAAGAAAAAAGGTGATGAGTTGGCCTGATCCACATTACAAATGATGGAAGCCCATTCCCTTAACTCTTTCCTTATTATGCTCAACCTTTGGATTAAATGGTCTTGTTTGATTAATCGATCATATCATTAATGTTATGGCAGTGACATTACATCCAATCATCTAATCGTAGGCTGTTGTCAATTTTTTTTCATCCATCACTTTGAATTTATCATGCCTTCTAACTGATACCAGAATATTGGTGCACATGCCCAAATCATCTAACCCTATTCCCCAAGCTTAATGCTAGTAGAGGCTATACCTTTTTCTCCTTATATATGTTCATTCTAAAATTAGCCTTTCTCATCTTACCATACATTTAAACGTTCTCATTGCATTGACAGAATTTTGGTTTGTCCTATTTTCTCACAGTTTTGACCATGGATGGCAAAATCGGCCGACTCGGAGCGGAGTTGACCGACTCGGAGCGGAGTCAGTTGACTCGGAGCGGAATCGGCCCCTAGCGATCCGACTTGGGGGGGGAGGGGGGAACACCCACCCACCCACGGTCCTAAGTGGAATCGGGGGTGGGTCGATCAGAATCGGCTCGAGTCGGCCCGACTCGACCCGACTCTAGGCGACTCCACTCGCTCCTGGCCGCTTCCACGGGAAGCGGGGCCATTTCGATTGGAGTCGGCCCTAGTCGGGGGCGGATCCGGCCCGACTAAGGCCGACTCCGCGGATCCCTCCTTAAGGAGGGATCGACAGTCACGGGACTGCGCAGACAGAGACCTGTCTGCGCAGTCCTGAGCCCCCCTCCCCTGGCCCCCCCTCCCAGTCCCACCCCCCCCCCCCCCTGTCCTCTCCCTCGCCGCCGCCGCCGGAGCTCCGAGGAGGCTCACCGACCATCGCCGCCGGCGCCGCTGCTTGCTTCTTCCTCTCTCTTTCTGTTACTTCTCTCTCTTCCTTCAGGTGAGTTTCTTTAATTTTTTTTTTAAAAATATGAAAAATAGGAAATGTTAAATATGTTATAGATCTATAGCATTGATAACATGTTTATGACCCTTATTCTCCAAAATCCCCAAATTGAACCCTAATTAGGGTTTAAAAATTAGGGATTTTGTGTCCATGAATGCAACTAATGTGCAATTGAGTGTCTAATAGAATTATTTTAGTTGATTAGAGTTTGTTTGTAGACTCAATTGCATTGCATGGTCTATTTTCCCCAAAATCCCCAAATGACTTAATTAGGTTAAAAAATTAAGAATTTTAGGTCATTAATATAATTAATGTGTAATTGAGTGTCCAATGTAGTCATTTGAGTTGATTAGAGTTTTTTTGTAGATTCAATTACATTGCATGACCCATTTTCCCCAAAATTCTCAAATTGAACCCTAATTAGTGTTTAAAAATTAGGGATTTTGTGTAATTAACGTGCGATTCAATTGCATTCTTACACAGGAATATGGCACATCAAGAACATGAAGAGCAAGAGGTGGAGCAGACCATTGATCCTGGTTGGGTTCATGGTACTCTCCTTGATGCACGACAGAAAAAAGTGAAATGTAATTGGTGTTCGAAGGAGATGTTTAGAGGCATATATCGCCTTAAACAACATCTTGCTGGGATTGCTGGAAATGTATCAAAATGCCATCTTGTCCACTTGAAGTTAGGAATGAAATAAAAGCATATATGAAGGTGAAAAAAACTGAGAAATTATTGACAACTCAACAGCAACAACTTCAAGATGAGATTTCTGGGCGACAGATTCGTAGAGATTATATTTTACCAATCAATGTGGATGATGATGAAGATGATGATGATGATGATGATGATGATCCTGATCTTGAGTTCACTGCAGCTGCACGTGCTAGTCAGCGTTCTTATGTGGAGGAAGATGAGAGACGAAGGGGCTTGGGGACATCGGGGTCACATTTAGGGGTGTTCATGGTTTGGTTTTGTTTGGTTTGGTTTATAGGAGATTTTTAGGAAACCAAACCAAACCAAATTCGGACTCAAACCGAACCAAACCAAACCGAAATCTCTTGAAACCAAACCAAACCGAATTTTTGGTTTAACTTCAAAATAAATGGGCCTTTAGATTCTCTTAGTCTTAAATAAGATTTTAATCACTTGTTTCTCTAATAAATCACTATCAAATAATATTTGGAATGAAGTATTAAATGTTGATGATCATATTAACCTCCATAATATATATGTTTATGTAAATATATTGAAAATTTTTGATAGATATATACAAATTAAAATTTATTATTGTAATTCGGTTTAATCGGTTTGGTTTGGTTTGGTTTCTAGAGGTTAGAAACTGAACCAAACCGAATTTTCTTTTTCGGTTTGGTTTGGAACCAAACCAAAATTTTTCCATGTTCAAACCGAACCAAACCAAACCGAATTGCTCGATTCGGTTTGGTTTTTCGGTTTGAACCAAATAGTGAACACTAGGGCTGTAAACGAATCCGGATAATATCCGGATCCGATTCGAATTCGTATCCGATTATCCGGATATTATCCGATTAACAAATATCCGGCGGAGCGGATTTCGGATACGGATATTATGCGGATAATAAACGGAGCGGATACGGAAACAGGTGATCCGCTCCGTTTAAGATCCGCTCCGAAATAGAATTATTTTTTACCATTATATTTTAGATCTAATGATTCATATATAATATATGTAATTTATAAATATATAATATATATCTAATACTAATTTTTTGTTTAGAAAATATTTTTGACATTTATATTTAAAAAACATATATATTTTTAATTTTTATGATTTTTGGACCACTTAATATTTTTTATTAAATTTATATTTTCGAAGCGGATAATATCCGTATCCGCTTCGAATCCGAAAATTATCCGATTAAATTATCCGCTCCGTATTCGAATTATATTCGGAGCGGATACGAATTATCCGATTAACTATTCGGATCGGAATCGGAAAACCCATATCCGCTCCGTATCCGCTCCGTTTACAGCCCTAGTGAACACCCCTAGGACTCACATTTGTCTAGAGATGACTCTAGGAGGTCTCTTCCTAGAAGTACATCAGTTCGTAGGGCTGCCGGTGCATTAGGGTGTGGAGGTAGACTTTCAGATTTTCATGCTCCTACACAGGGTCCTATGGATACATATTTGTATAGATCAAGGTCTGTAAAGCAACTAGGAATCAAGCAGGCATTGAAAGGAGTGAAAGCCACTGCAAAGGCAGCAAAGGGAGCAATCAAAGGCATTGTGAAATGGTTTTTACATGCAGGTGTGCCGGCACATACGACAGAGAGTCCTTATTTCCAGAGTATGTTGGATGCAAATGCAGAAGCTGGGCCTGGTCTTAAGGCTCCTACACGGAAGTACATTTATGATGTTGGGCTTGATGAGGAGTATGATGAGTTGAAAGGATGGGTGAATAGCTTCAAAAATGTTTGGAAAGAACGTGGTTGCACCATTATGTGTGATGGTTGGACAGGGACCACAAGGAAATCCATGATTAATTTTCTAGTGTATTGCTGTGAGGGTCCTATTTTTCTTAAATCTGTTGATGCCTCTAACAACATCAAGAATGCAGATTATTTGTTTAGACTAATGGATGAAGTTGTGGAGGAAGTGGGTGAAGAAAACGTTGTACAGGTTGTGACTGACAATTAAGTGAGCTACAAGACTGCTGGTAGATTGTTGATGGAAAAGAGAGAACATCTCTATTGGGTTCCTTGTGCAGCACATTGTATTGATTTGATGATGGAGGACATAGGCAAATATGTACATATTCATGGCCTCATCGATGATGCTCAGATGATAACTTCATTTATTTATAGTCATAACAGGATTTTGAATATGATGAGGCAATACACAGATGGTCGAGATCTTCTTCGTGCTGGTCCCACTCGATTTGCATCAAATTTTATTTCTTTGGAGAGCCTCATAAAATATAGGCATCAGTTGGGCCAATTGATTAATTTTGAGCAATTTTTGTAACATGTAAACACTCTACGGCCTGATAGTAATGTTGCTCTCCAAGTCCAAGATATGATTAGCAATGCACAATTTTGGGAGAAGATTCCCTACTACTTCAAAGTAATAGAGCCTCTGGTATTTATCCTTAGAATGGTTGATGGTGATGATAAAAATGATATGGGGTATTTGTACGAGACAATGGACAAAGCAAATGAAAATTTGAGGGAAAGGAATCCCAAAGCATACAGAAAATGGTGGGCCATCATAGACAAGAGATGGGAGATGACTCTCCACCATGATCTTCATGCTGCTGGTAATTTATTTAATCTAATTAATTGCTGAAATTTTATCATACCATGCTGAAAATGTTATCATATGCAGGGTATTTTTTCAACCCTACAATTCAATACAAAGATAATGTGCGCAATGATGGAGAAGTGATGAGAGGCACCATGAATGTCATCACTCGCCTTGCAAGGACAATGAATGAGAGATTAGATGCAATGGCAGAGGTAGGATAGAATGTTTTCTTTTGCATATGTATGCATGTTTCATTTGACATATGTTATATCTTCCATTTTGTAGGTGGAGAGATATAGGATGAAACTTGAGATATATAGAGGATATGACATGAGATGTGCAGCTTAAAGACTCACTTCAGGTTATTTTACATGCTTGGGTGTTTGCCTAAAATCCTAAATTTAGGAATTCACCATTATAAAATGATTAATGTTCACTCATTTTATTGCAACAGCTGAATGATGGATTCAAGTCAATTATCAGCAAGCTGACACAAATCCTTTAACGTATGTTGCAGTGAGAGTGTTAAAGTCAAACCACTTCTTCTAGCCCATGTGAAAGAAATTGGAGTACATTCAGCTTCATTCACACAAAATCCGCAATAGGCTGGGTGTGGGTAGGCTAGAGAAGTTGGTTTATTGCCACTATAATATGCGTTTAAGGGTGAAGCAAAAAGAAGAAAGACAAAAGATAGAAATGCAAAGATTCATGCAGCTAGCTGGTAGACCATTTGAGGAGGTAGTTCTTGAGATAGATGTGGATGAGTTGCTAAATGAAGAACACCCTTTACATGCTTGGGTGGAGACGAGAGCTGAGGGAGAGATACCTGACTTTCATCCTGATAATCGCCTGATTCAGGCATGTGAAGAAGATGTTTATTAGAAGAACATGTACTTGAGAGAGGTGAAATGCCCGAATTAAGATCTGTCATTGTACAGGGTACTAGACTTTCTTCATCTCAGCCAGAATTAAGAAGATCTACCTCTCAATTGGAGCTTAAAAGAAAGAAAGACAAAGGCAAGAAAAAAGCAAAGGCCAACAAAGAAAGAATAACAGAAGAACCAAGAAGAAAATCACAAGAAGGTGCAGAGGACTCTCCTTAGGAGAGTCTGGAGACACATATTGGGGAGCTATTTTCTGAGGCTCCACCCCTACCAACACACTTGGCTAGACTATATGAGGCAGAGAAAAAACATTATCAACGTCGAAAAAATATGATTAAGAAAGGAAAAACAGTTGGGAGTGATGACTCCACTCAATTACCTGATGATGATGATGGTGCTGCTGCAGGTACTAGAGCCACAGGAGGTTATGGGCTTGGGGGTATCATTTCAGGATATGAGGATTATTCAGCACCACCCCATCAACAACAAGGAAGCCAAGGGGAAGCACAAGAACAACATGGGGGATATGAAGGCCAACAAAGGCAAGCAAGGCGTGATTGGGGATATGAGCCTTCTTATCCACCCTTTTTTAGTCCCCCAAAATTGCCATATTCAAATATCAACTCTAGTAGTGGGACTAGTTACTTGGGCAATATTCAAACTACTGGGTATGGTAGTTTCTTCACTCTAGGACAATCAGGAGAAAGTTCAAGCCAACAAACAACGACACCTTGAGTCATCCAAAGAGGATTCCAAGACATTGCCAATTCTTTGTTTGACTTTGGATATACCCAGTATGGAGGACATGAGTATGTGCCACCTATTCAGTCTCATGAGGTAGAGGATGAGGGTTCAGAAATGTCAAATTGAGAAGGTATGTTTATTTATTTCATGTTATCAACTTGTACATATATCTATTTTTTCAATGTATGAACATAATCATTATGTCTTTAATCATTGTTATTGTTCATTATGATACATGAACATGATAATATTTGGATTTCATTGTGTTTGTATTCCATGAATGTTGTATTTGTCTTCATAATTTTCTGGAATTTTTACTGATTTTCAGGATTTTTTCTGATTTCCCCTGATTTTTTTTCTGATTTTTTTACAATTTTTTAACCTGGCCGATCCTGGATTGGCCAGACTCCATTGGAGTTGGGCGGATCCACGGATCCGACCCGACTCGGGTTGGAATCGACTGGGTCCGACCCAGCCACCCGACCCGACTCTGCCATCCATGGTTTTGACACTTGTTCTTATATAATATAGCAGGTCTCCGAGTTGTTCTGTAGGAACTTTCTTTGCACTTTAAGGGGATCTATAAATCGTAGTGTGTATTGGATGTACTTCTCTACTTCAACCTACCTGCCTTGATGAGAACAATAGTGACATCTGATATAAGATGAACTGAGAGTTGCCGTCACTTTCCACTGTCAGTAGGTGGAAAGCACTCGTTTATTAGAGAAAAAGGAAACAGAAGTGGGTGATGAAGAAGGAAATATTATTGATCATGTAATTCAAGGGAAGGAGGCCCCATAAAAGGGGGAAATGTGTTGCTTCTTCTTTCTGCCAACAGCACCTCCTTATCCTCATCGCATAAATGTGGCTAGACCAAGTACAAAGGGAAATCTTGACCGCTAGCATACTTCCCAAGTCTAGTCTTCTTGCCATTCCGTACTTAGCAAGTGCTGTCTATAACATATTGGCAACTTTAAGTGTATTGCGCCAAATGTTGGAGAGATTTTGAATGAGCATGGGATATGTTGTCCATCCTTTTCTCCTGTTGTATTTCTATCACAGCCCTTGCCCTTAATTATCCCAAGCCAGTTGTACAGGGAAGTCATGTTTAGATCCCCTGTTTCCTCAATCCCAAGACTGCTTCTCCAAATAGACAACCACTATTCAGACAATATGAAATCTCCTTTTTGTCCTGGTTTTTATAGATGACGATTTTTCCTGTTTTTGCCCCCTGTTTTTTATGATTCCGATCTTAAGATCAGCTTGCCTTCCTTTTGAACTAGCCAACTTGGCTGATCCTGGCCCTCCATCAGGGTCAGTAATCCATGATTGGGTCAGATGGGCAGTCCAGCAGATAGGGTGAGGGAGTTAAAGAGTCCTCCTGCCTGTAGACCTCTGATTGAAGCAAAATTCCCTTTACCCTCCACTGGCCAGAGCAAAACCTAGTAGCAATACCGTTAATTGTCTATTTATGATCTGCCATGAGTTTAAGGGGGCTGTTAAGGAGATATTGTATGTAGACAACTTTTGGGGTGTATATTTGTCCTTTAATTTACTGCATACATGGTCATATATTTCTTGGGAGATGCCTTAGTCATGCTTCTATTAGGATGGAATCTTAATAACCATTGTCGATGCACAAAGAAAGTATTCTGTTGCGAATGAACAAGATATTGACGAATTGTCCATACATAAGGACTTGCTTATTCATTGGCATGTTATCCTAATGATGAATAGTGAGCTTCCTGCTATCATTAAAATGTGCAAGTAATTGATCCTCATCACAATACATGAAATACCCCTTTTGTGGCCATAGGTGCTACTAAATCCATCATTACTCCCTGCTTAAGTCCACCCTCAATCCCACCCCTAATATCTATCCACCTTTTCCGTAACAGAAGGTTGTTTGTATATCCCTCAACAGGCTTGAGTACCTTGACCCCTTGGTTATTTGTTTTGAAAGGTAGTTCAAAGACTACACTTCATTAAAACTAAGAAACATAATTACAAACTAACAAAGAAAAAGGAAAGAGAAGGTTCTACTAAGCCGGTAGAAATCACAAACAAAAGGAAAGTTAACCTCTCAGAGCCCTTATCCCATGCTCCTAAAATGGAAGAAATTCTTACCTTCAAAAAAAGCAAGGATGAAATTCTTTAAGCTCCCCCTCCAGAAATTAGAGTGGGATTCCTAGATATCATGACAAGACTGATTCATGAAGGTAAAAAAGGTACATGATTTCAGGACAAGAAATGGGTGTTGGAATTCATCTCTGAAAGTTCTATAACCCTTTCCCTCCAAATGGCCCAAAGCATTGCTTGTAAGGCTGACTAAGCTCATCGGCCAAGTCAGACTTTCCTGCTCGACTGGATTAAGGGAATGCCAAACCACGACAGGGTGGGTGATGTCACTCTGTCTGCTTCAACCCCTCTGCCATCTTGAAGAAATACATCCAGGTAATCTCAATGGCACCACATCGAAGAAAGAGATTGGTGATATCTTCACTGAAGCATCCATAGAAGCTGCATGTATCTTTAGATAGATGCAGAATATTGCTTTACCTATCACAAGTTGATAGCCTCCCCCAAACACTGCCACATGCAAATTCTGGTTTTAATTCACAACTGTTTATTCCAGACTTAACTTGCCCAAGGTGCTTTTCTATCTCCTTGCATGAGAGTGCTACTATCAGAACTGACAGTGAAAGTCCCCTTACTTTCGCATCTTCGCCATCACATAACTCTCTGGTCTGCATTAAGTGGACCTTTGATATAGTGTGAGACAAATGTAAAGACCTCTTCTGCCTCATCATCCTGAAGTGTCTATGAATTATAGGGAATATAGCATCACTGCTCTTTTTCCCCGTAATTCTATTCCCTGAAATTCATACATTATACATCTAGAGTGCATGATCATTTGATTATTACAAAAGGATGTCTAAGTTCTCCATTAAAATCCCTGTAGTTTCTTTTCTTCCATGTTGATCAAAAGATTACTGCAGCTGACCATTTCCAAAGCTTGGGCTACTAGGAGAACATTATAGACCTACTACCCCTCTACTCCATGACAGTTTGACCTGCTTGCCAACCATCTGATCAATCTCCTAATGTGGAATTTGATACGCTAATAGCTTCTCCACACTTTTTAGGGGTACAAATAAGGCATCACTCTTCCCCTTTTGCCTTCCCTTGTGAAAGTGCTTAACTGCCTAAATGTATCCCATAGCCACAGGTTTGAGAAAGTGAATGACCGATTGGCACCTCAAGGTTTCTTTGAAAGTGATTGGCACCTGAAGTTTACCTCCTCTGATCTTGAAAATCATCTTGGAATAGCCGCTGCTGGCATCGGGAGGATTGTCATGTTTGGTGGCTGATTCTTCATGCGACTATATGGGCTGTGTGGATGGAGAGAAATAGAAGGGTTTTTCTTAGAGAGACCTGGACTTCTGAAATGATGACCACTTTTATTAAAAATAAAGTGAAAGAATGGGCCAGGTGTTTTTGTAATGCTAACACCTCCGCCATTTTGTCCAGGTGGGAGGGGGTTGTGTAAATCCGCATGGGATGTGGTGGGGAGAATTCCTTTGTGTACATTCTCTCTTTGTTTTGTATTATTCTCTTGTTTCTCTTTTTATATACAATGTGGTACTATCCACTTGCAAAAAAATCTTTAAGTCCCTTATAACATTTCTAACCAGTCACCTTAGATTTTCTTTCTTTTACAAGTTATTGAGCAATATTTCTAAACATCTGATGAACTCATAATCTAATTTATGTCCTAAGTATCCCCTTTGGGTCAAAATTATCAGATAAGAATCATAAAACTCTGTCATTTGTGGTTGTTTTATGATGCTTTGTCAATCAAAATAGTCTAAGGTAGGTTTGAGATCTATTTTGGTTAGCAAACTGGAGGCTTAAAACTTGTAACTTCAGACTGTGAAATTGTGTTAAAAGTCAGAAAGAAGGTTTGCTCAGTGCATTTTGTTTCAACCCTCTTTTTCTTTTGAATCCATTTCCTTCACCATAGAATGAACATTCATCATGTGATATCCTTCCAGAAACATGATGTCCTTGAATTAATGTTTCATGCTTCATAAGGTAATGCCCTTTCAATACTGAAAAATTATGTTTCTGCATTTCTTTTTTTGGTAAGGTGACCAAAAATTGTTTATGCACTGTTCCTTATTACTGAATTTTATTTCTAAAATTTTGTACTTTTCTACTTTATTTTATGTCCTAATGTGCATCAATGCATGTGCATGCCACCTTTTACTGTGAACATCCCAGGAGAAGATGAAATGGTCTACTGTCATGTTAAAGATCAGGACAGCATCCGGGAACCTTTTAATTCTACCCCAAAGATGGAGCTGAATCATTCAAGCTTTGACAAAGGAAGAACGCAACCTGGCGCACCAAAGTCCAAAATTGATCAGAAAAAAAGGAATCTGGACTTAAAAAGCATGGCTCCAAGTGGTTCAAAATTACCTAATGTTGAGGGTCATCCTAGAAAGCAAATGAACGGGGAAAATCCCAATTGTAGCACATCTTCAAAGGGAACTCTTCCAGAATCTGAGCATGCCAAAGCATGGATTTGTAAGAACTCAGCCTGTAAAGCTGTTCTTTCTTCAGAGGACACTTTTTGTAGGAGGTGTTCATGTTGCATTTGTCACCTATTTGATGATAACAAGGATCCCAGTCTTTGGTTGGTATGTGCATCTGAATCAAGTGATGTTGATTCTTGTGGCTTGTCTTGCCATATAGAATGTGCCATTCAACATCAGAAAGCAGGTGTTGTCAATCTTGGAGAATCATTACAGATTGAAGGTAGCTATTGTTGTGCATCTTGTGGCAAGGTTTCTGGGATACTTGGGTATGTGTTATTCTTCTTTCAGGAACATGTGATTCATGCTAGATGGACTTGCGATTTCCCCGAATTTTTTTTTTTTGTTATTTTCTTTAATTTTGATCTTGTTGATTCATTATATTAGTATTTGATGTGATTATGAGATTTGGATTTGTTGACATTGTATTATTATTTACCTTTCTGAAAAAAAAACAAATTATTTTTCATTGAATATCTTTCGTGCCTGGCCTTGCACATGTAGGCATGCCATGTGCCGGATGAAAGTAGTGAAACATAGTTCATCTATGTATGACATGCCTGAACTGGACTGTCCAGTTCCTCCATTTGGTAGTTTTAAAATCTTGATAATTGGATGTAGTGAAACATAAATCTATTATATGCATAATTACTTACAATAATCATATCTTGTATACACAATAATGAATATAACCTTACTGCACAGATACAAGTATAGCAATTGCCTTTCAGTTACCTATTGTCCAAGAACAGGTGATGATACATAACAGAGGAGAATTTTTGCAGGTAACTTTTAAATGTGAGGAGCATTTTTGCACTGATTGATGAAAGACACTATGAACATTCTAAAAATTAGTTAAATTTGAGCTCTAGTTATGTTCATCTTATGGTGGGTCATGGTGCATAAGAGGAGCATTTCTGCACCTGTATTTATGCAATGGGGTTATATTAACTACTATGTATCTAAGAGCAATTTCAGACTGGTGCAGTTGATTATTTGTGTGATTGTCGTCAAATGCTTTTGGTTTTGAATAATTGTCGTAAAGAAAGCCCGCTAGTGCATGCTTGTGGGGGCTAGTAACTTGATTTTGCATTTGATTGCTGCAATGTATGGTATATGGCTTCTTCAGGACCCCTAAAGCTTTTGTTCATTCGATAAATGTGCAGGTCTTGGAAGAAACAACTTGCAATAGCGAAGGATGCTCGACGTGTAGATGTTCTCTGTTACCGTATATGTCTGAGTTACAAACTGTTAGATGGCACTTCACGTTTCAAGGTTCTGCATGAAATAGTGAGAGATGCCAAGGAAAAACTTGAAAATGAAGTGGGTCCTCTGACAGGAGTTTCAGCCAAGATGGCCCGGAGCATCGTAAGCAGGCTTTCAGTTGCTTGTGATGTGCAAAGACTCTGCTCTCTTGCAATTGAAAAGGCAGATGAATGTCTGTGCTCCATTTCACAGACAAGTCCAAATGACAGAAGTGTGTAATGGTCCTTTATTAACTTTCTTCTGTATAGAATTATTTGTAGCCGTTCATATTAACACAGGAAGCCTTTTTTCTGATCTTATTGCAGAATATTCTCTTCCTGCTGCATGCAGATTCCTGTTTGAGAACATAACTGCATCCAGTGTGGTGATTGTGCTGAAAGAAACTTGTCTATCAGAATCCAGTTCCATTAATGGCTATAAACTATGGTATTTCAAGAGCCGAGAGGAACCGTTGGAGAAGACTCCTGTCATTTTTCCAAGAAATCAGAGAAGGATTCTCGTATCTAATCTACAACCATGCACAGAGTACACATTCAAGATTATATCCTTTACAGAATCAGGTGATTTTGGTCATTCTGAATCCAAATGCTTCACAAGAAGCATTGAAATAATTCACAAGAGCTCAGAAAAATCAAGGGTTAATGAAGGTTCATCGAGTGCAGAAAGAGAGACCAAGCCTCCCACTAAAGGATCTTCCAGCTTCAAGGTTCGAGACCTTGGAAAAATCTTGCGCTTAGCTTGGGCTCGAGAACGGAGTGGTCTTGATGGATTTTGTAGTGACTGTGCAGAGGAAGGATCCTGTGGTGTTAATGGTGATGTAGAACCAGAACCTGCCGAGCAGCAGCAAACACACTGCTCACTTTCTTGTGGACTAGACCTGAATGTGCTTTCAGTACTTGGTATGAATACCGAGTTTGTTGGAAATGCTGGTAGCTCCCAAGGTGCAGACATCGGATGCATTTCAGATAAGAATGGGCTTACAAGGTCTGATGGGAGTGATGATTCTCAAACTTGTGCTGCCAGGCAGGCTGGGGATGCAGTGGAATCTAATATCTGCAGAAAACGAGCAGCGATCACCAGTGAAGAAATCTATGACAGTGATAGCACTTTAATTAATGGTTCACCTCCAAGATTCTTGAATGGATCTAGTAGGTTGGATGATTACTATGAGTACTGTGTGAAGGTCATAAGGTGGCTGGAGTGTGGAGGACACATCGGAAGGGATTTCCGTATGAAGTTTCTGACTTGGTTTAGCTTGAGATCAACGGATCAGGAGCGCCGGGTGGTACGTACATTTATCAAAACTCTTCTTGACGATCCAGGTTCCTTGGCAGGGCAGCTTGCAGATTCATTTTCAGGTATCATAGCCTGCAAGAGGCAGCAGGCTGGCTCTTTTAGCAAGACGTGGCATTGAGACTTTTGAAGGGATTAGAAGTCATCAGGAAAGAGAGAATATGATACCCTAAATGGCTCCACTGGAGGATGATAACACCCAAATACAAGATTGTTTGTTTGTACAGGTTTCCGGACCACCTTGGGGAGAAATCACTTCGGCCCTAATCATAGTATTACATATCTGATGCATGCAGAGATTGGTACATCGGCGTTTGTGGCGACCCCGATTCCTCCTGAATGTCTACTGAAAGGGTGTACACGGTGACCTTTTCTCTATTTTGATGATTCCCAAAATTATTTTTTTTTGGTAGTCCAGTAGAAAGCAGGCCTATTCATTCACATCCGTCCCTTTTAAAAGGATTGGTTGCTAATTGCTGACTCACATGACTAGTGGATAATTTTTGATTCACAGTGCTGCGCCGACTTGAATGTCTTATCACACATGCCTTAAAGTATAGTCTTACCGTATTTTTCTTTCTTTAACGCTTGTGTGTTTGGTAACCCCGTACAATTCTTGGAAACAGGGTCTCAGCTGGATGTGTTTCTTTTCAATCTTTAGCTGGTAGTTTTTTCTGTCCCCATACGTCGGTCTTCCTCCATATCTTCTCATAGATGAATTTTTTAGTTGCACAGTATTATACAAACAATGCAACGAGTTCCGTTCCTGCTGGCTAGCTGGAAGTGTTCTCGTGTTGGAAGTTACATTATCGCAATTTTGGATGCCGTTCGTGATTAAATTATTATG
Source organism: Colocasia esculenta (assembly GCA_014218235.1). Classification (NCBI taxonomy): domain Eukaryota; kingdom Viridiplantae; phylum Streptophyta; class Magnoliopsida; order Alismatales; family Araceae; genus Colocasia; species Colocasia esculenta. The sequence continues at coordinate 148,046,132 of CM024758.1, read as the reverse complement.
CTGCTTTCTTGCATTTGGAAATAAGTAATCGGTCATTTCTAAGCTTGTGTCAAATGTTGCACCCAACTAATTTGGTGTGGAATGCCGTATCATAAGGTATACTTTCATCGAGAAAGCTTAAGATGAAGTAGTATTTTTGTTTTTGGTCTATGTAAATTTTTTTCTACAATTAGTTTTTTTTTTTGTATTCGTAACTTTAGAACATTTATAGGTTGTTTTTTTGTAACTCTCTCTCTTTTTCTCCGAAAATAATAAAATTAGGCTTTTGGCACATTTTAGGAAAACTTGTTTGCCTCAAAATTGAAAGGCAACTCAAAACCTGTTTTTTTTTTCTAATACAAATCACTCGGGAATCAAATTGAGTGGCAGTAGAATAATAATGAAAGCAAAAAGGATGGTTCAAAAATTTCCACCTACTTAAAGGACATTGATTAAGATCACACCTTCCATTCCTAGGCCGCAAGGCTTTACCTCCGGCACTCGCAGGTAGCAGAATATGAAAAGTAGTGCTTTCATAAATAACTTCCACCTCAGCGGAGTTATCCAGAGTCTTCGAGTCATTGTATATGGGTGTTAGATTTGTGACCTTTTGATCTTAATTATGTAGTGAACGGTACACCGAATTTGCACAACCACAAGAATCCCATCTCCTGCCCACCTTACGAGGAGCCGTTGCTCGCCAGAAAGAAGGTGACCGGGTTTGTGCGATCAATATCTGCTGCAAACCCTAATTTGCAGACAACTGGATCACCGGCGCTTAATTTGTAGGAAAAGTTACACCCGTGGCAGAGGTAATACCCACACCTAGGGCTGTAAATGAGTCGAGTCGAGCCGAGTATTATGCTGTTCAACTCTGTTCGTTAATTTTTAATCGAGTTCGAGTCGAGTTCAAACTTTATCGAGTATTGAAAATGGTTGTTCAAGTTGGTTCGTTTAAATACTCTCGAGTTCGAGCTCTTAACGAGTATCTTAACGAGCCCAATTGAATTTTGAGTTATATATATATATAGTAAAAATCTAATTGTTTATAAGATCAAAATTTTTCTTATTTCAAAGTCATACCCCAAGATCTTTCATAGGTTACTTATTTAATTATTTTAGTATAATGTTTAAAATATTTAACAACTATATTTATAATTTTTATAATTAAAAAATTAAACAAATTTATTTACAAGCTTAAACGAACCGAGTAGGTATTTGCTCATACTCGACTCGTTTATGAAACGAGTTTAAATTTTTGTTTGAACTTGACTCGTCTACTTTACTAAAGAGCCCAATTTGAGTAACATCCGAGTCGAATTCGAGCTACTTGTTCGTCTACAATCATTCCTTTTATAATTTGTGTATTTACACACTCATATTAATCTTTTACATTTTAATATTCATAAATATTTCGTACATTAACAAAAAAAAAATTAAAACAATAAATATTAATATATCATGTTTATAATAAGAAATTATATAATCTGAATATATTAACGAATAACTAATTGAGTATTTTAACGAACATATTATCGAATATCTTAACGAACTGTTCGCGAACGTATTCGAGTCAAGCATATCTCTGTTCAAGCTCGACTCGTTTATGAATCGAATTTATATTTTTGTTCAAACTCAACTCGTTTACCTAATAAACGAGACGAGTCAAATTTTTATCGAGTTGAATTTCGAACTACTTGTCGAATACATTGGTTCGTTTGCAACCCCACGGGCCACACCACAAGAACAAAAAACCAAGCTGCCAAAAGCCGCCACACCAACAGGGTAATCTTTGTCCGAGCCTTCCTACTACACGTGTAGACTTGGTAAACGGTTACTCTATAGAACAGAGGCCTACTTGGCAAGGAAAGCTAGTGCTTAGCGACAAAACAAAACACAACGATCCAGAACGCCTTTTGGCTAATTTACTGTTTTGAGGAAAGAAAATATATCATCTTCTAAGAACCTACTGACAGGTAAAACTTTCCAAGGACTTTAACAGTCCCCCCTATCTTGGATGACAGTATGTGCTGCTAAGGAAACGTACCATCCCCCACCCCAGATATCACATATTGGAATCAACGAGTACGGTAAAGGAGATACTAACACCTTGCTTGGCAAAAGCGGGAATAGTTTTTTACCTTCTGAAAAATTTCAGCTCGATTTTTTTGAGCAGACACTGAGAAGTCATCTATGTGAAGCTGTGTAACTGTATTTTGCTTTCCAATCAACAATTTCAAAAATATAACTTCCTAGATTCCGGTGAAAACAGTGTTGTCTTGAGTTTAATCAGTGTATCTACCCAAGATCAGTCAATTTCATGTAATGTTTGTCATATTGAATGTGGAAGGCACAAGCAATTTCCAACTCGAAGTTCTAGCAAACACCATCTCAATTACCAAGCCAGAGGAACAATGAACTGAAACAATGGAGCACTAATAGGTCCTCTTCAGACTTCCTCAATAACTTCTGCCCCAGTACGTCCACTTCTTGGCTGGTTTTCCGGAGGCAAAGCAAAGAGTCCCTGCAGGAAAATGTCAACAATCAGATTTTGAGAGAACTAATTGTTCCTCAAAATTGCAAAGCAATACTGATAATGCTCGTATGTCATTTCCTATAAGAATACCGTGGCCGTGGACGGCGTGGTGAATTAGAAAGTCCCATATCAAATGTCTATATTGTAGGAAATATTTGGTAGAAAAGATAAGGAATGCTGTGCCTCGAATCACCGGAAATCGTGTGACACAAAATGAAGGATTGCTAAATGATGTTGCCAACAATAATGAGGGAAAAGCAAAACACTGCAAAACTGTTTCTGTATCAGACTGAATCAGACCCAGATTGGCTGACTCGTATGCATCATGAAGGTCCCAACTCCTAAGACATGGTGCGGTCTAATTTGGCCCAAGTCATGGTTGAAGAAAATCCCTCTTCCTGGGCCAACTCTGACCGAGTCAATCTGACATGGCATTGACTCATACCATACGAGGGCCGACCTGAGTTGGTCTGGATCACTGAGACAGAAAATGGGCTTTTTTGGAAAGTGGTTAGTACTTGGTACCACAATTGTATTAAAGAAAAGAATGTACAAGTATAGACAGTGTAATCCAAAAAACAGCTCCCACCTCTATACAATTGAGAATCACACTAAGGTCGTGTGAAACATCTAATCTCCCAACAAAACAAAAAGAGAGGAAGTAACGGAATCCACATTATAGATAACGACCGCCCATTCCTTTAACAAAAATTGCATGAAAAACAGCTGCCCCATCTCTAGATATCCTTCTAAAGATCTTGCAATTCATTTCCCCACAAAACACCCACAGAAGCATGTAGGATGAGCCACCACACAGCACTATCTCCTCTTCAGCACCCACCGCCTCTCCTAATGCAAAAACAACTAGTGAACAATCCTGTGCTGACTGATGTCGAACCATTCTCCCTTCCCACATTCCTTCACACCCCCTGAGTAGAAACATCTTACAAACAGGTGGTCAAGGGACTCGCCCTCCTCTCCACAAAGCACACAAATGGGCTGAATGTCGGGGATGAAACGGCTCAGCCTGTCTCTAGGGCTCCACACCTGATGTCGAAATCTATGCGGAAGGCCTCCATCTGCAATGATTATGTATACTGATCTGACTGAGAAAACACATTCCTTCTCCCACCTTCACCCATCTATCCTCTGAATATGACGGATGGAGAGGAGAAAGAAGGGTCAAGATGTCCTAGAACTGCACCACCTTAGCTTGAGTCAAAACCCCTCCTGAACATCGATGCCCAAGCCCCTTCAACCTGTCTCTAGGGCTCCACACCTGATGTCGAAATCTATGCGGAAGGCCTCCATCTGCAATGATTATGTATACTGATCTGGCTGAAAAAATACCTTCCTTCTCCCACCTCCACCCATCTATCCTCTGAATCTGACGGATGGAGAGGAGAAAGAAGGGTCAAGATGTCCTAGAACTGCACCACCTTAGCTTGCGTCAAAACTCCTCCTGAACATCAATGCCCAAGCCCCTCCCAGAAGGAGAGTCATAGGCCTGAGAGACGGAGCCCATAGGATCCACCGACAACCAAAACAAGTTTGGGAAGAGAGACTACAAGGTGAAATCTCTGGACCATCTATCTTTCCAGAAGCGAGCCATGTTCCCCTTGCTGAGGTGGACCCGAACTCCCGACAAAAGGACGTGTCCCTGCACAATAGGATATCCCGCTAGAGCAAGGAAGGAACACCTGCAAAAGAATAAATGTCCCAGAGTCTGCTCCTTCCAAAGTACCTCTGTCTTATCAAAATAGTCCACAACCCCCCTTCTTCTCCACTCTCAAACCTCCACAATCACTTACACAAAAGTGCTAGGTTGAAGTGTCTAATGTTCTTGAGCCCCAATCCATCTTATTATTTGCTCACTACCACCCTACCCCATGCAATGTCATGCCATACCCTGCATCTCCCTCTGCTACCGTGCCAAAAAAACCTACACTAGATAGACTCCAATTTCTTTGCCACCTTCTTTGGCACCCTGAAAATGAAGAAGTATGTGGACAAAGCTATCGAGCACCAAACTACATAGCACAAGTTTGCCACCAAAGGATAAAGCTCTGGCCTTCACCCTGCCAACTTAAACTCAAATCTCTAAATGATGGACTGCCAATTTGCGCACCAAAGAGCACACGGAGAAGAGGCAGTGCCAAGTAATGAACAAGAAACTTGCCAATTTTACATCCCAAGAGAGTCATCGCTGTCTGTAAAGTCCTATCCTCCAAATTCACACCCACCAACAAACTCTTATTGAAGTTGACCTTGAGGCCTGTCACCTCCTCTAGCAACTCCAATAGTAACCTAGCCATGGTGGGAAACTGCTCACCCTCAGTAAGGAACAATATAGCATCATCTGCATACTGCAAGTGGGATATGGACACTCTCCTACAATCACCTGGAAATACTGCAAGTGGGATATGGACACTCCCCTACACGCACCTGGAAATCCTCTGATGAAACCCGCCATTTCTGCCCTCTGCCACACTGCTAAACACACTAGCCACCAATAAAAACAGGAGTTGAGACAAAGGGTCCCCTATCGAAGGCCCCACCCACTGAGGAACTAGGAAGATGGCTTGCCATTAAAAAGTACAGCAAAGAGGACGAGAAAAACACAAGTCTTGATCCAACCAATCCACCATCTCCAAAACCCATTCTCTCCAAGACATCAAAGAGACACTGCCAATTCCACCTCATCGTATTCTTTTTTTTCAAAATCTAGCTTCAAGACCAGACCTTTCCTTTTCATTGAGATAGCAAATGTTTGAATGCACAGCTTGTATAAACACCTTCTACTGGTTAGATTTATGCATAGAAAATCAAAGACCTTGGTGCACTATACTCATTGACCAACTAGTACAATATGAAGAAAAACCACGCAAGATTTCGACTTCATTCAGCGCATCAACTGCCAAAAGGAACAGCTGAAGGATTGATGGCACATAGTTTTAAGAAAAGAAAGTGGTGATAATCCAAAAATGCTTACGTGAAGACCATGTTACTTCCAGCAAAGGAGTAAAGGAATGAAAACATGCAGCTTAGTTTTTTATGGGAAGGTGGATAGTACCATAATATATTAATGAAAGAGAAAAAAGAATGTACAAGTATAGGTGAGAAACATGCAGCTTAGTTTATGGAAGCAAACTGAAAATAGTCGATCAACACAGCAACCAGAGGAGCCAAGTATTTACTAATAAAAGATGATTTTTGCCATTGCTAGAAACCTAAGTTTATGAGATCATCAGGCATAAGCGATGTAATGGGGTAACTTAAAAGCAGGGTTCAAAACATCGGCTGGATCAGACTCGGTTAGGCCGATCTGGGTCAGTTTTTGGGCCCCAGATCCAATTGCCAGGTGCCAAGTCCAAGCCAATTTCAGGTTGAGTCCAAGCCGAGTTCAGGTTTATTATATATTAATTAATATATGTATTATCATTTACATATTTATCTATTTATACATGCACCACACATTAATATATGATTGAAACTATAACGTCGTGATTGTTCGGATTCAAGTTTAGTGGATTTGGCATGGTGTTAAATGTGTGGCCATTGAGCCATGGCTTGGGCTTTAGTGCAATGTGTGGGTGTTGTGGGCCAGATATTTTGGCCCATAGAGCTCCCAGGTTCTCTGTTTGAGAACGCGATGAGGGTGGTCGACGCATTCAAACGCGGCCTTCACTTACGTCGCGATCTCAGCACCGCCTATTTTGAGATTTTGTCTGCTTGTGTGATGTTGGAAGCGTGCCGGGATACCGCATGGCATCATGTTTATGAACGCCAGACTTGTTGTGTTCTGAACGCAACGGGCAGCCCTGATGCGTTCTCGATCCCAAGTTTTTAAACCCTTATTTGTTGGCTAAACAGGCAAACAATCTTGCTCGGCCGAGGTGAGCTACCTAGAGGTGGCCTGTGAGATTTCAATCTGGGAGTTTGGGTTTTGGCATGGTTTCCACGCGAGGGCGTCTGGAGCGTAGAAACACCGATCGAGCACCGTTCTTCGTGTTCTTTACTTGGTAGGAAAATTCTCTCGCTCCCTCGCGTTGTTTATATGGTTTGATGAATAAAAAGTATTGTCTTGACATGCTCGCGATGATTGTTTGTTTAGAGGGTCGATCGCAGAGGCTTGTAGCATGTAAAAATGGAGTTTTCTTGAGGTTTTCTGGGTGAGAATGATAGTTTTGTGCATCTGTCTGAGAATGCAACGGGTTGGGTGGCTGCGTTCAGGTCCGCATGTGACCTTGACATGTTCTCAGTGTGAACGAGGCATATCGGGATGTCGCGTTCTTAACACGACCGTCCCCCTTGGCGCGTTCTGCTTCCCGAAGTGTTTAGCTTTGTAGAGTGCAATGTGGGTCTAGTAGGGGCCCGATTTTGGTATTCTCCTGCTAGTTAAGGGTATCCGAACATTGTTAATGTTATATATATGTGGTTTATTGGGATTGAATAGTTTATCAATAGTTGGAAGCCATTGAGTATTATTCAAGTTATTTCAATGTAATTAATGGTTAAGTTTGATTGTGAATGGAGGATTTAAAAGCTAAGAACATAAGGTTTAAATGTTTGTTCACTGATTGACAAATGATTAGTTATGAATTATTGTGGTTTTCCGAGTTTGGCGGTCCAACGCTTAATCCGAAATATTTGTCTAGTCGAATACCCCAAATTCTGTGTGAGCCAGGGCTCGGGATTTTGTTTTGGTACTGTGTACGTAAAAATCTGTGTCGTCTTCCCAGACACCCTCACTCATTTGTCAAGTTGTCTGTTCGACTGAGGGAAAGACGACAATATGACAGTGATTTGTGGTATGTTATTCTTTCTATTTGGTCACTTGTAGTGTGCTCGTAGTTGAGGGACAGACACCGATAGGCGTACTGATCCTCAACTAGTCCTGTATTGCCATAACCCCACTCTAAGGGCTCCAAAACCCTTAGAGGTGCGTCAGGCGTGGGTCTGCACCTTAGTTGTCTGCAAGTGTTGGTTGGTCTCCACAATTTGTTTGTATTTATAGAGGTGGAGCCGCAGTTAGACTTTCTGTTCGTGGCTGCGAGATTGAGAGGTGTTTTCCTATGTTAATTTGTCTGGGTCAGATTCTGACGTCATGAATTAGTAGTCGTGACTCAAGTGTTAGCGTCGCTCATTCTGACTCTGTTTCCGAGTTTACTTCATAGTGTGTGAAGTGGAACTCGATAGAGTATCTTTCGTATATACCTTCTGTTGCAGCTTTCTTCACTTTCTCAGGATGATGATAGTTTAAGTTTGACCAAATTCTGAGAGGTCTCAAGCAGACTAAGTGCTGTCAGTAGGAGAGTAGCTCCCTTGGAGAAGTCATATGCACGTTGACTTTTTTTATCGAACTTTAGATTTTTAATATTCTATTAGATTTATTTGAATTATGAAAATTTTAGATATGTCAAATTATGAAAGATTAGAATGTCGTTATTTTGATAGAACCACTGAAATCGTGATTTTCTTCTTGGACAGGAGAGTTGACTTTTTAGTTGTAAGAGATGATTTCTCTGATCTTTTATTGGATTCAAATGGGGGATACTTCTTTATTTACATGTAATATCTTAAGTAAATGAAACTACAAATATAACATTTACTTAAATGATATTCAGGTAATAAAGTATCATAATTATCGTTGCTCTGTATTGTAATATGAAATATGTGTAACTAGACTATGGATATACTAAAATGTGCAATTATTATATGTTTTTTAAAGATTTTCTCTGATTTTTTCTTTAATTTTCACAATTTTTCTTCATTTTTTAACCTAGCCGATCTTAAATTGGCCACAATCCCATGGAATCGGGCAAATCCTACGGTCCGACCCGACTCGGATTGAGGTCGGCTGGGTCCGATCCAACACCCCGATCCGACTTTGTCATCCATGGACTACATAGATAATATCTCAAGTAAATAAAACTACAAATATAAACATTACTTAATGTCTACATTTACATGTAATATTCAAATGGGGGTACTTCCTTATATGATTGTATGATTCATATACATATTAATTATGTTTATACATTGTATCAAACACTTTATTTTGATGTCTTGCAGTTAATAAATGTAATCCTTATGTTTTTCTATTTTTTCATATTTTTCTACCTTTTTTAACAATTTTTATGGGGAGCCAATCTGGCCACTACCGGCTCAGCCAGGATCGGCCGCCGATCGGTTTTTTGGCTGGCGATCCACCCCAATCCCCCTTGTTCTTGAACCTTGCTTAAAAGTATAATAGCGTTAGGTAGGTAAATGAAAATCAGCTTCTGTGATATAAATTTATGCATAATGGACACAAAATGAACTAAAATTCAACCTTTGCAAGACAGAGATATATACAAAATAATAAAAGGAAGAAGTTGATACCTTCAGGAAGGTCTGGCTGATCAAAAGGAGTACAAAGTGTCTTTGCTGCTGCTACTCCCCCGGTTTCTCCCTTGGTCCGTGTCTTGACATCCTTCTCAACTTCCTATGATAGCAACACAAAATAAGTGAATAAAAGAAATCCGACTATTACATATTTCCTTAAAATGCATACTTGGCAAGCCATATAAGAACTTTGTGCGAGAAACATACATCATTCAAAAGAGACTGTAATACTCACAAGTGACCACATTATTTAAAAGGGGAAGAGTTGGAAAAGATAGATATTAGATGCAAAAAGCTGACAATGAGGTGTTAATCATGAAACAGCAGGTCATTGTTGCGTACTCGAAGCTCAGACAAACTATAAAATACACCATCCAGAAAGTGACTTTTCTATTCTTCAAAGGAAGATACAAAAGAATGTTGGTCTTCCTAGTCGATTTCTTGATTGACAGAGAACACAAAAATTTAGAGGAACACTGCTTCAAAGTCAAGGTTTCCACCTGACAACCCTTTGGTTGGGCACCAGAAAATAGAAGCTGCGGTCTGTACAAGGCAAGTGACAACTGTTCAAATGAAGATTTTGTTTCGATTCACTCCTTCCCTAAAAAAGAATATCACTTCTAGGAACTTGAAAATCATCACTCCTTGTTGAAAAGCATGTTTGTTTTCATCTAGTCATCTTCCAAGTTGTAAGGACAAGAATTGGTCCCAACATTCATAAACAAAGCCTAAAAGGTTGCAACTTGCAAGTGATTTTCCATCTTCAAGACACACGTGGACCCTCTCTGCCTCATTCTGGCAGAGGTCAGAGGGTTATAGAAGTTTGTCTTTACACAATGGAGCATTGTTGGCATGGCCCACTCAGTAAGGAAAACCAGGGTGTCACAAGGTGAAATTTCTCTCGTTTATCGACCCCCAAAAGACAAAAAAGATAATTAGGCTACCCCAGTCAGGCTGGTCGGAATCCTTTACGTGTACTTTGCTCTCATGGACCACCAAGTTTCTTGTTGATGCAACTAACCCATGCATTGGGCAGCAAAAGGTCTCTGCATGAATACACTCTAAAATGTCTCACCAAAGTCCTGTACGCTTAAGAGTACAAGATGAAATACTTTTAGGAAATCAATAAGATAGATACTCATGTTATTTCAGGATATGAGCAAGATAAACAGTTATGAGGTTTATACTGCCAAAAAATAGAGTGAGCCAAGAGCCAAGATTACAGGGTAGCAAAGTTTAAACCCCAAAAGTATATAAATGTTTCAGAAAGGGTAGGTCCTTTACCTCCTCATCGCACCAAGGTGCCAGGATCATTTTTTTCTCATTAAGAGCTTCAACAAATTCCTCCCATGTAAAAATCTTCTTGATGCACTGATCTCTCCTTTCTTTTGCTTTCTCAAACAGAGTTTTTTGGACGCTTGCCAAGATCTCCTTTACTTTGTCAACCAAGCTGTCCATGGGTATATCCTGTTTATCACCAGTATCCCGGCGAACAACACGTACCTGTAGATTCAAGAAAACAAACCACAGTATTGTTAAAATACAATTTTCTCAGTGTCCAATATTTAATTCCATCTCAGAAGAAACTATCTCATTTCCATCATGGTGCTAATAACATGTGGCAAACCACCACCAATCAAGAAGCAAAGGCATGCATATGCCTTCTCCTAAAGAGCAGCAGAACCATAGAAAAGAAGGTTCACAAAAATGCACCCAGCAGCGGTGATCACCCAAAATCCTCGACTGAAACTCTGGTCATCATGCTATCAATATTTTTTGTAGATACCAAGGTAATAAAACTAGTTCTTAGAATCTTGGTAATATAAATGGGAAATCAGATGGTGACGAAAATTAAAGGGATTTTTGCACACTTCTAAAATTTTAAAGTTACATAAAATTATAATAGATCCACAGTTACATGTATCATCACGTTCTGTTAGCAAAACATCAAGATCTCTTAAGCTGCACAAGAAGACAGAAAATTGCACGGATATTTTGATGGAAGTTGCCACAGGGGCGCACATGACATTAAATCCAGAGTATAGAATGAAATGTAAAAGCAGGACAGATTTTTTGTGAGTACATGCAAAAACAAAAACAAATCACACATCTCCTCTTTGTACATCAGTAAGACCAAATGCCAACATACTCCAACACCATCCCAATGGCTACCCAGTTAAAGTTGTTGGTAGACAGTGGCACTCCTTGTTCTACATGCTAATCAGAATTTCAGAGAGCACCCAATTCCTTCATTCACACCAATCCATGTTTTAAAACTGGGCTCAATGTGCCGTCCCAGCAAACCCTTGGTTCATACGAATCCATGCTTTCAAACTAAAGCTCAATTTATACAGGGATTTTTGTTTTCGGGAAGGTTGGGGGAATATCTAGGCTTCAACCGGGGTTGGGAGATGTGCTTAGTGATTATACAAAATGTTCTCTAATCTCTACTACTATGGATGGCATTGACCTCAAAATGCCACAAGTTCCAAGTGGGATGATGAATAAGAAGGTCCATGATTTAGAGTCAGATCCCAAGTTTTTTCATGAAAGATTTCACACATTGGCCATCAATTAATATATAACTAAAGCACCTTTAAATATGTTATGCAAAAAGAAATATTGTACGGTAGAAATTTTCAGATCCCAATATCCCATTTTATGAAATACAGGATGAGTGATTTAAACTTGATCTAACTCTCAGGGAAATCTTACATTAATATGTTTATTGATGGGGCTAGCAGAGTTTGGTGGTATTAAGTGGTCTGGGCAAGTTGTCTTCCTATGAAAATCCATTATCAACAGGTCCAACCTCAGACAGAATAAAAATATCGGCAGCATTGACAGTATTATTGTGTTTTTTCTATAGCTATTTTGAAGAAACTAATGACCATTTGTTCTGCTCATGTGGTATCATTAAAGTGATTTGGCAAACATTTTATCTTCTACAGTTCTACTCCTGTACAAGGTCAGATGCCAGGATATTTCCAGGATTACACGTGGTGGTGATCCAGTGGATAGCTAACAAACCCACTACAAGCATCCAAAGAAGAATGGAACATTATTTTTCTGCAGTTCTTTGGACCATCTGGAGGACCAAGAACTAGAGGAGATTCCCACGGGACTACAATTCTGCTTTCGATGTTCTCACAATAGCTGTCAAACGAGTTCGGGATTGGCTCAAGTATCTTGGAAAGGATCAGGCAATTATCTTCAACAGACTTCTGTCATGGAGACATTTTATCCTTTAAGTACCACTATACTATGTCCGTAGAAAAATGCTTACTACCAGTCCACCCATTCAGAACAAGATTGGCCTGCACAGGAGGCATGCGGGTGCCACCCATCCTGGCCATTACTCCCCACACTATCCCCTAGGTGAAGGTATTTGTCCACTTTAACTATTTAAAATGGACAAATAGCTTTACCTACGGAATGACATCTGGAATGGCGCCCAGCCTGGGTGAGGACTGGGCACCTCTCACGTGGGCCAATCCCATCCTGGATAGGTGCTTTTGCTACCCATCCAGACAGCTAGCGAGCATTTCTAATCTTATGGTGATTAGCTGGGCACCCGGGATTTTGGGTTGCCTCCTGATGTTTATTTTTGTCCTTTTTTATGCTTGCTCTGTCATCTGGTCCACTCTGATGGCACATACATCAGAGCTGTAGTTTGCCTTTTTATCTTCTATGAATGAATTGCAACAAGTTTCCCAGTTGCCTTAAAAGAAAAACTTGATCTAACTCTTCAAATGTTACCTTCATAAAAACTCTTCAAATGCTAGAAAAAAAACTTGATCTAACTCTTCAAATGGCACTATGAACCATGCTACAACATGATTGGTCAACACCACCTGATGTCAATAGTGCATAATCCTCATCTCCACTCCAGAAACTTTGTATTTTTTAGGGATTTTTACATATTACCCTCCGAACCTATTGAAATTCCAAATAATACCCCGAAATCCTAATATTAAAAAATAACACCTTAAAATATTCTTGAGTTCAAAAATAACACCCTAGAGTTAGTTGCCATCCAAAAAAAGGATAAGCATAGGGAATATTCCATCTGTAAATACGGGGGTGTTGGGGGGGGGGGGTGTGGAGAACAGAGCCGGGTCCGGTTCGGGGGTGGTGATGATCCACCTTGGGGTGGATGCTGGGAGAAAGGATAGTGGAAAATTTGACTTTTCATAAGTAGGGATAAATTTAACCCAAGTTAAAGGAGAGTTATCTGACAGACATAGACAGCTGGCAGTTTTTTTTTCAGAAAAAGACAGACTTTAGGGATTATTTTTAAATATTAGGATTTCGGGGTATTAATAGGAATATTGATAGATTTCATGGGGTAATATGTAACAATCCCTTTTTTAATATGATCACTGCAAGGTCTCCTCACATCCCCCTTTTTGTAACAACCACAATGAGAGTTAAGAATTAGTCAATTTCCTACAATTTAATATGGAAGTTACGAATGATTGAATAGGATCATGAATTAAGACATTTGGTCAAGTCTCTATAACTAAATATGGAAGATGTAAACGATCTAGATGGGTCATTAGCAAATTCACAGGCATGTACAATCGGAAATCTTAGACATATTATATAATAGTGAAAATTTTGAACTGGAAAATCACCATTCTCCTTGATGACCTCATCCCTCTCTTCTCTTGCCAGTCTTTCAAATCTTGTTTGGAAGATGCTTCAGATGCCTTTTTCCCTCCCACTCTCCTTCCCTGTCATCCTAATGTTCCTCTATTTCTGTGTCTTCTGAAAGCAGGGTGTATTCTGTTAACGCTACAGTACCATAAGCACATGACATTGTTATTGCAGGTACCACCATGCTTCTTCTTCCCTAGCAACCAATCTCTTAGCCAAAAGCTTCCCTGGTGTCAAAGGTAATCTGAGGTATGTTAATGGGAAATCCCCAAGCTGACAGCCCATAAAAGTAGCCACTCTTCTGATAGAAGCATCCTCCATGTGCATCCCAATAGCCATACTTTTGTTGAAAATTGACCCCCAGCCCAGAAATTTCTTCCAGCAACTCTAACATAAACCTGACCACCGACACCTCATCTCCTCCCCCAGCCACAAAAAGAATAGTGTCATCCATATACTCAAGGTGCGAAATCTGAAGTCCATGTTGACCCACCCCAAAGCCTGAGATAAGACCTTCTGATTCCGCTCTCATCAACAAAGAGCTCAGGAGCTGAGCCACAAGAACAAAGAGTAGAAGAGACAACGGATTGCCCTGCCTGAGACCCCTGCCACAATGCCGATACTGAGTAAGCTGCCGTTGAACTGGACTGCAAAGGATGCTGAAGCTAAGCACTCACGTATCCAGCTGATCCAAGCCTCCCCAAACCCCATCACTTGAAGAAGCAGCAGCAGACAACTCCAATTCACCCTGCCATAGGCTTTCTTGAAATCCAGATTGAGCACCACCCCTTCCCTCCTCTGATTCTTCATACTGTGAATCACTTCGTGAGCACCCAAGAAGTTCTCTTGGATGAGTCTCCCCCTAATGAAAGCCCATAGGCAACAGCTAACTCTATCCACCACACTCGCCACTCTGGTGGCCAGCAACTTGGTGATGATTTTGTAGATCCCATTCAGCAAACTGATCGGTCGGAAATCCGACAGACGCTCTGCACCTTGCTTCTTTGGAATGAGCACCAGAATTGCCTTGTTCAGCCCACAAAGATGGGCCAGCCCTTGCTAGAAATCCAACAAAGCACCAAAGAGGGAATCCTTAACAATATGCCAGCAATGTTGGTAGAACAGCGAAGGGAACCCGTCCGGCCCCGATGCCTTGTCTCCCACAAGGGACAACACTGCAGATCTGACCTCCTCCTGTGTGAATGGAGCGGTGAGATCCCTCCATTCCATGGAAGGCAGAATCGGCCGGATCAGATCGGGATCGGCTGCTTCTGGATCGGATCGGCCATGGCCGATTCCTCCGATTCTGTTGGGAATCGGCCGGATCGGATCGGGATCGGGCCTGCGCGATCCCGATCCGATTTCGATCCTGCCTTCCATGCTCCATTCCGACTCAAGAATGCATGGAAGGAAACCTTCAGGAACCTGAGGCGGCTGGTGCAAAGTTGGAAGGCTTTCCCATGGAGTTTTTTGTGAGAAAATTTTGATCTTAATAGGAATCTTGTATGTCCTGGACCAAATAATTCCCATGAGAGTAGTACTCAAGCCCAAAGCTACTTTACCATATTCCGAATCATGGTTTCAATAAATTCCCTACAACAGTTTGTCTTGGCCCAGATCTAGAACTACCCTCAACTGTTTGTGTAGCCATAAATAATATCCGCCTCCCACCACCAACTCAAAATTCTCACAGCTGATCCACAGAATCTTCCTGTAGGTCCCCATCTCGATCATTTCCAATCCTTGTGCCATGGCTTAATGCTCACAACCTGAAGAATTGTTCTGAGCTGATTAAATTTTTCTCTGATCATGGAAATTCCTGCAAAATCCACAATCCTAATATCCCTGCCCTGATTGGACCCACCAACTGCAGATACCATCTTTATTTCAGCCCTATTGCTTCAGTGATTACCCTTTTTAATTTCGAAAAAAGAATAGTACTATCAATATTAGTCAAAGAATAGGATGTACCAAACAGAATCCATGTCCTTGAGATCCCCCACCAGACTTGCCTATATACCTTGTAGAAAATACTAATTTTGTCTTTTTTTAACTTTAACTGTTCACACGAACTGTTCATGTGGTATTATTCACATCCAGGATGGGTAAAACTGTCCATGTATTTCTAGGTAAGTGACCATCCCAATGACATAAGAAACAGGGGGGGAGGCCGAGGTGAGTGCTTGTAAGGTGTGGACACTGTGGAAGCCATCAGCCGCCTCCTCTTTTCTTCCTCTTCCTCTCTATTTTTGTTCTTCTTCTCTTCTCGTTTTAACCCACCTAAAATAAATACATCATGCACTCGTGAAGATTGCTTGCAAATCTTGTAACCGATCCTAGTACAAATAGTTGAGCAAAATTCCTTTCAACATTCTCATAAATTTAAACAGATGATTATGGAGAAAACCAATCAATCCTTAACAGACCAGGCATAACAGTAGACAACCCGAGCTGCACCTCCTGTCTCACACCACCAAGGCAACCTCTGGCATTTCCAAAACTGCCTTAGAGAACAAGACATGAAAGGCCTACAATGCATTGCACACATAGCAAAAACATGGATCCTCTCCATGAAAGGTCCAGAAGTATGCATTGAACTAGAAACTAGAAAGTACATTCAACCCGTGACATCTCAACCCTTCATTTCCCTCTTGTGCAATGTGACATAACTTGCATTATATCTTTACTTCAGGAAGAAACCAAACTGCAA
This sequence comes from Colocasia esculenta, assembly GCA_014218235.1. NCBI lineage: Eukaryota > Viridiplantae > Streptophyta > Magnoliopsida > Alismatales > Araceae > Colocasia > Colocasia esculenta. The sequence continues at coordinate 148,029,861 of CM024758.1, read as the reverse complement.
AAGGGACAAAACTCAGCTTTGGACACCCAAATAAACATGAAAATGATAATGGGAGGGAAAGTCCCAGCATGGGCAACAGATTTCTCAAGTGACAGTCATAAACCTAAATGGCACAAATCTCAGAATTGTCAATATGTGCATTTTCTGGTGGCAAATTCAAGTGGCCTATGACAAAGAAAATATATCACTTATCATGAACAAAACTTGATAGAACATCATAGAAAAATGCATGATGAATTTTAACAACTATTGATATTTTGCAGTTATACATTTTACCAAAAGTTTATCTTCCTACGTTTATCTTATTCGATCTTCTCAGTCTACTACTGACATTAGGTAACTTTGATAATACATGAAAAAGATAGTAGAATTTAGAAGAAGGCACTAACAAAGCCAAAGACAAGCAACATAAGAAGATCAGCTTAATAGGGTGTTTGGTTGCACTTTTTTATCAATTTTTTCTCTTAAATTTAAAAAATAAGAAGGAAGGACGCATAGACACGTTTGGTAAGTAGTTTTTATTTTAGGGAAGAAATCCTATCCCATGTAAATCTCCCAAAACAAAAACAAGTATGAAGTAATTTAAAAAAAAAACACACACACACGCCTCCTCCTTTACGACTGCGCCACACCAGCCCACCCTCGCCGGCAGGGCCACCCCCCCCCCACCACCCCCGCGCCAACGGCGCTCTGCCGTCGGAAGCCCCCCCCCCCCTATCGTAGACATCCCCCTGCCGAAATCCCCCTGTCCCCCACAGAAGGCCACCCCCCTCCACCAGGTGCTCTCTGCTGGCAGCGTTCAAACAGATCTACACAAAATTTAAAAATTATGTCAATTCTGTCAAACAGATAGTAGCACTTTTCCTCAATTCTAAAACTTAAGTAAAAAATTGACACACTATAATTTTTAGTTAGAAAGAGCTTTAAAAAAAACTGCAACCAAATAAGGAAACACAAAAGTGAAGCACTTAAGAAGATGAAAAGTAATCTGAACATAACCCCACACCTGACGGTTAGCCAAATCTTTGGGGCCAATCTCTATCCTCAGTGGTACACCTTTCATTTCCCAGTGGGAGTATTTCCACCCAGGGGAATAGTTGTCTCTTAAATCAGCTTCTGCCCGCAAACCTGCATCAGTTAATGTGTTCACAGTAGATACACATGCGGCAAATATGGCTTCTGTATCTGCATCCTTGTAAGGCACTGGAACCACAATGACTTGGACAGCTGCTACTTTAGGAGGTAAAACTAATCCTTTGTCATCTCCATGAACCATGACCAGCACACCTATCTGCAACAGATGTATGTCATTCTAAAACATTTATCCAAACGTGAGTCAAAGAAAATTAAGAAAAAGAACAAGCAAAGCATATTCTAAATTAAGCACCATAAAATAAAGTAGCACAAACATCATAAAGAAAATGGCACGTGGTCATGACAGCTGGTGAAACAAACAGCGCCTACATATACTGACATATCATGCCCAAACCCAAGCCCATTGGTGATGATGATGATCATCCCAAGCCCATTGGTGAAAATCGATTAGCTTGCTCAGGGAGGAAAGGATGCAAATAATTATATCATTATCTTCCAATACTACTTGAATTTCTAGCAACTAATAATACAATGCACATAAAAGAAGTCTAATTTTCATCACCCTGACCTCATTACCCAATGTTGTTCTTCCATAGATTACCTTCGGTTACTCGATTATGAATACATTATTAACTAAGCAGTAAGCACTAGCCAGAGAATGATTTGAACGGTTGATTATCCATACAAGCATTTCCTCAAATAACAAAGAAATGTAAAAGATTACCGTACGAGTACTATATGCCCATGAATTCTGCCAAACCATCGCTTTTTCACGATTCTCATTCTCAAATGTTATCTGAAACATTTTTGCAAAATTTTGACCAAGACAGTGTGAGGTGGCACCTTGTATTCCACGACCTGCATGTGGAATGAAAGCCTGCAAGGAACAAATAGGGATCTAACGTAAAGAAGGATGCATGAAAACCATAAATATATACCAAACTTCTAAACATAAATACAGAGTTAGAATTTTCTTAGTGATTCCAGTACCTCAACACTTGTTGTGTAAAGCCCACCAGCAAATTTTTCAAGTTCACTTTTCCTCCCCTTTATGACAGGAACTGCCAAATATTCTTCATATATCCTCCGGTACAGTTCTAATATTTCAAGTACCTGGAAGCATGTGACATATAAGTTATATCCATCAAGAAAATAAAAGAATCAGGCAAATAAAACTCAAAGAATGGATAGCACCATTCAGTAAAACAATGGTAATACCTGACCAAATTAATGATATTGGAATTCACAAGATCTATTAGAAATAAATTTTCTTGATCACTAGTCAATAAAGCATTAAACAGGTAACCCAACTTCAAGAACTCCTCCCATAACCCTCACATGATTTGCAACTAATCTCTTGGAGCCTCACATGACAGATTTTGCAGTGTAAGACCTCACCGTAAACTAAGTAGCTATAACCAAGGTTTGGCGCGCCGGATCGAGCCGGGCCGATCCCCCCGAATCGCATCGGATCAGGGAGGATCCGATGCGCGACTCGCCCGATGCGCCCGGATCCTTTCTTAGCAGGCGGATCGAGCCCGATGCGATGCGATCCGGCCCGGCACTGTCGCATCGGGCGCGATCCGCCCGACACCCTTAAAGGGTGTCGGCGATGCGCTGCGTATCGGGACTGAACAGTCCCATTCGCAGCGCAGGAAACCGCAGGCCCCTTTCTCCCCCCCGTTTGCAGTTTTTTGAAGAGAAAAACCTAGATTTAGGTGCAAATCCACAGGAGGAGGCTTCCTAAGTGAATTTGTGTCCATTTGGAGGTGGATTTGGAAGCTTTGAAGCCTTGTTCTTCAAGTTTTTTGAAGGTTCTACAGGGTTTTCAAGGTAAGCAACCTTATTTCTTCATTTTTCTGTTCTTTTCTTGGTGTATGGGTTAGATCTTGTTAGGAAATGATGTTGCAAGGGATTGATGTTCACTTGCAACCATTTCTCATCAAGATCTACAAGGTTTTCATGTAGATTTGATGATTTTCCCTAAAATATGATTTTCTGAAAAATAATTTGAAAAATCTTAAAAAAATTTAAACAATCAAAAAATGATAGGAAGGTGTTCTATAAGTTCTATATCATGGTTAGAACTTGATTCTATAAGAAGTTTAGGTATAATTAATTAATGTTCATAAATAATTAATAATTATATTAAAATTTGAATAATAATTTTATAAATCTTAAAAAGTGTAAACAACCAAAAATTGATAGAAATGTGTTGTATAACTTGTACATCATGATTAGAAGTTGATTAAATAAGAAGTTGAGCAATAATTAATTTATATTCTTACATTAATAAGAAGTATTTTAAAATAAAATGTGAAATTACAGAAAATATATATGCATGTGTGAATGGATTTCTGTGATCATGTGTTCATGTATATTAAAAAAATATCATATAACAATTAAGAAGTAAGAATACTTTCTTTTAGTGTTCAAATTCTGAAATTTAATTTAATTTACTGTTAATTTATTATTTATTTTTTGTCATTGTAGATGGCACCGAAAAGAGGTTCTGATGATATTGGGTGGCAGCATGGCATCATGTTGGAGAATAGGCACAACTTTAAGTGCAATTATTGTGGTTTTGTGGGACAAGGAGGTGGGGTCTCCCGTTTGAAGAAGCACCTTGCTGGTGGTCGACTAGCAGGGTACCATGACGTGCAGGGGTGTAAATCGGTGCCAAAAGAAGTCAAGAAGGCTATGAGTGAACACATTAAGCAAGTTCGAACTGAGACAGCAAGAAAGAAGGCAGATAAGGAGATAGCAGAGAGGATTATATCAGGAAGACAAAGAGATGAAGATGATGATGATGAAGTTCAAATGTATGCAGAATATGTTCCTGATCCTGATGTGCAGGAAAGGCTAGCCAGAGCACATAGCAGGGCTGAGGCATGGGAAGCTGATCAAAGGGCAGGGCACAGAATGAGTTTTCATGGAGCTCAGCATGAGGTTGGCAGTGGCAGTGGCAGTGGCTCAGCGGTAGGTGGCAGTGGCTCCCGTCGATTTTCAAATGTGGGAGATTATTTCACTCGACCCCCTCCCACACAAGTACCAGAAGAAGGCAGGCATAGCAAGAGACCCACAGGTGTGCAAATTGAGGATGTGGACCCTTATGTGTATCCTAGGGAGCATGGCAAGCAGACTAGGATTGATGATTCATACAACCAGCAGGGGCCGAAATACAAGGTGGGGAGAGCAATTGCAAAGTGGTGGCACCATACAGGGTTACCATTTAATGCAGCGAACAGTCCCTATTATAAAACTGCAATACAGGAGGTTCAACGTGGAGGCCTACATGTGCAGCCTCCTACAGCTAGGGACTTGGCAGGGAAATATCTGCAGGAGGAAGTTGATGAGATAAAGTCTTACATAGACGGATTTAAGAAGAAATGGGAGAAGTATGGTGTCACCATCATGTGTGATGGTTGGTCGGGCATCACCAGGAGCAGCCTCATCAACTTCCTAGTGTATTGTGATAGACAAGTCTTCTATCACAAATCAGTTGACGCATCCGAGCATGTACACAACTATGAATACATTTTGGGTTTGATGCGAGAGGTGGTTGGGGAGATTGGGGAGCAATATATTGTGCAGGTGGTCACGGATAATGGAGCTGCGTACAAGAAAGCAGGGGAGGAGTTGATGAATATCTATCCTCATCTATACTGGACCCCATGTGCTGCCCACTGTGTTGATTTAATGCTTAAAGAAATTGGGACACTGCAACCTGTGAAAATGGTGGTGGATGCAGGACAGAAGATAACACGTTTCATCTACAATCATCATCTGGTGTTGGCGTGGATGAGAGAGTCCACTGGTGGAGAGTTGTTGAGGCCCGGTGTCACCCGCTTTGCAACAAATTTTGTGGCACTACAGAGTCTACTGAAGCACAAGGATGGATTGAAACGCATGTTCAGGGGTGATAAATGGTTGCAGAGTAATTTTGCTAGTACATCTGATGGAAAGGAGGTGGAAGGCATCGTCAACAGCTCCAATTTTTGGGATCGGGTCTTCAAGCTGGTACAGATCATTGAACCTCTATATGAGGTGTTGAGGGTGGTGGATGGGGATAGGAGACCATCTATAGGATTGGTATATGCAAAGCTTGAAGCCGCGAGGAAAAAGATCCGTGAAGTCTCACCTCGGCATGCACACTTGGTTTTGGATGTTGTTGACGATAGATGGGACCGGCAGATGAGTAGAGATCTCCATATGGCGGGTAAGGAAATAAATCATATTTCTGTAATAATCTATTATTTATTGTATTGATGATGGTATTTTATTCAATTGCAGCATACTATCTCCACCCTGCATACCATTACGCACACGAGCTAGCATATGATGATGATTTGACGGCTGCCTTTGCAAGGGTGGTTGAGAGATTGTCAAGAAGTCCTGTGCTAGCGGCAGATGCCATTGATGAGGCAAGTATAGGATTATCAACTTCCATCCAAAGTTAAATCAAATACTTGAAGTTCATAGGAGTTGATGATAAATTTATGCTATGCAGATGAAGCGTTTTCGGGAAGCCACTGGGACCTTTGCTGAGCCATCTGCCATTGCTGGTCGGGAGCGTGTAGACGGCGGTAATATGCTTCCCATTTACATTTTTTATCATTGCAACTTGATGGTTGACATCTGATTGACATAATTGAATTTGGATGCAGCTGATTGGTGGTTCAACTTTGGGCATTCCGCGCCAACATTGAGGAAAATTGCAGTGAAGGTCTTATCGCAGACTTCCTCATCTAGTGGATGTGAGAGGAACTGGAGTACATTTGCATTGATACACACCAAAGTGCGGAATCGTCTCTCATATAGGCGTTTGGACCAATTGGTGTACGTCCACTATAATATGAGGCTGAGGGTCAAACATCTTACAGAAGATCCAAAGAAGCGTGGGGACGTAGAGTATGATCCAATTGATGTTGGATTTCTACGAGATGAAGAAGACCCAATGGTTGCATGGGTTGCACGAGCAACAACAGAGCGAGGGGAGTATGAGTTAGATGAGGAGGCAGACGACCCTGAAGATCCACCTCGCCCTAACACTTTCCTGGCAAGGGCAGTAGCAGAAGCAACAGCAGAGGAGGAGGGAGATCGTGGGAATGTGGGACAGCCATATTCCCCTCGTTATGAGATGGATCCAGAGGCTGAGGTGGATCTTCTTGCGGACATACAAGTAGAGCATGTGACGCGTACTGCAGGTGGGAGAGTCATTTCTTTCTTTCATCTTACATGTTTTATCAGTTGCATTTATGCTAACTTCCTAATGTATAATGTTGGGGGTTATTGCAGGTAGAGGAGGAGGTAATGATGATGATGATTTTGATAGGTTGATGGAAGGCCTCCCCCGCACACAATCTAGAAGGAGAGGCTTATCTACCCAGGATGCGCCTCCCTCACAATCTACAAGGGCTCCCACATCATCTCAATTGGCAAAAGGGAAGCAAATAGCAACAGAATCCCGCAGAAAAAAAACTGGTGCAACAGAGTCCCGGCCAAGTAAAGGAGTTGTTATACGAGAGCCACCTCCCGTCCCAGCACAAAAAAAGAAGGGTTGGTTTTCTGGTTGGGGATCCAAGAAAGGCAAGAAAGGTGCTACCGTTGTTGAAGATCCACTTGACATTGCCGATGCAGAGACTTTGGATCCAAATGCAGATGATGAGACACCGTCTCCATTGGATTCACCCCGATTGCCCAATAGTGCCTCCCATGATTCGATGACTACTGGTAGGCCATCATTTTGTATTAAAAATTACCTCAAAATGTATTTGTAATTTTGTATTTGTTCTAACTAATGTTCAAATGATATTGCCTTTGCAGGTGGTTCTTCAGATGCTGGTGGTGACGGTGGTGGTAACGGTGGAGGTGGTAACGATGGTCAGGGCGGAGGAGGAGGTGAGGGTGGTGAGGGAGGAGGAGGTGGCATGGCATTCACAGAGGAGCAATTTTATGGGGGTGCAACACAAGATAGCAGTCATGGTGCCCCACTTCGGTACAATAGAAGGCAAAGGTTTCCACCTGGCAGTCAAGGAAGAGGTGAACCAGTGGATTCCCATAGTTATGACACTATGTTATCAGACTTTGAGAGGATGAGTACACATGAGTCTGCTGGATCCTATGGCGGTCATAGCTACCAGCCCGACTCCACTAGCACAGACTACTCTAGTGGGTACGGACCGTACAGTGGGTACACTGCCACAACAGGCTACCTTGGTCCATCTCCATATATGCATCCTCCTCCTGCATATTCTATTCCTATTCCAGTCCAAGTTTTTGTTCCTGAGGAGGATGTACAGATGGCACAACTGGGGGTAGTCCGTCCCGGCTGTCAAGTGTGGGACCATTATCTCAGTCAGTTTCGGCAGAGATACCATAGCATGATGACATGGGATGAGTTTCGTGGTTTTGTGTCAAGAACGAAAGGTCATCATCTTATTGGGGAGCTCCCCTCAGAGTCAGATGAGTCCGAATCCATGCCTAGCCAATCCCAATGGAATGCATATGATCCATATCAACAAGGGCATTGGGGATATTAGAGTAAGTCATTGTATTTTTATTGGAATTTAGAGTTTGATAGTTGTATTGACTTTGTGCAATGTAAATATCTTTCAATTAATGAGTTTCAATTTTTTTCACTCTTCTAATGCTTTATTTCATTGAAAATAAATGTTTTTATACCAATTACATGATATAAATCTCATGGAATATGATGAAACATATGTACAAGAGGCCTAAACCACACAATCATTCAAAAAAAGGCCAGATTCAATGGAATCGGCCATAAAATGGTTCATAAATAAGGGTTCTGGCCGAATCCAAGCGGATCGAACCGGATCGGTTCGATCCGCTCGAATCGGATCGGATCAGGAAAATCCCGATCCGGTCCGAATCGGGGATGCGCCAAACCTTGGCTATAACCATTATCATCATCATCATCAGAGCCTTATCACATTATTTGGGGTCAGCTACATGAATCCTTTTCCGCCAAAGATTTCTATCAAGTGCTATATTTGTGTTTAAACCTAAGAAGTCTAGGTCCTTCCTAATAACATCCCACCATCTCATCTTAGGCCTTCCCCTAACTCTTTTACTGGCATCCACTAAAATTTGGTCATATCTTTTAACCGGGGCCGAGTTTGGGAGACGGTACAGGTGTTCGAACTACCTGAGTCTATTTTCTCCCATTTTCCTATCAATTGGATCTATCCCAAGTCCTCAAGAAAGTGCTCATTCTTAATCTTATCTTTCTTACTGTTACCACACATCCATCTCAGGATCCTCATCTCCGCTACACACATTTTGTTAATGTGTTCCTTTCGCACTGCAAAAAAAAAGCTTGCTTAGACCAAGGAACCATAAAGATCAAAGTCCAATGGTACAAATATGAGACAGTATTTTAAAGAAAGGGGTGCAGATCGTATCCCTTTGGAAGTTTTTAACAAGGATATACTTTCCAAGTGGATTTGGAAGATGGGTGAGGAATAAAATATGATTTGATCAGCACTGTTAGGAGCAAGTACTTTAAAGGACAGGGTCGGTGGTATACTAGCCGTAACTCACGGCATAACATTTCACTAATTAGAGCCTCACTACTCTGTGCTTGGGGGGGGGAGGCACTAAACTCATGTCCTGGGAAAATGCTTGGTGTTCTTCAGAGCCTTTGGCAAGCTCAACCGGCAATTTATACAGGCTGCCTAACTTTGAAAAAAAAATTTACAGGCTGCCTAAATTTGAAAAATGCAAAGTTTATGTTTAAGAAGGGTGGATATGGAAGCTGGGTCATTCACCTTACAAGGAACCTGACAGAGTTAGAAACCAGCAAATATGTGCACTTGCAAAAATTACTGAGTCACTTTAAGACACTTGGGTCCTTTCCTGATCAAAGAAGGTGGCGATGGGAGAGTGATGGCCAATGTTCTGTTAACTCTTATACTAGAATGAGCTAATATGGAGGAATAATGGTGTGGTGGTCTAAAGTTGTGTGGAACAGAAAGCTTCCAATGAAAATCAATATTTTTTTTTTGGAAGATAGCACATAGAAGGCTCCCTACTGTTGCTAGGATCAAGATGTTTCTCAAGATTGATAACCCCAAGTGTGTCTTCTGTCGGTGCTTTAATGAACAAAACCCTTTATTCTGCAAATGCGGTGTAATCAGAGTATTATGGTTAATTGTGAGCAAATGCTTCAGTATCAGTGATGATGTTCCTCTTGACATCCTTGACTTTGGTGTGAGTGCAGACTGCTGCTGTATGATAAGGATGGTTGGTTTATTATCTTCACTGCCATTCTATGGGCAATTTGGAAGTGGAGAAATGGTAGGAGGTCCAGAATGGTGTTCCAGTCTTCATTTGACATTATAAATGGAGCAGTGTTGCTTTCTCAAGACTGGATGAATGCTGCTGAAGTGTGTGAGTGTGCTGTGTCAACCAACTTACAATTGTACCCTATAGTTTTGCACTTATTCCTACCATCTCACTAGGATTTTTTCTTCTGTTGCCACCAACTGAAGTGGCTTTTTTATTTCATATTTTAATTTCAGTCAATGCTTATGTCCTTCCTTTTGTTGTATCTTTTCAACAGTTTCTAATGGTGTGACCATTTTTTCGTTGCCTTAAAAAAAGGGGGGGTGGGGGGGGGGGTATGAGACAGCGTGGGTGTTCAGGATTTAACCTGTCATGACTTGGTCCAAACTTTGCAAGGCACCAAGACATTATCGGCCTTGGAACAAGTTTGTAAGATTTTGTCCAAAAAGGATGCCTCACAAATTATTGACCCAAGCCTAACTTTTATTACTTTTTGATGTGGGATTAATTTGCTTTGTCCCTACCCCACCCCCAGATAGTGGTAACTCCATGCCATTGTGACTTCATACTGGCACATTTTCCCCTCTATGCCCATGTAGACTCCTATTGGGTAGCCTTTCTACTGCCTGGATCATGTCTAAGTCACTATAGGCAGGTTCGGATAGCATCTTTTCTCTTCTTTCACCATTGTACAAATTTTTTTATTATTTAATAAACAAAAGTAATATCCACCTTTTAAAAAAGTATCCATCCACTTTAAACATAAAAGAATTTTACGTCTGGCATGCAAAATATAAATTATAAATACCATTTTATACATAGATTGCAAGCAAACAATAACTAAATAACCCCATTACTTCTGCCCCATGAACTTAGGTGAGACCGTGAGACATCCCCCTGGGATCAAATCTTCCCATTAACAGTGTGATGACAGATTTCCATATTTATACTTTGTGATGAGCAACAATGGCTGATCAGAATCATAAGATTAATGATGCAGTTGGCTCACCAATATATGGATCCAAAACACAGAATAGTGACCATTTTGTTAAACACCAACAATAATATTGATGCAATAGAGTCCCTGTTTCAGAACATCTTGTTAGAAAAAAATATTTCAGTTGCTAGAAATCCTAGGATCTTAAACTCCACTACTTTTCTTCAGATGGAAGATAGCTACATTCCATCAAAAACAACCTTCATTTCTGCATTGACCATAAGTCAAACTTCCTCCAAATGCTTACTACTATAGTAGTACTAGTCCTCACTAGTTCAAGAGAAAAAAAGGGAAAATCATACCTCTTGATCTGCTTCAGATTTTGTTGCAAAAGCTGTATGACCTTCTTGCCATAGAAATTCTCGGCTCCTATTGGTTACAATATAACACAATTAAAACCACAAATGCTAATTTTTTTATATTTGAACAAGCAAGTAAGGACACAGGTAACTTCACAGCTTGACCATGAAAGAAATGTGTGCCACTACATTTGTCTCGCTTTTTTTTTTGAAATGCGGATGGTACCACAAAGTATATTGAAATATGAAGAATGTACAAGAGTAGAGGCAAAGCAACAAAAGACCTCCAACAAAAGTCCTCTCTCCAGTCTAAACAACCCAAAATAAACAACCTCACCTCCCCATGAACAAAAGGAAAGGAGAATGAGGACTCTCAAAATGACCTAATAATTTAGCCCAAGCCAAAACATTACTCTTAATCCCTTGTATCACAGTTTCTTCAGTCCTATATTCTCTCCTGAAAATTCTGTTGTTTCTTTCAATCCATATGGCCCAAATAGTGGCATGCAAAATGATCCACCACACCACCCCATCAGCTTTGAAATGAAAATTCCTGTTCCAGCCCAATACTAACTCCTTCGCACCAGTAAAAGATGGGGTGACAGTCTGAATACAGTGCCCAATTTCATCCCAAATCATTTTAGTGTATGAGCAGGCTGTTAGAAGATGGTCCAAGCTCTCCTCCTCAACCCCACAAAGACAGCATAAAGTTGGAATATTAGGGAACACCCTGGATAACTTATCACAGGTTGGCAACCTACCATGTGAAACCCTCCATAAGAAAATCTTAACCTTGAGGGGGCTCCTGGTGCCGCAGATCTGATCCTTCCCTTCATGCCTCAAACCCCCATCAATAAGCATGAGATAAGCTGATTTGACTAAAAAACATCCAGATTTCTCCCATCTCCAAGTCCACCGGTCGGCCATGTTTGCTGTCAACCTGAACTGGGTTAATAAGGCGAACATTTCCTGAAGATGTGTAGCCTCCTCCATGGAGAGATTCCTTCTAAAAGTTGGCACCCAAATCCCCCCAACTTGAGTTTCCTCATAACAATCAGCAACAGTGGCCATCGGGGCAGAAGAAATGGTAAATAAATCAGGGAAAAGATGATCTAGTGTCAAATCCCCACACCATCTGTCAAACCAGGAGCTCCTCGGCCCATCCCCCAATGAAATACTAACGCTCGCCTTGACGAAACCCAAACTATGCAGAAAATCATTCCACACTGGTGAGCATCTGTAACGCGGAATGGACTCCCAAGTCTCACCCACTCAAGGACCCTAAATATCTATGTTGGATTATATCATGCCACAAACCCCCTTCTTCTGCTCCAATTCTCCACCACCATTTACATAACAGCGCCATATTGAAAGCTGTGATGTCTCTGATTGCAAGTCCCTCTGCCTCCTTGGGAAGGCATATCCTTCCCCAAGGAATGTCATGCCAACCTCTCTCCTTCCTGTTTCCATGCCAAAAGAACCTGGCCTGAATAGATTGCAATCTGAATGCCAGTCTTTGGAATTATGAAAATGGATAGAAAGTATGTACTAGCAAGCTATCCAAGACTGCTCTGCAAAGTATCAACCTGCCACCCATTGACAGGGCCCTTGCTTTCCAACCTGCTAGCCTGTTCTCAAATCTATTATGACTTTCTAGTCAGCACAACAAAGTGGTCCCGGAGAGAGTGAGAGGCCCAAGTATGTAAAAGGAAATCTACCAGCCTGACAACTGAATACTGTTGCTGCTCTCCCTGTTTCCTCATCACTCAAGTTGATACAAACACTTACTGAAATTAATCTTTAAGCCTGTAATATCCTGAATCACTTCCAACATCAATTTAATGTCTAGAATCTGATTTTGCTCTCCTGATATAAACACAATAGTATCATCAGCATATTGGAGATGAGTGATTGGGGTTCCGGAATTTCCCACTTGGAAACCTGAGATGATGCCCGCCCTCTCAGCTCTGGACCATATTTTGCCAAAAATCTGACCCACTAAAACAAAAAGGAGTGGAGAAAGGGGATCTCCCTAGCGAAGACCTCTACCACTAGAGAACGTGGGAGAGGATTGCCCATTAATCAACACTTTAAAAGAGGCTGAAGATATCCATTAATCAACACTTTAAAAGAGGCTGAAGATATGCAATCCCGTATCCAACCAATCCATGTACGATGGAAACCCATTTTGCTAAGGACTTTAAGGAGGCATCCCCAACTCACTCTATCGTAGACTTTCTCAAAGTCAAGCTTCAGAGTGAAGCCCCTTCTCCTCATCCTTCTCCATTCAAAAATGCTCTCATCAGCAACCAGAAAATTGTCTTGAATATGCCTACCCTTAATAAAAGCCCCTTGAGAGACATCCACGACACTATCCATCACTTTCACCAGCCTAGAAGTCAACACCTTTGAGATAATTTTGTAAACATTATTCAGCAAGGAGATAGACCAAAAGTCAGAGAATAGATTGGCGCCCTACTTCTTGGGAATAAGAACCAAGAAGGTTTTATTAATGCCTCTCAAATGAGCCTTGCCTTCCATAAACTCTACTACCACCTTAAGAAGATCCAAGGTTTGCCATATCGGATCTCCGCTTCGTCTCGGGAGGGTCAAAGAGAAGAGATCCCGGAGAGATCTCGGAGATATCTCAGGAGATCAGGATAACATAAAAGTGTGGATCACATAGGTTCACATAGATAATTCCATAAGGAACATAGGTAATTGCATACATTCTCAAGTGAAAAATCTCATGAGCTTAGGTGATGATAGCTTAAGTTTGACCAAATCCTAAGAAGTCTCAAACAGACTCAATGTTGTCAGTAGGAGAGTGGCTCCATTGGAGTAGTCATATGCACGTTTGACTTTTTTTACCGGACTTTAGATTTTTAGTATTATATTGGGTTTATTTGAATTATGAATTTTTTAGATATGTCAAATTATGAAAGATTAGAAAGTCGCTATTTTGATGAAACCACCGAAATCGCGATTTTCTTCTTGGATGAGAGAGTTGACTTTTTATTTACAAGAGATATGATTTTTTGATATTTTTATTAGATTCAAATGGGGGGTACTTCTTTATTTACATGTAATATCTTAAGTAAATAAAACATTTACTTAAATAATATTCAGGTAAATAAGAAGATCCTGAGTCCCTGACAACCCTGCCTGAAGAGGCATCCCGGCCTTCTCGTTTCTCGGGAAGGGGTCGAAACCGATATTCTCGCGAGATTGCATACCATGAGAAGATCACCCTTAATGATTTCCTAACAATGTTGGAAAAAGAACATGGGAATTCCGTCTGGTCCTGGTACCTTATCACCAGCTAAAGAAAACACTGCTTGTCGGAGCTCTTCCATGTTGATAGGCACCACCAAATCATTTCTTTGGATTTCGGATAACCTCGGCATTAAGTCATCCTCAAAGTCCGGCCTGATCTGATGTTCTTCAGAAAAGAGAGCAGCAAAGAAATTCTTTGCTGCCATCCTGATGTCCTCCTCCTACTGTACAACATTGTCCCCCAAAGAAATACTATGTATGTGATTTTTTCGCCTTCTACTTGATGCAATTCTATGAAAAAACTTGGAACTATTGTTGTCCCCCTCTTTGATCCATCTCTCTCGATCTCTGCTTCTAAAAAATTTCCTCTCTGATTAAAATATCATCAAAATTGTCCCTTCAATCAGATCTGTGTTCCCTATCTTGATCATCTATGAGACCAGCTTCCTCTAACTGATCCAACCCCTGAATCTGCATCAAAATTGCTTCTTTTTCCTGTTTCGTAGGTAGCCTCATCCTCTGCCCCCACTCCCACAAAGCTTGAGCAGTCTTCTTCAGCTTATTGATGAATAATATCACTGCGTTACCCGGGTGACCCTGATCTGCCCAAGCTTCATTTACAATGCCCAAGAACTTAGGATCCCTCAACCAAAACTTCTCCACCTTGAATCTCCTTTTATACCCCCTTTGACAACTAGTCTTGAGAAGAATAGGTTTATGATCTAACACTGTCCGAGGGAGGGTAGAAGCCTTTGCAAGTGGGAAAAACTCCTCCCAATCCGCAGTAATGAGGAACCTGTCAAGTCTGGAACAAGATGCCTCCCTCCTCATATTAGACCAGGTGAATTGAGAGTTTTTCAGCCCGACATCAATTAGAGGAGTCTGGTGAATAAATTCGCGGAAGTCCACAGTCTCTCCAACTTGATTCTGAGTTCATGTCCTCTCATCCGCATGAAGAACAACATTAAAGTCTCCCGCCACACAGGCACACACCAAGGTCGTCCCGACGCTAGGTGATTGCCCACCAACTGATCCCAAACCTCCATCTTCCCTTCCCTCGATTGGGGCCTGTAGACCGAGGTAAAATCCCAAGAAAAGCCCTGTGTCACTGATCGGAAATGAATAGTGATCGCCCACCTTCCAATTAGTCTGTCTACCACCACTTCCTCCACTTCAAAAGGATTCCACAGAATCATGATCCCCCCTGCCCTTCCTACTGCAGGAGACCAAACCCTTGGGTCAATCTTCCTCCCCCTATCTCCCGAAGTACAGTCTCCCCATCCACTTCTAGCTTAGTCCATGGATGGCATAGTCGGATCGGGGTGTTGAGTCGAACCTAGCCAACCCCGATCTGAGTCGAGTCGGAGGATCCGCCCGACTCCATAGGAGTCTGGCCCCAAGTTAAAAAATGATGAAAAATTGTGGAAAAAAATCATAGAAAATTCTTTAAACATATATATATATATATTGCACATTTTGGGTATATCCATAGTCTAGTTGCACACATGTTGATATTAGAATTCAGATAAACGATACCTTATTTACCCGAACATCATTTAAGTAAATGTTATATTTGTAGTTTCATTTACTTAAGATATTACATGTAAATAAGGAAGTACCCCCTATTTGAATCTAATAAAAATATCAAATCTCTTACAAATAAAAAAGTCAACTCTCCCATCAAGAAGAAAATTGTGATTTCAGTGGTTCCATCAAAATAACGACTTTCTAATCTTTCATAATTTGATATATCTAAAAATTTCATAATTCAAATAAACTCAATAGAATATTAAAAATCTAAAGTCCAATAAAAAAAGTCAAACGTGCATATGACTTCTCCAAGGGAGCCACTCTCCCGCTGACAACACTTAGTCTGCTTGAGACCTCTCAAGATTTGGTCAAACCTAAACTATCATCACCCAAACTCATGAGAATTGTCACTTTCTAGTTTATTTTCAATTAAAAAGTGAAAAATCTCATGAGTTTAGGTGATGATAGCTTATGTTTGACCAAATCCTAAGAGGTTTCAAGCAGACTACGTGCTGTCAATAGGAGACTAGCTCCCTTGGAGAAGTCATATGCACGTTTGACTTTTTTACCGGACTTTAGAGTTTTAGTATTCTATTTGATTTATTTAAATTATGAAATTTTTAGATATGTCAAATTATGAAAAATTAGAAAGTCTCTATTTTGATGGAACCACTGAAATCGCGATTTTCTTCTTGGATGGAAGAGTTGACTTTTTATTTGTAAGAGATATGATTTTTTGATATTTTTATTGGATTCTTTATTTACATGTAATATCTTAAGTAAATGAAACTACAAATATAACATTTACTTCCACCCCGATTCCACCTTATACTGTGGGTGGGTGTTTGTTCTCCCCCCCCCCCCCCAAATCGGGTCGCCATAGGCCGATTCCGCTCCGAGTCGGCCGATTTTGCCATCCATGGCTTAGTCTCCTATAAGCACAGTATATCAGCCTTCCCAGACGTCGGTGGCTAGCCGAAGTTGGACGGGCCCGTAGAGATCCTTCGAGTATGGTGTTGCTGTTGAGGGTGGCCGTGGGAGGAGAAATCCTCTCATCTAGACTTGCTTTGGATGCAGGAGGCGAGGACACATCAAGAGATGGTGTCCCGTCCTCCTATGTAGACCCATGGCATGCGACGTCCGGGAGGTGAGGTCCGAGCTGAGGCCCCAGACCCCCACACAAGAGACAACGAACGAAGCATGGCCTAGCCCTAGAAGTTTCACCAACGTTCTAAGGGGAGTGGACAGAGACGCAACGACGACGTGGAGAAGCAGTAGGATGGTGACGGTGGATGAGCTCCTGGAGGATTTTGCTTCCAGTACAGGTCTTGGGGGAAGCAATCGATTGTCATTTCACTTCTAGCAGGGGAGGCCGACGAAGACTCCATCAAAAGAAGGTTGGAGGAATTGTCTGGAGCAAGTTGGGGGTAGTTAGGGTGGCCTCGAAACTGTTCTTAGGAGTGAGGTCCTGTGTAGAAGGAGTTGAGAAGGTAGTGGCAGTGGCTTTCTTCGTGGCTGAGCAGGCTATTTTCGACATCCGTAGGTGGCCACCCACGCTTGGTACCTTCCCCCTTGCTAGAGAGGAGCTTTCGGGTGGCGCTGGAGGGACTGCCAATAGGCCTGTGTGATGAGGAAGGTGTAGGCTTCCTTGTTAATCAGTTTGGGCGGCTGGTTCCAGGCTCGTTGGAATTTGCGATGGCTGAGTTTCGGATTAAGGTTCATGCTTCCATCCTGGTGATTAGCCCGGGAGAGTTGCCAGCGTCGATCATCGTGAGATTCGAGGGGGAAATCCTTGTCGTCCGGTGCCTGCTGCTTCAGAAGGAAGCTCGACCTACGCTGCTGCCACCCCTAGGGCAACAGATGTAGGTTCCAAAGGTTGAAGATGACAATCGGGCAGGCGAGGGGGATTACTACCAGCCGGCAGTGAACCTTCACCCACTCAGTCCGGTTGGCCTGGGTGGTCCAGTTGGATTTTCGTCCCAGCCAAGCCCCGAGCTGGGACCCGAAGACTTACATGGTAAACGCAATCCCGTGCGTAGCGGACTGTCGGGACCCGACAATGGTCATCTTCCCCACCCAACTTTGAATGCAGGGTTGCAAAGCCCTCCGTCGATTGGGAGGCTGGCCCCCTCTTTGCGCTGACTGTCGGCGACGACCTCTGTGGCTCCGGTGTCAGAGGGGGCTGTCGGGCCTGACAGGAGAATGTCGTGGCCTTGGCTCTTCCAACCCCGCCGGTGTTAAGAGGATTTACATGCCACAATGGAGCAGGTTGAGGAAGCTTTTCAGGGGGAGGAAACTGTTTCGGTGGACAATGGGAGTCTCTCCAAGGGTGAAGTTATGGATATTCTGTCTAAAGTTGAGAACTACACGGAAACATGGGCGCGCAAAACTGCTAGATTGATCGGTGTTTCGGATGAAGGTGTGGACAAAAGTTTGAGTCCACATTGCTTCTGATCAAGCGTAGGCAGATGGCGGATATTGTTAGAAAGGCGAAGTCCAATGTGGCTGGCAAGAAAGGAATTTTGAATGACTAAAGCATGGGTGATTCGCATAATCAGTAGATGTCTTGGAGGGTTTTTTGACTTTTCTTTTGTGTCGTTCTGTCCAATGTATGATGTGGGTGGGCCTCAGTGCGGAGGAGTGTTTTGTCTTGGGACTGTTCGGTGTGATGGTTGTCTTTTGGGGCTGATGGGCGTGGTTAGCTGAGGGGGGTTTTGGGGCTTTATTTTCTTTGCTCCCGTGGCAGGTCTCATCTTGCCATCTTTTGTCGGGAGCTTTGAGAGCTACCCCCCTTTTTATATTTTCTCGTACATCTTTTCCTTTTATAATATCAGTGGTACTATGCACTTCCCAGAAAAAAAAAACATTCATGAAAGGCCCCACGCAAGGTCAAAGCAGAATCTGATATGGGAATGATTTTTCTCCTGGTAAATAGATCAACCAGTAGAAATGGACGGACAGGAATTAATTCAGTAAATGAAAAAATGAATTTTCAATAAAAATGCCAGATGTGAACTGCTAAGAACACAGACAATTGTGCATCATTAGGTTGCCATTATACATAGTTCCATACTGATCCAACGAATACAAATACTTGGTTGCCTTCAACTTCCAGTCATTCAAATGGTACTGAAATGTGCATCATTAGGTTGCCATTATACATAGTTCCATACTGATCCAACGAATGCAAATACTCGGTTACCTTCAACTTCCAGACATTCAAATGGTACTGAAATGTGCATCATTAGGTTGCCATTATACATAGTTCCATACTGATCCAACAAATGCAAATACTCGGTTGCCTTCAACTTCCAGTCATTCAAATGGTACTGCATATTCAGGTACCAAAGAAAATGTTTTGAGACTTCAATATGAGTAATAATTACTCCTTCAGGAGTAATGATGAATATTGTGGAGGGGACCAATTAGTTTAATACTGTTATTGAAAGAAGTGTTCATGTTTGTAACCAAGACATGACTGATTTTCATAAATAAAAAAATAGTGTTTCATGTATTGGGCCTAGTTAGCTAACTCCCACGGGTCAACTTTATTTTTTTTTTCACTTTTTTACTACCTCAAATCACAAGAGAATCATCAGAAACAAATCGTTGAGGCATGATACAACCAAGGCATCTAAAGTTGCACTCAAATTAGCATTCTACAACCTTTTTTCAACCTTCCAAGCTCAGTTTAGTACCAAATCAACTGATTTTGGTAGAAATTAAAAACTTATACAGCTGAGTCACATGGTCAGAGACTCAGAATGGACCAGAAAGTAAACCAGGTTGAAAGAAGAGTGGTAAGGAATGATCATGTCCTATGACTGGCTTCAACTTGGAGTCCTTTGATTGTATCTCTAAATGGACTAGAGAGATCTGAAATAAACATCGCTTTTGATTGCCTTGTAGTAATGAATTTTTATTTTAGGTTTGGAATCCAGAAAGAAAGGAGGAGGTAAAGTGGATGGATAGAACAGTAGTTTAAAGAAAAGAATATTCGCATTTTGCAACCATGCCTCCTCACTCAACAGCAGAGGTGAAATAGAGGGTCTTCACATTCATCTGCAATTTTTTCTAGAAAGATTGGAGGTAGTTAGAGCTTTCCCTCCCATTCACTAAGGAGTGTCTCGTCTTCCAATTCCAGTTTACTTCTGCTGTTCCTCCTTCATTGTCACAGTAGTGGATATGTGGGCATTCCCATTTGCCCTTGCTTTTTCAAATAATGAATCCCATATAACAGACTATCCAAAATAGATATAGATCCATTCCTCTCCCCCACCAAAAAAAAATGTTAGCCTTATAGTTATTTTAGCTTATCATAAACTGAAATTTATTTCCTTTTCCCTTCTAGAGAGCAACTGCAGGCATCCATAAAATTGTACTATGTTCAAATATGTCTGACTCAAAGCAAATAGTTTGCCAAAAGATGAATGCAAGTCAAACATTTCTAGCATAAAAACATTGTGCATTTTAAGAGTCAACTTCAGACTGGCAATACCCAGCCATGAGCATTGCTCACCGACTCCACTCACCTGAAATAGCACCACACTTCTCTTGACATAGCATAGCTAAGAGAATACAATTCTTTCTCCATTAGTCACTGCAGTTTTACTAATATAAATGAACTATCTGTTGTGGCATTTCCCAGAGAAAATACTTTCGTAATTCCATTCACTCCAATCTCGCATTAAGATGGTGATTGAGACATTTCTAGAATATAGGCCTTACACAATCTCGGATTGAAACAGAAGATACACAACCATACTTCTCTTGAGTCTTGACATAGAATAGTCAAAGAAGATAATACCGCATCTAATTAGGAACTAGGGAGACAGAAAAAAGGACTTAGAGCCTCTAATTTGAAATAGAAGCCTAATTTTCAAAATTTTGATATACCTATAATTTTAGCCAGTGGATTTTGAAGGATAGAATACAATAATTTCATAAGAAGCAACAATTATTCTCATATTCAAGAAAATCCTGTCATTTCTATATTCTCACTTGTCTAGATATCGCAGCCATCTTCCTCCGCATTTCAAATTGGATCCCTTGATCTGCCACACCTACTCAGCTACCAATAGGCTATAGCTAAAATTAAATTATCTCTTCTAGGTATTGTAAGAGTCAGCAACAATTTCTCATGTTATTCGGTGAATATAAATCAAAATGGAAAATCATAGTGTAGCAATATATCGAGGAACAAGATACCACTCATATAGGCATAGATGGGAGTATCAGCCGAAACCGAGTCCGAAACCAATACTCCCACCCTTGCATATACATGATAGCCTGATAGGTTTAATCAAAAAGTTCCATGTACCAATTGAAAAAAAAAAGTCAACACGAAGTAAGCAAGTGGTACAATAAAAAACAAGAGAAAAAACTGCAATGGACTTTATGGCATAACCTGATTAATAATTTATGTAGAACATGGATAGACTAGAGTGCACATGTCTAGAAAGTGATAAAGGTCTTCTAAGGGGGAAATACGCCCTTGAACTTTACCAGAAGCTACCTTTACTGAAGGGGCCAAGCCAAAAGGATTCAGACATTTGAGTGTGAGCTATTGAGCTTCTGAAAACCTCTTAAAATATATGACGGTGTTACTTAAAATATGTGAGGGCTTTGCACAAAATTGCAAGTAAATGAACAGAAAACAAAACATCTAGAATCTCTATTTTCATGATGACCCATCTGAAGCATAAATCAGCAAAGCTTCTACTGAACTGGTTTCTTTCCTTTGAATGGGCATTATGAACAACTACATGTCAAGTTGATGCATTGTAAAGCAGGTTGGCAACAGAGTATCATCATTATATATACCCTATGGAAGATACAAGCACAAATAAAAATAAAAACAACATACTGAACAAAGCCAAACAAAACACAACCTGATGAAAGGAGTAGGGTTGCTGAATTCCCATCTCACGACATTGCACCATTGATTAAGCTTCAAAGGAAGGTCACGATGGCCCCTGATCCATTTGGAATAATATGGATACATCACAGTCTCACTAGTAGGACGTATAGCAATTGGAACTTCTAATTCACTTTGTCCAGATTTTGTTACCCAGGCAACCTAAAACACAATAAAAGATTTGGTAAAGGATGTACTAAGTACTTTTTTTTTTTGAGAAGTGAGTAGTACCACAAATAATATATTAAAGAAAAGGAGAATGTACAAGTATAAGGGGCCCAAAAGCAAAGCCCAAGAAAGAAAACCCCCCTAAACAACTATACAAGCAATAACACTCTCAGATGGTGTGAGAGGAAACAAGAATGAGACCCCACTTATAAAAAATTCCATAAAACCATAAAACAGCCCTCCAAAAAGGTAAAGTATACCTAATGCCCCAAAGCATGTACTTAGTACTTAAGGAACTGAGCAACAGCATGGAAGTTTAGAAAAACAGCAAATACAGTAAGAAATTGGATCCCAATAGCACATGTATAGCAAGACAACAGCATATCAAGTCAGGCAATAATAGGTCTCCGTAAAAGCTGAAACCGCAGAGAACGTGAATGGTTGCTAGGTAGAAAATGAGCACAGAACAAAATGTTCACTAGGAAATGTTCAAAGTTCAAACATGAACTTGACAGGCAATTTTTGCTACTTAACCTCATTTTTTTCTGAGAATCCAAGCATTTAACAAAAAGCCTCAGAAAGATACTGATGGGACCCTAGGAGCACAGAAATCTGATATACTCTAAATCTAAAAAATAGCTAGCAGATGGGCACAAAAGATTCATCTAATGGTCTAATGACTAGAAGGGTTCTCTTCCATTTTCATGTCTAAAAATATGCACATATGAATGGCCAACTTGACAATGAAAACTTTGTGGGAAAATGATAACCATTTTCAAAGATTAAATCAGCTGAAAGACAAAATAAAAAAAGGATTAAAAAAAACTTACCTCTGGTGCAAAACCTTCAATATGATCTTTCTCTTTCTGCAAAACAGAATCTGATACAAAAAGGGGAAAATAACAATTCTTGACCTTCATTTTCTTGATCTCTGCGTCAAAAAAGTTCTGCATATTGACCACATTAAAAAATCAGCAGGTGGAATATATTGTAATAAAATGGAACCAACAGTCCAGAAAAAAAATATCACTGAACACAATAAACGACTGAAAATGCAATATTAATCAGACATATCTTGATTTGGGGTTTTCTTTGGAAGGCAGCATTGTAAAGCCACAGCTGATTTTTCAATTTTGGGATTTTAAGACAGGAAAGAGGGAAAAAATTGTAACTTTGTAAGTGTGCTGTTACCTGGTCAAATCACTGAGAAAATATAGCCAAAGAAAAGCATACATGACAGAGTACACGGAGCATGCAAATATGCTTATTTAAATGAAGGTGAACATTTGTCGCATAAAAAGAAAGAAATGCATATGAAATGCTAAAACAAATAGTGCAAACAATTCAATAAATTAAAATATAGGTTTCCCAAAGGCAACGCATAGACATTAAGAAAAAATACAAAATACATTGGGAACAAGCGAAGCCACACCTGCATAATCTCCCAAATTGCAATGGACCAAGGCCTTAAAATGTAGCAGCCTGAGATGTCATAGTATTCAATCATTTCACTGTTAACAACGACCTGGGAGGGCATAGTGAGGAATGAGGATTAGTCGAAGGGAGCTATATATATATATATATATATATATATATGTGTGTGTGTGTGTGTGTGTGTGTGTGTGTGTGTGTCTCAAAGCTGATGTATGCATATTGATGGGGTGATACCAGTTTATCCTTTCATTATAGCTAAAAAACATGTAGATACTGCCTGTTCTTACCTCCGAGTACCATTCTCCAAAGTTATCATCTTTCTTGTATGTAAGGCCGAGTCCAGTTTCTTTCTTCACTTCCTTCTTCTTCGCTGCTGTACAAGAGTAGCAGGAACTGACATGTTAGAGACTGAGCGGAAGCGTGACACGAGTGAAACTATGTAGAAACCTGTATGGAGAAGGGAAGTCACCATTTTTTGGTTTGGATTTGGCACCAGCTCCATCATTGGTGGCCATAGCTTAAGTAAGCCTGACAGGAAAATCAATGGTCAATATGACAAGTAAAGCAACAAGGCAGACATCAATTTGAACTTTGAGAAACAAAAGAAGGGGAAACATGAGTCAAAGTAGGGCTATAAACGGATCGAATATGGAGCGGATATAGGTTTTCCGTTCCGATCCGAATAGTTAATCGGATAATCCGTATCCACTCTGAATAAAATTCAGATACGGAGCAGATAACTTAATCAGATAATATCTGGATTCGGAGTGGATACAGATATTATCTGCTTCAAAAATATGATTCCTAATAAGAGACATTAAGTGATCTTAAAAAAAACTGTAAAATTGTAAAAAGTATAAACATCACAAACAACATCTAAACAAAAGATTAACATTCGTACAAATAGTATAGAATTAAAATTGAACTACTACTTGATTTCAAGTAAGGAACCATTAAGATTTCCAACATAGTACATAAACATTCATAAATTACATTTTCAGAAACACAATGGGTTGCAAAAAAAAAACACTCTGGCAAACATATTTCAATTCATTGTCGACCTGCGAGAACATATGATTCCAAGAGCACACATCTGAACCGACCAACTTAAGAGGCAGCAGCACAGGGAGTGATAGGCAAGTTTTCAGTTTTTTTGGAAATGTGGATGGTGCCACAGAATATATTCAAAGGGGAAAGAATGTACAAATGTAGAGGTATAGACAAGTTTTGAGTCACTATGGGACAAAACCAAAACCCTTTTACATTTTCCTATGGACTTCAATACATCATATCTACGATCCTGAAGCAGAAAGAAACTACTTGGACCCTCAAACATATCAAAGCAGTGGATGATATAGATAATATTACCAATATTTATGCAATCTTAGCATACAATGCTGGACTAAATGTTGGGACATAACAATACACTGACTAACACCATCGGCTCTCCCTAACACCTCAGGAAACCCTCTCTTTCCTTGCAGACAGATATAAACAATGCTGATGACAAAAATGGCCATTGAGACCACAGGGCCTGGAGCTTTATCACTCTCTGAATCAAAATCCGCCCTTGACCTCCTCAATCACTTCTTGTTTCAGAATTCTACATTAAGCATTTCCACAGATAACGAGTATAAACTTAATACTACTACCGCATAAGTAGTAGGCCCTGACCATCAGCAGAAAAGATAGAGAGATCCACAGAGAGGACGAAAGGTGCCCGGCGGAAGGGGGGGAGAGACACCGGTAGGGAGAGTCTGACAGAGAGAGAGAGGGAGGGAAGGGTGCCCGTCGGGGTGGGGGCCGGGGGGAGAGGTGCCGGACCTCCTCCGACATCGGTGGGAACCGGGGAGAGGGAGAGAGAGAAGGGGGGGGAGGAGAGACACCGGTGGCCGATGGGGAGGTCAGACACAGAGAGAGATCCAGAGAGAGGGGGGGAGGGAGGGTGCCCGTCGGTGGGGGCCCAGGGGAGAGGTGCCGGACCTCCTCCGACACCGGCGGGGACTGGAGAGAGAGAGAGAGAGGGGACTGCCGGACTTGGTCCGACACCGGTGGAGAGAGAGAGAGAGAGAGAGAAATGGGGCACCGGAGGCACAAAGGGTACTCACCGGAGGGAGATCTCGCTAGCCGGAGCCGCAGGGCCTGCGGCGTCTGCGCAGAGCGCGGAGGGCGGGAGGCGATGCACGACGGCCGACGGGAGTGGGACTGGGAGGAAGGGATTCGGGAAGTCTGTGAACAGAACCTTATAGAAGGGCTGTCAATGGATCCACAAGATCCAGAAACCGATCCGAGTCCAAAACTTGAGTCGGATTCGGATCAGATTTTTTTGACCCGAAATTGGCTTTTTCTCCTGATCCGGTCGCACATTTTTTATCCGAAATAGTTGATTCCGGATCAAAATTTCGGGGCGCCGGTGTCCTGATCCGAAGAGGCAAAAGCGTCCGTGCTCAGTCTGGCAGACGGAGCAAAAGATGCCGTCGTCTTCTCCTTCTTCTGCTACAGCTGCCTTCTCTGCTTCCTCAGGTTCCTCTTCAGCCTCCAACTCTTCTCGTGGTCGCGCAGCCTCTGCTTCCGGTACCGTCGCTTCACCACACTCGGGTTCCGTCGAGCTCCAAAGCTTGATCTCCTCGGCGATGGCCTCGTCCCCTCACTGCCATATTCCTCGATGCCCAGGACGGGATGGGGAGCCCACACCCGCTTCTTAGCAGGAAGGCAGCAGGAGGTGGCCGGGGGTGGCAGCGGCTGTGGCAGACCACCACGCCGATGGGTCTCGATCCTCTTCTTCGCAGGGAGGCAGGCGGCGGGCGGAAGACCGCAAGGAACCCTCGACTCCCGTTGCTGGAGAAGCTTGAATCGCTTGGACGGCGGCAACCCGTGGAAACTGTTCGCCATCGCCACAGCGAAGAAGGCGGCTGGGAGGAGAAGAATTAGGGTGGGTTTCCGATGATGGTTGCGCGTTGGCAATGGAGAGGGAAGAGGAGAACCCGGGGAATAGTATACACAGGGGGGGGAAGAGGGAGGCCAAAGATTTGATTTTGGAGGGAGGTCCAGTATCGAAGCTGGCTTTGGCCTGCTCCCGCTTCGTTTTTTTGGCAAAAACCTCGTCTTTGGAACCCGTTTGATTTCGAAGAGAAGCGGCGGTCACCGCGAAAACGGTTTCCGTTTTCGTCCAAATTTTTTGTCCGAAAACTTGATTTGATGGTGGGGGAAGTCCAAATGTCCGCCCTTCTGGTTCAAGACCCCATGGAAACATCCCCCCGTTACCTTCGCCGGCTTTCCCGAAGAACGATTCCCCATCCTCCGCACGCCCCGCCGACCCCCCCCCCATCCGCGACGCCTCCCGCAAACGCCGATCCAGAACACCCAAGTACTGAGCATAGATCAGTTTCAGAGCAGAACCCAGCGACGCGTCCAGCCCCGTCTCACCCGCGACCAAACCCCACGACCCCGCGGCCGTCACCGACCGGTACCCGCCCTTCCCCTGACGGCGCTGTACAGGCGGAACAAGTCCACCGTCTGGCCGTCGCCCAACATGGCGGGGAAGGGTCGGACCACGCTCTCCCCCTTCCGAGGGTTCTCCTCGAAGAGAAGATACACGTCCCTACTATAAGTTGTAGTAGGGTAGAATTCGAAATTTTCTATACTGTCAAAATTCCAGCATGCTTCAGTTCATCCAACGTTTATTTCCATACGAATAAACTAAAGCACTTGCTGCATTGCCCCCTCACTACCCACCAAAAACCAGTTTCCAGTCCCAGGCGACACCATCCAAACTATATTTATCACATCGCTATATCCCACGCCAATCCCTCTCACATCGCGTTGGCCTTTCACCGCCCCTCCCCGCCCCTCACAGAAATACCCACCTAATCTAGCCACAAAAGGAAAGCAACAGGCGAGAACAAAAGAGGTTTCTCGTAATCCAGATGGGCAGAAGACGAACAAAACAGGAAATTTGAAATCGTACCCGGTGTCGGACGCTATGGGGAAGGCTCCGGAGGCAATCTGAAGTGACGAACACGGCGGCGCTACCCCCTGCAAAACTAGGGTTTCTCTTCTAGTTATACCATTCGGCTAACACCAGCGACAGCGAGGGCGGAGAACAGAGGGTTGGGTGGGTGAGAATGGTAATATTAATACTAATACTAATATTAATACTGAGTGGAACTAGATAGTGTCGAGGGCAAATTTTTACCACCCGTCCAGACAAGTAGACTACTCTCACTTTTTTGTCCGAATGAACGAGAAAAGTTTAGTATATTTTTGTATATTTTAAATGTAATATGATTAGATAAAAATTTATGTAGTACCACTTACATAGAAAATGATAAAGTAGCAGAGGACTCTGGTTGAGTCGATCGATAAAATTTTTGCTTAAAAAGTAGGAGGTCTCGAGTTCGATTCCTGGGGGTTTACCTGATCTACATACAATCCTCGAGGTGTGTAGGTTCGAAGTTTTTTCAGTCAAGTGAGGTATGGACAATACGGGTACACAGAAAGTAGGAGCTGTCAAATCTTGATTTTGGAGTTCACGAACACCAATCCTGAGTCCACAAAAATCACACGGGACGAGATTTTCTCGTTATCAAAAAAAAAAGTGATAAAATAGCAACTCAATTGTTAGATGTCATATGAACTATTATCTAATCATATTACCCTTAAAGTGTAATACAAAAATACATTAGATCTTTCTCCATATGAATAGTCCCGCTCTCCATAAGGCAACAGAACCTTTCTTTGCATGTGTCCAAATAATAAATATTTTTCATATATTTAGGGGTTCTTAAATATCATTAGCAGGATTGGTGGGTGCAACAGGTGGACGGGCCCCACCTCAAATCACTTTTAATTTTCACATTTTTTTCAGAAAATCTATCCAATTTAAAGTGAAAAGTAAATATTTCTCTTATGTAATTATCGTCTGTAAAAATATTGGTTTCTCACATTTTAAAAATGATATTACAATTTATTAATTTTGAAAAAATGTCATTATCTAAATTAAGTCTCTCACATTTAGGTCAATTTGAGTCTAACTATCTTAGATTTTTTTATAAAAATAAAAATAAATCTCATGTTATTTTTTTAAAAATGGACTACCATATTGGGGCTATTAACAAGTTTATACGATACTTATGTTTGTAAATATCAGAATAACATGATATAATTCACTAATTAATAGTAATAATATCATTATTAAATTCACCCATGTGTGGGTGTTTGGTAGGTCAACTCCGTCGCCTGCATTTTCTTTAATTTGTCATTTGTTAGCCTATTTATAAGCTCGAGTGTTTTTTAAATATTCTTTACAAAATATTTTCTAATAGGTATGTTTGTCAATTATTCTAAACACTCTTCTTATTTTGATATGACGTTAAAGATAAGTTTGCAGTTAACACTCATCAGATATGTTGAAAATAATTCTATTATTACTACTAAAGTTAAAATGTTATATCAAATGATAGGGTTTTTTAAATAAATAATCATATTTAATTATTTAATTATTTAAATAATCAAAAAAAAATTCCCCAAAATAGTCACCAAGTTGCCACGTAGGCAACTTGGTGACCGGCTGGGACGGGATTGCCGTGTTTGGAGCCGGCATTGGCAATGCCGGCTCTAAAGCCGGCGTTGCCAATGCCGACACTGAAGTCGGCATTGGCAATGCCGGCTTTGGAGTCGGCATTGCCAATGCCGGCTTTGGAGTCGGCATTGGCAATGCCGACTCCAAGCTTTAAAAAAAAAAAAAAAATTCCATCACGCCGCGCCCTGTGAAAACACAGGGCGCGGCCTGTGTCTCACCGAGACACAGGCATATTGCCTGTGTCTCGGTGAGAAACACAGGCAAGACACAAGCAATATGCCTGTGTTTCTCACCGAGACACAGGCATATTGCCTGTTTCTCACCGAGACACAGGTATATTGCCTGTGTCTCACCGATATGTGTTTCACCGATTGCCTGTGTCTCACCTGTGTCTCGGTGAGGTGAATCGAGATGTGTGATTATTTTGCCCGTGTCTCGGAACAAAAAATAAGAAATGTAGATAATAAAATGTTTTTGAAGAACATATACAAATTTTTTTTAACTCAATTTTTAAATTGTAGATTATAATTTGAATCTTTTAAAATGATAGTAAAATAGATTATTCATAACAAACTATATGGTTGTAAACATACATCTATTTATTTTTAAAAAAAATAGACAGCACCTCTCCTGTTCCACTTATATTTTCATTATTTGTACATGTTCTTGTATGATAACATTTCAATATATGTCAAGGATAATCACAAATAACATGTCAAAATATTTGTAAATGTCTAAGTCACACATACATCATGTCTAAGTCACATATATATCATGTCAAAATCACAATACATCATGTCTAAGTTACATATGTACACGAGAACACAACTAAAAAACATCAAGTACATAAATCATCTCAAAAAAACTGTGGAAACCATCTCTTCTTTCCCTTTCTAGATGCTCGACCTCGACCACGACCACGACCACGGCTGTGACACTGCTCCTGTGCATCAACCTCTGTCTCCGACTGTGGCTGTGTCTCATGCACTAAGATAGCATCACATGACTCTGCCCGCTCTGTCTCAGAATCCATGTCTTCTGATATACTGCCTAATGTCTCTCCAAGTAGGTCAGACTGACTCTGCTGTGCTAGTGTGCTACTCAAACCTCTGTGACGTCGCTGACGACGATATGTACATACCGTAGACTCTGGTGGCTGTGTATCTGTCATGCCCTCATCTGTCAGTATCTGTGAAGCTCCTACATCATATAGACCATACTGTGAAACTGTCATAACATCTGGAGAATAGTGAGATGGTCCTGCATCATCTGGCTCCTGTGGTGTGCCTGCATATGGCTCTGAAGGTCCTGCATGTGATGTAGATGAATCTGTCCGCTGAACCTGAGATAACACACTATCAATATACATCTGCATGGATATAAATGTAGACTGTGCACTATCCGATATATCATCCTGAAGGCCAACACTAGCCATCATATGTAAATGCTTCATACCGTCTACCAGACTCCTCTCTATGTGATCTCGCGGCTCATAACGCATATCATAACTGAAACCTGGCCGAGCAATGTACCGCCTAGTGATATCCCAATACCAAGCCATATACTCCCCTCTACCAATACAACAGTCTCCTCATCCGGTGGTATAATGTAATCTGCCCGATGATGCCACATCTGTACAAATGTGCAAAATATCTAGCCCAATCAATATGCCCACGTCCCTTTCGGGTGACCCGATCTAATGCATCAACATGACCAGGAATATGTTGTACTCTACCAAACTGTCTAAGTACTCTATCTGTAACATGCATCTCAACAATAGAAAAACAAAGGAGAGGAACTCGAGACAACCAAAGATGAGATGCCTGCCTAGAAACAGCTGGTAACATTTCCAATATATCTGCAGTGTATGGCTCCCACCTAATCTGTATTGAAAATACAATTAGTAAGTGTAAGTATCGTATCCTCTATGTACAATATAATAGGTTTCATTATGTTTACCTGGTAGTCCTCCTGATGATCAAACTCTGATCTGTACAATCTCAAAACATGATGAGGATTATTTATCTCTGCCCTTCGAACATTCCACCTACAATTTATTTGTGACTTAGTAACTTCATATAATAAATAGTCACACAAATTTTAAATGTACTTGTGTCCCAAAGGCATGTCTTGTGTCAAAGGATGCATCGGAATGTCAGGACGTCCCACATGAAGTCGCTCCCAAGACCACAACTGCAAAAAAAATCAATTACTTAGATATGCAACCACATGCTAGAGACAAAATAAATATGCAGTAAATGACAAATTACCTGAAGAAGAGTCAATGAACCACAAATGGCCTTGGCACCCGACTTGCATGCAATAGATAACTGCCGATATAGATAAGCAAGTGTCGCACCACCCCACGAGTATCTACTAACCCGATCTAAGTCCCCTAGAAGGGGTAGATACATAAGTGGCACTGAATTTCCTGACTTATCATTGAAAATAGTGCATCCCAAAAGATGTAACAAGTATGCCCGTGCATGTCGTCTAACAACCTCTGCCGATGCATCCTCTGCAATAACTGCAAATGTCTCTCGCAACCAAGATAATTTTACTGAACCTCGTTTCATCGTATCCGGAATATCACCTAAAAGGGCCATGCAAGCATCTGTCCAATCTAAAGTAGTGTCTCCTACAACAGCATCACCATCAATTGGTAATCCCATCAAAATAGCAACATCCTGTAATGTGATACTCATCTCTCCATGCCTAAGGTGGAATGTCTGTGTCTCACTCCTCCATCTCTCAACAAGGGCAGTGATCAATGCCCAATCTAACCTAATCCACTGAACCTGAGTCAAATGAAATAAACCAGATCTATGTACATATTCTACAATGCGTGGGTCAACTGTCCATGCACCTAATGTCCTGTGGTGCTCCCAACATTTTAGAACATCTGTTTCCTGGTAAAAAACTTGAATATATTAACATTAAATTATGCACAAGTAACAACAACAATATCAAAACAATAACAATACCTGCCCAGTGTGAACCAACTGTGATCTATGAGAACTCTGTCCATATAATACAGAAGTATCTACAGGACCTGGTAACTGCTCCATCTCTGCAAAGCATGCATATAAAAGAATGATAAGTATATAACCAACATGTGTAAACAAGACATGATATACATGAGATGAGCATAAGATGTAAGGAGACATATATATGCAAGGAACATAAAAATACTTACTAATTGTGATGAGGGGGTTGTGCCCCTGGACATGTACTTCTATAATGTCCTGGTTGTAACTTTTTCTCTGATGCACGCCAAAAACCATGCCCAGAATCGCCATTTTCCGATTCCACAATAGCGAATGCAAGGGGGAATAAACCATCATCTGCATCTACACCAGTAGCAATCATCAAAACACCAGGATATTTTCCATACAGGTGTGTTCCATCAACACTTATCAATGGCCTACAATGTGGAAACCCCTGTATCGAAGGTGCAAAAGACCAAAAAACTCTCTGAAATCGAAAGACAGATTGTTCTGCATAGGTGAACTGCACAACTGTCCCCGGATTTGTCATTTGAAGGGCCTCTAGATACCTAGGTAGAGTAGCATATGATGTTTCCCAACTGCCGAATATTTGTTTCATAGCCAAACATTTTGCAATCCATGCTTTCTTGTAAGAAATTTCAACATGATATTCATCTAGTATTCTTCTCACAATCTCTTCTGGAGTAATTGTTAACTTTGTCTTCACAGCTGACAAAATCAACCTTTGAACAAAACGAGATGTGCATTGACGATTGGAACTTTGCAATATTGGATTCACACATGTATGAGGTCCAGCATATTTTGTTACTTTGAAATATTCAAATCTCTTGACAAC
Source organism: Colocasia esculenta (assembly GCA_014218235.1). Taxonomy (NCBI): domain Eukaryota; kingdom Viridiplantae; phylum Streptophyta; class Magnoliopsida; order Alismatales; family Araceae; genus Colocasia; species Colocasia esculenta. The sequence continues at coordinate 147,997,411 of CM024758.1, read as the reverse complement.
TGATGCATGAACCCTCCATGCACATGTATCATGAATGCATTGAGCTGTAAACATCTTCGTGTGACTTCGTGTCACCTTATATTGGACACTATGTTTAACTGAATATGTTTGCAATGCATATATCAAATTCTTCTTGTTTGTAAAAATTTGTCCAACTTGAGGCTCTTCACCCTCAAAAGTACAAGGTACATCAATGCCTTCATGAGAATTATTCATTGTGGCTTCATCTATTCAGTGATCAGAAGTGAATATATCTGGAGGGTCTTGCTCATATTCAATTTCTGTATTATTAACCCTGGCAATATCAAATAATGGTTCATCATCTCCTTCTTCCATATTCTCATTGTCATCTATATCATCTTGTGAATCTATTTCATCTCCTTCATCCTCCCCAATCACATGTTCTTCTGTTACATGGTGCCTACATATTAATCAAATATGACATAAGATTTATGGTATGTTATATGAATACATCAAAATAATTTTTGAAGATGATGAAATCACTTACCCTGATGAGCTCGCACTAGGAAAAGTATGTGAAGGATCAGTGATTGGCATGAAAGGATACTGTGAGGATCCACCTCCATAGCCAATAGACCTCCAAATAAAAATTATAAAAGTTAACATAATTTTCTCACACTAATATATATTTCGTACAATTATGGGAGACAACTCACCATGGGTTATAATCTGTAGGTAATGTGTAGTCATATGATTCATACCGGACATCTCTCTCATTAGCAGAATAAAATCCAGTAGAATCAACATCATCATTCAGCATACGTGTGAAGTGTCCAGTTGGGTTGATACTCATAGTGTTGAGTATGCAAGTTGTCATCAATATGACCATGTGTTTGCACTTCATCGTTGCCTTGAATAGATATATTATCTATATCTTCCTTCTCCAAATATAATTGTACACTAGATACATGAGAAGGATACAAATCGAGCATACTTTCAACAGTTTCATCATCTTCAACTCTCACTGCAATATATTCACCCATAGAAGTAGGCCACTTGCATGTTATACCAATCTTAACATGTCTTTCGTCATATTTCGTCAAGATATATAACTTTCTCATCAGCTCAGTAAAACGTGTGTCTTTCTTTACACGCAAAATGCGTACAATACCTCCTTCATATTGAGGTTTATGATCCTCAATATGTAAGACACCATCATAATAACACATTAAGGAAATGTTGGAACTAGTCATATCTGCCATTTATAAGATAAAGAAATTACATAAATCAAATCATAATATCCAAACAAATCACATTTGTCAAATAATAATAATTTAAACACATTTTATTTGTCAAACAACAATCATTAAATAAATCACATTTGTCAAACAAATTTATTTAAACAAATCACATTTGTCAAACAAATTTATTTAAACAAATCACATTTTTCAAATATAAATTATTAAACAAATCACATTTGTGTCAAACATTAATAATTTAAACATTAATTTCATATATACCTAATATTTATACAATTAACATCACATATTCTATATAAATATTAAATTATTAAAAAAATACCTGTTGGTGTTCTTCCGGCGGTGATGGAGAGTGAGGGCGGATGGAGAGGAGGGGAGTGAAGGGAGGAGGAGGAGGAGGAGGGGGGGGTGATGGAGAGTGAGGGCGGCGCGGGCTGGGGGGGGGGGAGGGTGGATGTGAGAGGAGGAGGGAGGAGACCGTGGGGAGGAGGAGGAGGAGGAGGAGACCGTGGGGAGGAGGAGGAGGGAGGGCGGCGCAGCTGGGGGGGGGGGGTGAAGGAGAGGGAAGGCGGCGCGGGCTGGGGGGTGGGCAGGTGAGGCCGGCGGCGAGCAGGAGGGCTTCGGGTGGGTTTGCGAGCAGTGTGAGGGTTTCGGGGTTGGGGGGGGGGTTTTAAAGGCGGTGTCGGCATTGAGAATGCCGACACTGAAGTCGGCATTCTCAATGCCGACACTGAAGTCGGCATTGCCAATGCCGACTTCAGTGTCGGCGTTGGCAACGCCGGCTTTGGAGGCACACCGGTTTCCTCCCAGTCACCAAGTTGCCTACGTGGCAACTTGGTGACTATTTTGGGAAATATTTTTTTTTGATTATTAAATAATTAAATAATTAAATATGATTATTTATTTATAAGCTCGAGTGTTTTTAAATATTCTTTACAAAATATTTTCTAATAGGTATGTTTGTCATATTATTCTAAACACTCTTCTTATTTTGATATGACGTTAAAGATAAGTTTGCAGTTAACACTCATCAGATATGTTGAAAATAATTCTATTATTACTACTAAAGTTAAAATGTTATATCAAAATGATATCCTTGTGGATAGAAAAGCTCTAGAGAGAGAGAGAGAAAATAAGATAAATAAGTAGAATAAGAGAGAGAGAGAGAGAGAACTAACTTTTGAGATATTAGGGTCGTGTTAGATATATATTTAAATTTAATTAATAAGCATTAATGGAGATTGAATAAAAGGTTCCCACAAATGTACCAACTGACGATACGGGTAAGATCCAAAATAAAAAATAAAATTGAAGTATTGTACCCGTGGCAAGGAAGATAAAATAGAGTAAATTAATTAATAGTTTATGACAGTAATATGTGAGATATTTGTTGTAACATGATTTAACATATATTGTAACATATTATAATATTTATTGTTATGAGTTACAATTCTATCAGATATTAAAAAATAAGTCAAATATTTAATAGAGATTTTTAATTAATTTATCATATAAAAATATCTATTTGTATAACCGTGATAATTTAGTTGTATTTGGCTTTGACCATTCTGTATGCTGATTGTGAGGAGTCCAATTTTTTTCTACAATTAATATTCCATACTCGACGAGCCAAACAAAGTAAACAATTGCGTAAGGTAGGGCCTAAGAGTTGTTGATATTATATATGTACTCTTTAAGTAATGGTTCTGGTAGCTAGGGTGCCGATTTGATTGGTCGAGTAAAATTAACATATAAGAAATATTTTCCACCCGACCACAGGATAAAAAATTACATGTAAATTACAAATCTCACACTAACGCCCAGCAAATTAGAAACGAGTTCGAACAATCCACGTTGATATTAAGCATTTCCCTATATATATATATATATATATATAAGGAAAAGGTGGCAGTGGTGGTTAAATGAGAGGGTAGTGGGGATGGGAGGCATAGTCAGATAACGATAACAAAGTGTTGACAAATCATGTTGGACCGACGTGACGACGCGAATCGCCATATTAAACAAAGCGACGCATGGCGGGAGGTGGTTTCATCATGGCTACGCACGTCGCAGAGTTGACATTTTTTTTATATGTTTCCATCCGAAAGCATTTCACATGTAAAACACACATGTTTCATTCGTATAACAGCAAGCAACAAAGAGAAAGGCTGATTGTTTGGGCTGCAAACGGGTCAGGTTCGAAATAAAAAATACAGATTCTGATAACTGAAATATGATTCCGATTTCGATAAAATCGAAATGGTTAATTCTAATTCCATTCCGATTCCGATAACATTACCGGAACCGAAATTTCGATAAATTAAGGTGTTTACCATAATTTTACCTTTTGAGTTTATGATAATTTATCGAAATAACCGATGCCGATGCCGATTCTGATTATTTTTCAATTCCGATTCCGATAGCTTATCGGAATATCCGATACCAATTCCGATAAGCTATCGGTATCATTTTCCGATTCCGAAACCGATAATTTTTATCAAAATCGGGTCGGAATATCAGGTTCCGTTTACACCCCTACTTATTGCACTTACACATTACACTTAAAGTGTAATGTGACTAGACAAAAACCCATGTGGCACCCCTCACATGAGGAGTGATAAAGTGACAATTTAATTGTTAGATGCCACATGAGTTTGTTGCTTAGTCACATTGCACTTAAAGTGCAATAAACCTTTCTCAACAACAAATTTTTACTTAAATGACAATGTGAAAGTACAATAAACCTTTCTCAACAACAAATTTTTACATATGTTGCATGCATGCTTCTCAATTGACGAATAAACTGCAAATATCATTGAGGAAATGGAAGAAGAAGAAGAAGAAAAAACCACATTTAGCGTCCATTATCTGTTGAAATTGTGCCAAATGGGACAATTCAAAAATAGACTTGTGTTTATATAGTGTGATCTTCCTCTCCTCAACACCTAAATTTTGGAAGTGAGTTTTTGCATGGTATCAAAACACATCTATCCCGATTGCAAGCCCCACATCTACATAGTGTGGCCTTCCTCCTCTCAACACCTAGGTTTTGGGGGTGAGTTTTTACAGTATCCTAGATGATACATTTAAATTACAATTTCCTTGTTAGTACAATGCTTTGGTTCACCAAAACCCAGAATATCCACATGCATTGTTGTTGAGATCCCTTTTCCCATTTTTTGGAAGGTGTCGTTGCAGAGTTCTCTTGCATCGTTTGGAAATGTGTCTTCCATGTCTTCAGTGCATAAGTTAGGACCTAAAAATTTAAACAATTTAATCAGAACATGGAAATAATGCCTGTAAGAGAAAAATCACCATAAGTAATAACAAAGTTGTTTCCGATGCCTTAGAAGTTTGAACCTTTTACAGAAAGGCATCATCTTGAAAAGAAGGCAAGCTGGTTGTAGTCCAAATTATTTTCCAGAATGCTTGTTCAGATGTTTTAGGTCTCTCATTAAAGTTTGGAGACGCTTTCAGCATGACAACCTCCCATCCAGCTATGCTGCACATTTTTGTCCATGTAGTGGAATGGAAAAATGACCAAAATCCTCCTCTTACTTCACTGATCCTCACTTTATGTTTGTCTAACTGTTGCTTTCTCAAAATTTTACTAAAATGAGATGGAAATGCAGTCTCTTTGGAGATTCCTAGTAGGAGTCGTACTTGAATCCCAAGCAAGGTTTACTCAAAGAAAGTCATAGGGAGGAACTAAGGGTTAGAAATTTAGAGCAACTCAACAAAGATGACATCATGATGCTCATATAAAATATTGGACCACGGCTTCAGTCCAACACAAAGGGTTTGAATTGCCGACAAACTTTGACATAATGGAGCATGCTCACCTTGTGAATAGTCCTCAGCTATTGTAGTAGTCAAGTGCCCCATGACCCCTTCAGTTCCACATTTCTGTGTCCCCATGGAAATGGCTCCATCCACAAGTGCAGTGCACAAATCTGTTGAAGTTACTATGTCATTTAGAAAAAAAAAGAAAAGAGAAAGAAAAGAATCATAATCATACACTTTGTTCAGTTGACACCCTAGGCTTTTCAAAAAAGCAACATTCAACAAGGTTTGGGTGTTTGAAAGAAATACTTTCTTTACTGATACCTTCCTCCAAATGCATTCCTGGATAGCACAGCGTCAGCTGAGTAAAAGTTGTGCATGCTAGAACCCCGCTGTGATGATTCCCATGTATAATCTAAGCTGAACACAATCTTCTAGAGTAATGAAGTTGTATTCAAGATTCCTTGCCCCCTCTAGACTAGTTTCTAGTCTGTTAAGAAATACAATGATTGCCTACACAGCATGTCACGGTGGAAGATGAATAATGAAGACATGAACATCTCTCATCCACCCAGCTTCAGAGCTCTAGCCAAATCTTTTGAAGCTTCGAGACAGAATGTTTGAAAGTGTAACCAAATCATCCTACAACCAAAAAAACAATAATAAATTTTAAAACGAATGATGCCAAAAGTCTATATTATTGGCAAGTCGCAGAACTGTATAATTGTCTGCCAGATGTTTACTCCTCAACTGAGAAGTGGACAGTTTGCAGAGAGGGTCAAGCAATAAAATCATTATGTTAATAATTCACAAAAGTAGGTAAATGAACATGTCTGCTCAAGGTTATCCCTGAAACAAATTGTCAAAAATCTTGATGCAATAGATACACAATGCACAATTCATATAGGACTGCAGCTCTGCATGCTGAAAGAAGAAGAAATGGTGGCAGTCTGTGGCTTGGGGGTTCTTGCGTGGGGAAATGAAGAAGAAATGGTACAGTGGCAGAAGAAGAAAGAAGAGGAAGAACATGGTGCCAGCCCTCTAGCACAGCAGGAAAGGTCGGGTTTCTCATTCTTACAGGGGAAAAAAGATATGACATTTTTTCTTTATTGATCCATTCATTAAGACTCAGAGAGTACAGGTCCTTTTTTTATAACATATCCTATGAAAAATAAAATTGACAACCTACCGACTCTTAAGACATGACCTAACTAAAAGTGAAAAGGTGCATGAGAATTGCAAAAAAGGTAAAATTGAAACACCATCATGTTCAACATTAATGACATCCAACTGCTGATGTAGCTGATTGCACTCCTGTGTCATAGACTCTCGTCCCCCATAAATGGAAATATCCTAAGCCCACATGCCAAGAAAAACCCTTTGGAAAGACGACTCCTATATTCTACCCCCCCTCCAGCTGGTGATATCTTCTTCTTCCCTGTGAAAACCTCTTCTTCTGTGTTCTCTATCCAATAACGGCAGAGACTCTGTAGAGCCCAACTTCTAATCATTCATGAAACATAGAAGAGGAAAGAATAACAATAAGTGAAATGAAATAACCAGCTCAATGCTTTAAACAACTTCTCCTATAGATCACCTTTTTGCTGTCTGATTAGTGCTTGACCAGAGAGTCTGGGACCCTGGTCACAGAAAGCTAAGAGATTATTGCAGCTGATTACAAACACACGTCTGATTTTTTTTAAATGAAATGCTCAGGAAAATGATTTACTGCTTTTCCATTTGCAGGTCCATACTACAATTTTATGGTTAATGCAGTGGTGTACATGAATAGGAATCTCCTTTTCTGAAAGTATCCAATCCCTTCCTCCAAATGGACCAAGCATGCTACTGTCGGCACATAAGAAATTGCTAACCCAAAAACCCCAAATTCTAAAAAAAAAAATCCAAAAAGAACCCAAAAACACCCATTTCCCAAACCCAAAAAACTCCAAAATTTCCTGAAAAAACCCAAAAATCCCAAAAAAATCCCCCCAAATGGGGCACCTCAGCCCAACCGTACCTCTGGTTGGGACCCAACCAGAGGCACCTCCGGTTGGAGACGGTATCTCCGGTTGGGGCTCCAACCGGAGCCTCCCCCTCCACCCATTCCAAACTGGAGGACCCCCACCAACCGGAGGGGGGTGCCTCTGGTTGCACCACCCAACCGGAAGCACCCACCTCCCCGCCCCCCCCCCCCCCCTCCAAACTGGAGGGGGTGCCTCTGGCCCTCCTCCTCTTTACACCCCCCCCCCAACCGGAGGGGGTGCCTCCGGTTCCCCCCTCTCCTCTCCAAACCGGAGGTGGGGGGGCTCCAGTTGCACCCCCAACCAGAACCGGAGGTACCCACCTCCGGTCCCTGCTCCTCTTCACCCCCCTCACCTCTATAAAAGGGAGGGGGGTGTTAGCTTGGAGGGGATGGTTCCCCCCCTCTTGAAACCGGAGGGGGTGGGTCTTCCTCCCCATTTTTTTGGTCTTTTGGCCCCCCATCTCCAAGGGGTCTTCTCCCCCATTTTTGGAGGTCTCTCCCCCATTGTTTGAAGGCTACCCCAAAGGGGTTTAGAGAATCCGATGGCCATTTGTGAGTATTCCATACTCAAAATTCGGCTATTGACATGTACTCGAGCCCTCTTGCTTGATCTCAAACTCCATGAAATCTACGTCTATTTACTTGATTCTTGTTTCTATCATGTTTAGAATACTGTTAGCAACGTTTTAAAAATTATTTCGTGATTTTTCATGTGTATACATCGAGATATGAGCGATTTACCTCGGATCTGTCATTAGTGTGTTCTCGGCCTAAGAACGCGCCGCTCCCATGCGGCGCAACCAGGTCGCGTCCCAACGATGCGGCGCGACACTATCTTTAGATCGTGTTGGCCTTGTTGGGCGCATCTTGAACGTTTCGGCCCGACTTGTCGCGATCTTCAGATCGCGTCGGCCCCTTGTCAACACCTGACCTGATCGCGTAGGCCCTTTCAACACCCGAGCTGATCGTGTCGCCACGACCGGACGCGACGAGAACCACGTCGTCGTGTCGGCTTGTCAGCTGCAACCCAAAACGCGTCGGCTTGTCAATTGCGACCCAATTGTGTCGCCCTGACCCGTCGCGACAAGATCAAGGCCGTCGCGTCGGCCCAGTGCGTCGTGACATGATCGCGCCGCTGGCCGACATCGCAACCTGACTGTGTTTTTCCAGAAACCGGAGATATGCCTTTTTCATGCTTATTTCACCCTATTGTTCACTAATAATCCCTTTTAATTACTGTAATGAAGGCACTAATGTTATTTAATGTCAACCATGCTATAATCCTCTTTTAAAAGACATGTACACGATCTTTATTCGCTCTCTCTTGATTCTCTTTCACATGTACACACCAAAACCCTAACTTTCTATCATGTCATGCTCAAGAAATCACTTCATAATATATCTGGTAAAATATTGAATTTATTTTTAAATGATACCTTTTTAATTAAGGACTTGTTTAAGTTTTTCTATCGTTCGTTTTGGGATACCGTTATCGAAACTCCTCTGCCTTCGAGCACTCAAGGCAAGACAAGCAATGCTTTCTATACAAACTTTTCTTGACTTGGATGGACTCTCTGTTTGGGAAGACTCCTATTCGGACTAGGTAATCCTTGTTCAAGACCTCCGTAAAACTCCTTGGCTACAGCATACATCCATAGCCGACGGGCAGGTTGTACCATCAATATCTATATACCCTTAGAGATCGGCATGATCCAACGGCCTTAGAGTTTCCCTCTCTCATTGAGATCACACTGGACCTCTGGACTGTGTTCATAAGCACTGCCAGCTGATGGTTAGTGATTCTACCAGATTGCCAACACACAATCATACGTGTTGCGCAACCGTTACTATCACCTATTTAACGTCGTTTTATGTGCGTTGACCTATAGTGTGCATGAGTTCCATTATGTAGCACCTTACCTCAGCTATGATCGTGGTTTATGTTTGAGTGGGGTGTTACACAATTATTATTACCCAAAATGTGGTGATAAATGTTTGCTCTCACTCACAAGTGTATGCTATAAGTTGGACAATTTTTTCAGTGTCTGCTGCTTTTATGATTTTTTTTAGTCATAAAGAATGGTTATGAGCCATGGGACCAACATGAGTACATTTCCAGAATTTTTATCTTTATCAAAATAGACAAGGTTAATGTGATACCATTTTTTTTACTTGAACTTCTTCATTTTTGAGACGTTAGATCAGGGCTTACCTTCCTCTCCATCCGAATTGAACATACTCAGAATGATAGGCACCTAAACATGAAAATGAACCAATCTACTCAAATCACATGTTCATGAACAGTTTGTCAAAGAACTGTCTCATCTACTAGTCCTATCTCTACTTATACCAGGTAAAGAGGGAAAAGGAAAGCACTAAACAATAAAATGCACTGTTGCTTCTGGACACCACAGACTGCCATCCTCCAAGAGGCCAAGAGGTTTTAACATTGAGACAAGGGTTGCCAGCCAGGCAGAGGGCGGCAGGAGAAGAGGAATCAAGGGAATGCCCTTTCTTTTGGTGGTGGCGGTGCGTTTGTTTGTGTGTATCGGGAGGGGGGGGGGTGTTGGAATGGTGTATATGCCTATGACTGTGTGGCAGGGGGCTCACCTGGGCCTTATTCTAGCAGGAAAGATTGCCCCTTTCCCAAAGCTTGGGGAAAAAGAACCAAAGGAGAGGCCTTCAGAAGCAGCATCCAGCATCCACTCCTCAGGAGTAGATAAACTGAGTCCAAGTTGGCTCCTAGCACGGTGACAATATTCAACTTGATGTCAGACCACTTGTAATAATCTTGCACTGCAGTATGGACATAGATACAAGATCATTTTCTTTATGAAAACCCTCAAGCATCCTATTTAATAACATCTGATCAGGAAAAATGCCAGCTTGCGACATCATATTGAAGAAAATCTTCACATAATTCATATGTTGTCTTTTGCACAATCGATTGACCACACCAGCAAAATCCTTGAGTGAAATCTCAAAACCAGCTCGTATCATTTTATCAAAAAGTAGTACAGCTTTACATGGATTTCCCATTGCACATTGTGCTTTGATGAGTGTGGTGAAGGCAAATTTTTTTAACCTTACACCCTTCTCCAACAACGTGTCCACAAGTGTCTCTGCCATCTGTAGGCAGTGTGTGGTGCAAAGGGCATCGATGAGTATATTATATACAACAGGAGTGGGCTGAAAACACTTGGACATTTCATCATGCAATGTAAAGGCTCTTTCTATGTCCTTAGCTTTGCAAAATCCTTGGATAAGTGTATTGAATATTATTTCATCGGCAAATATGCCCTTTGATTGCATGTCGCCAAGAATGGAAAGTGCTTTTTCAAGCATACCTGCCTCACAGAGTCCTTTTATAACTACACTGTACGTCACAACATTGGGCATGACTGCATTATCAACCATTTCATCAAACAACTGAATCATAGAATTAACATCACACACCTTGCAGTAAGCATCCATGAGGATTGTATAAGTGACTGTGTTTGGAATCAACCCTCGAAACTTCAAGGTTCCATACAATGCTTTAGCCTCAACAAGTTCTCCACCACGGCAAAATCCATCAATTAGGGAATTGAAAGTAACAACAGTGGGAGAAATGCCATATTCTATCATTTCTCCATATAATGAAAGAGCACTATGAAGATCACCTGCTTTCACAAACCCATCCATCACAGCATTATACAGGATAACATCCACTGACAGACCCATAGTTACTAGACTCTCCAAGTAATGTCTAGCTTCTAGCAACATTCCCTTCTTACAAAGAGCCAAAACCACTGATAGATGATTAAATGAATTTGGCATGATTCCTTTTGTGCACATCAGCTTGAATACCTGTAGTGCCCTACCAACTTCTCCTAGCTTACAACAAGAATGGATTAAAGTGGAATAAGCAACATGATCCAAGTCCAAACAAAAACAGTGAATCTCACGAAGCAGTAGCTCTGCTTCATCGTTTAGACCCCTTTTGTACAGAGCATGCAGGAGAATGCTGTAAGTGAAAATATTCAACTGAAAACCTTTTGCAAGGATCTCCTGTTTGAGCCTCAACCCTTCATTTATATTGCCATGCTGGAAGTGTCCAATCATCAATATTCTATAGGTCTCATAGTCTGGACGAAGACCATTCATGACCATCATCTTGAAGACCTTCCAAACCATATGCAGCATCTGATTTACACAAAGACCCTTAAGGAGACTGTTGCATAATAACATGTCGATCTCGATACCTCTCTTCCCCATGTCTTCAGATAAGCCCAGTGCTTCCTCCAAGGAAGCTTCCAAACATAACGCATGAATCAGAGGACCATAAGTGTACTTATCAGGAATAAGTCCACATTTAATCAACATAGAGATAAATGACTTGGCAATTGGTAAAGACCCTAGCCTACAGCATCCAGCTATTAGGATGTTGAAGGTGACAATGCAGGGTGTGAGCACTCCAATTCCCCTCTTGTCTTGGAAAAATGACACAGCATCCTGCAGCCTCCCTTGCTTGCAAAGATGACTAATAAGTACATTGTGCATGTAGTCACTGCAAGGAAGGCCCTCCGCCTGAATCACTCCATAAAGATCCCAAACAGCATCAGTGTTTCTTAAGCTATACATCAAACTATCGTAAGTGAATATGGAAGCTTGCATCCCTTGATTGTTCATCTTACTAAGGGTAAAAAATGCATCATGGGGCATCTCAAGACTGGCATATACATCTACGAGAACATCCCATAAAAGATCATCATGTTCCCATCCTCTGAAATACCTTAGCGATTCACATATGGAAGATGCTGAACCTGAACCTGAGGGACAATGAAACAGACCAATTGATGAGCAAGAAGATTAATCTCAGAGAAACCCTAGCTCAAATATAAAAAAGAAAGTTCCTAGTACAGTTCAAAGAGATTAATAATGGGTTACATCATGGGACTAATGATAGTGGCAGCTACCCATTTATCTGAAAAGAATAATCCGGTGAGAAAGATTAATGTGGAGCCGCCACAGAGCAGCTACTACTATATGTGGGGGCTGAGGAAGGAATAAACTAGACTAGTCCCATATTAGAAAATAAATAGGAGAACGTTACTAGATTATATATGTGAGGTTATGGTTGATAATTTAGAGAGATAAAACCGTGCAGGCTTCACTAAAAGTGAATAACATCTCAGAAGGGTTGGATTGGGCTGTGACATTAATAACACAACCCTCTTTTTTAAGGAAAGGGAGAAGAGAGTGCAATGCGATGAAAGCGCGGACCTTTCTTGCAAGATAATTAGGAAATGATGACAGAAAACAATTCCCGGATTGGAAAACAGGGTAAGAATGCACCTCCACCTTCTTTACCGACCAACAGCCGCAACTCGTCCTTGAGCTTGCCCACCTTCCCGCACCTCGCCAAAGCGTGGCACTTGGCCAGCAATGAAAGCGTAGAGGACTCGTGAACAGAGCGCGAGGAGCTACCCGCCGGTTCCCCGTCCCTTAGCACGCCGGCGCAACCACCCTCGCCGCCCACCCGGGCCTCACCTTGAACCTTGTCCATGTCCAAATGGTAACGCGATAACGAGAAAGATGGGGACACCCATCTCTGGTCCCTGTCTCCAAATGCCGGCGCGTCCCCCTCGAGGCGGTTGTCTCCCGGTGTCGGGGCGCCGGAGGAGAAGTCGTACGCCGCTGCAGCGGCGGAGGAAAACGAGGAGGGACGCTTGGGGGCATGGAGAGGACGGAGGGTAGAAGATTCCTGTGGGATGCAGGTGAGCCTCCACCGCCGCGGCAGCATGGGGGGTGCGGGTTCGGGGGTGTCGGCGGCGGCAGTGTGTTTCTACCCGGAGGTGGCTTATTACTTCACCGGTTTGTTCCCCTCAGTGCCTCAGCTCTCTTCTTCTGGCGGCCGACGGCCGTGTCGGGGGCAGGACAGGACCGCCGGTTTGACCATCCCCGGTTTTTTTACCGGTTCGACCTCCGGTTTAAACCTGGGGAAGGGTTGAGTAGTTTCACATACGAAAAAGTGTCCATCCATACAACCCCTTAAAATACAACCAAATTATGTTATCAAGGTCTAGTTTTTTTTTTTTTTTGGAGAAAATTAACTAAAGATCAAGGTTGGCCAAACGGCATCCGAGCCGTGACACAGTCGGGTCACCCCAATAGGGTGATCGGGACGTATCGTAGCGGCACGCCGCGGTATGCCACAAATCGGTACGGTCCGATCCGCAGCAACCCTATTATTATTATTATTTTTAACTTTCCTTCGTACATTCGGTGCATGTAAGGGGTTTAAATAGTGTCTAATGAAATAAAATTCAAACATAAGTTAATTAAGAGATGATAAAATATGGTAATTTTAGTTTAATTTTTAAAATTAAATTTTCGTCAAGTAAAAATTATTCCAAAAATCATTTGATCGACTTAATCTCAACATCTAAGGGATCTAAATGATGTCCAATTGAGATAAAATTTTTAAATATAAGTTAATTGAGAGATGATACGAATTGTAGTAATTTTAGTTTAATTTTTTTAATTAATTTTTTGTCAAGTATAAATTGTCTAAAAAATCATTAGGTTGACTTAATCTCAACATCTATGTATCAATAATTTCTGATATTTATATTTTTAGAATCAAAATATTTTTCTAATAATTATGATGAATTCAGATTTAACTTTATTTTTAGAACCGAATGTTGTCCCGTCGAAAGACGCACAATCAAAGATAGTACCAGAATTATATTAATAATATAAAATATTTTAAAATTAAAGATAATTATATTTTATATAAGTGGTCATGTCTTACGTATAATTTACTATCTCTTTAAAATTTTTAGTGTCATATTATATTTATTATAAATTTTAAGACATTACAGTTTTGTTTATAAGATCGGATCAATGGTGCTTCCTATTCATGTGGTTAGATGAGCATGTCCACAACTTTTATGAAGAGCCCAAAAATTAGATCACCATCTTCAGGCTGTAGAGAGGTCACATTTACTACTGGTCTGGATCACGATATGAGAGAGAAGGTCGAAAATAATTTACTGTATCTTTAAGTACATACATTATTTGATATGATTCCAGTTAGAGCTTGTAGAAGAAGTCGTGGAAAATAACTTTCATGAAGAAGTCTCGAATATGCAGATCATGATATGAAAGAGAATGTGAAAAATAATTTGTTATAACTTTGGACACAAAACCACCAATCGAGGTGATTCCACTTTGAGAACGAAACTTAAGAAGAGTAGAACAATTTTGATGAAAACCTCATGAGCAAATCAACCCTTTTTCAGGCTATAGAATGTATGATATCCTTGATGGTTCTGGAAGATATGAGAGAGAAAGGGTGCAGTGTTGAGAATGACTTCTCCTCTGGTTTTGAGGCGATGTGGTTGGTGAGCAGAGTCTCCAGGAGTCTCTTCACGTGGTGGTAGCTTTCTCCTATCCTATATAATCCTAAAATGTGTTTAAGAGAGAGAGAGAGAGAGAGAGAGAGAGAGAGAGAGAGAGTCCAATCTCAAGTTAGAGAAAGAGTTCATACATGAGTTAGTATTCTCCTATCAAATAAGCATATTTCTCACTGTATTTCAACGGTACAGTATGCTACCATACCGTACCACAGAGAATGTGGCACGGTCAATTCGGATGGTACAGCGAACCATACTAGAGATAGTGTCATTTTTATCACTCCATTTTATTACCCACAAAAGACTGAGTGTTCAATAACTTTATTAATAAGTTTCATATAGAGGTAGCCCTAAAGAGGTGATTTTGTTTTAACACATCAAAGGAAAAACTTGCTATATGTTTGCTATATGTTGACAAGGAGGTGGAACAAATCTAATAGAAGAAGCATTAGGACTTCGCGTTATTAGGTTCAAATAAAAAATTAAATTTGTTTGATTTTATTTAAAATTTTTTCGATTCAATTTAATTTTATAAGTTGTTAAATCGGGTCGAATTGAATAATCTAAATATATTAAAATTATTTCATTTATTACTAATATTATATAAATATATATATTATAAGTATTAAAAATAATTATATACATAATTTTAACTATATATATTAACATTATCATCATTTCAAATAAATAAATATTAATAAAATATTTATATTTAAATTAATATAAAAATTCAATTTCAAGTGAATCGAATTAAAACAATTTTGATTTAATTCGATTTGAGTTGAGGAGGGGGTTCAAATTATCAAAAAAAATTAGGCTAAACCATACGTGCGGATTCGTCCAGAATCCTAAGAAGCACAAACCCCAGATCCCAATTTGAAAAAAAATCCCAAAGAGAGGAAAAATTCAAATCAGATAAAAAAAAGAAAGAACAAATAAAAAGAAGACCTAATTAATCATAACATATTGTCAGCGTCAATGTGAACTCAAGAGCTCTTTTATCATCTTCACATTTTACGAATTCATGCTAGCCCAATCATGAATGACTGTAAACAAGACATCTATTATTTTAAGAAAAATCATGTATACCTAGAGATGTCAATGGGTCGGGCCTGGATCGGGCCTTGCTAGGCCCGGCCCAGGCCCGGTTTTTTAAAAGCCGGCCCGGGTCCGGCCCAGGCCCGGGGGTAGGCCCGGTATGGGCGGCCCGACCCAGCCCAAAAAAAGTTCGGTTAAGCTCGGCCTGGCCTGAAAAATAAGAAAAATATTATTTTTATTCATATAATATATAATTTTAATATATCTACTATAATATATCTATAAAAATAATATATATTTTACTTATATCTATATTAACATTTAACTTATAAAAGATTATATTTTTAAGTAGATTTATGGTAGAAAAAATACATATAATTTTTATTCTATATATAAATTTTATATTTAATATAAATTATATTTATATTTTTCGAGCCGGCGGATCTACCGAGCCGGGCCTCACAAATCCCAATGCCAAAAAATTTTAACAGACTCATTTTTCCAGCCCAAATCGGTTAAAACCGGGCCGGACTTCCGGGCCTCCGACCCGGCCCGGCCCAATTGACACCCCTATGTATACCTCAGAAGATACCCACATTGAGAGAGTTGATGGTGCTATGATTTGACAACACCCTAACAACACCACAAGCCTCTTCTTAGAGGTGAATAAATATTACAATATCTTCAAAGATATAGGATGAAGTCATGGATATGCATCCCATTGGCTCCAAATGCAACTAATAGGGGAGTAGCCAGCCAAGGGAGGGATAGATGAAGGGATCAATAGTTTTTTGGATAGATGAAGGGATCAATAGTTTTTTTTGTGTGTGTGTTAAATCAAAGAACGTGACAAGGGAAGAATGAACATGAGATATTTTAAAAGTCAAATTAATTAAGAGTCTTTAACTGTAACATGAAAGTTCTTACCGTAATAGAACTTAACGTATATTGTAACAGAATATAATATTTACTGTAATGAGTTATAATTTTATTAGATACTAAAAAATAAATCAAATATCTAACAGATATTCTTAATTAATTTATCCTATTTTAAAAGAGAAATATTTAGTACCATACAAGAAAGATAATAAAGATTTTGGAGGGCAATCCACGTCACTTTTGTTACCCCTTTTGAAAGACACTAAATATTACTCATTCTAAACTAGTTACTCCAAGGAAAAATTAATACAAACGCGGCGAGATGAAATGGTGGGACAATAATAATAGGGATGGGTTGGATGGAGGAGTTGCATCTAACTTTCAAAAGAAAGGGGTTGGTTGCTGAGCAATGAGCTCCTCCAACTGTAGTTGAATATTATTTCCTTCTCTTAAAAGAGAAGCACCTTCTTATAGAAGGCCTAACTATAAAAATTTTAACCCACAAAAAGTACAATTTCATTTTGGTTGCTACGCCTTGGGTAGAGATGGGTTAACTTTTTTATTTTTGTTTTTATCAACTCTCTTCTTTGACTCTACTTATTTTTATTAAGAAAAAAATAAATTTTTTTATGAGATATATAATAAAATAATATTTAAAATTTAATAATATTTTTAAAAAAATTTCTAATTTTTTTAACCATCTCTATCCCACCTTTTGAGTTGGGGTAGAGTTACCCCTAGTTAAAGGGGCTAACCAGGGGTACCCCTGGTTAGTGGGATTTCCCTTGTGAAAATGAAAAAAAAAGGGACTAAACATGGATACCCCACTTTAACTAGAGATAAAATGGACAGACAAGTAAAGAGCTCCTACTTAAAAGGAAATACTTGTTGCCGATAAAATGGGTAATAATATTACTCATCCCGACACAACTAGTCTCTATGTTTGGTATTTAGATAGACCGGAGATAGAGTAACCTCATTTTATCTCCAATCTATTCAAACTCCAAACATAGCTATCTCACCTCTCCCAATCTAAGCCATAGAGAAGACAATGCTACTATTAACCCAGGGGAATTAAAAAAATGTTATTTCCACGTACGTATGCTCAATAAAGTATCTTATTCTTTGTTGCACATATTTATTATGCTTATGACAGCATATGTAATTTAGATAAATGAAGGTGATATCTATGAATTTTAGGATGTGAAAGTTAATAACTTTTAAACTTTAACTTAATCTTACATAGCATGATATCTTCAAACAATTTTTAAAATATTTGAATTCCATAGAAGGACTACTTAGTAGGGGAAGGCCACAGTTTATTAATCTCTTGCACTTACACGCTATTAGAGTCTGATCCTTTGACGTTGTGATTGCCGGTCGAGTTAGCGTGCCGGCCACTTTGATAATTTGATAATAAGATAAAGAGAGTTATCTCCTATTTATCATCTTGATAAGTAAAAAAAAAAGCATTTTGATAACTGAGATAAATTATACTAAAAATAAAATGATATAATCTGAATAATTGAATATTAAACAGAAATAAAACTATTGGGATAAAACCTATACACCCTATTAAAGTAGGTATTTTAGGAGATAGTGAAAGTCATTTTACTATTCCACCATATCTAAGGTACATGAGAATTCACACATAAGACATTTAATACTACTTTCTCTACTATATACAAATTTGCACCAATTTATCATAGATTATCCTTATCTCCACAATCGTCAAAGTCACATAAACGAGGGATAAACGGAGATAACAAAATGAAGTTATCAAAACAAAAATATGACTAAAGAGGAATAAACTTTACTAAGAGGTACCGAGCAGAGGCCTGTTCGGTTATCGGGCAGGCTGTTCGATGTTCGATGCTCGGAAGCAGTGTGGGGCGCTCAACGCTAAATCATGCTTTGCTCGAACAGGTTGGTGGGCGTCCGGAGACGGCTCTTGGGAGCCCTTGGGAGCCTGGTGGTCAGAGTGTATTCGGAAGCCTTCGGCCATAGACGGAAGAAAAATTTTCAGTGGGGTCACTCCCTTTAGAAAATTTTTCAACCAAGTTAATGTAATGGAAAATTTTAGACTCATTAATAGGGTTTTGAAAATCCAGTGGGGTCACATGACCCCACTGGTTCTTCATTGGATCCGTCCATGCCTTCGGCTGAACCCGAGGAGCTCGATGACTGGCGCCCAGACGTCCTTCTGAGTCATGATGGGCCACGATAGACCTGCTGATCTAGGGGGCTAGAAATAGCATCCACAAATATTAAACAGGAATAAAACTATTCGGATAAAATTTATACACCCTATTAAAGTAGGTATTTTAGGAGACAGTGAAATTCATTTTACTATTCCACCATATCTAAGGTACATGAGAATTCACACATAAGATATTTAATACTACTTTCTCTACTATATACAAATTTGCACCAATTTATCATAAATTATCCTCATCTCCACAATAGTCAAGTCACATAAATGAGGGATAAATAAAGATAACAAAATTGAAGTTATCAAAATAAAAATATGACTAAAGAGGAATAAACTTTACCCAATTACCGATCCCTAATATAACTTATCCGATTATGAAAATGACCTATAAGTTATATGCATATTTTACTGCTTATATATGTAGATGGAAAAGAGTAAACTTGGCACCCATCATCTCTTCTTTAGATGGAGAGGACGAACCAGGAGTAACATGATTATTCAAATCAACGAAGATGCTCCCCTCTGTAACTTACATTCAAGAGTTGAACGTGAAATACCATAAGAATTTTATGTTGAAATAAAAATACCTATTAAATAATATTATAATAACATGTATTTGAGTGATACTTGCTCCACACTATGGACGCGGTAAAAAAGTTGATTGACTGATTCAACTTCCATGTAATTAGGTCATATATGAGAATGGTAAGCCCCAAGGACCAGACATTTGATCTCTTATACTATAAAGATACATCTCATCTTGTACCTTGTCACATCCATGCAGACCAGTTGCAACACACATCAGTCTTCTTTTCACCACTATCTTGTCTCTATTGTCTTATGAAAACAGTGGGATGGCCAAACAAAGAACTTATTTCTATGCTCTTATTCCATTCATGGAGGGGCAGAAGGCCTAGACGATGAGCTTGCCAATGAGAACTCAACAAAAGGAAACAAAAATCGAATGAACTGTGATTGTGTAGAATTGCCAAGAGCAAAAACTGTACTCAGTACACAGACTCTCGCCAACGTGAGATTTGGGGAAGGGACAATGTCTGCAATCTTATCCTGTCAAATTGAGAAGTTGTTTCAAATTTGTGACCTCTAAATCACACGGTGGCAACCTTACTGTTGCTCCTACGCCCGCCCGTCGTTCAAATTATCGAGAGCATGGATCAATACTACGACGTATCGATCTCCTTTGCTTTGGGATCCTCATCAAAACCCAACGTTTTCAACCACTGCGTTTGATCACAATAGTTAGGCAGCATCTAGCAAGTGCGACGGCGCAAAAACCCCAACCAACTTATTAGAGTTAGACTATGTACCCACTCCACCAGCCATTACATAATTGGAGGTCCTTGAACATACATCACAAGACTGGATCTACTCCACATCCTTCCAGCTACCAACTCAAGGGGATGCCACACGTAATGTCCGTCGACCATCCACAGCAGTTGCCTCACCAAGTAGAGAAACCAGTTGGATGATCTCCACACCAGGAGCTGAAGAAATGGTGTCATTTGCTAGCCATATTTCTTCTGGCCTCTGATCTTGTAAATCCTTGCACGCTTGATTATGACAGACAGAAAAGACGAGAAGAAGAACCCCACGACACAAAACTGTTGCAGCACATTGATCTCACTGCTGCAGTCACATTTGTAAATAATATATAGCTCAACAGATAGCCACATCTGCATGTGAGTAATTCCCCTCCAGTTTATGACATGTTAGATTCCCGACGACTTTCGCAACCAGGGCAGTTGTGCAAGCTCTCATGGATATAGATATCACAATCGAGGCAAAAATGTTGGCCACATTTTGGACAAGAAACATGGAAACTGGATTTGCTACCTGCACATGGTGGAAGGAAATAAGTTAAAGGCTACATCAATGATGACTAGTATGAGAGTTGAGAGGCACAAGCAGTGAAATGGTAACCTCCTAGAATATCTGGGAAATATGTCAAAACTCTATGAAGATGATCTAAGAGGCTGAAATGGTGAATGGCCACTTGACGTTGGGGCCAAGATCATGCCAACGGGTGGCTATACAAGCAATTGCCCATTTCGGGGTTACCTCTTCCAGACATTAGGTGCTACCTTTCAAGAACTTACAAGCAAGGATGCCAATTTGCAGAATTTGAACATTTGATGCAATGGCGGTTCCCATGGTAGAACCAGTTAAGAAAATCCGAAGTGTTTCTGGAGACTAATGCAGGAAATTTCAAGTGATCCACAAAGATCAATACAAATATCCAGGCTAAAAAGCAAAAGACAACATCAGAGAGTCATCTGGAATTCCAGGCCTTTTGGAACATAAAAAGATTTTATTATTTGTCTAAGAAACTGAATACACCACCACCATCCTTCCTTGAGTAATCAACAATATTTTTAGTGAAAAAAATGGAATATCATGTTCTCGAAATTCCATGACCCATTAAAATTAAATCTGTACCATAACCATTAGGGTCGATTTCATCAGTCAATTTCCTCCAGATAATATTAAAATCTTGTCAAAGAAGCACATGAATCCCCAGGTTCTTCCACTAATCAAGGTTTTATTGTCATTGTGATAAAAAATTGTCAATGACTAAAATAAAAGCGCCTCAATGGATATCACTCCTACTATAGACTCAGATAACCAATTCTCCACACCTGAAACATCACATGTTTTTCCCTTTTTGGGTGGGGAGGGAGTTGACCGATAACCATATTCAAAGGAGATCTTTGATACGGGGGAAGAATTTAAAAGCAAGAAAATTTCCAAAGACAGAGAACAACAAAATTGTTGAGGGTGGGGGATGAGAATAGTGCTTAGTGCCATAGAATAGCATCAGGACAGACGGAGTCACAGAGGTGGTGTAAAATAAGTGTTCTTCACTAGGAATTGACAAAGTGGGGGAGACAAGGTATACATCAGTGATTATGAAGTGGCATTTCACCAAGGTTCAAAAACTCGGCCGGATCGGGATAGGATCGGCTGATCCGAGTCGGTTTTGGGCCGCCCGATCCCATCCGGGGTAACCCATCTGATCCTGGCTAGCGGATCGGGCGGGCTCGGCCGGATCGCCGATCCTGCCCCGATCCGCCACGGATCAGTCCGGATCGGGCCGATCGGTTCAAACGGCTAGTTTCAAACTAGCCGTTTGGGGGCGCTCCCCAACATAAACCCCACAAAGACCCCCATTATGCTCTAAACTCAAGTGTTGAGTTCTCCTCCCCTCCTACCAATCTTTGGGTATTCTCTCTCTCACTCGGGCGCTTTTTTACACTATTGCAAGGCGCATCTCATCTTTCACTCTCTTGCTCTTTGTCTTCGGGCTCTCTCTCACACACACACTCTCGGCCCGAACTCTTGGCTGCGATTGCTCTCTCTCTCTCTCCAGCCCAAATTTTTTTATTTTTTTTGTTTATTTATTTATTGTGTTCTAACTTATAAGCACCTTTCATTGCAAATTGCAAGACATATGTCATGGCCGCCGAAGGTGGTGCTCCCCAATCTTCAAGCAACCCTCCTAATGCTGATCTCACTTGGGCTCATTGTACCGTTGTAGACATAGGCCGAAGGAAGGTCCAATGCAAGTATTGTAACCGAGTCTTATCGGGCGGCGTGTGGCGTTTGAAACAAACAATATCTAGCAGGAATTAAAGGTGAGGTGGCACCATGTTCGAGAGTTTTTTCCGAAGTTCGAATACAATTTTACCAATACATGAAGGAGAATGAGACATCCAAAGCGAACATTACTAGAAGACGTCAAGAAATCCGAGAAGAGTTATCTGCCTCTCCTAGAAGATCCATAGATGAAATACATTTATCAAGAGGGAGACAAATAATTGATCTTGATGACGATGAAGAAAGTTAGTTAACTTAGTTTAATAAGTTTAGTTCAAAAACCCTCATTATATATTTTAATGTATAACATCATCAACAAGTTTTTTACATTATCTATCTCCTATTATAGAACAATTTCGTTGGGCATCGCAAGCAAGTCGAAGGTCTTTTGAGGAAGAGGACCATCTCCGATGTATTGGTCAACACCTAGGTGAAGATAGTGGCCATGCATCTTCTAGACAAGGAAGTTCAAGTGCTGGAATGAGCACAAATATACCTGAGGTTCCAGTAGATATCCCTAGAGACGGCGATCCTAAAATGGGACCATTGGACCCATTTCTCACCAAGCGGAGGGAGAAACAATCATCCATTTCTGCAGCCTTCAAGAATTTGAAAATATGCAAGGAGAAGATAGGAAGAGCGACGTCAAGATGGTTCTTCTTCAACAGCATACCGACTAATGCAGCAAAATGACCATATTATGAGTCAATGATCGAGACTATTGGTGAAGTGGGCAAAGGGGTAGAAGGCCTTACCTCTTATGAAATCTACAAGAAGTACTTGGACTTGGAGGTTGAGGACATGAAGGCATATGTTTCCACTTTTGAATGCATATGGGATGAATATGGTTGCACGTTAATGTGCGATGGATGGACAAGTATGTACAACACATGGGGTACGCTAATTGTTATTAATTAATAACACATAGGTTCTAATTTTTCTTATAGAATTGTGTAGACATTATACGAAGAAGTATGATAAACTTCTTAATCTACTGCAAAGCAGAGACTATTTTTGGAAGTCAGTAGACGCTTCTGGCAAGGTGAAGAATGCGGAGTACTTATTTCAGTTGATGGACAACATGGTGGAGGAGATTGGAGAGAAAAGAATAGTCCAAGTGGTAATGGACAATACATCGGCTTTCAAGTTGGCGGGCCAAAACTAATGGAGAAAACGGAACACTTGTATTGGGTTCCTTGCTCCGCGCACTGCATTGACTTAATGCTAGAAGATATTTGTGAAGATCTAATGGTAAAAAATGTAGTGAACAACGCAAGATTCATAACCACCTTCATCTACAATCACAACAACATATTGGACATCATGAGGATGCATACACATGGATAGGACTGATGGGAGGAATGAGAACTATGACAATGCCTCCGAAGTGTTGATCGAGGCAAAAAATGTAATCAAACGCATGCTACACAATGATGATAGAGCAATCATAGCATGCAAACAAATGCATGATTATAGACTTCAGCTCAACCACTTTGGTACTAGCACGGCACAAAGAGCTGCTCAGATTTTGAGTCTAGGTTAGAAGTTACTCATCATATTTTTTTGCCTCCGGAATGAGTTGGTTCTATTTTCTAAAACACTATACATACTTCATTTACAGCGGATTGATGGTTGGATCATGGAAGAACTTATGGATATGAAGACTTAGCATATGTAGCTATTCGGGTGTTAAGCCAAACAACCTCTGCCACAGGGTGTGAGAGGAATTGAAGCACATTTGGCTTGATCCACACAAAGCAAAGAAACCGCTTGAAATCTGCAGACTCTGCACGTCTTGAAAAGTTGGTATTTTGTCACTATAACATGAGATTGAAGCTTAACAATCTCCAATTACTTAGACAAGTTCAAGATAGAGAAAAATATAGAGCCTCGGGCCAACAACAAGTTGAAACAACAGCATCCGAGACAATAGATATGGAAGAAATTTTGAGGAGGAACATCCACTCCATGCATGGGTAAATGCAACCACTTCGGTTGAACCGAGTTCAACCCGCATGATCGTGCATGGGCTGAAGGTAGATGACCTTTACAATTTACATGCAATAAGACATTATAAGTTTTTTTATTTCTCATGTTAACATGTTTATGTCTCATTCAGGTGAGCTTGATGATGTGCCTTTGCTTCCGGAGTTTGAAACTCCTCCAGCCCCTAAACGCCAAAAGAATGTTGTGGGTGTAAGAGTAAGAGCAAGTAACGTGGCATTAACATTGCAGACTTGGAGACCATCGAGGAAGATAATGATGATGAAACTCCGGAGCCAAGCGATAATCTTGTATACCAAACTTCTAATGACTCTACATCGAAGACAAGTACTCCTAGTGAGGGCTCTGATCATGGAGGAGATATCAGCAGCGTACCGCCACCGACACCGCCACCAGACCCTATTGTATTCACTGGAGAGGAAGACTTCACCCATGCTACTCAAGATGAGCACCATGGAAGTAGGCAAGGGAGGGAAGAACAACAAACCTCAAGTCAACATTATACACGGAAGGGGAAGAAAGTGGCATCTCAATTCCAAGGGCAAGGCCAACGAGCATCCGAAGATTTGGGATACAATCCCAACTTCATTCCGCATAGATGGAATTGGTTAATGAAGAAGAAGAAGATGCAAGAGGAGTGGAAGCGTCAAGAAAAACTACGGATGGAGCTTGAGATCATGGAGCAAGCCTCAGAAACATCATCTTATGCTTCCATTGAAGGATACTACCAAGGGCAGAGAGGCTACTTGACATATCCTCAATACCCGGATGCATCATATTACACCGGAGGCGAAGCATATGCACAATCCATGGAGTTCGATTCGCATTCACATGACTCATATGGCTTATATCAAGTGCCGAAAATACCTGGATACACATCCATTACTATCATATATGTGAACACAAATGCATATAATCAATATTTGACTCAATATGAGACATATTACCAACATTATATGTCTTGGACAGATTATGTAGATTTTATGTCCAGACAATATAATGTGCGGTTCCAATAAATGTAATTTTATTCCTTTTCCTCCCAGCAATGATGTATCATGTCCTTTTTTTTCATGTATTTCAGTTCATAAAGACAATGTTTATGTTTTTTCTATTTTTTTTCTATTTTTTTGAGGGGGCCGATCCAGCCCCCATTAGCTTGGCCGGGCTCGGCCCGGATTGGCCGAGTTGGAATCGGGATCGGCCGATCCGGGATCGATCCCTGGGTTCTTGAACCTTGCATTTCACAAATTGGCAACCATCTACAGTAAGGGCCTTCTTCCAAGGCTCAGCTCACCCTAGTCAGGCTTCCTCCTCTAACACATCCTTTGAATAAGGAAGAGCTATTAAGGCAATTTAGAACATTGGGGAATATTGCTTGGGAACATTCCAACTTTGTACAGGTTGGCTTTTGTTATTAAAAGGTCCGATAAGAAATGCATCTTATATGGAACATTTAAGGAATCTATGATTCACTTATTTCTCAAACATTGTGGAATAATTCAGACTCTGTGGAAGCTCTTCTTTTCTTTGGTCCAGGGATCCTGCCCGACATAGATGAACTTGTTAGACCTCATGCCTCGATGGAAGCATTTTAACCCTGTGGCACAGGAAAAGGGTCTCTAGATGACCTCCTTGCCAGCAATGCTATGGGCTATCTGGCAAGCAAGCAAGCAACATAATTTGCAGATGTTCAGGCAACCAAAGCAATCAAGAGTTCCTGTTGTTTCCTTCAAGAATGGTGTATTTCAGCATCATTGGTCAGAGGGAGTTGGACTCCTTAATCCTCCAGAAGCAGTTTGGATGGCATATATCTACCATGTAATATGTGTGCATCGGGTTGGGGAGGGTGATTCAAGTATTTACCACCTTGGTAGTTTTGTTCCACCTTGTCTTGCTTTTTCGGGGGTCCCTGCCAGTTTCCTTGTGCTTTTGTTTATCTTTTGTTATTTTATGCTCTTCTGCTTTTTAAATGAAATGTGATTTTCACCACCTTCCCAAAAAAATGTCTTCCTTTCTTCTCACCATCTTCAGAGAACCCCACATGCCGCTAGCAACAAATCCAACTACTTTATTCCCCCACTGTTACTTCTTTTCTCCAAGAATGAAGTGGGAGGCCACAAATTTCAACCCAGATCATCTGTGTTCTTCAACCTCATTCCTACAACAGGCCTCCATTGGTCAACTTCAAGTTCTCTATCCCCTACTAGAAATTGCATAACTCTCAAAATATCCTGCATCATTTCTGAACGGAAATTGTGCACCAGAATCAGATAAGAGGAAAGAACTTATCATCTCCCATTGTTAACCTGTTCTACTGAGGGATTTGAGCTAATCTCACTCACCATGATAAGGATACTTTTCTAACCATCTTCTCCAGCAAGGATTACCAGCCCCACAAGACACTTCTCCCTCAAAGTACAAGCTTGGTCAAGGGGACCAGTGATGCCGGAGCATTTTGGCCCTCTCTTGTGCGTTTAGGCCCATATGATTTTTGGGTTTTTGGTGTCCTTTGGGCCAGACATGTACGAAGGCTTTATTTGGGCCCATTATTAGCTACAATTATTTGGAGTCCTTTTTATATTTTTCTTTGGTATTTTCTATTTGGATCTTTAATTAGTATGTGGCCTATGGGTCTTAGATGGTTTGGCCCACTAAGGGGACATAGGGTTACCCCTCTATAAAGAGAGCTGTATTAGGATTTTTGGACATAATGGAATGACGAATTAAAAATTCAGGAAGCGTTGCCTCCCCCCGTCGCCACTCCGACCGCACTGCCTTGCCGTCCACCTCCTCTATCCCTGCTGCATTGCTCTTCCTGTGAGGGTAAGAGCAACAGGCCCATCACTGCCGCTGCTGCAGCACTGCTGCCATCTGGCAGCAGCCGTGCGTCCCACCATTGCCAACCTCTGCCGCACCTCTCTCCCCTCTCCTTCCTCCTCTCTCATCAGCACACTCTCGTCTCCCTTGTCATCTTCCTCTCTCACTTTCATTCACTCTCCCCCTCCCTCTCCTGTCAGACCTTCTCACCTGAACTCCTCTCTCTTGCCGGAACTTGCTCTCCATCCCCTCAAGCTCTCCTCTCCCCTCTTCCTTGCCACTGCTGTAGCCTTCCCCAATACCGCCAGGTGGTCACTTCCACCCACCCGACCTCGCCAGTCGCCATCACACCATGGCCACACTTATTAGACAACCTCTGCACCTCGACCGCCATTGCCTTGCACAGGTTCATGCCGGAGGTTTCCCAGGTACAGATGCCACCGCCACCGTGCTGGTCAGCCCACCCAAGTGCACCAGGGCCCAGATCAGGCTGTCCAGCGCCAGCTATGCTGCAACGAAGGGGCCCTTAGCCGGGCTGCACAGCCTGGGGGTGGGTCATGGGTGGGCCACCTAGCCCAGCCCAGTTCTGCAGTGGACCAGCACCAGCACCATGTCGGCCGGCCCACCAACATCCATCTAGGCCCATCTACATCCCGCATCAAGTATTGATATTAGAGCACATAGAACTAGCTTGTTCTCACAAGCCGGGGTTCAACACATGCTTGTGGATATGCCGCCATCCACCATGGAGACTATCATGCGCCTGCCAAATGATTGACATGCTCATTCGCAGCTCGATCCCTATGTGCCCGGCAACTATGCCACCTAAGGTGTCGTGGACTTGCTATCATAGACTGGGGAGATTGTTATTGAGCATGACATAGTTTTTGTGGAGTTTTCTTTTGATGGCTTATGTCCCATCATCTCAAGGAGAATTATTAATTTCGATGGTGCATGGCAGATGTTTATCCCTCGGAGGAGCTTATCATCATTGTGAGATCTATGTGATTGGATGAGTGACATGCTATTATGGGGTCTGATCCAATTTTTTGTGTTATACAGGCACCGCATTGGGCGAGTAAAGTTCACTTTCGCCATCATGATTTTACTTATGCCTTGTGACTGCCTCTAGAGTAGATGACACCATAAAGCACCCTAATGCAGACAACGATTCCTGTTTCAAATGACTATGCATGCATCGAACCAAAGGTGACATTATTGAGTCCACCGTTAGCGGCTCCCACCCCTTCCCCAGATGGTTGCGCTTGCACTAAGCAGCAATAGACAAGGCATGGGATTATGAGTTGGCTATTTGATATAGGATGATGTGTTCGAGGCATATTGTCATACTCCTTCACTTTCTAATGTTTGTGTGATCCAGAAGACTTTGATCTGATGTGGCTAGATGACTCGGCTCACTTCCTTCGTCATCTCCAGCATCAACACTTATGCACCTTATTGACTCGCCAATGTTCTAGAGATGTGCTACCCCCTTAGTCACGCTCGGGATACTTCCTCATTTCAAAACTTAGGGTCGAGTTTTCTCAAACCTAGAGGGTATGATGCGGGAGCATGTTGGACCTCGCTTGTGCATTTGGGCATATATGATTTTTGAGTTTTTGATGTTTTTTGGGCCAGACATGTGCAAAAGCTTTATTTGAGCCCATTAGTAGCTACAATCATTTGGAGTCCTTTTTAATTTTTACTTTTTTGTATTTTCTATCAGGGTCTTTAATTAGTATGCGCCATGCAGGCTCTGAGCCTTGATAGTTTGGCCTACTAAGGGGT
Source organism: Colocasia esculenta (assembly GCA_014218235.1). Taxonomy (NCBI): domain Eukaryota; kingdom Viridiplantae; phylum Streptophyta; class Magnoliopsida; order Alismatales; family Araceae; genus Colocasia; species Colocasia esculenta. The sequence continues at coordinate 147,968,629 of CM024758.1, read as the reverse complement.
TTTATGGTTACTGACATGTATTAGGGTTACTGATATGTATCCATTCTTATATGCTTATTTATGTCACACATACCATTTTAAGCACATGAATCAAGTAATTATGCAAATTTTATAACTAACCTCAACCTCGCGTATAAATTGGGCCTTGCATGAAAATCACATCAATTCAGTAATGTCAAGCAATAGAGAGGATTTGAGGGGCATCTGCATCAATTTGTTATTGCATAATTACAAGAATGCTTGACCTACATGTATCGCATGAACCGGGGGTCAAGGGGCCAACGCCCTGCCCAATCAGGTTGCAGGGGTTTTCAGGTGCACTGCATGAAGCTCATTTCATTAATCTATGTTTATCATTTCACATTTCATGATGACTAATTTGTAATTTTCTATGTGCAGGGACATTCCGAGCATTAATGGATAGTCAAGGGGTATTTTGGTCAATTCCATGACACATAAAGGATGCCCTAGACCGCCATCTTCTGAAGCACCAGCCTCCTCTCATCCTTGCAGCCGTCACTCCCCTTTTTTGGTGAAAGGAAAGTTTTTGAATGAGGATCTCCCAATCAAGCAAGTTTAATGGATGATCTACCAAGCAAGAAAGAGGGAGAAAGAGCAAGCCACCCAAACCTTCCTACCCAAGGAGGTGGCGGCCAGCCTTCACCTTTTCCCTTCCCCTATCATCACATCATGCTCATCAAATCTAGCCATTCAATAGGGGCGCCCCCATGCAAACCCTAGGGAGCTTCCTTCTTCTGAAGAATCTTTGGATGCTTGTTTAGATGTTCATTTCATGTCTTTTTAAGTTTTCAGATTTGGATTTCAGATTGGTTAAATTGATGTGTGTTTGATTCATCTACGAAGTTGGCTCTTCCATTACATAGTTTAGATCTTGATTGAGATGTGCTTTCAGATTAGCATTTGATCATTAGAACACTTGAAGCATAAAAACTAGACTCGGGTATCTTTACTCAGATTTACATACCTTGGAGCGATTGTTATCAAAGTCAACGGTCTTAACATAGATATCACATTCCTCCCTGTGCTCGCCGCTACGTTGTTAAATTTTATCGAGTTAGAAATTTATGATTGTTAAGCCCGTGTAATTACAACATTCGCCCTACAAAGGGGGTTGTATTGGGGTTTTTTTGGACATGATGAAATGATGAACTAAAAATTTGGAAAGAAGTGTGGCCTTGGAGGTGCCACCCCTCTCTCCCCCTCCCCCCTTCTCTCTCCTCTCTCCCTATCGAGTTCCCTTCAAGGAGCCCATCCCGAGTAGGGCTGAGAGTGGGAGGCCCTCCACCCAGCTGGTCATCACTGCCACCCTGTTGCCGCTTTGCCCACTCTGCCCTACCATCCACCTCCTCCATCCCAGCTGCACTGCTCTTCTTGGGAGGGGAAGAGCAACAGTCCCAACGCTGCTGCCATCCAACAGCCGCCGCACGTCCCACCACTGCCGACCTCTGCGCCTCTCTCTCTCTCCCCTCTCGTCCCTTCTATCTTGCTAGCACACTCTCCTGTCTCCCTCCCTTGTCATCTTCCTCTATCCCTTACGTTGTCGCTCTCTCTCTCTCTCTCTCTCTCACCATTCTTCATTCCTCTCCTCTCTCGTCCCCCCCCCCCTCCCACTGGACCCTCTCACCTGAACTCCCTCTCTCTCGTAGAGACTTGCTCTCTCTCCCCTCAAGCTCTCTCCTCTCCCCTCTTCCTTGCCAATGCTGTAGCCTTCCCCAACGCCACCACACTTCCTGGCCAGTCACCACCACACTGCAGCCACACTTCCTAGCCGACATCTGCACCTCAACCTAACGTCACCTTGCACAGGTCCACGCTGGAGGTTTTCCATGTACGGACACCGCTGCCGTGCTGGTCAACCCAACCGACTGCACCAGGGCCCAGCCCGGGCCAGCCAGCTGGTAGTGAAGGGACCCTTGGCTGGGCTGCCAGCCCCAGGGTGGCCCGCCCAGTTCTGCAGTGGACCAGCACCAGTGTCATGTGGGCCGGCCCACCGACATCCATCCAGGCCCATCTCTGTCCCACATCAACCAGTCTGTTTGCACACCAAGCACCACTGCCACAGTGCTCTGGCCACCAGTGACTGGCAGCAGCATTTCAGGAAGAGGTTGTTTTCCCATCTCTCAAATCTCCAAGATCACTGCATCTCATTTCTTCCTCTCATGATCCCTTTCATCTACCTTCCCAGTTTTTTTATCTCATGTCATACATTTCTATCAGGTATCACAACTCAAGAGGAGTTCTCAATTAAATTGGCTTACTTAGTTGTTGCTGATGTTGTAATTGTAATGTGAAAACATCAGTTTGGAGAACAACACTACTGCTACAGGGTAATCCCCAGTATGCACGGTTGCTAAACCATGATAGCTCATATGCGAGAAGTTGGCAGTCATCTTTCCAAGAGTAAATTGGCTTCTCACTTGTGTGGTCAACCTAAATAAGTTAGCAGCTGAAGGATGAAGATTGCTAAAAGTTCAAGACAAAGCTTGGCCAAACAGGGACAATATGAAGGTATGACAGAGTGGTGGTTGATTCTTCACTCTACATAGTGGTGCATGGCTGGAAAGGAAAGAGAGGACCTTCTGCAGGCAAACTAAGGATGGCAATGTCCATTCCAACAGATCAAGGCTAAGTAAATTGGCCATAGTCACTTTCTTACGCCTTTGAATAGGTTTAGGTTTATTCCAAAAGAATTGGTTTAAATGTCTAGTGGAAGGCTTATTTCATGACTTTAGAGCAAGTTAAATTCACAGCCTCAACAAAGGAAAACATGCAACTCTGTGCAATATCAGAAGATAACAAACTAAGAGAAGAGGACAAATATATTGAGAAAAATATGCCCCAAAAGACTGGCAAAATAATGCAAATATACTGCAAAATGCTTTCTTCAGCCATCTCAAACTCAAAGGAAAAGTGCAAAAATGGACAAGGCAATTGCTGATTTTCGTCAAAAAACATCACATCAGCAGCCAATAAAATTTTCTCAAATATCCTCAAAACAGAATAATTGCATTATTAAATCTTTAAAAGAATCTATTAACATCTTAGCAGTATCTTGATCACTCTAAAATAGTGAATTCCTTTTATTTTCAAATGAGCAGTTTCAAAATCTACAAAAGAACATCACTGATGGCATTTTCTATGAAGCTAAAACCAGACTTCCATTAAAATGGAAGTCTCTAACTTTGGTCATTTGTATCTATTGAAATAAAAGGAATCCGGGGATCGAAATGTTCTACATCACTTAAAAAGCAGCTTTAATTCAGTGTTTCATGGTGTTGATGCCAAACAAAATGTTCCTATAATACTTCCAGTTCTCCATCATGTCGAGCAAAAGCAATCAAAGAAATCAGCACATTCTTAGAAACAGACCACCTGAAAATAAAACTAGCAGAGAGCTGACCTCATGGGCGTCTAGGGCTGCCAATGGATATTTACTTTTCTGCTTAAACACCCATTTTGACATCTGCTTTTCCATTTCCATTTCCAAAACACACACGCATGGGCGCACACACAAACACATGTGTGAAATGGAAATGGAAAAGCAGTCACAGCCCCCAAAACCCACTCAGACACAAGCCTCTCACCATCGCCTAGCCAACCCCATCGTCGTCGCCCTGCCCCAGCAACCCGGTTGCAAACTGCCCCATCCCGCTCAGTGCACAGCCCTCCTTGCTCTGCCCACTCGCATGTTTCATTTTGTAGGGGTCATTGTATGTAGAAGATGGACAAGATGTGATGAAGATATGCTTTTTCTTTGAGTTTATGGATTTGAGTTTAGTGTTGTATTAGCTATTATGTACTACATTTGGTAGATTATGAGTATAATTTGTGGATTGATAGATGTGTACCTGTGGATTAAATCATCTATGTTATTTGTAGATATATGAGTTTGTCATAACGATTAAATATTGTTGCAATGTGGATTGATAGATTTATGTGATTTGACTTTATAGATCTAATTATCTATATAACTTATAGATCTATGAGTTTGTTACAACTATGAAAATGTTGATGCAATGGAAGTTTCCCCATTTCTATTACATTGTCAAAAAAAAAATATTTCCATTTCTAGTCCCATTTTCCAAATACAAAGAGGGAAAGGATGTGAAAGCGGAAACAACCTTTTCCGTTTCTGTTTCCATTTCCAATAGTTCTATAGGATGCAGAAGCGGAAACACTCATTTCCATTTCCGTCTCTGTTCAGTTGGCAGCCCTAGTGTCAACTGTCAAGAGCAAGGTGCTCGACATGGAGACACATTTCTATGTATTTTTTTTGCACCAGAATTCCAACTTCAGTATTGAGATATTGAATATCCTATTTATGTCTACCACATTCAGTTTATTATTAATCCTTTTCAACTATGACTTTAAATCAAAAGAACATTGCACAGTTAGAAGCTTGATTCATCCCTAGTCAAGTCAATCAGAAGGTTGATCAAATATGACATATTTAATGCACTAGAGATCTTGTGTGGGTTTCCCCACCTATAAGAGCTAAACAGATAGTTCATACAGTTCAGAGGAAATAGACGGTCATTTCAATATGGGTTCTCAGTCCCTATTTGTCTACCCATGCCGTGGTAAATTAAACCACAGAAGACAATTAATTAACATGCTTAAGATGCACGAAGCAGCTGTAATCACCCACCATGGATATGATACGAGTCTCCATCATTCTGTGTGAGTTCTCAATCAGGGTGATAGGAATATCAGTTGGAGCCATTTGGTGTAGAATATCAAGGTTAAGATCATTTCAAAGACCTTGCCTGAGGAAGGCTACCTACTTCAGACAGTTTGTCTTTTATTACCAAAATGCCCTTGAACAAATCCATCTTCTGTGGAACATTTGAGAAACCCATGGAACACCTATTTATCAAATGTGGTGTCATTGGGACTGTGTGGGAGCTCTTCTTCAAGCTAGTCCATTATCCTACCCATCCGATATGCATATATTAGATCTCTTGTCTCATTGGATGCACTTCAACCCAATAATATAGGATATTGATGTTTGGATGATCATCTTACCAGCTATGCTATGGGTAATTCTGGCAAGAGAGGAATAGTAAAATATTTAGATAGGAGTAAAAAAACCAGTACAAATCATCAAGAATTGCTATCACTTTCTTCACTAATGGTATGCCGCCATTTTGTTGGAAGCGACTCTATTCTGGGCTGGAGGGGCATTTATCATTCTATCATCTTGGTAGATCTGGCCTCAACCCTGTGCGTTTCACTCTTTTAACTTTCTTGTTGTTCTTTTTCTTATTCTGCTTACTAGTAAACTGTGGTCTTCACCACCTTCCAGAAAAAACACGTAGAAGGCCCACAAGATAGCAGTAATAACCCCAACAAGAATAATACAAGTCTTTAAAACCTTAAAAACTATCAGCTTTTTTAAAGCAGTCCAAAGGTTAAGAGCAACACATTGTAATTAGAACTAGCTATCTCAAGTAGTTTCTTTTCCTCTTCCACTCCTGAGCATGCCCTAACAAACTCCTAGAAATGAATGAGACACATCAGTGCATTGAACTAAGCTATCTCATAGAAAAGGAAGAAAAGTGAACACCAAAATTTTCATAGTTTGATTGCTTGAGATGCATTTTCATGCAGATTTTGAGAATTAAGAAAGCAACAAAAAATATTCATCCTAGAAAAATCTCCTCATTAAGTACTTACCATGGTACATGAGGTCCTGCTGACAACCAAAGCAGGTTCTTGGTTTTTTTGGAGTGAATGCAATGCTGCTACTGAGACTTCGTTGAATGGTGTTACAGGAAAAAGATGATGATAAGACCTCGCAAGATGGGGAGAAGAAACAAGTGTCAACCCACAGATATTGCACTCTGTAGGTAGTTCACACACCCTTGCGTAACATCTTGGGCAAGTGTAGCCACCCCCAACCTTGGGTTCCTTGTGGCAGGAGCAGATTGCAACAACACCTTCTGCTCCTCTCTGAGGGAAGCCCATCTTTATCAAGTTAGCGACAGCATATTCTGCTATTGCAGGAGGGGGAGGTGCATGTTCCAATAACAGCTCCTTGAGATGAGGCTGCCAAAGGTTTTCAATGGTTTTCATTAGGCTACACTGACACAGTTACTTCAGAGCAAAAAGAGAATTAGTTCGTGCCCTCTCACCTCATCCAATGCCACAGTATAAGATCCCCCAGTCTCTGAGCAAAGATGATTGCAAATATAAATTTCTGCTGAAAGACCAACAACAGAGCACCTTATTTTGGCTTTCTTGCACTTCTGAATTGTCTCCATTATATCACCTGGATCACATGTGCTGAGAGCAGAATAAAGAATCAAGACTTCCCGGTGACCGTATGATGGTACCTGGCTCAGGAAGCCGTGAACTAGATCCAGGGCATTCTGCAATGAAGAGTCACCAGAGCACTCCAACTTACCCATCAATGCCTTAATCTGTGCTTCCGGGCTGCCCCCAAGTTCGGTTAACCGGTGGGCAAGACCATCCTTTATCGCGATGAGGCCAATATGACTTAGTGGATTCTGATCAAAGTACTCCCTGATGAACATTTCGACGGACTTGGCAACCACGGCCATTCGGCTTGGACGATAATCCATCTCTGAGGCAGCCTGCAACATCAGAAACAAGAGTTCATCAGTAACAGGCACAAAAGAAGCCCCACCATCTTAATCTGTCCTTGCTGTTGTATTGAGTTAGCAATGTTTGGGGACAAAATAAGGACAAAACAATGAAGCAGTATAGTAACAGCGGCTCTTTGTGTAAATGGAGAACACACGGAAAAGATCGCATTCGGTGATGCAAACTGCTCCCTTTATTGCATCATTGTTTCTTTCTTCTCACCCATCTTCGTCATTTCATTGCTTCCACTCTACATTGGTTTTAGAGGTGGGCAGCTATACAAAAGACGCAGTTACTAATTCGATGGTTTCTTGACGATAAATTGTTGGGCTTCCTCAGCCAGGCATTGCTCAAAAGGTAATCCAGGTGACCATGAACTGATAAGAGCACGCACCAACGCCACAGCGCCGGGAGGGGGGGGGTTGGAATAACAGCGTGCGTTACCCTGGAGAAGTCAATCACAACGTAGAGGTAGCGGATGAGGCCCTTCTGTATCCTGGGGGCGGCGGAGGCGGAGTCCCCGGCGGCGGCGGCGGCCGTGCGGAGAAGGAGGCGGCGTCTGTACTGGGCATGATGGAGAGTCTTGGCGTCGATGGGCCGGAGGAGGCCCGATTCGTCCTCCTGGAGCGACTCCCACGAGCGCTCGTCGGCGTAGGCCCTCTCCCAGGCGGCCAAGTCCTGCCCGTCCACCTCCTCCTCCTCCTCTTCCTCCTCCTCACCGTCGTCTCCCCTTCTGCCTCGGCCATCCCTCCTCCCAACCCCATTGTAGTAGTAGCTGCTGCCGCTGCTCATGGAGGGCGGGGTTGGCGTTCTTTGCCCAGCAGCCCTAGAGAGAGAGAGAGAGACCAGAGCAGCAGAAGTTGGGAAACTGCGGCTTGTGTAATGTGTGAGACGAGACTTCACCTCACTGTCTGACTAATTTAATTGGACCATTTGTTGCTTCCCTAATTTAATTATAGGTTTTTTTTTCTCATATAGATCATAGATTATGAGAATAATTTACTGCAGATAAGTGAAGCTCGCCACGTTTAAATATATTTAAAAAGTTTATTAATCCACTTCACGTGGTTTATTACATCGCATTATGTTATTTTTTATTTAAAAATCTAAACTTCTATTTTAACACATAAATTTCTATTTTGACAGTCAACTTTATCTTTTAATATAATGAGTCGAATTAGACATCAAGATAAAAACTTAGGTGCTAAAATAAAAAAAAACTTTCAAATTAAAATAAAAAGTGATAGTACAGGACAGTGAGCTGAGGCAAATCAATGAACTTGGTGAAGTGTATTTAAACGTGGTAGAACTACAATTTTCTCGGTGTAGTCTCATTATATATTTTTATTTATTTATTTAAAGTGAGAAATATGAAAGTATCATATTTTATATCATGTTTTTTTTTGCGATTCTCATTTTAATAGTCAAATCATGAAATAATAGTATTTTTTTTGCACTATGGAAAAATTTCTCAAATGCGTGCAAGAGATTGTTTCAGGAAAAAAATAGATTCTCCATAATAAGAGTTGGCATGAAAACTCGCATCACATTTCATAATCTACAAAAACTAAAATCTTCAAATAAATATTATTATAAAATAATATAAACAAGTGGGAGGACGCGGGTTCACACCCATACCCTCTCTTCACCTTCCCCTCCCCCTATACCGACTTACCTAAAAAAAACACATTTCTACATTCCATATAATTCATGCAACTAATGTTACTTATTCTTCATATAATGGTTTCTAACAAGGTCCATTTGGATAATGGCAGGCCCATTTAGTCGGGGCTACTTGTCAGGTCCAATGCTTCTGGCCCATTAACCGTAGATGGGTGCTTTCTTTGGGGTAGGAGTCCTTGGATACCAATGCCAAGCTTTCTCATTCACACGTGGGACTTTTTTTGTTCGGCACAACATAGAAGAGCCCCCATGTTGTTGGCGAAAACTCCCTTGCATATATGAGAAATGTTGGTTACTCAGACACTCGAATAACTAGTCAAGCTGAATCGGTCGCGTGGCCGACTTGATTGGCCGGCCTCGTGTGGGCTTCACGAGGGTGCGACGTGGGGCTCACGCGGCCGACCAATTAAGTCGGCCGCGCTGTTGATCCAACACATGCTGACTACCCAGGTGACCGAATAATTAACATTTCTCTGCATGTATATTGCGGTCTATTTTGATAACCTAATAAATCTTGATAACTACTGAGGATTGTTAACTCAAAAGTGATTTGATAACAAAAATATTTTATTAAGATTTTATCATAAGTAAATACTGATAATATCTGATAACTATCTCACGCTTTCATGTCTAATAAAATTATCAGTCCTTATAGCTTTTTTTTATCAAATCAAAAACTTATAAATAGAGATATTCTGTATGTGGATAAATTCAGATAATTAAAGAGGCCCTAGATCAATATTGTTAAGTTGCAATTGATAATTGATAAAATGACTCACTTTCGAAGGAGAAAGAGAGTTGGATAAATATTTTAAGATGATTATGAGGTTGGATAACTTGGTGATCAATTTCTGGGTGCTCATATATTAATTAAAGTAGTCTAACACATGACGTTGTTTACCCATGCATATAACGTTGTTGGGTGATATCATATATAAGAAGTGACTTAGCGATATCAACTCTTCATGTACACTCATAAGGCCAAGGATTCCTAAACCTACAAGAGTAGGTTTATAAGATATATATTTTTAAAAGGCAATGTAATATGCAAATTTTTTTAAATGGAAAGATGTTGCCGGGTGATATCAGAAATCTGACAAATATTCGATTAGGTCAACAATTGAGGGAATTAAGGTCAAGGACAAGTAGGTCCGGCCATGGACATGGAAGTAGAGAGGGAGAGCCCACGCTAAGATCTACCAACAGATGCTGAATCTGCCGTGGCCCTCCTCACAGATCCACCCAACTCAACCCCCCCCCCCCACCCCTAGGGCTGTGCATGGTCGGGGTCAGTCCGGTTCATAGACAGATCTAGAATAGGATCAGTGGCATAGACGGACCCAGAAAATTTTTCAATAGAGTCACTCCCTTTAGAAAAATTTTCAACCAAGTTAATGTAATAGAAACATTTAGACTCATTAATAGGTTTTTAAAAATCCAGTGGGTCACATGACCCTACTGGTTCTTCATTGGGTCCGTCCATGATCAGTGGGGTCACGTGATCCCACTGGAATTTTAGAACCCCAATGATGAGTCTAAAAATTTCCATTAAAATAATTTAGTTGGAAAATTTTTTAAAGGGAGTGACTCTACTGAAAATTTTTCTGGGTCCGTCTATAATCCGGTTCAATTTATTTTTTGGACGAATTGAAACCGACTCGAAGAGGTGGTCAAATAAAAATAAATACTCATTTTATAGGTGATCTCCACAGTGAAAGTGAGACGCACGACCAACTATGTCATATTTTTGTTGTGAAATAATACATAATATATTATTTTTATTATATATTTAGTTCAATAATGTAAAACTGAATTGAACCAATGGGGTCTCCCATGCAAATTAAATCAACCTGAATCGATTGATCCGGTTTGGACAGAACCATGCACCCCCACCCCCCCCCCCCCCGCGTCATATAATGATTCAAGCCGAATCAAATAATGATTCAAGCCGAATCAAATTTGTATTTTGGGATGGAACCAATCAAACTGTGCACAATAACCTTACATATATGCACATATGTTATGCGGGTAGGGAGAAAGTGATTTTCTTAATTAGTCACGTAAGTATTTTTGTAAAATGAAAAATATTTATTATTCAGATAAAAAATTATCCGGCCACTTAATTTTAGATACAAATAGTAGATTCCATTGTCATATTAATAATAGGATTCACATCCACGAACATAAATAACTATATATTTTATCTGAAAAATAAATATTTTTCGTATAAAAAATATGATATCTACCTACCTACCAACCAACCAGCCAAACCCTTCTGCGCCCCATGCATGGTTGTTGAGGACGAGGACTGGTGACCAAGCAGGCACCGCCCAACCCGGTCTTCAAAAGATCGAGCGTGGGCGTGGCCCACCACGTAGAAAGAGAGCGTGGGAAAGGATCCAACTTTGGCACGCAGGACAAACCGCTGTCGGACTTTCTAGCACGGTCGGAATATAGAACAAGAAGACTTGCTAGTGACACTAACAAGACTATCGTGTTTGACGAAAAGCTAACGAAGCCGCTAAGTTATAGCGTGCATGGTTTAGTTGGTGAGGCTATAATTTCACTATGTGATCATATATACTACCAATCCATGCAATTAAGGCCGCAACATTAGGTAGATAGATACAAATGCACAAAGATATATAGCAAAATTATATATGTAATGCATAAATGTATCAATATTACTTCTTTGTATATTATTTCTAGATCTCCCCTATATATGTCTCATCCGTGAAAGGAAAAAAAAATAAACAGCAATGCGATGTACGAATAAAAATGTACATTCTTATGCATCATACATATATATATATATATCATTGCTTTTATTTTTATTATTTTTATTTTGTAATTGAAAGAAATGAAAAGATATACACAACTAGGTAAAGACTAAGAGACTTTCCATGAACCTTGAACGTAGCAAAATCAGGGAAGGGTCCAGACAATTTGCCACCCAACCCTAAGGGCGGGGTTCGATGATCATGACATGGGGTATTATTATGTCATGAGGTGGCAAACTCTCGTTGAATTTGTACCACTTGTTGCAAATCAAGGTTTGCACCAAGTATATATCTCTCTCTCTTTATATATATATAAAGAGAGAGAGAGAAAGTGAGGTGCGGCGAGAGCTGTGGGTACGGCCTGTTGCATCTTATTTGACGTTCGTTGGATCATCATCTAATAAATATCTGCAATGTTATGCATGTGCCTATGCGTTCAAAGTTTTATAATTTTTTATTTCTATTTTCTACCGTAGATCTAAAGACAGATGTTATGATATGGGTCCGGACCATATTATCATTCCATATATATATATATATATTATGTATGTCACGATTGAGCTTAAAGAATGCATTGGTAAAGAATACAAGCTCTTTATCAGTCTTCACCGGCACCCCCGCCCGATTTCTCTCCCTCCTTTGGTGGGGAGAGATCAAAAAGGAACTATAAGGACTAAAGGTGTTCATTAATCGGTTTAATAAAAAAAATCGAATCGAACGACGCTCAACAATCTCACAATTTAATTTATTTATTTTATTAAAAATCGAATGAATCGAAATATGTATTAAATATATTTAATAATAAATAATATCATGAAAGAAAACTTAACTCCGCCGTTTAATGTGTGTTTTTTTTTCGTGTTCTACGTAAACAAGACCAGGAATACATAACGAAGACAAACTAAACATGACCAGAACCCTTCTTTCCACCGGGTTGGAGGACCTTTCGTGGGATTGGACCGAGAGTGGTGTGGAAGGAAATTAAACCTTGGATTCCTCCATGCTCAGCGTTCTTAATTCCTTGCTGCTGGGGCAGACGAAGAACACACGATAACAGTTACGGCAGAAATTAATCCTCTTGTTTGGCTTTCTTAGTTGGGAAATAAATCTCACGTCGAATTTCTCAAGAGCGTCATGCATCCTTCTATATAGTGATTGGATTTTTTTTTAATCTCAACATTTATATTTTAAGGTTGAGTGATATTTAACTCATTATCATAGTATATATTAGAGCGAAATGTTATTTTGAAGATCACATATGATCTGATTATAATTACGTGTCATTATCTGATATCGACTTACACGTGCGAAAACGTGTTAAGAAATAAATCTCACGTCAGATTTCTCAAAAAAAGTCACCTTTCTATATAATAATTGGGCTTATTCGCCTCAGTGGTATTTGACCCGTTATCGTTGTTCTCGTCACTTTACGTTATCCGGCAACACAAGAAATTAAACAAACTTGGCAAAGCAGACAAATGATGGTATATATTACCCCATTTGAACGGGTCGGAGAGTTAAAAGGAGGGTGAGGAGAGGAATGATATGCTAGTTTTAGCTAACAATTTTGCATGATACCGGCACTAAGGTGAGGTTGAACGCACAGGCCCTTTATTTTGTTGATGTGACAACAGATATATTCCATGATTGATAAAGAGGGCTGCAAATGGAATTTAAAATTTTGAAATTACGATGTGATTTTGAAAAAAAAATATCAATTTCGGAGTTGAAAAATGATACTAATAATTTATCGAAATCGATATCGGATACTCCGATAAATTATCGAAATCAGAATCGAAAAATAATCAGAATCGGAATCCAAGGCTTAATTAGGCTGAGCTGACCATGCTCATGGTTATTCCATTAGGTAAAGTAAAAAAAAAAAAATGAAGTTCAACTTGTATTATTGCACCAACAGGAAGATTTATTTAAATATATACTATTCTTATGTTATTAAGACATCTTATGTTTAACCTTTATGATATATACTTAAGCCTTGAATGTCCCTATCAGATAGTTTGAAACTTTTCTTGACCTTTTATGTAATTTTTTCCGGGACACTTTGTTCGTACCAGAGATGTCAACTTACATCTACATCCCACACATATATGTAGTTAGGTTGGGACGGGACCAACACTGGGCTGGCCCACTTTAGTAGGTTTTTGAGAGCTCTTCCTATACCAATCCAATCTATGGGACATGCATGTTTCATGTTTGATGACCCTGAGGGACCACCGCTGCACACGAAAACTAAGGTTTGCCGTACGTGCCATTAGGAATCCGGTCCTTCACCATAGATGGTATAATATGTATGAACAATGATATTTTTCATTTATTATTTTTTAAAAAGATTTAATTAAAAGTTTGTTTGTATATATATACCGATGTGGTACAATATATACCTCCATATCGTATCACAAAAAACTCGATATATCCGATTCATTCGATACAACAAATCTGGATAAAAGCCAAAAACAAGTAGAAATTTATAGAGAGAGATGGTCGTCAAGGAAATTTGAGCGAATAGGATAAAGTAATAATTTGAATTCGAATCTTTCACATTTTTTTTCGTGCATATTGTGGACGTATTTTTTTGTTTGGGCTTGAGTCAAACAGACCTCCACTAAGAGAAGAGAGGGAAGACGGTCGTCGGTGCGGACGAAGACCTGCAAGACCCAGAAGGGAATCAGGGGGACCCGGTTGAAGAACTGGGGGAACCCTCCGATGCCTAAGTTAGATGAGACTGTGGGGGGGGGGGTTTGAAGAAGAAGGTTCGCTGGTGTGTGTTTCGCGCGAGGACGTGTGTGTGACAGAGGTTGCGTATCTTTGCATGAAGATTACCTGTGCCTTTTATAGGAGAGGGAGATGAAGAGTCGGGACGCTATCAACTCCAATGATGACTGGAGGGGTGCGTCGGTTTAGGTTCCCAGGCGAGGTGTCCGTTGAGACGCCTGTTGGGATCCTTTACGATTAATGCCTTGTCGTGGGACGCATGTCGCGCTGCCTCATTAACTGCCTGGGAGGCAAACAGCCGCTTCGAGGGCTCTTGGCCGAAGGATACCGAACAGGGCTTCTGTTCGGTGTCCAGCTAGGCTCCTCGGTGCTTGGACACGTAGCTATGTTTGATGTCAGGCTACTCGGCAAGCCGCGACCTTGGTTGAACAGGTCACAAGGTGCCTGGAGACCACTCTTGGAACCTTAAGGCGTCTTGGTGGCCGGAACGTGTTCGGAAGCCTTAGGCTGAACCTGAGGACACATGGCACGCTGTCCGAAGGCCACACCAATCTACTGGGTCATGATGGACCGTGATGGGTCATGTGGACCCTGCAGACCTAGGAGGCTAGAAATAGCCTCCACACATATGTACATGTAAATTATTGTGCTAGGTTCTTGGTTAATTATAATTAAGAAATGTGTGAGGAAACATTAGGAGGAGCTTTTGAGGCGAACAAGATGTTGATTGTGGAAGGGGAGATTTAGGAGGAGGGTGTGGGAGTTCTTAAACAAAATGGTCGTGGTTGGTTAGGTGACTTAATGGTCAAACCTGCAGACCCAATTCAACTATTGCAATCCCCTTTTACAGAAAAGAAAAGAGAAAGAAAGAAAGAAAAACTATTGAGAGTAGGTTTGAGAGTGACTTTAAGCCTAAAACCCAATGACTTAGCCGCTGATCAATTTGATCAAATGGGTGGGGTCTGATTAGAATGTGTGGCTTGATCAGGTTGGCCTATCCAAAGTTTAGCAGCTAATGAACAAGGTTTATCCAAGGCCGGTATGAGGGTTAAGGGATGTGTGATCAGTATCTGCGAGATTATCTGATGATCTCGCAAGAATCTGTTTGTTAACTGAATAAATTTGCCACATAAATTTGCCACACAAATATGTTTTATGTTATACAATAGTCCATATTACATAAATATGGTCCAAGGTATATTTAAATATGGTCAGTTACAAATTTGACTTAAGTTACATAAGATGGTTCATGTTGCACAAACATGATCCATATTACACAAATATAGTTAGTTACATGAATTTGGTCTAGATTACGCAAATATGGTCTAACTTACATAAATATGATCCAGTTTGCACAAATTAGGTCGAGGTTACACAAATATGGTCTAGCTTACATAAATATGATCTAGGTTAAATAAATATGGTCAGCTACATAAATATGATCTAAGTTACACAAATTTGACTTGGACTATAAATAAGTTGGACCATATTTGACAGAAAATAGTATTTGTCACCCTTAAGGAGCTATTATCTTCCTTAAGATCTTATTTGTCACCTTTATGGACCTATGTGTCCCCCTTGTTTGAGGCTCTATGTCAGTTGATGAAAGAACCCAATCTGGGCGAAAACAAGGTGACAAATAGGTCTATAAAGGTGAGAAATAAATCTTTAAGGGTAACAAATAGCTCTATAAGTATCTTTTACTAAATGTCACAACACCTCAATCTTCTTTTTGTGCGGCGGATTGTATCACGCCTTCAATTCTTCAATGTTGATACTACTTGGTCAAAATTGTGTAGGTTATCTCTTGCATAGTAGTTGCCTTATTGTACTATCTAATTTTATGTATGTCATCCAAAATTAATGAGAGCATTTGTTGTGGACAACAATTCATTGATCTTAGGCAAAGAAATGTGCACAGTAGGAGCACAATTCATAGGTGAACAGTGTCTACCACATCTGCCTCCTCATTTGAATTAACTAATTCCTGAATGAGAGTACTTACCTTCTTCAGGTCAAAAGTTGTTGACAGTCCAATCGCTTATGTAACTTAGACTTATTCTTCAGGGGTTCCATAATGGTGTATCATCTGTCCAGAGTAAGACAATTCCAAAATGATAGCCACATCCTCCACAATAAATATAGCCTCTTTATTGGCCACCACAAGAAGCTATTATGTACCTCCAACATGGGTGCTTATGTGACGTCCTACTCATATATTATCTATGACGTCCTACTCATATACTATTTTCGGAGGTGACATAAAGATCGAGATAATACAAACAAGGACGGTTTTGCATATACGTAGAAAGTTGCAGCGAAATAATATATTACATGTGCCGATAGTTTAGAGTTAAAATATACAATAACTTAGGTGACATAGTCTAAAAAGAAGTAAAGTTTGCTAATTTATAGATCACTCGGCGCACAAGCCTTTGGCGAGTTAGACCCATCTGAGGTGCCTGAAAGGAAAGTAGGATTTATGAGCAATTGTGCTCAGTAGGAAATTGTCATTAATAATAACAATAAAGTCTGATAGTAGTGTGGATACCACCATTTCCGGTCCACAAAGAGGGGGGGGGGGATGGAGTGGAAAGACGATAAAAATAAAAAGAAAAAGATCGTGATCGCCAGGCACGCGAGGGTGTCGAATGGAGATGCACGGCAAGGGGTACGATGGAAGAAGTGATCGTGTTGTGTACCTTTTTGTAGCGGGGAGATTGTGCGAAGATGATGTGGGTCCTCTCTTCCTCTACGAACACGGCCGGTCGTGGTAGAGGGCGTTTTCATGTTGATTACCCTGACAAAGAAAAAAGACAAAAAAATGAAGAGAGGATTAGCCACGGGCATGTAGTATATAATTAAAAAAAAATGAATAAAATGACATAAATAAAGAATGAGAGAACTCACCGCGTGTGGCTTTTAAACCCCTAAATGTAGATGTGGTGTGTGTGTGTGCATGCATGTGTGTGTGGTGAAAGTAAAGAAGGCCACGTGGGGCTCGGAGGAGACGAAAAGAAGACGAAGGGAGGGGAGGGTGCTTCCCCGAAAGTGGATGGCGCGACGTTGTTGCCGGAATGGACAAGGAAGTGGAGGAAGACGCGCTCCTCCCACCTCGCTCCGATACGTGGAATGGTAGACAGCGCTTCGAACTCCGAGGCCGTCGAGTTGTCGGTCCGGCAGGGCTTCGCCGTGGGGAACTCGCGGGAAGAATCCGGCAGGGCTTCGCTAGGGTCGAGGGGATTGGATGAAATGGCTACTCTCGGAGGTCTATTTATAGGCAACAGATTCTTGAATCGCGTCCAAATAGGAAGCCACATTTATGAATTGAATCGCGACCGGGCGGTAGGCCGCGATTAAGAAAGTCAAACCGATGTGACAGACGCATGATGGCGTAGCCCCAGCTATACTTCTGAATCGCGTCGGTCCAGGCCGCGGCGACTTGAATCGCGTCCGCCTCATCCGCCGTGATTAAGACTCTCATGGTTTCGAGGCAATCGGCTCATAAATGTGCCTGACGCAGCCGTAGGTGTTAGGTGTTGACTTTATAATCACGGCGTCCTTAGAGGACGCGATTTCAGGATTTTGTCATGATTACGGACGTGCGCGACGTCTTGTCGGGTCAGACCTTTTTTGACTTTTATATCGCGTCTGACATGATAGACGCGATTTGAATTAGAGCATGTGCCAGATAAATGCGTCCGCCATGCACGATGCCTTTATGCCAAAAGCATAGTCGCGTCCTGCACGGCCGACGCGACAAGGTCGCACCCTATGGAGCCATCGCAACAAGGTTCCTAAATCGCGTCCACCAGTCCGGATGCCTTTTAATGAAGTTGCTCATGGGCCTCTGCGACCGAATCACATGGAGAAGCACCGACAAAGAATGGGTGAGATCCAGAAATATTGGAAAAACACTCTTGCGAGGCAAAAAGAGGGCCATTGTGGCATTATGGCGCAATATAAAATTTGCCCGCAGTGGAGCCAAATTCGCGTGTCTACAAGTAGTAGGAATGGAACAATAAGTATATCAGTCAATAAGAGGATGCAAAGATATTGAAGTATAGTTCAATGAAGATATCATAAAAGAATTTGCCCGGAACTAAACAGTAAAGAAATTCATGCCATAATACAGTTCATGGAAATGTAGACTAAATTTAGCAGTAGGTGGTGTTATGTCAAACACCCAGTAGATCCATTCTCGATGGGTACAATTCGAATTGACCGATTCAGTGGCCGAGTTTGGGTGCTCCTCCCGGGACTGGATCGGCCCCATTGCACACATTGGTCCAGTAGACTGAAGACCCAAGGTGTCACCATTTCCATTTGATCAATCTTTTAATATAGTTCGGCAGATCTCAAAGTAACATTAATATTAAATCAAGTTCAATGTGGGAGTACAGTGATAGCAATCCAAAGTAAGGCTAGCTAGTTAGGTTGGTCCAAGCTTAAATAATATAAAGCTATATAAGAAATCTGGGAAAAAGAAACAAGTTGGGACATTATAAACTTGGTTTTGAAATCCAAGAGAAAATCGATCGACTGGAATGGCAAGGTCGGTCGATCGACCTAGCCAGTGCTGATTTCTGGGTTTTGACTGTAAAATCAGTCGACCGGAATAGGGAAATCGGTCGATCGGAATGGCTAGCATTTATTCTGGGTTTTAGAAGAATCGGTCGATCGGAATAGAAAAGTCGGTTGACCGACCTAGCTAGTGCTAGTTTCTGGATTGGACTGTGGGATCGGTCGACCGGAATACCAAAATCGATCGACCGGAAGTGTGGGATCGGTCGACCGATCTCTGGTTTCGGTCAACTGATTCCAGTAAAAACTAGATTTGTACGGTCACAAATCGCACCACTTTTTCGGGCATGGGAATGTAAATAAACAAGCAGGAATAGAAGTTGTAGGGACTATACTATAATTGTACATGGCTTTTCCAAGAAGTGGGAGGCTTTAAGCCCCCTTTCTCTCTTTCTCTCTCTCTCTCTCTCGGGTGGTTGAAAAGGGGGGAATCGTCGACCGATTCCGGCAGGGTAATCTTTTCTGCTCAGCAGTGGTGAGTGGAGAGTGGAGGGGAATGTTTGATGGCTAAGACTGATGCACAAGGGTCTCCTCCACCATGAGCAACACTTAGAAGAGTGGCAAGCAAAGAAAAGAAGAAGGCAAGAGTTTCCTACAACTTAGAAGTGATGTGTGGAGAGTTTAAGTGAGGGGGTTGAGGGTGTAACTGGTGCAAGAATCTCTCATTTTCAAGTACTTAGAGTAAGGCTACTTGGATAATAACAATCAGAAGAAGAAGAGAAACAAGATTTCCTACCATAGTCAGAAGAACAATGGGAACAATAAGAACAGAGCTTCCGAAGCTCCTTCCTTCTTCTTCTTCCTCAGGCTTCAGTGGAAGCAGTAGCAGTAGCAGTAGCAGCAGACAAAGTAGTAGCAGGTGTCGGGGGTGAGGTTGGATAAGGATCACTGGGGGGGTTTAAATGTAGAGTTATCCGCGTGTGAGATTGCAATGGACGATGGCTATGAAATCTTTGGGGAGGTTTCACCCGGGTTAAACACGTAACAGGGTTGCTACGTAACCCATGTTACGTAGGGTGAACAGTGATTACCCTACGTAATCACTGTACCATAATTTAAATATATATACATATACATATATAATTCCATATATTTCCTTAATATAATATAATTCTCTTTTAAATCCTTTCCCATCAATATAATTTTATTTATTTAGGTTATTAATTTATGTGATCTCATGTGTGTTTATTCCCAAGGTTTATTTTAGTAATGGCAGTGCGCGTAATAATTAAACTAATTGGAACATCATCATGCATTATACATAATGACCATTTATTTTTATAAATAAAATCGAGGTGTTACATCTCTCCCCCACTAGAAAAGAATTTGGCCCTCCAAATTCAACTAGTATCAACTACTAACTTGAAAATAACCCCGGATATTTGCTCTTAATAGCATCTTCTAATTTCCATGTTGCTTTTTCTTGACCTCGCCGACTCCATTGAACTTTTACTAATGGCACTTCCTTATTCCTTAGTTGCTTAATTTTTTGGTCGAGGATCCGAACTGACTTTCTTCATATGCCAAGTTACTTTGCACATCCAGATCTTCATATTCAATGACATGGGACGGATCATATACATATTTTCACAGCATAGATACAAGAAAAATATCATGTACTTAGATAACTGAGGGGGTAGAGCAAGCTGATAAATCACTACTCCAGGTCTTCTTAAATTTCAAATGGTCCGATATAGCGCGGACTAAGCTTGCCTTTAACTCCGAATCTGCGAATTCCTCTTCGAAGTGATATTTTTAAAAAAACATGATCTCCTTGCTGGAATTCCAGTTCTCTTCTTCGTTGATCGACATAACTTTTCTGGCGATCCTGAGCAGCCTTCATCCTTCTTTGGACTATCTTTAAGATTTCTGATGTCTCTTGAATCATTTCTGGCCCCAGAATTTGTAGTTCATCTAGCTCTGTCCAGCATATGGGTGATCTATGTTGCCTACCATACATAGCCTTAAAAGTGTCATCTGAATGGTGCTCTGGTAGCTGTTGTTGTAAGCAAACTCCATGATTGGTAAGTGATTATTCCAATCCTTCCCGAATTCCAGTGCACAAGCTCGGCACATGTCTTCCATAACTTGATTTAACCTTTCAGTTTGTCCATCAGTTTGGGGATGACAAGATGTACTAAATTTCAATTTGGTCCCCAAAGCTTCCTGTAGTTCCTTCCAGAAATGTGAAGTAAACCTTGCATCACGATCAGAGCTAATGTCTTTTGGAATTCCATGTAATCGAACGATCTCCTTCAAATACAATGCTGCCAGGACATTAACAGACCATTTGCTCTTTACAGCAAAAAAATGAGTTGATTTGGTGAGTCGATCGATTATTACCCATATTGCATCATATCCTCCACGAGTCTTGGGTAATCCTGTAATAAAATCCATGCCCACGCTGTCCCATTTCCACTCAGGTACCTCCAGAGGCTTTAATTTTCCTGCCAGTTTCTAGTGTTCGGCCTTAATCTTTTGGCAAGTCAGACACTTTGCTATGAAACTTGCAATGTCTTTCTTCATGTTACACCACCAAAAGCTTTTCTTGAGATCTTGGTACATCTTGACAGTTCCAGGATGAATAGTATAATAAGTTCGGTGTGCTTCTTCCAGTATTTGCTTCTTGATCTCTGAATCATCTGACACACACAATCTTGACCGAAATCGAAGGTTCCCTTGAGTGTCAACACAAAATCTGATTTAGAATTCAAGTTCTTCCTGATTTCAATCATACAGGATCATTGTCTTGTTGTGTTTGATTTGCATCAAAAGGTAAGATGGACTCTCAGGTTTACTATCATGACCTTATCTTCCTGTGGTTTGGCTTCTAAATTCAGTGTAGAGAATTCTTCTAAAAGTCTCCATTCCTTAACCATTAAACATGCCATCTGTGTCACAGGGTTTCTACTGAGAGCATCCGCAACAATGTTGCCCTTTCCTGGGTGGTTTTCAATTTTAAAGTCACAATCCTTGACGAATTCCAACTATCTTCTTTGCCTCATATTCAATTCTTTTTGTGAAAACAAGTACTTCAAACTCTGGTGATCGAAATATACAATGAATTGACTGCCATAAAGATAATGCCTCCACAGCTTCAGAGCAAAAATTACTGCAGCAAGATCCAAATTGTGAACTTGATAGTTGCTTTCATGGTTTCTCAATTGTCTGGATGCATAGGCAACAACTTTTCCTTCCTACATTAGAACACATCACAGCCCTATGGTTGAAGTATCAGTGTAACTTCAAAACTTTTCCAATTACGAGTAAGGTAGGAATGGCGCAGAGGTTAGACGTTCCTTCAACTCCTGGAAGGCGTGCTCACATTCATTGCTCCATACAAAGGGCACATCCTTCTGAGTTAGCTGAGTAAGTGGTGCATCAATTTTTGAGAAATTTTTGACAAATCGGCGGTAATAACTAGCCATACCCAAAAAACTTCGGATTTCAGTGAGAGTTCGAGGTTGTTCCCAATGCTGGATGGCTTCAATCTTAGAAGAATCTACCACCAATCCATCTTTAGAAATAACATGACCCAGAAATGTCACTTGCTTCATCCAGAACTCACACTTACTAAACTTGAAATATAACTTATGATCCCTTAATAACTGTAAGGCAATCTGCAGGTGTACCTCATGCTCCTTCATATTTTTGAATAAACCAATATATTTCAATAAATACAACAACAAACTGATCCAAGTGAGTTTTGAAAATATCATTCATTAGCCGCATGAATGCAGTAGGGGCATTAGTCAATCCGAATAACATTACAACAAATTCATAATGCCCATACTTGCTATGGAAAGCCGTCTTGTGGATATCTTCAACCTGAATTCTTAGTTGGTGATAACCAGACCTGAGATCAATTTTTGAGAAATATTGAACTCTCGACAACTGATCAAATAAATCGTCAATCCGAGGAAGTGGGTATTTATTCTTAATTGTGAGCTGATTCATTTGTCGATAATCAATACACAATCGTAAAGTCCCATCTTTCTTCTTGACAAATAAGACTGGAGCACCCCAAGGAGATGTATTGGGTCTGATAAATCCTTTATCAATCAATTCCATGAGCTACCTTATTAACTCCTTTAATTCCTCTATGGACATTCTATATGGTGCTCGAGAAACTGACGTGGCTCCCGAGACTAATTCAATCGTGAAGTTTACTTCCCTACTCGGAGGTAAACTAGGCAGTTTTTCTGGAAATATATCAAGAAAATCACAAACTATGGGAACATATTCTAAACCTGAAACATTCTGATTTATCAATATTCCTGATGCTAAGTAACCTTGACATCCATTTTTCACCAGCTTACATGCTTTGACTGCCGATATGAGCGGTATCCCTTGAACACGAGGATTCTTAAAGCTTACTGGTGGGATTTCCTTATTCATAAATGTTATTTGTCTAGTATGGAATTCCACTTGAACATGATATTTGGATAGCCAATCAGCTCCCAGGATTACATCATAGTCCCACATATCCAAACAAATTAAATCTCCAGGAAAGTTGTGTCCCTCAATCATTATGGCACTAGCTGGACAGTAGCAGCTAATTTCTTTTCTTTTACTAAGGGGCGTAGCAATCTCTAATTTTTCCAATAGTGGAACTAGATGTTCTTCAAAAGATTTAGCAAATGTTTGACTCACAAAGGACTGTGTTGCTCCTGAATCAAAAAAATCATAGGCAGGTTTTGAGTTCGCAAAAACTGTACCTTCCACAAGACCGCCTTCCTCTTGTGATTCAGATTCCACTCCTTGAATAGCTTGCAGTTTTCCTTGCTTAGGTCTGGGATTCTGTGAAGAAGATACCTTAGGCAAGAGATGGTAGTTGGGGAGTCGGTGTTGATTACTGCCACAACGCAGACAAGCTCCTAGCTTCTTCCAACAATTTTCTTCTTTATGCCCACAGAGGTGGCAATAATGACAAGCATCCTTAACTCCAGTCACAATCTTTCCTACTTTCTTCGTAGGTTGTTGAGGCCTAGATGCATTTCCTACCTCATACTTCCTTTTACGTTCTCCCAAGGTATAGCCTCCACTGGTTTTCCCTGAAATCCTTTTTGCCATTTCAGTGGCGGCTTCAAGAGCTAAGGCTCTCTTAACCATCTCGAAATAAGTGGTAATCAAGTGAGAGGCCAACTGAGGAATCAAGGTCGGGCGTAAACCATTCAGGAACCTTTTTGCTTTCAATTTTTCTGTGGCAATCATGTGAGGGGCATACCTTGATAACCAAGCAAACTATGCCTCATACTCAGCTACTGATAAACCTCGCTGTTTCAAATTAATGAATTACATTGCTTTCTTTTCTTGGACTACCTCTGAAAAATACTGTTCATTGAAGAATTCAACAAACTCTTCCCAAGATAGTTGATCTACGTCTCCTACTGTAGCTTCCATGGTCTCCCACCAGGCTCGGGCATCTTTATCTAATTGAAATGTAGCTAAACGAACTTTGTCCTCTTCCTGGCACCTGATAGCTTTAAAATTTATAGTAATCTCTTTAACCCAATTCTCAGCCTTATCTGGGTCGGTACTTCTGGAGAAACGAGGGGGACTTAGACTGTGAAACTCCTTAAGGATATTGGTTATGTTGTGTGAGTTGTTTTGGGCTACTATTTTCAAGGCTCGCATTATACCTTGAACCGTATTCTCCATTCTCTTCCATGCTTCACCTCTTCCGTCCATGGTTAATTTGGAAGATAATCTGAGATGTTCAAAATGTCACAGTTAATATTACACACATGACCATAAGTTGACATATTTATATATTCTACTTTGTACATGCTTCTGCTAGTTGGCCAACATTTACGTTAGTTCAAAAAGAGAGAGCCTTCCTCCACAACATCTTAACATCCTTTTTTAAAAAGTTAGCTATCTACAATAATGCACTGTCATGCAGGAGGGGCACAAAAGGGTGAGTCCTAAGCTTTATCTCACACTACTGGCGGGTAGTGGAACCTGAAGACTGGTCCTGGGCATCATTTTGGTTGAAGTATAGCTCCCTGGCGGCTTCGGTCATAGCGTCCCAATATACTTCTACTTGGTGTAATAGCAGGTCTTGGCCATCCTTTAAATGGTCTAGATTGTTCATGACTGTACTCATAGCGGCTAGTGATGCAGGGGGGTTTCTTGCCATGAACGCAACATAGGTTAAATTTAAAACTTCTTTCTTAATCTTTAGGTGGGCTTCACGCTGGGCTTGGGCGTAAAGCTCGATATCCTGACGTAATAATTTCATAGCTAGTAGCAATTGATCGCGTGCATTGGGCTCCATTCTGTTACAGTCAGCAGGTCAATTTATAAAATGAAATAATTTCAACTATTTCTAATACTAATTTCCTAATTTTCTACCCATCTCACAGGTTGTTTCCAGGGTTAGCGGAACTCCGCGTTGATACCAAGAATTATCTGTGACGTCCTACTCATATACTATTTTCGGAGGTGACAGAAAGATCGAGCTAATACAAACATGGACGGTCTTGCATATATGTAGAAAGTTGCAGCGGAATAATATATTACATGTGCCGATAGTTTTGAGTTAAAATATACAACAACTTAGGTGATAGAGTCTAAAAAGAAGTATGGTTTGCTAATTTATGGATCACTTGGCGCACAAGCCCTTAGCGAGTGAGACCCATCTGAGGTGCCTGAAAGGAAAGTAGGATTTATGAGCAATTGTGCTCAGTAGGAAATTGCCATTAATAATAACATTAAAGTCTGACAGTAGTAGGAAAGGAACAATAAGTATATCAGTCAATAAGAGGATGCAACAAAAATATTGAAGTATAGTTCAATGAAGATATCATAAGAGAATTTGCCCGGAACTAAACAGTAAAGAAATTCATGCCATAATACAATTCATGGAAATGTAGACTAAATTTAGCAGTAGGTGGTGTTATGCCAAACACCCAGTAGATCCATTCTCGATGGGTACAATTTGAATTGACCGATTCAGTGGCTGGGTTTGGGTGCTCCTCCCGGGATTGGATCGGCCCCATTGCACAGACATTGGTCCAGTAGAGTCTGAAGACCCAAGGTGTCACAATTTCCATTTGATCAATCTTTTAATATAGTTCGGGCAGATCTCGAAGTAACATTAATATTAAATCAAGTTCAAAGTGGGAGTACAGTGATAGCAAGCCAAAGTAAGGCTAGCTAGTTAGGTTGGTCCAAGTTTAAATAATATAAAGCTATATAAGAAATTTGGGAAAAAGAAACAAGTTGGGACAATATAAACTTGGTTTTGAAATCCAAGAGGAAATCGGTCGACCGGAATGGCAGGGTCGGTCGACTGACCTAGTCAGTGCTGATTTTTTGGTTTTGACTGTAAAATCGGTCGACCAGAATAGGGAAATTGGTCGATCAGAATGGCTAGCATTTATTCTGGGTTTTAGAAGAATCAGTCGACCGAATAGGAAAGTTGGTCAACCGACCTAACTAGTGCTAGTTTCTGGGTTGGACTATGGGATCGGTCGACCGAAATACTAAAATCGGTTGACCGGAAGAGTGGAATCGGTCGACCGATCTCTGGTTTCGGTCGACCGATTCCGATAAAAGCCAGATTTGTACGGTCACAAATCGCTCCACTTTTTCAGGCCTGGGAATGGAAATAAACAAGTAGGAATAGAAGTGTAGGGACTATACTATAATTGTACATGACTTTCCAGGGAAGTGGGAGGCTTTAAGCCTCCTTTCTCTCTTCTTTCTCTCTCTCAGGTGGTTGAAAAGGGGGGCAATCGATCGACCGAATTGATTGGTCGATCGACTGATTCTGGCGGGGAATCTTTTCTGCTCAACAATGGTGAGTGGAGAGTGGAGGGGAATGTTTGATGGCTAAGACTGATGCGCAAGGGTCTCCTCCACCATGAGCAACACTTATAAGAGTGGCAAGCAAAGAAAAGAAGAAGGCACGAGTTTCCTACAGCTTAGAAGTGATGTGTGGATAGTTTAAGTGAGGGGGTAATTGGTGCAAGAATCTCTCATTTTCAAGTACTTGGACTAAGGCTACTTGGATAAGTAACAATCAGAAAGAAGAAGAGGAAACGAGATTTCCTATCTTAGTCAGAAGAAAAATGGGAATAATAAGAATAGAGCTTCCGAAGCTTCTTCCTTCTTCTTCTTCTTCCTTAGGCTTCAGTTGGAAGTAGCAGCAGACAAAGTAGTAGCAGGTGTCGGGGTGAGGTTGGATAAGAATCATTGGGGGGGGGGGTGTTTAAATGTGGAGTTATCTGCGTGCGAGATTGCAACGGAGGATGACGATGAAATCTTTGGGGAGGTTTCACCTGGGTTAAATAGATAATAGGGTTGTTACGTAACCCATGTTACGTAGGGTGAACAGTGATTACCCTACGTAATCACTGTGCCATAATTTAAATATATATATACATATATAATTCCATATATTTCTTTAATATAATATAATTCTCTTTTAAATCCTTTCCCATCAATATAATTTTATTTATTTAGGTTATTAATTTATGTGACCTCATATGCATTTATTTTCAAGGTTTATTTTAGTAATGGCAGTGCGCGTAATAATTAAACTAATTGGAACGTCATCATGCATTATACACAAATGGCCATTTATTTTTATAAATAAATTCGAGGTGTTACTGTTTATTATCTCAATCTTGGAATGCCAGCTCATTTCTATTCTTCATATAAATCTCCATGGAACAGTGATCTTTAATGACTTTTTTATTTACTACATGCATAACACAAAAATAAGATATTCAGATATTGAATGATCAACATATAGGACAAATACTAAGATTAATGCACCTATTGTCACCCTTAGAAAGACAAGCTCCAACCTTACAAAAGACATGGCCCACCATTACAAAAGATGTGCAAAATTGACATAACTAATAGAAAAGTGAAACACATCATTTTGTCAACTTTACCCACTTATTTGTCACTTTTATCCACTTATTTGTCATCTTTTTCCACTTATTTGTCACCCTTTCCCACTTATTGGTCACTCTTTCCCATATATTGTCACCCGTTCCTATTTTATTGTCACCCTCAGACCTATTTGTCACTTTTTTTTCACATGAGAAAGTCTTGGAACACATCAATAGAGGGGGTGTGCATACGCACCCCCTTGTGATTGGTGGCTATCACATTGATGTGCTAGGCCACCCAATCCCCCATGGGTGCGCATGCACACCCATGGGAAGATGGTGTGTTGCAAGATTTTCTCTTTCCACATATTTGTCATTATTTCTTACATATTTATCACCCTTTCCCACTTATTTGTCATTCTTACCCAACTATTTGTCATTCTTATTCAAATATTTATCCCCCTTGTCGAAGCATTTATCGGATTACTCATAAAAAGTATACATTTCACTCCTTTTGAGGCCGTGGATCAGAACTGTTTGCATGTGGAGATAATGCCTATATATGTCTTTTGGACCTTTACTTCCTTTGCGTCTAATGCAAGCATTGGAACTCTTGGTCCCTCTACCTCTGACGGGGTAGCAAGGAGCATACTTTCATTTGTCTCTGATGCTTTGGTCGGGCTCTTCTCCTCCCATTCACAACAGATGAAGTGAATAACCAGACTCTTCTTCGGCTCCATAGGGGAACTAAGACTTGTAGGAGAATGACTGGAGTGGAACATTTCTTGTTGACAAAGGCAAAGGGCTAGAAGTGCTCCCTTGATCGAACAACACTTATTGAGGTGAGAAACATCCTCTTAGAGTTGGATAGGTTTCTTTCTCCTCTTTGGTGGACGGAAACAAAGAGGTTGCTTCATTTTGAAAATAGAATATCTACTTTGCATCTCATCCTCAATGTGATTTGATATCCATTATGATGCCCGTCTACCATCAACATTGATAGGACCAAACGTGACAGGACAAAAATAAACACCATCCATTCAAAAGCTGATGATGAGAAGGGTAAAAGTGGAATTAAAAATTTTGCCTTTCCTAAACCCTTTTGGCATCATGATGGCAGATGACATGGACAACAAATTTACCTTCATAAGGTGCAAGTGGATATCATGTGACGTGACGTAGCCTACTTTCGATGTAGCTCAATCTAATTTCGATCGGCTATTCCATCCAAACATTTATATTCATATGAGTGACTGGTAGCGAACATTTCTAGTTAATTTATAGTTTACATTTAGAAACACATTTCTCTTTTCCAAACTCTCCTATCTTTACAAGTTGTTCCTAAGAATGGTGGACATATCTAATAAGAGAAAAGCTTATTACACTTGAGGAAGTGCAGTAAGTGCAATCCACGTATGATTGCAGTTCATGTGACATTTTTATTGGGCACCACATGGTTTTTTTTTTGAAATCTAGTTTTTCTATTTTGGAGTTCAATTTTTTATTTTGAAACATAACTTTATATTTTAGAGCCTAACTTGTCTTCTGTTTTGGAGTCAAACTATATTTTAAGTTCCAAAACAAAAAAATAGACTCTAAAATAAAAAAATTGGACTTCAAAATAAAGTGGTTGAGCTCTAAAATAAAAAAATTAAATTTAAAAAATCACGTGACGTCTAACAATGAACTACAATTCTACGTGGATTACAGTTACTACCCTTCCTCAAGTGCAAGAAGACTTTCTCATCTAATAAGGGATTTTAAAAAATAGGGATAAAAAAGATGTTAAACATCATAAAAGTGAGGTGGCACAATTTTATTAATGTGTAATGCACATCTTATCAAGTATTTCTCCAATCCCCAAAGCCAACTGTGGTCCAATCATGCGCTGCCAGGGCATGCTTACATGTCTTCCCCCCCACCCCCCACCAACGTCCGTTCTGCCACGCTGCTCTATCTCTCTCCCTCGCTACCTACTCCCCTAGCTTCCATCTCCGCATTTCTCTCCTCTCTCGTTCCTCACGCCCAAATCACGCGGGTACCGGCCCGGATATTTCGGATCCTGCCCACGGTGCAAATAAAGATCGGGTAAACTCCTCACGTGCCAAACGTGGATCTGCAGCCGCCTGCCCCGCCCATAGAAAAACTCACATGTGTGAACCCACATGTTAATTTACTGATCAATTATAATATTATTACAGATGATCTGTTAATTGGCAAGTGTTGTCAGAACCCGTGTTCGGCACTGGATCCGACCCGAGGCATATCCACCGGACCACCTCTCTCTCTTCTCAGATAGGACCTCCCGCCCATGCTCGCGTCACGCTCGCACACGAGCACCACGCACGTCGGGGGTCGAAGGTGGCCGTCCGATGGCATCGTTGGTACGACGGCCCTCAACTACCCCTCAGCACACAGCGCGTTAGCACCACCAACCCCCACTCAGCTCTCCTTCCCCATTCCCACCAGAAACGCTCCCCCCCCCCCCCCCCCCCACCTTCTCTCTCTTCTCTATATAAGCAGCACCCACGTCCCCTTCCTCCACTCAGGAAGATCCGAGAGCTATAGTCTCATCGATCAGCCCGTTCGGACTTCCTAGATCTCCTCCGGCTTCGTCTGGTACAGTAGAGAGAGAGAGAGAGAGAGAGAGAGAGAAGAGAGAGAGAGAAGAAGAAGAAGAAGAAGAAGAAGAAGAAGAAAAGAAGAAGAAGAAGGAGAGAGAGAGGGCTACCAGTACTGGCTGCCCCCTGATCTTTCCAAACGTGGAACAAACACGTAATTCTTCTCATCTCTTCCCATCCCTCCAACCGTTTATTACCACTTCTTCGTGGTTCTTCCCAGTGGGGGGTACTAGCTAGCTATAGCTGCTCATCCCTATATAATATTCCATCTAGTCCTCATCAATCTACTCAACATTAATCCTGCTACTTGTATCTTTTGATGGTGCTGCAAGTACAGCCATCACCCACCTAACCCACCCGCCCGCCATTAAAGTCCTAGCTAGCTTCTTGCAGGTTCTTACCCTTCCCACCCACCGATCTTGTCCATAATCAAACCGCGCGCGGCTCGCGCTAGATCCTTTCATTAGACGCACTTGTTGCTCCTTGCGTGCGCGTGGGCAAAGAATATGGAGGCCGCCATCCCCGTCCAGATCCACTGCAACGGGAGTGCTAACACCGGCGAACCAGTCGAGGCTAGCCTAGTCTGCCTGAAGCCGGCGCCCGCTGCACCAGGCGGGGACCCGCTCAACTGGGCCGCCGCCGCCGAGTCGCTCAAGGGGAGCCATCTGGACGAGGTTAGGCGCATGGTGGAGGAGTTCCGGCGGCCGCTGGTGCTGCTCGCGGGCGCGGACCTGAAGATCTCGCAGGTGGCCGCCGTCGCGGCCGGCCTGCAGGCGCCGCCTCTCAGGGTGGAGCTGTCCGAGAAGGCGCGGGCGGGCGTCAAGGCCAGCAGCGACTGGGTCGTGGACAGCATGAACAAGGGCACCGACAGCTACGGCGTCACCACCGGGTTCGGGGCGACGTCCCACCGGCGGACCAAGCAGGGAGGAGCCCTCCAGAAGGAACTCATCAGGTGAGCCCAACTAAACTATATGTTTCTCCTCAACCATGCATGCATCACATCACATGATCTCGCCCACATCGATCGATCTTTACCAATTCATACATACGATATGAATTAAGACCCAAACGAGAAAAGAAAACAAAAAATATAATTGGAAGGAAAAGATCAAAACATTAAGCTGTTCTTTAATTTTGTGGATTAATCCTTTGCATCAGCTGTACTGCCCGATCGCTAAATGCTGACAACAGGGACAACAATTACCACTATACTAGCTGGTAGTCATATTAATAATAAGGAAAAATTAATTAAAAATATAATTAAAGAGTTCTTATTGTAATAAAATTTAACGTGTGCTATTAATAGCTCTTGTAATTAAAAAGGGGTGCATATATAAAACGAGGGGATCGAAAAAAAGAAAGGAAGGTGAACACATGCAGGCAGGCGCCTAGATCTCCAGTGTCCTTGGTCACAAGCCAGGTGCTTCCCTTCTGGTTTTAATATTGCTTAATTTTAAACTTGTTTATTTAATCTTGGATTTCGAATCTCTCGAGATGGGTGCATCATGACATATTAGATGGGAAACTATATAGAAACAAAACCTGAGCAACCAGATAGTTTGCAAGTAATTTAATAAAGCTCAGTCAAACCAGTGTTAATGATCTCATGATCAAGATATACATACTTAACTAGCCAGCTAGTTAAGCAGAAATTTTCTCGTGAGGCGTACGTCTGTGGGTGTGTACTATTTAGTACTATTTATGCTGGGCTCGAAATGGGCACCGGTAGCTTGCCCCCACATACGTGTGAAATGGGAGACTCTCTTTCTCTCTCTCTCTCTCTCTCTACATTCAAACATCCATTTGGAAAGAATTTTTTTTTTCTTCCTTAATATATCGTTTAGTGTACCTTGGCCTCTCTTATTGATCATTGTATTACTGGTGCATGGTGGTAGAAAGACAAAAGTGTATTAAGAAAGTACAATAAATGTTTCTTTAAGGTTTATAATATTGACTGAAATTTTAATAATAATTTAGACTCCAAAATACATACTTTGGACTCTACAACGCAAACTTGGAACCCTGATTTTGAATCTCACTGTCGATTGACAATTGATATGACGTCATCTATTAGGCGTCACATAAATTGCCATCTTAATCTTAATGCATTTACTACACATGAGCACATGCAGTAAATCTTTCACAACAATATGTAGATTGTAGGAAAAACAATCACATTAGATGAAAAATAAAGAGATAAAAGTCTCGTCAAAACTACTTAAATCAATAGGATTAGTTTTTTTACAATCTACGTTATCTTTCTGCAATAATATATATTCTTGCAATCAGTATTTCTTCACATTTTTCCCCCGCCCCTATCACCAACACTTTCCTTTTTCATCTTGTAATCTGCTTATTGAAAAGCTAAATTTAAGTTTATGAATCCTAAGATTACAAGTATCATTTTTTGACAGGTAAGTATACATCAAATTATTGAAATTTTAAATCGACTTCATCTTGATCACAGAATCAGATAATTGGGGATCACTAAAATGAGAGAAAATTGATTATTCATAAAAAGTGACACTATCATTATTTTCTTTTTATTGATGGAGAGTGGTGGGGCCGGGGATTTGGAATCATCCGTCACAACTTTCTCTGGGACCGAGTAATCTAGCTGCTAATTCTCCTTTCTCTTTATGAGTAGATCGGCGTTCCTTCTTGGTAGATGAGAGTGGTGGTGAGTCATACGCCAGCGACGTAAATGTGAAGCTACATGTTGGTCAAACCCAACGTGGTAAAAAATGGGCAAGTCAGAACTAAGACTGGGCTGGTTCAAGGGTGAATAGTTAATTTTGTTAAGTTTAAATATAAAAATAAAAATATAATTCTAAAAAATTATGAGGAGTAAAAGCTAAAGAAACCCACAAGAAAATAACTGGTGCTATGACTACTACCTTCAATACATGCATAGTTACACATGATAACTACCTTCAATGCATGCATAATTATCTATGACCCATGCATGTCCTCATGCATGCAATCATGTTGTAACGTTTATACTGCATGTGTGGCTGCGCAGATTCCTGAACGCCGGGATATTTGGCTCGGGGCCGGACTCCGGCAACACGACGCTGCCGGCGTCGGCCACGCGGGCCGCCATGCTGGTCCGCGTCAACACCCTCCTGCAGGGCTACTCCGGCATCCGGTTCGAGATCCTGGAGGCCATCGCCGCCCTGCTGAACCACAACGTCACCCCCTGCCTCCCCCTCCGCGGCACCATCACCGCCTCCGGCGACCTCGTCCCCCTCTCCTACATCGCCGGCCTGCTTACCGGCCGCCCCAACGCCCGTGCCCTCTCCCCCGACGGCAGCCGCATCGTCCCCGCCGGCGAGGCCTTCCGCCTGGCCGGCATCCCTGGGACCTTCTTCGAGCTGCAGCCCAAGGAGGGGCTGGCGCTGGTGAACGGCACGGCCGTAGGCTCCGGGCTGGCCTCCATGGTGCTCTTCGAGGCCAACATCCTGGCCCTACTTGCCGAGGTGCTCTCCGCCGTCTTCTGCGAGGTCATGCAGGGTAAGCCCGAGTTCACCGACCATCTCACCCACCTCCTGAAGCACCACCCGGGACAGATCGAGGCGGCCGCCATCATGGAGCACGTCCTTGACGGCAGCGCCTACGTGAAGATGGCGGCGAAGCTGCACGAGATGGACCCGCTGCAGAAGCCCAAGCAGGACCGGTACGCGCTGCGGACGTCGCCGCAGTGGTTGGGGCCGCAGGTGGAGGTGATCCGGCAGGCCACCCGGTCCATCGAGCGCGAGATCAACTCCGTCAACGACAACCCACTCATCGACGTCGCCCGGAGCAAGGCGCTCCACGGCGGCAACTTCCAGGGCACCCCCATCGGCGTGTCCATGGACAACGCCCGCCTCGCCCTCGCCGCCATCGGCAAGCTCATGTTCGCGCAGCTG
This sequence comes from Colocasia esculenta, assembly GCA_014218235.1. Classification (NCBI taxonomy): domain Eukaryota; kingdom Viridiplantae; phylum Streptophyta; class Magnoliopsida; order Alismatales; family Araceae; genus Colocasia; species Colocasia esculenta. The sequence continues at coordinate 147,934,844 of CM024758.1, read as the reverse complement.
TCGGAGCTGGTCAACGACTTCTACAACAACGGCCTGCCCTCAAACCTCTCCGGCGGGCGCAACCCCAGCCTGGACTACGGGTTCAAGGGCGCCGAGATCGCCATGGCCTCCTACTGCTCGGAGTTGCAGTTCCTGGCGAACCCTGTCACCAACCACGTCCAGAGCGCGGAGCAGCACAACCAGGACGTGAACTCGCTCGGCCTCATCTCGGCTCGGAAGACGGCGGAGGCGGTGGAGATCCTAAAGCTCATGGCCACCACCTACCTGGTGGCGCTCTGCCAGGCGATCGACCTCCGCCACCTGGAGGAGAACCTGAAGAGCGCCGTCAAGGGCGCGGTGAGCCAGGCGGCCAAGAGGGTGCTCACCACAGGCGCCAACGGGGAACTCCACCCCTCGCGCTTCTGCGAGAAGGACCTCCTCTGGGCCGCGGACCGGGAGCACGTCTTCGCCTACGCCGACGATCCCTGCAGCGCCACCTACCCGCTGATGCAGAAGCTCCGGCAGGTGCTCGTGGAGCACGCGCTGGGCAACGGGGAAAGGGAGAAGGACGCGGAGACCTCCATCTTCCAAAAGATCGAGGCGTTCGAGGAGGAGCTGAAGACGGCGCTGCCGAAGGAGGTGGAGGCCGCCCGGGCGGCGCTGGAGAGAGGGACGCCGGCGATACCCAACAGGATCAGGGAGTGCAGGTCGTACCCGCTGTACAGGGTGGTGAGAGAAGAGCTGGGGACGAGCATGCTGACGGGGGAGAAGGTGACGTCACCGGGTGAGGAGTTCGACAAGGTGTTCGACGCCATGTCGCAAGGGAAGCTGATCGACCCGCTCTTGGAGTGCTTGAAGGGTTGGAACGGCGCCCCTCTGCCCATCACGCCGGCGAAGTGCTAGCCACCTTGTCAGCTCTGCTCAACCCAATATGATCTCCTCGATCGCCCCATAGATGATCAAATGGAAGGAAAAGGAGAACTACACAGATGAAACTCTCAAGTGTTTGATTTTTAGTTTTTGTTGGAAGAATCTGCTGGGCATTGATATATGCGTTTAGATTTCTTTCAAATGGAGCTTGGCGTTGGCGTTTTGGTTAATAAAAAAAACGTGATATAATCCAAACTAAGACACGGGTAAGCCGCTGGCTATTAGAATGAAAGATGTTTATTGCAGGACATGTCTTGCAGTAAAGTTGATGTGAATTGTTTCGAAAACAATTCTATTAATTAAAAACCTCTCTCAACTAATAAATTATTTACAAAACAATTCACATTGCACTTAAAAGTGCAATGGACAAGCGCAATAAGCCTTGCTCAAACATGAAAACTTGTCCCTCAAGGAGACTGGGCCCTTGCAAAGGCCCTCGCCCCGCCCTCGGACCATGCAAACCCATCGCCCACGACCATTCCCCATCAACCAAGCTACCGAGCTTTCCTCCACTTTGTGCAAGTCCCTAAGAGCGCTTCGACTCGCACCTATACGTGAAGCCACCATCCCTGCTTTGACTTGCGTCTATATATTGTAGAGGCCACCATCCCAACAAATAAATAAACTAAATACAGACCCACCGCTTCTTCTAAAGGACTTACAAATCCATGAAGGGGGGATCTTAGCCTGTTCTCATAGTAAAGTTGTAAATAATGCAAGAGGAATCGCTTACTTAAATAACCTTTCGTATTGCTGACAATCTATATATCCACCCAGCTTCGGGCACTGCCTACACTAACTGCACTTCTAAAATACCGATATTCGTAAAAGTGGTACTTTATGAAGGCGGCGTTTGCCAAACTCCTACGTTTACAAATACGTTAATGTACATATGACAAGGCAAAAATGGGATATGTATACACCACAACATTCTCCCAAGGACCCTTCCCCAGCAAAAACCCGAGGCAAGTCCTAGTCTTTCAATACTTCAAGCGTAACCAAGGAAAGCCTCCCTTTTGTTTTACTAATCGTCTGCTAGGCAAATGACATCAGCCGGTGCTGCGGCGGCCTCCGAACCGGGTGTTGGCTGTCCAGAAGCAGCTGAAGCATGAGCAGACGAACGCCTTTGCTCCACATCTAGAGATGGGGAAACGTTTGCCACGCTCCTTGCAGTGGCTTCATTCCTGACATCAGCAGCAAAGCTAGGTATAGACTGTGACGCAGAAAGTACAGGCCGCATGCTCAAATTCTCTTGCCGTCTAGTGCCACTGACTGGATCCATTCGTTGAAAGGAGAGAGGGGTGCTCACTAGCTGCGGAGGCATGGAAGACATGGTGTGGCTGGGCAGCTGCTGCTGGTTTAGTGAGCCACGGGGTCGGAGGGGGGAATTAGATATAGGCATGGGTGCATTCGCCCTGAATGGATGCAGGTGAGGAGCAGGGGCACGGCTACTTCCAGCTTGATAGTTTAACCGAGGTGTCAAAACTGGACTGATATGACGCACGGCTGGGTTTGATGAGAACAGTGCAGAGGAATGGTGGACAACCTGCACAGGAGGGCCTGATGATGGAGACGTGGGAGATATGGCTGGACCAGCGACTCGCGCCCTGGCTATTGAAGTTGCAACTTGTTCAATTCGTGGGACTGCAGCTGAAGCACGAACATGGCCTAGAGACACTAAAGGTGTTGCAGCAGAGGTTGAGGCCAATGCCTCCCTATGTGCAGAAATCTGTGGCTGGGAAGCGTGAAGCATCTGCATTGTGGAACTTGCGCCTGTACTGTTGGATGATCACTCGTCAGTAAATTACTAAGCAGGCTTCAAGGGAAAGAAAAATAAGTAACTGCAAAATAATGTTGCATTCACAGAAACTAGTTCACATCATGGATGGCAAAGTCGGCCGATTCGGGTCGGAATCGGCTTATGGCAACCTGATTTTTTTGGGGGGGGGGGGGGGAACGATGACCCACCCACTATGTATGGTGGGATCGGGGTGGATCGAGCAGAATGAGGCCGATCCAGTCCGACTCCACTTGCTGTAGCCCGATTCCCTCAGCTTACCTTAACTACGTCTGATCCCGTCCACTTACCTTATTTACCTGAACATCATTTAAGTAAATGTTATATTTGAAATTTTATTTACTTAAGATATTATATATAAATAAGGAAGTACCCCACATTTGAATCTAATAAAAATATCAGAAAAATCATCTCTTACAAATAAAAAGTCAACTCTCCCATCTAAGAAGAAAATCGCGATTTCGGTGGTTCCATCAAAATAACGACTTTCTAATCTTTCATAATTTGTCATATCTAAAAATTTCATAATTCAAATAAACCCAATAGAATACTAAAAATCTAAAGTCCGGTAAAAAAAATCAAACGTGCATATGACTTCTCCAAGGGAGCCACTCTCCTACTGACAGTACTTTAGTCTGCTTGAGGCATCTCAGGATTTGGTCAAACTTAAGCTATCATCATCTAAACTCATGAGATTTTTCACTTTCTAATTGAAAAAAAACTAGAAAGTGACAATTCTCATGAGTTTGAGTGATGATAGTTTAGATTTGACTAAATCTTGAGAGGTCTCAAGCAGACTAAGTATTGTTAGTAGCAGAGTGGCTCCCAGGAGAAGTCATATGTACGTTTGACTTTTTTTATCGACTTTAGATTTTTAGTATTATATTAGATTTATTTGAATTATGAAATTTTTATATGTCAAATTATGAAAAATTAGAAAGTCGCTATTTTGATGGAACCACCGAAATCGCGATTTTCTTCTTGGATGGAAAAATTGACTTTTTATTTGTAAGAGATGATTTTTTTGATATTTTTATTAGATTCAAATGGGAGTACTTCCTTATTTACATGTAATATCTTAAGTAAATGAAACTATAAATATAACATTTACTTAAATGATGTTCAACTCTGTATTGTAATATGCACATATGTGCAACTAGACTATGGATATACCTAAAATGTTCTATTATTATATATTTTTTAAGATTTTTTTTTTCCTGATTTTTCAGATTTTTTCTTCATTTTTTAACTTGGCCGATCTAGGATCTGCCAGATTCCTATGGAATCGGGTGGATCCTGCGATCCGACCTGACTCGGATCGTGGTCGGCCGGGTCCGATCCAGCACCCCGATCTGACTCTGCCATCCATGGTTCACATCGATGAGTGTGCAGTTCCTCTTGTTGTCATGTACAGCACATTAGCAACATATGTATATTCTTGAGTCATAATGTCAGGTTCAACCACAAAGATGAAACCACTGCGTTGTTCCTACGCAGAAAGTTTCTCCTCTCCTTCATTGTTCCTACTCAGAAAGTTTTAAGGAATAATAGGATTTAACATTGTGTCAGTGTACCCATTTAACATTGGGAAACGGTTTTGTAATGCCATTTAGTAACACACTAAAGTGACATTACCAATAAAAATGTGCCACGTCAGCAATTGTCAGTAGAAAGTAAAAAAACCCTCATAAATGAGGGGGTTGTGCATTTTGATTGGTGTGTTACAAAAATGGTGTTAACTATTTTCCTTTAACATTTTGGGATATGAGTCTTATGACTTTCTTTCCCTCCTGGTATTGGTTGCAATATGTCCACTTTTCCCATCCATTCAATACTCATAAAGGGGAGATGTGCTAACCGAGTATTATCAGGTTGATTGAGAAGCCTGCCTTGGCAGATCAACCAAAAGAAAACCACTGAACCATTGTTTGTGTGAAAACCTTGTCCAAGAACATTGTGGGAGTTATGCCGTGCTAACTGGTTCAGATCTTCCAGCTTAGATTCCATATCCTCCAGGCTCTAACACCTATACTTGTAATGCTTCCTTTACAGTTGGATAAATAATCATTTGAACATCTTTTTACATCCATAGTTGCATTCAGATGTTCACAATGACAAATTAGTTGATATGCAAAATGAAGAACAATGTCTGTTGATTCATTGACAGCTACAAAATTGGCTACTCTTATTGTGCCTCTGCTTTCATCATCCCATGGCGTGGGTATATCATGGCAAGATGTTTCAATGTTGCCGATGGAACAGCAATCCCTATACTATGGATGGGAATTCTTTCCGTATCTGAACTGTTATCACAAAGTTATCTGTGCCTTTCTCTGCCTCTCATGTTAAGACCGAATATTACCCATCTAGTATGCATGGATGGCAAAGTCGGCCGTTTCGGAGCGGAATCGGCCTATGGCGACCCAATTTTGGGGTGGGGGGTACAACCACCCACCCACGGTGTAAAAGGTGGAATCGGGGTGGATCGACCGGAATTAGGTGGAGTCGCGCCGACTCAGCCCGACTCAGAGCGCTCCACCCCGATTCCACTCGCTCTAGGCCACTTCCACGAGAAGCGGGGCTCTTTTTAATGGAGTTAGCCGGATCCACCTGGAGCGGTCCGCTCCAAACGGATCCGGCCCGACTAGAGCTGATTCCTGCAGATCCCTCCTTAAGAGGGATCGGGACTGCGCAGACAGGAGCTGTCTGTGCAGACCCAACCTAGGCCGCCCCTCCACCCCTCTCAGCTCCCCCCGCCCGGAGTTCGGAGGTCCCCTCCCTCGCCACCACCGCAGGAGCTCCGAGGAGGCTCGCCGCCGGCTGCCGCCACTTCTTCCTCTCTTTTTCTCTTCTACTCTTTCCTTTTTCTTTATTTTTTGAAATTTTCAGATCTAAGTCCAAAGGTGCCTCAAGAAGAGTCTTGCATTTGCTTTGGGTGTTTGTCCAACTCTTGAAAGATCTTTTTGTGGGTGAAGGAGGGTGGTTTCCACCGCCGCCGCGGCCGATTGTGCAAGGTATTTTTTTTTATTTCTTTTAATATCAAAAAATAAGAAATATTTAATATGTTATAGATCTATAGATAAATAACATTGATAAGATGTTTATGACCGTCATTACTAAAAACCCCCAAATTGAACCGTAATTAGGGTTTAAAAATTAAGAATTTTATCTTATTAATGCAAATAGTGTGTAATTGAGTGTCCAATGCAGTCATTTGAGTTGATTAGAGTTTGCTTGTAGACTCAATTGCATTGCATGGTCCATTTTCCCCCAAAATCCTCAAACTGAACCCTAATTAAGGTAAAAATTAGAATTTTGTCTAATTAAGGTAATTAACGTGCAATTGAGTGATCAAAGCTCTCAATTACATTTATTAGTCTTATTGCAGATTCAATTGCATTCATTTACTCTCATTGTACAAAATGCACACGCATAAACATCGCATCTAAGTTTCTATCTTACACAGAAATATGGCAGATCAAGAACATCAAGAGCAAGAGATGAGCAGCAGGCCACTGATCCTAGTTGGGCTCATGATACTCTCTTTGATGCTCGACAGAAGAAAGTGAAATGTAATTGGTGTGCAAAGCAGAGTTTGGCATGGCGAATCGGATCGGCCCGATTCGGATCAGGGGAGATCCGATCCATGATTCGTATGGGTACATACATACATACCCTTTCTTCTTCATACTTATTTATAGTTTCATTTTCTTAAGATATTACATGTAAATAAAAAAGTACCCCCATTTGAATCCAATAAAAAATCAAAAAAATCATATCTCTTACCAATAAAAAGTCAACTCTCCCATCGAAGAAGAAAATCACGATTTCGGTGATTTTAGCGAAATATTAACTTTTTAATCTCTCATAATTTAGCCTATCTAAAAATTTGATAATTCAAATAAACCACATGGAACACTAAAAATCAAAGTCCGGTAAAAAAGGTCAAACGTGCATGTGACTTCTCCAAGGGAGCCACTCTCCTACTGATAGCACTTAGTCTGCTTGAGACCTCTTAAGATTTGGTCAAACCTAAACTACATCACCCAAACTCATGAGAATTCACTCTTTCTAATTGAAAAAACTAGAAAGTGAATTCTCATGAGTTTGGATGATGATAATTTAGGTTTGACCAAATCTTGAGAGGTCTCAAGCAGATTAAGTGCTGTCAGTAGGATAGTGGCTCTCTTGGAGAAGTCACATGCTGTTTGACTTTTTTTACCGGACTTTAGATTTTCAGTGTTCCATATGGTTTATTTGAATTATCAAAGTTTTAATAGGCTAAATTACGAGAGATTAGAAGTTAGCATTTCGCTAAATCATTGAAATCGTGATTTTTCTTCGATGAGAGAGTTGACTTTTTATTAGTAAGAGATATTTTTTTGATATTTTTATTAGATTCTAATGGGGGTACTTCCTTATTTACATGTAATATCTTAAGTAAATGAAACTATAAATACTAACATTTACTTAAATGATATTCAGGTAAATAAGTATGAAGAAGAAACCGTGTTTCCCATCGGTAATATAAACTATATATATACTAATATTATATGTTATATTAAATAAATATATAATAATCCGGAGCGAATCGGACCGATTCGCTCCGATTCCATGCGAATCGGATCGAATCAGGGCGAACCCGATTCGGTCCGAATCGCCGCTCCAGCAAACCATGGTGCAAAGGAGATGTTTGGAGGCATATATTGTCTAAACAACAGATTGCTGGGATTTTAGGAAATGTAGCAAATACCCATCATGTCCACTTGAGGTTAGGAATGAAATGAAAACGTACATGAAGGGGAAAAGACTAAAAAATTATTGACAACTCAGCAGTAACAACAGCTTCAAGATGAGATTTCTGGACGACAGATTCATAGAGATTATAGTTTACCAATCAATGTTGACGATGATGAGGATGATCCTGATCCTGAGTTCACTGCAACTGCACGTGCTAATCGACGTTCTTATGCAGAGGAAGACGATAGATGAAGGGGCATGGGGACATCAGGGTCACATTTGCCTATAGATGACTCTATGAGATCTCTCCCTAAGAGCACATCAGTTCGTAGGGCTGCCAGTGCATTAGGTGTGGAGGTAGACTCTCAGATGTTCATAATCCTACACGGGGTTCTATGGATAGATATATGTATAGATCAAAGTCTATAAAGCACCTTCTATCAAGCAGGTCTTGAAAGGAGTCAAAGTCACCGCAAAGGCAACAAATGGAGCAATAAAAGGTATTGTCAAATGGTTTTTACATGCAGGTGTGCCAACACATAAGACAGAGAGCCTATATTTTCAGACTATGTTGAATGCAATTGCAGAAGCTGGGCCTGGTCTTAAGGCTCTCACACGGAAGTACACTTATGATGCTGGGCTTGACGAGGAGTATGATGAGTTGAAAGGATGGGTTAATGGCTTCAAAAATGTTTGGAAACAATGTGGTTGCACAATTATGTGTGATGGTTGGACAGGGACAACAAGAAAATCTATGATTAATTTCCTTGTTTATTGCTGTAAGGATACAATTTTCCTTAAATCTGTTAATGCCTCTGATAACATCAAGAATGCAGAATACTTATTTAGACTAATGGATTAAGTCGTGGAAGAAGTGGGTGAAGAAAATGTTGTACAGGTTGTCACTGACAATGAGCGAGCTACAAGGTTACAGGTAGATTGTTGATGGAAAAAAGAGAGCATTTGTATTGGGTTCCTTGTGCAGCGCATTGTATCAATTGATGATGGAGAACATAGGTAGAGATCCACATATTCATGGCCTCATTGACGATGCTCAAATGATCACTTCATTTATTTATGGTCACAATAGAATTTCGAATATGCTGAGGCAATACACAGACGAACGAGATCTTCCTCGTGCTAGTCCTACTCGATTTGCATCAAACTTTATTTCTTTAGAGAGCCTCATGAAATATAGGCATTAATTAGGCCAGTTGATTAATTCTGAGCAATTTTTCCAACATGTAAACACTCTTAGGCCTGAAAGCAAAGATGTCGCTCTCCAAGTACAAGATTTGATTAGCAATGCACGATTTTAGGAGAGAATTTTCCTACTACCTCAAAGTAATAGAGCCTCTAGTACTTGTTCTTAGAATGGTTGATGGTGATGATAAAAATGATGTGGGATATTTGTATGAGGCAATGGACAGAGCAAAAGAACATTTGAGGGAAAGGAATCCCAAAGCATATAGAAAATGGTGGGCCATCATTGACAAGAGATGACTTTCCACCATGATTTTCATACTGCAGTAATTTATTGAATCTAATTAATGGAGCATATGACATGAGATGTGCAAAATGAAACATGAGATATGCAAAATGAAACACGGGATATGCCTTTGAACTGCACATCTCATGTCATATGCTCCATCATTACGTACATTATCTTTGTATTGAAATCTAGGGATATATGGAACATATGACATGAGATATTCAGTTCAAAGGCTCACTCTAGGTTATTTACATGAGAATTATTTAGGAATTCACCATTATAAATTGATTAATGTTCACTCCTTTTATTGTAACAACTGAATGGTGGATTCAAGTAAATTACCAACAAGCTGGCACGAACCTTTAACATATGTTGTAGTGAGAGTGTTAAGTCAGACCACTTCTTCTAGCCAATGTGAAAGAAATTAAAGTACATTCAACCTCATTCACTCGAAAAACCGCAATAGACTAGGTGTGGATAGGCTAGAGAAGTTGATCTATTGCCACTATAATATGCGTTTAAGGGTAAAAAAAAAATTCATGCAACTAGATGGCAGAACAACTGAGGAAGTAGTTCCTTAGATAGATGTAAATGAATTGCTAAATGAAGAACACCTTTTACAAGCGGGTGGAGACAAGAGCTGAGGGCATAATACTTGAGTTTCATCCTGATAATCGCCTGGTTCAGGCATGCGCAAAAGATGCAGAATTTGAAGAACATGTACCTGTACATGCGTCTCTTCCTGAGAGGGTCAAAGGCCTGAATTAAGAAGATCTGCCACTGTATAGGAGTCTAGTAGACTTTCTTCATCTCAGCTAGAATTAAGAAGATTTACCACTCAATTGGACCCAAAGAGGAAGAAAGACAAAGGCAAGACAAAACAAAATCACACAAGGAAAGAAGAACAAAGGAACCAAGAAGAAAAGCACAAGATCATACAGAGGACTCTCCCGAGGAGACACTTGTTAGGGAGCCATTTTCTGAGGCTCCACCCCTACCACTTTACTTGGCCAGATTATATGAGGCATAGCAAAAGCATTATCACCGTCGAAGAAAGATGCTTAAGAAAGGAAAAACAGTTGAGAGTGATGACTCCACTCAATCACCTGATGATGATGATGGTGGTGGTGCTGCTGCTGCAGGTACTGCAGCCACATGAGGTTATGGGCTTGAAGGTATCCTTTCAGGATATGAGGATTATTCAGTAACACCCCATCAACAAGAAGGAAGCCAAGGAGAAGCACAAGAACAACATGGGGGATATGAAGGCCAACAAAGACAAGCAGGGCATGATTGGAGATATGGGCCCTCTTATCCACCCATTTTTAGTCCTCCAAAGTTGCCATATTCAGATATTAACTCTAGTACTGGGACAAGTTACTTTGGCAATATTCAAACTACTGGGTATTGTAGTTTCTTCACTTCAAGACAATTAGGAGAAAGTTTAAGACATCCAACAAAGAGCAACGACATCTCGTCAACATCAAAGAGGATTCCAAGACATCGCCAATTCTTTATTTGGCTATAGATATACCCAGTATGGAGGACATGAGTCACATCAAGGTTCAAAAACTCGGGGATCGGGATCGGATCGGTCGGCCCAAAACCGATCCGACCCGGCGATCCCGACCCCGGCTCGGCCGAGCCGGGCTGAGCCAGGGGTGGGTGGATCGGCCCATTATACAGGTGTATATCTTATACAGGCTGAGTTCAGGCCGAGTCCACTGCGATTTCAGGTCTTATTTACCTGAATATCATTAAGTAAATGTTAACATTTACTTAAGATATACATGTAAATAAGGAAGTACCCCCCATTTGAATCCAATAAAATATCAAAAAAATCATATCTCTTACCAATAAAAAGTCAACTCTCCCACCGAAGAAGAAATCGTGATTTCGATGATTTTAGCGAAATGCTAACTTTCTAATCTCTCATAATTTAGCCTATCTAAAAATTTGATAATTCAAATAAACCATATGGAACACTAAAAATCTAAAGTCCGGTAAAAAAAATCAAACGTGCATATGACTTCTCTAAGGGAGCCCTCTCCTACTGACAACACTTAGTCTGCTTGAGACCTCTCAGGATTTGGTAAAACTTAAACTATCATCACTCAAAGTCATGAGAATTGTCACTTTCTAATTTTTTTTCAATTAAAAAGTGAAAAATCTCATGAGTTAGATGATGATAGCTTAGATTTGACCAAATCCTGAGAGGTCTCAAGCAGACTAAGTGCTGTCAGTAGGAGAGTGGCTCCTTTGGAGAAGTCATATGCACGTTTGATTTTTTTTACCGGACTTTAGATTTTTAGTGTTCCATATGGTTTATTTGAATTATCAAATTTTTAGATAGGCTAAATTATGAGAGATTAGAAAGTTAGCATTTCGCTAAATCAACGAAATCACGATTTTCTTCTTCGGTGGAGAGTTGACTTTTTATTGGTAAGAGATATGATTTTTTGATATTTTTATTGGATTCAAATGGGGGGTACTTCCTTATTTACATGTAATATCTTAAGTAAATGATATTCAGGTAAATAAGGCCTGAAATCACAGTGGACTCAGCCTGAACTCAGCCTGGGATTGGCCTGACTCAGTCCATGACAAGGTTGAACAGGATCGGCCCGGCTCGGGCCGATCCGAGGCGGATCGGGCCGGGCTCGGCGAGCCGGCCGAGCCCAGCTGAGCCGGTCCGATCCGTGTGCAAGGACGGCTAGGTTACCCCGGCTCGGATCGGGAGGCCCAGAACCGAGCCGACTCGGCCGATCCGATCCCGATCCGGCCGAGTTTTTGAACCATGAGTCACATGACTATGGGCCACCTATTCAATTTCATGAGGCAGATGTTGAGGGTTCTGAAATGTGAAATTGACAAGGTATTTTTATTTATTTCATGTTATAAACTTGTAGATATATGATATATCTTTCAATGTATGAACACAATCATTATGTCTTAATCATCATTGTTCTTTATGATACATGAACATGATAAATTTGAATTTCATTGTGTTTGTTTTCAATGAATGTTGTATGTGTTCTTATAATTTTCTGCAATTTTTTTTCTCCTAATTTTTCAGAATTTTCTCTGATTTTTACTTATTTTTTTCATCATTTTTTTAACCTGGCCGATCCTAGATCGACCGGACTCCAATGGAGTCGGGCGGATCCTGCGACCCGACCTGACTCGAATTAGGGTCGGTTGGGTCCGATCTAGCACCCAATCCGACTTTGCCATCCATGCTAGTATGTGCATGCTGATTTGTCAGCCTCTCCAACTCATTCACCTTCGCCCATTCTAATTCTTGCTGGGCAAGCTATTTCTGTTTCTATTCAGCATCTAGGTATTTTGACAATGGCTACATGTACAATCACCATTTACCCTACCCCACACTAGTTCCTGTATATTTCCAGATGATATATTAATAGGATAGCAGACCACGGCAGATTCCACTCCAAATTTGTATTTATTCAAGAGATCTATATGTTATGATCCTTTGTCCCATCTCTCCACACAGCATAACAAAAGCACTATTCATAAATCTAACCCATACTTTTATATGTGCACAAAACTTACATAGACTTTGACTCTTATTTCACCAGTTTACTTTCTTTTCTTGCATGGATTCCTAGGAATAAGAATGATAGCAACTCAAATAAAGCTAGATGATTCTTCAAGAGCAATAACCTAATAAAATCTATATCATACCCTGTGAGGAGGCTCCCTTGGAGGTATTCCTTTCAAAAAACCTCGACTGGAATTCCTCGGACAAAATCCGACTGAGGGAAACCTTGTTATACAGTATCGTAAATGTCCTTTTCCTTTCAGCAAGTTGTGTCTCAACATCATTAATCAATGAATCATACTTCTTTCGTATCTGTTCTAATTCTTTCTCAAGCTCCAATTTAAGTTTTTGTTTCTGCACCAAGAAGAAAGACAAAGAAGGTAATACAAAAGCAACAAACACTAAAGAGTCAGCAAGAGTTAACAAAAACTGACCTCCTTTTCACACATCTCGGCATCTCTGTCTTCTCTTTACGAATTATTTAGCTCATTTTGAAGAGGATCATGCAATGAAGCCTGAGGAACCACAGAATGAGGCTGCAGCAGATGACTGTTAGACTCCTCTATTGCGCTGGTAGGGTTATCCATTATACCAAGAGAAATGCTTGCAAAGGGCTGCATACCCACAATTGTTTGTCCAGCCTGGGAAGATGTGGTCCCAAGAGAATCAACTGGTAACAATTGTACTTGGTGTGCAAAAGGATTATCATGAGAGAAGTTATAAGTTAGCTCAGCAGTTGCAGGTATCTGTAATGATGTATGATGGGAGGAATTCGACTCTTGCCCAATTGTACCAGCTATATCAGAATGCCCAGCCTGTGAGGCAACGAGTCCAGAAGACTGTTGGGCTGAACTCTGTACTTGATTTGGGGGGCAGAACGTATTACCAGTAACCTCATCCCTAAGACCTCCAGGTGTACCTACATGTGCAATATCACACTGACGACTGGACAAATCTGCAGTTGCTTGTACTTGTAATGAGGAATCTATAATTTCCTGTGAGGGGTTCTGGGAAGAATTCATCTCCCCCACATTAAGTCCATCCAAAGCTGCAGTTTGTTCAAGCGGCTGATCAGATGGCTCAGTCTGCAAAGTTACAAGTCTGGAAGACTCATCTGAGCTGATGAGGTGTTTTCATCCAAAGAAGTCATCTGTTTCCAGTTTCAAGCCCATCTAAACTAGTAGTCTGCAAATTTACTCCAGTTCCACTAGAATCTTGTGTTGACAATTGAACAGGGTTTGTGGAATGATTCTCATCAGTGCCATGATCATTCTCACTTTGTGTAGAGGGGACAGTATCTGGCCGGGAAGAAATCAGCTCATGCAAACTTTCTGTAGCTCCATGTACCTCAGGTAATATGGAAACTGAATTATGCACCATGACATCATCTGGCGGAAGTAATCGAACAGGCACACAATTAGGTGACTGTGATGTTGGATGCGATTGTGCCGGTACAGAATAAGATGATGTTGGATGTAATTTTGCAGGCGAATCAGATGATTGTGATGTTCCATCTATAACTGCCTGGGAAGAGTTCAAGCACTGTCCACTATCAAATCCGTCCAATAGAGGTGGTCTTTCATGGGGATTAGAAGGTACCTTGACATGCGTAAAGCCATTACAGTAAACTTAATGAGCCTCATGCTATCACAAATAATCCTAAATCGATTAAAAAAAGTGGGAATGTGATGATATCGCAAAAGGAGTAGGTTATGAATCATCGAGAACTAGATCAAATTTATTCAAGGATTCAGCCAGGGTTAACTACAAGCAATGACTTAGTAGGGTACTGCGCTAACTTCTGTTTCATAAAACATTATCCCAATTCCCATCAATCTGAGTTCAGTTTAAAACTGGAAGAGCCATGGCCCCAAGTGAAGAATGATTGAAAGGAAAAACTATGCTATACAGCATAATACAAGTAGAAAAACAGACATTTCAATGAAAGGCATATAAATAACTAAATAGAAAATGCACTAAAAGCATGATAAAATCTTGTGAGGACTTGGTATAGATGTCTGGTGACCAAATCCATATGGAGCATACCCAAATTAGAAACAACCTTGACAGAATAACAAAAATCTAAACTTGAATAAAATCCCTGAATAAAATAATGAAACCATTACATTAAGTGGCTTGCCACCACATGCCAAATCCTATATGCCAGGGGTGATTTCTTCTGAAAGTCAAATGGCAGACTTTTACTTATGAATTTGATGAAAGAAAAGAAAATCAGATAGATTTCGCAATTAAAGTAGAGACAATGAAAAAATAAAAAAAACATAAATCACTAATAGATAAATCAAAAGACTAACGACAAAGATACAGAGTCATTGCAGGTAAAGCCAGATATAGCACAAAAGAATAAAGATCCAGAACTAACAGCTAACTAACATTGAAATTAAGAGAGATCATGATTGTGGCTTCAAGCAAGTAGTAATACTTTTGAACCAATTCACTTCCACATCCAAACAACAGGAATCATATCAACATGACAACATGCAGACTGGATTTATCCTGCTGCATATATTTCAAAAGAGAATAATTGAGGCCAACATTAGGGAAGCGTTGAATCAATTCTTTTCCTTTTTCTGAAAGTAGATGACACAATGTATTGACAACCAAATGAAAAAGAAGTGAAAAAGAAAGATGATATACTCCGAACCCCAAAAATATCAGTTATTATGTACAACTGTACAAGTATCTCCCTGGTAATTCGCACCATATTCAAACTTCAAAGCAAGGTTCAAAAACCCGGGGATCGGGATCGGATCGGTCGGCCCAAAACCGATCCGACCCGGCGATCCCGACCCCGGCTCGGCCGAGCCGGGCCGAGCCCGGCTGAGCCAGGGGTGGGTGGATCGGCCCATTATACTGGTGTATATCTTATACAGGCTGAGTTCAGGCCGAGTCCACTGCGATTTCAGGTCTTATTTACCTGAATATCATTTAAGTAAATGATTCATTTACTTAAGATATTACATGTAAATAAGAAAGTACCCCCCATTTGAATCCAATAAAAATATCAAAAAAATCATATCTCTTACCAATAAAAAGTCAACTCTCCCACCGAAGAAGAAAATCGTGATTTCGTTGATTTTAGCGAAATGCTAATTTTTTAATCTCTCATAATTTAGCATATCTAAAAATTTGATAATTCAAATAAACCATATGGAACACTAAAAATCCAAAGTCCGGTAAAAAAAGTCAAACGTGCATATGACTTCTCCAAGGAAGCCACTCTCCTACTGACAACACTTAGTCTGCTTGAGACCTCTCAAGATTTGGTCAAACTTAAACTATCATCACTCAAAGTCATGAGAATTGTCACTTTCTAATTTCTTTTCAATTAAAAAGTGAAAAATCTCATGAGTTTAGATAATGATAGCTTAGGTTTGACCAAATCCTGAGAGGTCTCAAGCAGACTAGTGCTGTCAGTAGGAGAGTGGCTCCCTTGGAGAAGTCATATGCACGTTTGATTTTTTTTACCGGACTTTAGATTTTTAGTGTTCCATATGGTTTATTTGAATTATCAAATTTTTAGATAAGCTAAATTATGAGAGATTAAAAAGTTAGCATTTCGCTAAAATCAACGAAATCGCGATTTTCTTCTTCGGTGGGAGAGTTGACTTTTTATTGGTAAGAGATATGATTTTTTGATATTTTTATTGGATTCAAATGGGGGGTACTTCCTTATTTACATGTAATATCTTAAGTAAATGAAACTACAAATAATAACATTTACTTAAATGATATTCAGGTAAATAAGGCCTGAAATCGCAGTGGACTCAGCCTGAACTCAGCCTGGACTCAGCCATGACAAGGTTGAACAGGATCGGCCCGGCTCGGGCCGATCCGAGGCGGATCGGGCCGGGCTCGGCGAGCCGGCCGAGCCCAGCCGAGCCGGTCCGATCCGCGTTCAAGGACCGGCTAGGTTACCCCGGCTCGGATCGGGAGGCCCAAAACCGAGCCAACTCGGCCGATCCGATCCCGATCCGGCCGAGTTTTTGAACCATGCTTCAAAGTACAGCCACCATATATATACAAAATTACAAATCACCCACTAAGCTTTCCCACTCAAACCAAGGCCCCATCCTAGACAGAGTCACAAATACAGGAAAGAAGCCAGTGAGATGTTCCCTAAGCTTTCCCACTCAAGGCAAGTCCTTGGACAGTCACAAATACAGGAAAAAAGCTGGTCAGATGATCTACTGCTATGGAAAATATGGTAGCCTGTGTTTCCCAATATAGCCCAAATTGTGGCATGGAGCAATGGTTAACGTGCTTGCACATCCTGAATATCCCAGATTTTTCCACTCTCTTGCTACACATGCCACATTGGTGGTGGATTCCACAAGAGACCTGTCCTCTGATCAAACTGATGAAAATGAACATACAAGATTCAAGACAACATGGGGCGATCACGGGTGTAGTCTCATTCTCACATTCCATCTCCCTCCCACGTCTGATATCCCATCTGATGACCCTGGTCAATTGGCAAAGAAGTGACAGGCAACCATCTGATCACCAGGAGTTCATGGATAGATAAGCAAGTGGAAAGGAGGAGAGTCAACAGCTTCCTTGCCAGATGAAAAGAGGGAGACATTGGAGACCCATGAACCACGGAAGGTATGAATATCATCTGGGATATGGTGAGGACCCTGGGCAGACCCATGGACACTAGAATGAGAGGCAGTGAACCCATGGAAGGTTCACTCTGACTGGCTGAAGAATTGGCCAAATCTGAGTCCAACCTGATCTATATTGGATCAGCTGATTTGGTCAATCTGCAAGAAGTCAAGTTGATCCTGAAAAAAAAGATTGTTTTTTTTTTGAAAAGATACCAAAAATCAGGAAAAAAGGGAAAATGAATTATTGATAATGAATGCAAACCCCTTGTGTTAATTTAAATAACTGAATGATCACTCGCATAAGGACTGAAAATTACAAAACTTTCAAATATTGATATTAAGCTTTAATAAAATAATACAAGTACGAATGGAGAGTGTTTGAATATATTGGATGAATGCTCAACCTTTATATTAGTTTATAGACAATACTTTTGGTAAGTACGTTTTGTATTAATATGAGAATGTACAGCGAGATTAGGTAGTGTCCATACAGCATGGTCACTACACCTAATGGCATTGTTTAGAGTATTTCATGACCACATAATATCCTGTACACCTAAAATTCATCCTTCAGAACATATCTGTGTAATATCATCAAAATATAATTTAGTACATGAAAAACTTCAAATGAGTACTTGGTTTCTGTGAGAACCACCATGAGGATTGAGAAGCTCAACCACCCAAACACAGCAGTAGGTGGAAAAGATTGTTGGATAGTTTCGGCAGAAATGTGGGAAACTGAAATCAGAAAATCAAGTTGGAATGAAACATAGTTGTCAAGGCACTAGGGCACTTAGATGCCCACCTAGATGACGCCTAGTCACCAAACATGGCACCCAATATGGTGAGTTTCAACTTTCAAGTATCTCCCTAATAGTTACTCTACATATATATAATCATCATAAGAATTCAACAAAAACATATTTTGACATTATAATCAAAACTAGAAGGAACTTATATTACAATAAATAACAAGAAATTTTAAAAGATAATCATATATAAATTAAATATCAAATGTAAAGTTATTAACCTCTAACCTCTTAGTTTGTAAAGCTGTTCTTATAACATTTGCAAATGTTACTTTGGCATCAATATCAAATATTAAACCCCCAAACATCAGATCAAGTCATCAACTAATATAGTAATTTCCTCTAGTTAACAAACACAAGTCAAATTAATCTCTTGAATCTGGCGATTCATGTAGGAGTTTATTGAGTCTATGCAGCTCCAAGGCGCCTAGGCAGCACCGCCTTGGGGCACCTTTTTGGGCCCCCAAAAGGCGGGCTGGCACCTAGCCCTTTTCTAGGCACCTTTTTACCGCCTAGGCGGGAGCCTTGACAAGTATGGAAAATTGGAAAACCAAATTGAAATCAGAATCACAACAGGATAAAAAACAAATGAACAGATGAAGCAGAAATAAACTATAATTCGAGCAAAAATATTAACAAAAATGATATACTTCAATCAAATAAAAATAACAAAAATCATTGGAAATTCAAATTTTGATTGGCAGGATTGGCCAGCTCAAATGATCCTGTTTGATCCCTACCCTTCGGACTCAGATCACCAACAGGCAATCACAAGCCAAATTGGCCGATTTTGATCCGGATCAGCCGATTCTGCTTTCCATGGGTGAACCAGAGGACACCACCTCAAATCGCATGATGGCAAGGCCACAGACCTGTCATCCATCAGATTGCATGAATTGACCCATTCTTTCTTGCATCAACAATATGGTATGGATTTAGGGAGGGGAGACGAAATACATTGGGGAAACAAACCAGGACATTGAAGGAACAAGCACGGCTTCCATTCCTATTTCCAATGTGGATGATGATGACCCATGGGCATTGGCCTCTGAGCTTGTCAACAATGCAATCCGGGCTTGCCTTGTGCAGCCCCAGCTTGCGTGTCAGTGGCACGAACTGGTTGCCCTAGGATGACCACAAGCCCAAAGGGGCTATAATTGGAGATACCATTGTTTCTGGTACAGAAGTTCCTATATCAATGGGAAATGCCCTACCTTTGAGTGCGGTTTGAACTATTGATTTACGTAATTGGAAGTAACCAATTAGGTTTACGAAGAAACCTAGAAATCGATCACTGATCCAAATTGAGTACCTCTACGTGATAGACCTCAACAGAAAACTGTTGAGTAACAGCAGAAAGTGATTGAGTTCAGTAGTTCCTCATAGAAAATTATTGCCTCTAGGAATTGGTAATATGGAGAAGACAAATTTTTTTGAAGCACGGACAGAACCGGGAGTGCCCCTTGTTTCAAAGAGAGGAAGACTGGTTATTCACATTTAATTTGATGGTCAGAGGCGAATTGAAAGCTAAGCATTCGGTCTGGATCCTACGTTACCCCATAATATGTGGGAGTATTGACGTAATTTCATAGAGTCATTTGGTCTGAATGCTACATGAAGAACATAAGCCAGATGACGGAACGGGGAGACCTAGGATGTAGAAGATCATAACATGAGTGATTCGATAGATTTGGATTCCTATGTATCCACTCATGTGGTACTTCATCATATGATTCATCCATCTGTCTAGATATCATCATATACATCTAGAAAGCCGTATCCTCTGGAAGAAGCTTGTACAGTTTGGGAAGGTTTTTTTTTAATAAAAAAGAGAAATCTACTTCAACCAATATGCCCTTAGGCACGGCCATACATAATATAGAAATCACACTTGGAAATGGTGGACAATTAGCTAGAACAGCAGGCGCTGTAGCGAAACTGATTGCAAAAGAGGGTAAATCGGCCACATTAAGATTACCTTCTGGAGAGGTCCGTTTGATATCCAAAACTGCTTGTTTCAGAGGGTGAGTCTATCAAGCTTGATCAACTATTAACAAATAATCCCAATGTGGGGGGGTTTGGTCAGGAGATGCTGAGATAGTGCTTCAAGATCCGTTACATGTTCAAGGTCTTTTGTTCTTCTTAGCATCTATTATTCTAGCCCCCTCCCTAGTTCATCCTAGTCAGTGTGATCAAGTAATGAGTATTAATGGGTATTAGTGTGGTCAACTAGAGGAGGCTTCTATTTCTCAAAGTAGTGAGAATTCTTTTTTATGGATGGAGGCAATCAAAGCTTTTCAATGAAGGCTCTTTATACTTGCATTGAAGTTCAGCAGTTGACATTTACAAATCTCTAGAGGTTTGGAAAGTAAAGGCTCCTTGAAGATAAAGGGATTCATTTTCAAAGAAGAACTGCTGTTTAGACAGAAAGGAGACCTTAATGGGGAGGCTCCTTTGTGTTCTGTCATGACCAGCAGGATTCAGTGGATCATCTCTTCATTCCATGTGAGCTAAGCAAGGAGGTGTGACTCAGTTCTGAAGGATGACTGGTTTCATCATATAAGGTACGTGGAATTATTTCCATCAGCTGAAGAAGTATACATGGTTAGTCACTAGAAAGAAGATAATTTCCATCCTGACGCATGCACTTTGTTTCTGTAAGAGTGTAATAACATTCTTCTTCCAAGAGACTAGACTTTACATTGAAAACATGTGTTAAAATTCTTATTTTTTTATACATGTGGAGTAGACATATTGGATGTTTGTCTTCTGCAGATTGGAACAAGGAGGTAGTACTGCATTAGTTTTTTTCCATACTGCAAACAAATCTCGACTCTTCTCTGGTAGTATTATTACCACTCTATATAAATAAAATCAGTGGTGCAACCCACTTTCATTTCAGATGATGATAATAATGGATTACAAAATGTGTGTAGCAGAGATGAGGATGCTGAGATGGATGTGTGGTAAGAGTACGAAAGATAAGAGTAGGAATGAGCGCTTCTGAGGACTTGAGGATAGCTCCAATTGATAGAAAAATGAGAGAAAATAGACTCAGGTGGTTTGGAACTTTGGACATGTGTACCGTCGCCCTAACTCGGCGTTGGTTAAAAGATGTGACCAAATCTTAAGTGGATGCCAGTAAAAGAGCTAGGGGAATGCCTAAAATGAGATAAGAAGCACTTGGACTTCTTGAATTTAAACATGAATATAGCACTTGATAGAAATCACTGGCGGAAAAGAATTCATGTAGCCAACCCCAAATAATGGGATAAGGCTCTGATGATGATGATGATGGGCATTAATGGAATTTGCTTGGAATTGTCTTCTTTTTGTACATCAAAGTCAATCAACTTGGCATTTTGAAGCATTTCAGCAAAAAATAATGAAGTACACAGATATATTCCTATGAACAATATGACGGAAGTGCAACAAACAAAATGAAATACAAAAAAACATAGATATATTTCAAGGAGTGATCATTGTTGCGATTGTTCTGCTAACACGTTTATATGCAGAAATCTTTAAAATAAACCGTAAAAGTGAAAAGGATGGATATACCATTCGCTTAAAATACTGTAGTGTAAGACAAAGGTGCTGCCTAAGGCACCTTTCCTGCACACCAGAAAGAAGCATTGGCCAGGTAGATTGGTAAACCAGGTGGCCAAGGCACACACTTAGGCCCACCAGGCTGGAATTGGCATTAATAATTAATCTTTGACAACCTTGCCCAGATAATCTTAGAAGCTCCCCAACCAATCAGTAAGTGCTGACACTGACACCAAGTGTTTGTGTTTAGTAGAAAAAGTACCCATAACTGAAGAGTCCCTGCGGGTTGGGACCAATCCCTTTGGCATGACATCGATGAAATCCTCTTCCCTCAGCCATTACTTCTCCATTCTGAACCTGAAGCATCTAGTGTTCGCTGCTGGCCTTTAGAAGTATAGGCTTGTGATGTCCAGCTTGGAGGTGAGGGAAGGAGACAGGTTAGCCCTGAAATTGGACAAGGAGAAGACAGCTTTCTCTGTGGAAATGTAAGAACAGCCTCATCACTGAACTCTCTGAAATCTCCATATCCCCTGTTACATTGTGCTCACTCAGCCTCCCCCCCCCCCCCCCCCCCCCTCACACCCACACCACAAGGAAAAAAAGAACCAGAGGTGGTGGAGATGGAGCTCCTCCCATAAGCATTTTCTTCACCTGCAGTGGGTCAAAGATCCCAAGTTATTTTTACTATTGCAAAAGGTGAGCAATGGAGAAGCAACCCACCTTTCTCTCCAACACCTCCTTCACCATAAACACATTCCACAACACCATAATGCTGCCTGATCTGTCCACTGCTGGCGATGCCACTCCCTTTGCCAACCTTCTACCCCAATCTCCTTCGTAAGCTTCCCCTCCATCCCCCTCACAATGGACTCTTGGTTGTAGAGGGTATCAATTTCACACAGCCTCACAAGCTCCCTCACCATCCTTCTCTCCCTACCACCTACCCTTCTCACTTTCAAAGAGACGATTCTCATAATTTCTATGTCTACTCATCCTCCTCACCCATCCACACTGAGCTCCCACAACTTGTCCTCTACAATTCTCCCTTCTTACTATTCCTTCCTACCTTAACCACCCTGATATCTTTGTGAATGTCCTTGGACAACACCCTATTGAGTTGTGCAACCTCACTTGATTGCTTTCTCATCATCCTCTCCACCTTGGCTATGATTTAATTAATGTATTTCCTCAGAAGCCCACTTGTTTCTGTGTTCCCCCAGTCGCTTTAGTCTTAAAAAGAGTCCTCAATCCTGAAGTATTCCTCTCATCAGCATTCGCATCCACCCCTTGCCCCTAGCCTCCCTCTTTCCTGGGATGCAGTCTGGGTACAAAAAACTCAGAGAGTTACCTGCATCATCACTAAGAATATGCTCAAACCATCTGAGTCTTCCCAAACCATCGACAATCCCCTAGTCACATTGAAGAGGATGAGGCCCCTCTGTACAGTCCTCCTGCAGACACACCCCATTAGCAAAGGCTTTGCAAAAGCCATAACCTACCCAGTGGCAGAAGGGCAGTACTCCAATCCCTCTAAGCCTCGGGGACAGAGTGGGCGACTACTCTAAATGCATGAACGAGATCTTGGTACACAAGCAGTCAGTCAGGGGCGAGAGGTGGCTGAGAAAACTAAGGGGTCACCTCAGCCTCAACAGCCTACGCAATGGCCTAGGCAATTGAGGTGATCTATTATTAACTAACATGCATAGTTCAGAATATGAATATATATATATATATATATATATATATATATATGGCTGCATAAAACAAATATATTTCGTATGACTATTCATTCCCATGTGCCAAATTATTGTATTACTCACTAAATCCATTAATTCCTACATGTAAAGTTTAACAAACTAAATTTCAAGTAAACAAATTCACACTCATACATATAAATATACAAAATGATAATAGCAAGTGAACTAGATGAGCCTCTTTGTGGGCCAATCTATGGGCTGGACGAAGGTAAAGAAGGTGGCAACTGAGGCCTGGGCCATGGACTCGTCGAAGTGGCATGGGCCTGAGTGAGGCAACCAGGGGCCGCCTTGCTTGGCCTCATGGCCTAGGCGACCGCCTCAGTCACCTTTGATAACATAGTATTTAATGCCCACATCTGTGTCCAAGAAGAAAGTGAGGGATAGGGTTGTTCATTATTCAGCCCAATACGAAGACCCGACCCGACCCAACCCAAAAATACAAGTTCAGTTCGGTTTCTGAAACTTGGATGTCGGGTCAATGACCTGAATGGAACCGAGAAGGACATAATCAGTTTGGCTCAGGTTCCCTTCTTTAGGAACCCGAATGAACCGATGACCTGAAAGAAAGAGAGGGGAGGGGTGGTATAAAAATACCAGATGAGATGGGGGAGACTAGTCATAATTTGATAATGCCCATGCCACCGTTGATGGCCTGTGAATTACAGATGAGATGGACATCTGGGCACATTCTGGTACTGTACTGTTTTCCACAGCTTCTCTATCAGATGGGGTATCCATTCAAACTCTCTAGATCAATAGATTCAAAATAACAATGAATAATGGTATGTATCTATGAAACAAACGTGGTGAAAACAACTACGGTCTTGCAAAAGCAGACTGCAAACAAAATTTATGGAATGACCTATTACAGAAGTACCTGATGAGATTGGAAAGAACAATCCACATTACAATTTGATAATGCTTGTGATGCAGGTGAAGACTCCTGAATCTCAGAGGAGGTGGACATGCGGGTACATTCTGGTTCTGCATTATTTTCCTCAGCTTGTGTATCTGACAGGATGACCATTCCAATTTCCTACATCATAAATGAAAATAACAATGGATAATGGCTCGCACCTATCAGATAATATGCACTGAAAAAAACTACACATTTGCTAAGCAGAATGCAGAATAAAATAAAAAATTATAGAATGACAAGTTACACAAGTACCTGGTGAGATGGGAGAGAAATATCAAAGCTTGATAATGCGTGTGCCAATGGTGATGATCCCTGAACCTCAGACGAAGTGGACATGGGAGCACATTCTGGTTCTGTATAATTTTCTACACCTTGTACTTCAGGTAGGGCGACCATCCCAGCGCCCTTGCCCATACAACAGCATCACATGAGTTAATGAATTACTAAGCATATTACTGTTAAAATATTGAGCAATACAATTCCTTACAGGCAAGTCATCAGCAGTTCCTACTGAAGTAGGTGGCAGGACATTAGCAGGTACATTATCTTGATGGATAGAAACTGTCTGTCCCTCCACAACTGAGCAACTGCTCTCATGTTCTCTTCCAAGAGACAAAGTATTCCTCAAACTATCATAAGCTCTGAGTTGTTCAGCATCCCGAAATTCATCTGGTGTGAATCCAGTGTCTGCTAAAGGAATTTCATCAAATGATTCTGTCAATGTTCCAGCATTGGCTTCTGCTAACCAACACTTTAATATCTGTTCCTCCTTGTTCCTTGCTTCCACCTGCAAAACTGCAAGTTTTCTTCTCTGACCCTTCATGTGTTCCTCAAACTTTTCCATTCCATTTGAGAACTCCTCCTTAAGCAAATTTATCTTCTCTTTTGCAACTTCACAAGACAAGCCAGCTGCAGAAATGAAGTCTACTAGCTCCTCGTAAGCTTTTTGCACCTTAGCCTTCTCATGCTCCCTATACTTGCGGAATTCCTTTTCTTCCAACTGCTGCTTTTGAAGGAGCTTCTCTTTTCTTTTCAAGGATATTTTCTCAATAAGACCAATGCACTTACTCTGAAACTCACCCTTCAATTGTCCAATGTCCAGGTGATGTTTCGCCAAAGGGACCTCGAGGACGTGTGTCTGATCCTGCCCAGGCAAGGACTGCCTCTCAGGGAATCTGTCATTTCCTTGACTCCATTTAATTTCACCTACCAATTCTTGGCGGACAGACACTGCTGGCACTGGCTCCTTTTCATGCAAGGTTTCCACCTTCAATCTCTTTTCTTGATGATGAATTGTTTAACTGAGAATGAGACTTCAGTACAACATTTTTTGAAATCTTTTCTTCAACATCCGCAACTTGGAGTAAACAGACTCAGCTTCTTGCTCCGTACACTCATAGTTCAAGTGCTTTTTAGCAAGGAGAAGTGATATTCTGTGATCCAATTTGGGTTTCACAATGGAAGCTGCTCTCCAACACTGTAAGGCAAAAAAGATATCGAGGCATGCATAGTGTGTCAAAAGTATATCACATTTAGCAAATGTTAAATTTAGCCAATAAAGGGAAGGAGTTAAAGTTAGATGCTAATTAATTAGAAGAATTCCATACAAATGAAAAGTTGTGCATAAGGTACTTTAGATGAAAGCATCAGCTAATGGCACATGCAGCATGCTATTAGTAACCAACAATATTTGCCGTCTCACTATACCTGGTCACATTGGTTCAGCCCATGGTATGATCTACAGATCTAGCATGAGGCAGAACCATCTTACACCATCTTAGGCCAAGTCAGCCGATTGGGCTCTACACCGTCGGCATGGCCATGGCACTATCTTAGACCATCTCATGCCTCAAGTAGCCAATGACCCAGTATGAGACAACCAAGACAGTCCGAACCGGTAAAATATGGCAAACCTAACAAATGGGCACCTAAGCTGCCTATATAATTGAATGTATACATACAAAAACATGATGATGGTAACTGATGGGAAACCAAAGCTGCTCTCAGATAAGTGAATGTGCAAGGTATTTAGATAATGCCAAGACAAATGTCAAAGAATGGAATGAAGAGACAAGATTTCCAGCCACACAGTGAACCTGGTTTACTTCTGATTCAGTTGCACAGAACAGCTCGTATTTCAAAGATTGACAGTTTTGACACCAAGAAATTTTGAATGGGGAAATTTCCACATTTTCTTTTTTTTGAAACGTGGATTGTACCGTGGAGTATATTAGAAGAGAATGAGGGACGTACATGTGCTGGCAGATTCCTCAAAGAAGCCCCCATACAAAAAGAAGCCCCCACCAAGAAGGTGTGCCCACATTAACTCCCCAAAAGCTAAAAGAGAGAAGAGTTAACACCCTCCACTGTTAAGATGTTTAGCCCAGAAAGATACTTTTTCTCTAACAAAAGAAAGGAGATTATCCTCTGTCCTCACTCCCCTCCTGAATAGTCTATTATTCCTTTCGATCCACAGGGCCCAAAGAGTGGCATGTAGATGAGCCACCAAATAAACTTGTCTCCCTTGAGAGTTCATGTCCGATGCCACTTGGACAACAGGTGCTGTAGCTGGGGCGAAGACTGCTGAAGACACTGCCCAATCCTCAAACAAATGCCCTTCGCATAAGTGCATCCTACAAATAGATGGTCTAAGTCCTCGTCATCCCCGCACAAGCAGCACAAAGTAGAGATATGCTGAAGGAATGGTGCTATCTTGTTGCAGGTGGGCAGCTGCCCAAGGGAGATTGATGCGGAACGAACAGCTAGGGTTGGGATAGTGGAGGTAGGAGTGTAGGCCTCTCGCCCTCCCTCTCACAGGGACCACGCTCCAGGGATGCCTCCTCTCAAGGCTCTCTCATGTCTCTCTAGGAGACAAGGAAAACTTTGCAAAAATCGCACCTAAAAATTCATTAAATGGAAAAGAGAGGTTAGAAGGGCTATTCAAAAGAGTTAGGCTAATCCTAACCCTTGTATAACCTTTTTGGAAAACTTTATCCCTAGACTCAAGAAATAGTGCGAAAATCGCACAACAAATTACGAAACAAACAGAAAAGACGTTAAGGCTCCCAATGAACCAATACAAAAAATTGAAATTTACATGGGACAGCGACAACTACAACATTAGACCTAAATAAATATAAAAATTACACAATAAAAATAAAAAAGGCGTTGCTTCTACTCCAATCGTCGTCCGTGTAGATAATGCCATTGTATGAAACGTTAAACGTTAATCGAGTACGTCGTCTGACGTCACAACTCACAAATCTCATTCTGCATCAGAGATCCTCCACATTAACACCTTCACCCTAAGTGGGATCTTGGTAGCCCAAATGTGAGTTGATGAGACATGACAGGTCCCCCCATCAAAAAGATATAGGCAGATCTAACTAAGAAATGGCCGCCCCTCTCCCATCTCCAGAGCCAAGAATCCCCCTACTGAGTGCCGGCTGAAAATCCAAGAGGAATGAGAGTAGCTGTTCAAGTTCTATTGTCTCCTCATAAGAGAGATTTCTCTTGAAGGTCGGTGCCCAAATGCCGCCAGACAGCTCATCATCAAAAACCTATGCACCGTAGCTCTCGATAGCCTGAAGAGCATGGAAGGAAGAATCACCGGGATCGAGCCATAATCGGTCGATCCCGGATCAGATCGACCCCCAAAGATCCGATTCCCCCTTGAAGCCCCCCACAACCCCTCATTTCCGGCTGGATCGACCCAACTCAGTAGGATCTGAGTTGGATCGCTCGAGTCGAACCGGGATCGATCGATCCCGGCGCGATTCAGTCGATCCGGCCGGTTCAAGTTCAAATATGAACTTAAGCCGCCGGATCGACCCTTATCGGGTCGAATCGATCGATCCGGTGTCGATCCGACCTGATAAGGGTCGATCCGATCGATCCGGCGCGATCCCCCTTATTTCGCCACCTCCCACCCGAGGACACCAAAACATGCAGGTTTTGGTGTCAAGGGAAGGAAGACCGTGCTCCCCCTCCCCCCCAGCTCGGGCTGCCTCCTCCACCGCCGCCACCGACCTCCTCCATCGCCGCCGGCCTCCTCCTCCTCCTCCTCCTCTTCTTCTTCTTCTTCTTCTTTTCTTCTAAACCCTATGTTCTCTTTCAAGTTTGAAAGAGGTTAGAAGGAGCACATCCAAGGGAGATCTTCTTGAGTAGATCTCAGGAGATCTTACTCAAGCAAGGAAGAAGTTGTTCTTCTTAAGGTATATATAATTTTTTAATTTCGAAATTTAGTTATAAATTCTGAAAAAAATGAAAACACATGTAGACATGTTTAATCTTCTTATATCTTCTTATTCTTCCCTTAGATTTTGTCAATTAGACAAAATCTCCAAATTTCACCCTAATTGGCTAATTAGGGTTTGAAATTTGGGGCTTTTGTTGTATTAGCACAATTAGAGATCAATTAAGTGTTTCAATCACTTAATGACTTAATCATGCCTTTGTTTGATAATGTAACTATTTAATTTCAGAAAATTAGAAAAAATCCCAAATTTCACCCTAATTAGGGTTTCAAAATTGGGGCTTTTGTTGTATTAGCACAATTAGAGATCAATTAAGTGTTCCAATCACTTAATTGACTTAATCATGCCTTTTCTTTGATAATGAAACTATTTCATTTCGGGAAATTAGAGAAAATCTGCCAGAGACATCTAGAGTGCCTCCCACTCAGCCTGCATTAAGAAGAGCTGCAACACAAAAGAGAAGAGTTCAAAAGCCTTAGAGTTAAAAAAAATAACATAAATAGCCAGGCAAAAAAAGAGGAAAGTGCAGCAACCAATTCGTAGTGATGACACCACACAAGATCCAAATGAAGATGATGATGGGGCTGCCACTGGGGCCACAGGAGCTGGCTAGGGATATGCAGGAGCAGGATATACTGGGGCCACAGGTGTAGGGCTTACTGAAATGTACCAGAAACAGAACATCAGGGAGGCGGAGGAGAAGGACAAGGACATGGACGAGGGGGATATGAAGGACAACAACATCATGCAGCCTATGAGTGGCCACCTTGGGAGCCAAACTATAGTTCAGGGTCTACTCATATACCTGCATTTCAGCCTCCCATTTTACCGTACTCAGATATTAGTAGCTCACCTTATGGAGTACAAGGAGGATGGGGACCTTGGCCTTCACAAGAACAAGAGCCTAGTGGCCCTAGTGAAGCAACAAGTACATACAAACCGCTTGGTATATGGTGTCCAGCTCCATCACAATCTGGAGAAAGCTCAAGTCAACAATTTACACCAAGAGGGATTCAAATGGGTATGCATGATTTAGCAAATTCCCTCTTTGGTTATAGCTACAAAAACCTAAATGATGATGGCTCATCTATGTCTGGAAGTGGATGGAAAGATTACTAGTCTTCTATCAAATGTAAGTTACATGTACAATGTCTTAAATTTCATGTTTTATGTACTATGAATGCATGTATAATTGATTTTTGATGCAAATCTTAGGTCTTTCAATATATCAGATTTTTTCTGTTTTTCCTGATTTTTTCTGAATTTTTCCTGATTTTTCCTGAATTTTCCTGCATTTTTTCCAAAAAAAATAAACATTTTATAGTCTGGCCGATCCAGGATCGGCCAGACTTCCCTGGGATCCAGCGGATCCTTCGATCCGATCTGATCCAGGATCGGATCGACCATGGTCGATCCCGATCCCGACCCCGATCCTTCCTTCCATGCTGAGAGGGCAAATAGGGAGGGGGAGGCCTCTGCCAAAGAGAAGTCACCACACCATGTCCTGCCAGAACAAAAAGAATAGTACATCACCCAGGGTCACCCTTATACTAACTCTTAAGAAGTCTACACACTACAGAATTCCTCTCCAAATGTAGGGATAAATTATAAAGCCGAGGCGGAAATAAGGCCGCGTGATAGTATTTCTGCTTGATGAGCTGCTGCCACAACCCCTAGACTTCCATCTCAAGCCTCCACAGAATTTGCACAAGAGCGCTAGATTGAAGCGATGGTTTGTCAAATCGGGGCGAATCAGCCCGATCCCCCCGAATCGGTGCGAATCAGGGAATCCCGATCCATAATTCGCCTGATTTGCCCTGATTCCCTTTATATACATAATATATATAATATTATATCATATTCGTAATATATGTTATAAATTGTAAATATGATATATAATATACCCATGGAAATCGATCCGATTCGGACCGATTCTGGGGGAATCAGGGCGAATCAAGAGAAACCCGATTCGCCTTCTGATTCCGATTCGGCAAACCATGATTGAAGCATCTAATGTTCTTGATACCCAGACCGCTTGCTTCCTTGCTCTGACATACTCTGCCCCAAAAGTCATCATGCCGCCCTCTGATTGTGCCTCCATTACCGTGCCAGAAAAATCTAGCCTGAATGGAGTCAATGGACTCCATTCTTTTAGCCATCATCTTCAGAATTCTAAAAATAAAGAGGAAATATATGGGCAAGCCGTCGCCTTGCTGTTCTTCTGCTTCTTCTTCAAAGTATTAAAGCTTGGTATCTCTTTCCTCTTCTTAATTTTTTGCCTTTTCATTTTCAAAAGTAAAAAATGTGTTTAAGAAGCATGATTTGAGTTGTATGGGGGCTATGGGACATGGGAATGGGACTTTTGTCTAATTAATTTAATTAGAGGTCAATTGAGTGTGTTAATCACTTAATTGACCCAATTGTGGCATGATATAAAAAGAAGGGTCTTTAATTTCAAGAAAGTACACAAACCCCCCAATTTTTGTCCTAATTAGGATTTAAAAATTAGGGCTTTTATCTAATTAGTTTAATTAGAGGTTTAATCACTTAACTGACCCAATTGTGGCATGATATAAAAACTAAAAAGAAGGGTCTTTAATTTCAGAAAATTAGATAAACCCCCCAATTTTTTTCCCTAATTAGGGTTTAAACATTAGGACTTTTGTCTAATTAGTTTACTTAGAGGACAATTAAGTGTGTTAATCACTTAATTGACCCAATTGTGGCATGATATATAAAGAAGGGTCTTTCATTTTGGGAAATTAGACAAAATCCCCAATTTTTACCCTAATCAGTGTTTAAAAACATGGACTTTTGTTTAATTAGTTTAATTAGAGGTCAATTGAGTGTGTTAATCACTTAATGGACCCAATTGTGTCATGATATAAAAAGAAGGATCTTTAATTTCGAAAATTTTATACAAAAATAATGTACATGCAAACTAATCATAGAGTTGCATGTTTGTCTTTGTATTGTAACAGGATTATGGCTGACCAGAAGGGAGAGGGAGCTCCAGAGGCATCGATAGATATTGGATGGTGCCATGGGTTTATGATTGATGCTGCCAAAAAGAGAGTGCAATGTATATATTGTAATAAACAAATGAATGGAGGTGTTTATCGTCTTAAGCAGCACATTGCAAGTATTGGAAGAAATGTGCAGAAATGCAATTCATGCCTCCAAGAGATTGTGAAGGAAATGAGGGCATATATGCATGGGAGAGTAGTATAGAAAGACATCCGGATTCAGCAACAAAAAGAGTTGCAGAAAGAGATTTCTAGAAGGCATGCAAGAGACACAACCGGGCAAAGGAGGGATAATAGCCTAATGAGGGAAATACCAATTTTCCTTGATGATGCTGGTGATAATGATCAAGAGAATCTGCCACAAGAGAAAAGAGAGTTCAGAGTCGGCAAATGGCTAGAGAGGAATAGGAGTTGAAGAGAAGTATGAGTAGGGGAGAGGGATCATGAGGATCTTCAGGTCTAGGAGGAAGAGGTGGTGGCAAAAGTGCATCTTCAGAAACAGGAGGAAGAGACTATGGTTCTTATAAGTCTTCGCAGTTTCTTATGTACAGATTTCTATATAGAAAACAATTTGTAAATCGACCAAGCATCAAACAAGCAATGAAGGGAGTGTCACAACTAAAGCAGTAAAACATGTAGTGAAAAACATAATCAAATAGTTTTTGCATGCAAGATTCTCAGCATATACAGCATCCAACCCATACTTTAAAACCATGTTGGATTCTAATGGAGAGGTAGCTCTAGGATTGAAAGCACCAACCTCTCGAGATATATATAGAAAATGTCTGGAAGAAGTGCAAGAGTTAAAAGAATGGGTAGACTGATGCTAGAGGTTGCAGCCTCATGTGTGATGGATAGACAGGGACAACAAGGAAGTCCATGATAAACTTCTTTGTCTATTAAAGTGAAGGTACAATATTTATGAAGTCTGTGAATACGAGTGGACAGATAAAAAATACAGATTATCTTTTAGACTTGATGATACGAATTGCCGAAGGTTCAACTTGTGGCAAATAATGAAGCTAGCTACAAGATAGTAGGTAAAAAGTCGATGGACAAAAGAAAACACCTATATTGTGTTCCTTGTTGCTGAGTTGATGTCCATGAGAGAATGCATCGATGGACATGATATTCTTCGTCCTGACCCAACAAGATTTGCCTCCAAGTTTGTTGCATTGGAGAGTTTGCACAAGTATAGGCATGAGCTGGGCACTCTCATCCACAGCATTGAGTATTTGACACATGTTGACACATTGAGATAGGAATGTAGAGATATTGCCTACGAGATAGCTAGCTTAATTGGAGACCACCATCTATGGGAGAGAATCTCCTATTATTTAAAGCTGGTTGATCCTCTTGTACAAATACTCGGGATGATTGATGGAGGGGGGAAAAATGACATCGCTACTTGTACAAGGCTATGGATAAAACAAAGGAAATATTGAAAGCGAAGCATCCTAGGACATTCCAGAAATGGTGGCGAATAATTGACAGGAGATGGAAGTCCACCCTCCAACAAGATTTACATGCAACAGGTAAATGTATTTTTTTTGAAATGTGGATGGTACCACAAAGTATATATATGAGAAAAGAATGTACGAGTGTAGAGGCAAAAAACTCTACATAAGGAACTTTACCCCACAAAAGACCCACTAAAGGAGAGGACACACTCCCCAATAACAAAAGGAAAGAAGAGTTATGACCCCCAATTTACAATTATGCACTGCCCAAAAAACCACTTCTCACAAACAAAATCGAAAACCCTCTCCTCTGGCCTCGCTTCCCTTCTAAAAATTTTGCTATTTCTCTCGTACCACAGTGCCCAAAGAGTGGCATGAAAGATGAGCCACCAAACAATTATGTCTCCCTTGATCCTCCACCTCCTGTGACAATTAGCCATCAGTTACTGCACCGAAGAGAACATCCTAAGAGGCTACCGGGTCTACTGCCCAATCCTTTCCCACAATGCTTTGGCAAAAGGACATGAAGTGAATATATGATCCAACTCCTCTTTAGCCTCTCCACACAAGCAACACCGGGTGGAAATGTTCTGAAGAAACTGGGCCACCTTATCACATGTGGGTAGTCATCCATGAGATATCCTCCATATGAGCACCTTCACCTTTAGTGGGCTATTTGGTGCCCATACTTGAGAAAGCCAAGGGTATCTCAAGTAGCCATCTGAAAGGTCCTAGTAAGCTGACCCTACAGTGAATTTTCCTCCTGTCTCCCACCTCCAAGCCCAAAAATCGGACAATCCAACTTGAGGTCTGAAGTCCAGAAGAAATGCAGCGGGTAAATGCATTACCTTCTACATCTTCTTCAATAAATTTTAGACTTATGAAATCTCAACTCACAATGTGTGAATCAGGGTTTGGCGTGCCGGATCGGATCGGGCCGATTCGGGCGAATCGGTGCGGATCAGGGGAAACCCGATTCGGTCCGATTCGCCTGGTCCTGTTCAGGTAGGGTTCTCTAGACTCAGGATCCTATTCAGACAGGGTTGTCAGGATCCCCTTATTTACCTGAACATCATTTACTTAAGATAGTAAATGTTATAATTTGTTGTTTCATTACTTAAGATATTACATGTAAATAAGGAAGTACCCCCCATTTGAATCCAATAAAAATATCAAAAAAATCATATCTCTTACAATAAAAAGTCAACTCTCCCATCGAAGAACAAAATCACGATTTTGGTGATTTTAGCGAAATGTTAACTTTTTAATCTCTCATAATTTGGTCTATCTAAAAATTTGATAATTCAAATAAACCATATAGAACACTAAAAATTTAAAGTCCGGTAAAAAAGTCAAACGTGCATGTGACTTCTCCAAGGGAGCCGCTCTCCTATTGACAACACAGTCTGCTCGAGACATCTCAGGATTTGGTTAAACTTAAGTTATCATCATTCAAACTCATAAGAATTGTCACTTTCTAGTTTCTTTTCAATTAGAAAGTGAAATTTTCATGAGTTTAGGTGATGATAACTTAATTTTGACCAAATCCTAAGATGCCTCGAGCAGACTGTGCTGTCAGTAGGAGAGCGGCTCCCTTGGAGAAGTCACATGTACGTTTGACTTTTTTTACCGTACTTTAGATTTTTAGTGTTCCATATAGTTTATTTGAATTATCAAATTTTTAGATAGACCAAATTACGAGAGATTAAAAAGTTAGCATTTCGCTAAAATCACCAAAATCGTGATTTTGTTCTTCGATGTGAGAGTTGACTTTTTATTGGTAAGAGATATGATTTTTTTGATATTTTTATTAGATTCAAATGGGAGATACTTCCTTATTTACATGTAATATCTAAAGTAAATGAAACAACAAATTATAACATTTACTTAAATGATGTTCAGGTAAATAAGGGGATCCTGACAACCCTGCCTGAACAGGATCTTCAGTCCAGTGAACCCTGCCTGTACAGGACCAACATGTATCAAGCGAATCGGATCGAATCAGACAGAATCCGATTCGGTCCGAATCGCCGATCCGTCAAATCTTGGTGTGAATTAATGTATCCATGGTATTTCTTTACTCCCAAACATCAATTCAGCAATTCAGTTCACAATGATGGTAAAATGCTCAAAGGAACCATAAATGTTATCATAGACTGTCTAAAAGCGCTGATGAGCGCCTAGATGCTAGGATGGAGGTATGATTCTCATTTGCAATGTTCAATCCTGATTTCTGGGATAATGAGAGGTCTAATGATGTTAATTATTTTATATGCCAGATGGATAGATTCAAAATGAAACTTGACATGTATAAAGATTATGACTTACAACAAGCAGTGGAGAGAATGAGTCATGGTTAGTATCTAAATTGATGTTACTAAATTATTAATATGATCCAATGATACCAACTAAAAATAATTTCTTTTTGTGCAACTGAGTGATGGATTATGCTAGATTACAAAACTAGTCAAACAAATCCACTTGTCATGATTGCAATTAGAGTTCTTAGCCAGACAACTTAATCTAACCAGTGTGATAGGAATTGGAGTATTTTTTTTTCAACGATCCATACAAAAGTGAGAAACAGATTAACTGCCATAAGGCTAGAGGAGTTGGTGTATTGTCATTACAACATGCGGTTGAAGGTCAAGTGCATCAAGGAAAGGCATAAAAGAACAGAGATGAGGTTGATGAGCTTGCGTGGCAGGCCATGGCCAACAAGTACAGCAGATGTAGAGTCTACAGACACCGCCGGAGTTAGTGGATGATTTGTTGGATGAGGAACACCCATTGAGCGTATGGGTGGAAAAAAGAGTAGCACGGGATGTTCCTAAATATGACCCTTGAGATCGCTCATGGGCAGAAGGAGAGTAGAGTGGAGACTCGAGATCCAGAGCTTATAGTTAGGGAGGATCCACCTGTTAGAGAGAGACAACAACACTCTATTTTACAACCTGAGACAG
Organism: Colocasia esculenta; assembly: GCA_014218235.1. Lineage (NCBI taxonomy): Eukaryota > Viridiplantae > Streptophyta > Magnoliopsida > Alismatales > Araceae > Colocasia > Colocasia esculenta. The sequence goes on along the minus strand of CM024758.1, from coordinate 147,898,973 downwards.
CTAGACAGCCTACAAGCTAACCAACATTGAGAAGAGCTGCCACACAAAGAGAGGGGACACAAAGCAGCAAACAAAAAGAAATTCTAATATATCTTACATATATAAGAAAGAAGAGGAGAGTTCTAACTCAGGCAACCAACAATAATGATGATGAGACACTTCCACCTGAGTTTGAGATGCCACATGCATGAGCAGCACGACGACCAGTTCGTAGTGATGATTTGACACAAGACCCCAGAGATGATGATGATGGGGTTGCTGTTGGAGTCACAGGAGCAGTAGCTGGTCATGGAGACATAGGATATATGACGCCAGGATTTTCACTGGGTATGGGGGCTTACTACAAGTTGTGTCAGAAACAAAAATTCAAGGAGATAGAGGAGAAGGACAAGGGGGATATGAATGCCAACAACGTCAGGCAGCCTATGATTGGCCACCTTGGGAGCCACACTATGGTTCATAGTCTACACATACTCCATTTCAGTTTCAACCTCCCACTTTACTGTACTCGGATATTAGCAATTCCTTTCTTGGAGTAGAAAGAGGATGAGCACCATGGCCTAATACTGATACAAGTGAAGCAACAAGTTTATATAAAACACATGAGATTTGGTGCAAAGTTTCATCACAATCTAGCGAGAGCTCTAGCTAAGGATATACACCAAGAGGGATTTGAAGAGGAATGCATGAGCTGCAAATTCCCTCTTTAGTTATGACTTTGAGACTATGCAGACCGATGAAGCATATCGACATTTAAACGATGATGAGTCATCCCGATCTGGATGGTAATTTTAGATTTGTTTTTTTATTATAAGGTAAACTTGAAAATTCAATATCAAAACCTGTTCATTTGATGTAAAACATTTCATGTTTGATGTTTATCATAATTATCATTACTCCATATATTACATTTGATGTCCAATGTATTGTAATACGAATGCATGTATGTGTTTTTATGCAAATGTGAAGTTCTTCAAATTTACTGATTTTTCCTGAATTTTTTTTGTATTATCCTGAATCATTCTTGAATCTTCACAAATTTTACCCAAAAAAAAAATAATTTTTAAATTTAGATGATCTAGGATCTGCCAGACTTCCAACTGATCGATGGGATCGCTGATCCGATCGGCCCATGCGGATTCCTAGGCCGATCCGATTCTTTATTCCTTTTAGCTTACTCAAAATATGAGTTACCAGGACAAACAAGAAAGGAGAAAGTGGATCCCCCTCTCGAACCCCTCTTCTGCTAGGGAAAAAGGAGGCTGCCCCTTGATGAGCACAACGAAATAGGTAGTCGAGATGCACTCCCTATCTAGAAGATCACTTCTGACGAAAGCCCATCTTTGTCAGCACCTACAAAATGCAGCTCCAACTAACCTTGTCGTAGGCTTTCCCAAAGTCCAGCTTGAGCACCAACCCCCTCTTCCTCAGTTGTTTCAAAGTAAATAGACATTCATGAGCCACCAGAAAGATCTCTTGAATGTGTCTTCCCTAAATAAAAGCCCCTCAATAGCTAATGATCAACCCATCTACCACAGCATCCAATCTTCTAGCCAAGACTTCCGAGAGAATTTTGTAGTGCAATTTAACAAACTGATGAGGCAAAAATCTGCCACATGTTGAGCCCCCTTCTTCTGAGGGATGAGAACCAAGAGAGCCTTATTAACACCCTTTCCATGAGCCATACCCTCCTGGAATTCCCAAATTGCAGAAAAGAAGTCCTCCTTAATGATCTCTCAATAACTCTGAAAGAAGACCATAGGAAAGCCGCTCGGACCTGATGCCTTGCCACTAGCAAGAGAAAAAACCACTTGTCTAATTTCCTCCTAAAGAAAGGGACTAACAAGAGCCTCACTTTGCGCCTCGAAGTTGAGCGGAAGTAAATCATTTGCAAAAATCAGTCTATCCATTTGCTCCTCAGAGAAGAGAGGGGCATAGAATTCCTTGGCAAACCTCCTAATATCCACTTCCCTTTAAAGTGAGGTCTCCCCGTCGTAGATGACCGCAATGTGATTTGACCTCCTCCTCTCTGAACCAATTCTGTAGAAGTAGGTTGTGTTCCCATCCCCTTCCTTAGTCATTTTATCCTCAATCTCTGCTTCCAATAAATTTCTTCTCTTACAAGGATCTCATCAAATTATGCCCAGAGTGAAGCTCTGCTTAGTCTATCAGATTCATTCATTAAACCGGCCTCCTCCAAACTATCCAAAGCCTATAGTTGAAGAAGAATTGTGTTCTCCTGACTGCATGATAACCTCTTGCCAGCTCCCTACCTCGAGCACCTATGCCTCTGCGCCAGATGCTTCAGCTTACCAATTAGAGTAACCATGCAAGATCCTTGTTGTCTCTAACTAGCCCAAGCAAACTTTGACTGTGTCTATGAAGCCATCCTCTCGAAGCTAGCACTTCTCAAATTTGAAAACCAGGAAATGCTTAAATCCCGGCTGGTTGGGTAAAAAAATTACCCAGCCAACATCGAGATTGATTGGGGCGAGGCCCCGCACTTGCCATTGCTGCCTTTAGGCACGGGGCCTGCAGTCCCAGCCAATTCCGCGCTGGCCAGATAACTTTTTTACTCGGCCAGCCAAGCAAAACGTGGTCCTCTGAAAACCCATCTTCTCTCAAGTCCCTGGCACGCCCTCAAAGGGATAGGCTTAGGGTTATTCAAATTTTGGGCCAACCCAAAAAACCGAACCGACCGGTTCGGTTTTAAAACCCCTTTGGTTCGGTTTCACATTGTGGAATCAAGATGAACAATATATAATATATAAATAATATATAATTTCACAATAGAACATGTAGCACAAGTGGTTAAGACATTGGTCTTCATATGGGAGGTTGTGAGTTTGAATCTTACAACCCCCTTAAAAAGATAACTTTTTGAATTTCAGTTCAAACTGAACCGAACAAGTTCGTTAGACAAAACAGTTCGGTTTTGATTTGAAAACAAATAGGGGTGAACCGAACTGAACCGGACCGTGTTCACCCCTAGATAGACTTATGATCAACGATCGGCCGAGGCAAACAAGAGCCTTGTATATAAGGGAAATAAGCCACTGTTGAACCCTGAAAAGTTCATAGCGAATATGCCAGAAATTATTTATATCCAATGGTTACTTAGGTAACGTTGGGTCCAAATCCCTTTCAAAATTAAGGGAGGGAACTTATTAACGAAGCTGGCATTGAATCTCTGCAGTGAAGCAGAAGTTCAGAAAGAATGACACTTCATAGGATATATGTTGCGGAAGAAATTCGGCAGCACAAGGTCAACAAGACCAAGTTCAAAGAACATTACAACTTCAAAAACATGTGCAGCAAGAAGCGTCAAGCACTTGCAAACTCAACCCTTCATCGAGAGGTCTCCAAGGAAAGGGCAAAGATCTCACGGCATCAACACCTCTCGGAAAGAAATCACGAGGGTATATTTATAGGAAAATCACCCATGTAAAACCACCCTAACCGATGGATTTCTTCCATCGGTTAAGGCCCATCGGTTAGGGGAGAACTCTTTCCATCGGTTAAGGGAAACCATCCATTGGTTAGGGGAGGACCTTAACCGATGGAGTCTTTCCATCGGTTAAGGGATTCCCCTTAACCGATGGAAACCATCCATCGATTAAAGGGGACCCCCCTTAACCAATGGGAAGCTCCCCTTAACGATGGAAGGGTACCGAACCGATGGAAGGGTACCGTCGGTTAAGGGAGGGCCCCTTAACCGATGGAACCCTTCCTTCGGTTAAGGAAACGGCCCTTAACCGATGGAACTCTTCCATCGGTTAAGGAAGAACTCCATCGGTTAAGGGGCTTAACCGATGGAACTCTTCCATCGGTTACCTCTCTCTCTTCTCAATGTAAAGGGGCTAAAACCCATATAAATAGCCCATGTAGCCCGATGGCGAGGGGGCGGAACTTTTTGGAGGTTGGAAATTTGAAAAAAGGAAACTCTTGCTTGCTCGTAAAAGATGTTCTGCTCGGCGTGAAGTTATTCGCCCTCGGCAAAGCAAAAAGGTCGTCCCCCTCCGGTTACGAAATCTCCTTAATCTCCCTTCATGTCAGGTCAGTCTCCATGGGGGGATTCTAAAATCCAAATGTAATCCATATCTCCACATCGAGCTCGTCTCTGTGGAGATGAAATTAAATCGTGCTCGTGTGCTTTAATGTTTAAATACCTTCCGTGTTGAGCGAGTCTCCATGGGTATAAGGTATTTAACATCAATGTTCTTGTGTTTTAAATGTTTTCATGTCGAGCTAGTCTCTATGGATATAAGCATTTAGACACATGTTCTTCCCCCTCGTTGAGGAGTCTCCGAGAGGGTAAGTTTTTGTGCTCATATGTGTACGTCTTTCTAAGAAAACTCTGCCCAAGTGGAGGTTCTGTCCGAAAGCATACCCATATGTCCACAAAATATATGTTCATATGTGCTCGTTTCATGGGGAGACTCTGTCCATACAGAGACTACCCTAAAAAAATATGGTCATATGTCTATCAAATATATATTTACGTGTTTGCGCGATAATTCTGCCTATGCGAAAGCTCTGCTCAAATGCACAACATATTCAAATAATCAAATAAATCCTCGGGTATATACCCACCCATCTCTTCAAATTACATGCTAAATTCCCAAATGGAGTCCATGCTCCTTTTTAAAGCAAAAATCCCTTTTTCAAAACAAAATCCACTACGTCCGATAAAAAATATAAAAACACCTCATTACTATTTTCTAGAAAAAAATGTAAACCTCTCGACTTTTGCAATCAACGGTGTTCGGGTTAAAATTGATGTAAATCAACATCAAAGGTTTTTAACCCGATGTAAATAAACATTGATTCCGATCGATGCGGGCGAACTGCTTCAGCGATTTGAACCTGTCGTTGGCACGGACGAACTGCTTCTTGCTGGTCATGAAAGGCGCGCTCACGGAGCTTCCATCGAGCAGGTGGAATGCACTCTCTTTGGTCTGCGAGGTGTTGAACTTCTCGGTCCACGCTCCCTTAAAGTAGAGTGCGTAGGCGAGAAGTAGCCAGGTGGTATGGTCGATGGACCCCGCTGGGAGCAACTCCCTGATCAAGCCGTCAGTGGCGATCTTTGCCCAAGAGTTGACTTCGCCTACGCAAAACCAAGAAAACCTTGAACAATTTAAAAAAAAAAAGGCGACCCCGTCGGGGTCGTAGAAAGAAGCGAAAACTTAGAGATCTTTTTTCGGCCAAGATTAAGAACCAGTCGGAGATCAGATTCCCCCAAACCTTCCTCCAAAGTAGTTGAACAATGATCTCAATTTGCCCAAAAATGTGATTCACATGTTAGATTGAACAGAAGATGGTAACTTTTATATCACCTTCGCCCGAAAGTCGGCTGCCTTGGCTTCAGCTTTGAAGGCGAAGGCTACGAGCTGCTTGAAGGCGAGCTTTAGAGGGAGGGACTGGTCCACCCAGACGCCTCCGGCAAAGGACACTGGTGGCCTCCCGGCCATGATGGCAGAGTCGGGTCGGCTGGGGAGTCGGACCCAGCCGACCCCGACTCGGGTCGGATCTGTGGATCCGGCCGACTCCAATGGAGTCTGGCCGACCATGGATCGGCCAAGTTTAAAAAATGTTAAAAAATTGGAAAAAAAATCAGGAAAAATCCGAAAAAAATCACAGAAAATCAAAGAAAATTATTTAAAAATATATAATAATAGAACATTTTGGGTATATCCATAGTCTAGTTGTACATATGTTCATATTACAATACAGAGCAACGACAACTATGATACCTTATTTACCTGAATATCATTTAAGTAAATACTTAAGATATTACATGAAATAAGGAAATACCCCCATTTGAATCCAATAAAAATATCAAAAAATCATATCTCTTACCAATAAAAAGTCAACTCTCCCATCGAAGAAGAAAATCGCGATTTCGGTGATTTTAGCGAAATGCTAACTTTTTAATCTCTCATAATTTGGCCTATCTAAAAATTTGATAATTTAAATAAACCATATAGAACACTAAAAATTCAAAATCTGGTAAAAAAAAGTCAAACGTGCATATGACTTCTCCAAGGGAGCCACTCTCCTACTGACAACACTTAAATCTGCTTGAGACCTCTCAGGATTTGGTCAAACCTAAGCTATCATCACCTAAACTCATGAAAACTTTTACTTTTTAATTGAAAAGAAACTAGAAGTGACAATTCTCATGAGTTTGAGTGGTGATAGTTTAGATTTGACCAAATTCTGAGAGGTCTCAAGCAGACTAGTGCTGTCAGTAGGAGAGTGGCTCCCTTGGAGAAGTCATATGCACGTTTGACTTTTTTACCGAACTTTGAATTTTTAGTGTTCCATATGGTTTATTTGAATTATCAAATTTTAGATAGGCCAAATTATGAGAGATTAGAAAGTTAGCATTTCGCTAAAATCACCGAAATCGCGATTTTCTTCTTCGATGAGAGAGTTGACTTTTTATTAGTAAGAGATATGATTTTTTTGATATTTTTATTGGATTCAAATGGGGGGTACTTCCTTATTACATGTAATATCTTAAGTAAATAAAACTACAAATATAACATTTACTTAAGTGATATTCAGGTAAATAAGGTAAGTGGAGGGGATCAAGTGTACTGAAGGTAACTGAGGGAATCGGCCTACACCAGATGGTATAAGGTGGAATCGGGGTGGAGTCGACCTGAGTCGGCCCGACTCCACCTGATTTCGGCCGACCCACCCCGATTCCACCTAGCCCCATGGGTGGGTCGTTGTTCCCTCCCCCCCCCCCCAAGTCGGGTCGCCAGGGGCCGACCCGACTCAGAGTCGGCCGACTCCGCTCCGAGTCGGCCGACTTTGCCATCCATGCTCCCGGCTGGCGGCCCATCGGCTAGGACGAGCTCGACCACCTGGGAAGCCAACGAGTTGAGCGACTCGATGGCATTTGAGGAAGCTGGAGGAAGAAAACTATCTGCTGGAGGGTGCCACCGATCCGGCGACGACGAGGCTGAGGGCAACGTGAAGGGAGAGTGGGGAGAAGGCAAGGTTAAAGCCGGCAGCATGCTTGGGCTCTACGCGACTAGCGAGGCAGAGGGAGAAGGCAGCCTAATTTAATGCTAATAAAAGATTTACATGACTAATAATGAATTGTGATTGTGGGCTTATTGGGTTGGAACGGGCCCCAACGAGTCAGTATGGGTTGTATTTATTTGGACTTATTAGACTTGGTTTGGGCTTAGGTTGGGCTATCTTGGCCTTGGGCTGGGTTAGGCTTAGACTTGGCCAACCCAAACCCACCCGTTGACAGTTAGTCTCCGACAGCATGTACAGAGGCCCGACGTAGGCAGGAGAAGTTGGAGCGTAAGCCTGAGGGGCCCTACTCGTCTCTATAGCCTGGAGGATGCCACCCACATCAGCCCTTAGCAAGGCCAAAGGGTCACACGGGAAGCCTTCACTGACCAACATGATTGCCATCAGGAGGTTGGGTGCGAGCGCAGACCCCCCTAAGGACTTGGAGATGCCCCTCTTGTTGACCTCATCTAATTTGCCTAGTCTGCCCAAGCCGCCCTCACCTGAGCTTCTTTAGGCCGGCTGGAGGGGCCCTTCAGCCCTACTCCAAACTGCTTAAAGAGTTGAGACCATCGGCTAGATCCGAGTCTCAAATTTGAACTCCCGCATGAGGTGAGACCCGTACATCCCCTACCTCCAGTCATCTATCTTAAAACCTAGCTCCACTGGTGGTCAAGACTGACTGTGCATATATAACCACCTCACCATGATGTGAAAGCACTGACGGTTGGGATGGCCGACACATATGGGGCCATCACCACCGCAGACACTGTAGTCCTCGACCCCATCGGGAGGAATGGAAGCTTCCCCTTGATCATGCCCTCGAAAGAGCAGAACAAAAACACGATGCATACCCCTCGCCATGACGTGAAAGCACTACAAGATAGGGCTTGGGAAGCTCCCTCTATGTTTCGTACATCTTAACAGCCAGAGAAGAGCTCCTTCCACCACAATGACTCCCATCTTGTCCAGCACCGCAACCGTTTGGTCATCCAGACCTACCACCAAGAAGGACTGCAGGGATACTTTAGAGACATCCAAGTGTCCCACGAGATACCTTCTACCCTGCGCTTGACATCTTTTGCCTCAACAAACTCCTGAACCGCCATGGCGCAAACCTCTTGGCAAGGCTGTCCGGGGGAACTCCTTTGCATCGACATATGCCTTGCTTCCCGAAAACAGATTACCCACTCTCACAACTTCCACATTTTCTACGTCCATAATTTTGATATTCTAGATTTGCAACTGCAATTCTTTGATAGACATCAAATTGGGAGAATTGAAATTTTTCTATGCTGACAACTCTGATATTCAATAATTTAAAACCTGATTAGAACAAGGGGATAAAGGTGCAATTTACAAAATCATGGGTTACAGAAAAAGCTACTTTGTAGAGTTTGCCATGACGAAATGATGGAAAGAAACCTTCTAAAGATTGCTATGACGAAAAGAGTCAACATCTATTAAAAAGTCACCTATCTTCACATATCAGGAACAGGTCTAGCTGGCATAAAGGAAAACTTTTCTCAAGAGAGAGCAAACTGCAAGAAGACTTTATTACCAGAGATATTTTAAATGCCTGCAATATGGTCTCTGGCTCTCGACTGACACGATGATTATTTATTACGTACTCAAGAAGCAACCGAGCCATGTTACTAACATCCCCCTGCATTACAGATTGTAAATGACAGATGTCAGATAAATTTACTTAAAAAGCACCTATTTACCATTTCCGATCATTGCATCCATGCATGTGGTGATTGAGAAGAAATGAAAGTAAAACACAAAAACAAAATAATATACAACATTGTCATCAATATGATGGTAAATAAAATACAGTCCTGGTGTTTAACCCATGCTGCAGAAATGAAGCCGGAAAAGGTGTTGAATTGATTGGAAATTGCAGCTGCCACTGTATTCACTATTGGAGGACTTGGTATACAGTTAAATTTCTCACCGTGGGTTTGTAAATAGCCTTTGCACCCATAAATATTTGAATAAATACATGATGTCATCAACATAATTAAAGTGATCAAAGCTTAATCATTAACATGTTCAGATTTTGGATCTAATGAATAAGTTCATTTGTCTCTTCGAGACCTCCCCCTCTCTGCCACCCAAAAGAAAAAAAAAACTCCCATTCTCTTCTCTATACAAACCCCTCCCTGGTTGGCAGGCCCACCACCCTTCGACCTCCCTCAATTCCCAAAATACTAGGGAATAGAACAGACAAACAATGATTATCCACTCAGGAGGAAGCCTTTCACGCCCCCACCCCCATCATCCTGGGTCAACCAAGCCCAATCCATAGGGGAAAATGTGTACATTCCATGCTTTTAAAAACACAGAGGCATGTTGCTAATATTAGTTCGTAGCAGAGAAGCACAAAAAATATCAGGTAAACTACCTAGAAATGTACCACAAATGTTCTCAAGCACAGATGTATGAAAGAAATAGTGAATCAGAAAATGTGAAGACAAAACATTATGAAACTACAAATTGTCCTGTTTCAAAGATTTTTCATATTTTTTTGGCTTTTGGGAGGCTGGATATAGTACAACCTATTCTGACAAACCTTAGGTTTGCCAGGATCTGTCCTCAACTGGGGAAGTAGGATGGTCTTGCACACAAAGCAAAAATAAGAAAATGATTCTTTCTATATGCTATTAGAAGTGCTCGAGGTGCCTGTGCAAGGCGAGGCGCCGAGGCCGCCACAATCCCCCTCGTTCTGCCTTTTGCCACCTAGGCAAGTGCCAAAATCGCCCATCACCAGTGCAGCCCGCCTCCGCGCAGCCCATTTACCCGACCCAACAACCATGAAGCTATTAAATATAACCCATTAAAGCCCCCACCCCAACATTTTTCCACCCCAAATCCACAAATCATGACACAAATGCACCCCATACCCTCTTCTCCTTTTTGGTCCCATCCCTAAATGGCCGGAGGAATCTCGATGAGCACTGCTACAACCTCGTCAACTGGCAATGAAAACGATCCTGACAGGAATTGGCCAATCTGGAAGAATCAGACAATCCAGATCGGGATTGGCCAATTCCACCTTCCATGCTTGGTTCAGGCTCAGTGGTGAGTGGTTCCAACCAGATCCGCTGGTCCAAAAGCAAAGATCATAGCATGGGGATTAAGATCATGTCAGGCAGTCAAAATGGATCCTGAATGGCAGATCCTATTGTGTGTTGATCCTCCATCAACAAATGGTCCAGTTAAAAACCCCCTGCCCACATGCATGCATGGGCGGAAAAGAAACCCACAGATAAGGACACTTTCAACCTTTCCTTTTGCACGCAGCTTGAAGGTTGTCAATACTGATTTCCTGATTTGCACTTCACTGCATCCTATTGTGTTTCCCGTGTACTCCCACAGAAATAGTAGCTGTAGTGTCAAGTGAATTATTTTTTCAGTCCTCCACTGTAATGTGTTTTCCTTTTCTTGCATCCTCGTTTCTCAAACAAATTTTCAATTTCGTAGTCTGCAGTAACAGGATTCCCCTGTGTTTGTATTCTCAGACCAATTTTATTTAGGTTTTCAATCACTTGCTAGTTTTCACGTATCTTGGCTAAAGAGTGTATAGAAAGAAGTATATCAAGATTCAAATTCGACATGGCAGCTCCTTAATCCTAACTGTTAACCGGTTCCGAATCATTTTTTCCTGGTTTCGTGGCAGAGTTTAAAACAAAAACATCTGCATACGTGACTGGCTACATAAGTCCCATTTGAAAATTTTCAAGCTTTTGAAATGGGTAGAAATAAAAGTGGGAAGACTTTCCTGAAGAGCGACATTCATGTGAGTTATTTTTTAAAATAAAGATACAGAGATGATGCAATCAGAAATAGGAAAGATTCCTCTAAACAAATGCAAAAGTAAACCCCACATTCAATTCTTCTACAGAGGTAATTTGGTATTATTGCAAACATGTAAATGAATACCGAAAGTCGCAATGCTTCACATAGCTTTGTCAGTTCAACCTCCAACAGAAGGTGGAGGTTCCTTTGTGAATATTGTGAACTTTCCCTCTCTTCAGATTCAGAAGTGGAAGTTTGAGTTCTTGCTGAGGTACAATTAGGCCTGGAAGTGATATCTTGATTAGAACACACATCACCTTTATGACCTGGAGAACCTGGAGAGAATTGCTACCCAATATTAACCTCATTTATCACCACTCGTAAGAGACAAGCTATGATTTCACAAAACCACCTAAAATTGGTAAGTGAAGCAGAAAACAAAAAAGCACAACCAATTAGAATCTCCAAGCAATACCTTGTTCTTTTGTAATGTCAACTGGAGAAGATTTTGACTTCAACATGCATGTGTCATCAGGTATTTTAGGACCGCCACTGCTGTTTACTGCTTTCCTTCGCTTTTTCCTTGCTTCATCATTTTCCACTTCAGGCTGCGGAAGTAATGTTTCAGGATGTAGAGGCTTTCTCCGGGCCCTCTGAGACGAACCAGATATAAACCTCCACTTTGGGTATCTCCCATCAAGTAGACTTGACCATAAAATTTGCGGTGATTCTTCACTGTGAAAGGGCATTTTCTTCTCTCCAAGCAATAAAATGTCCTTTGAATAGCTTGCTCCACTCAGTTGAGCTTTGGAAACGATAGAATGATTCGTTATATGTTCCTGTCTGCCATTCTGGGGCAGTTGCATCAAAAATTCTCCTAGAACATCATCTAAGATTGGTTTGTCAGAAAAAGTTGTGGAACAAACTGTTGGGCTCCCAATTCTGTGGAAGTCATCAAGTTTATTGAACATCAATGATGCACCCCAACTGAGCAACGATTGGCTAACACTAGGATTGATGTTGGGAATATTGCTCTCAAGAGTTTTATCTTGCTTGGCAAGAATTAGAGCTTTTTCTTCAACAGTAAATGCAGAATACAAGCGAAACACTTTGACATATCCAGATACAGATTCCAAACTTATCTTTTGAAGTGCTTTTAAGTCATTTCCTGGATTCCAGTCACTGCTAAAAATAATCACAGCATCAACTGAAGACAGCTTAATGCTTGGAAGACAAGCACGATTTTCAGTTAGAAACACAAATCTGCCATTGTCTTTATTATTAAACTTGTTCAAAGCACTTTGCTTCTTTTGCACAGGCAACCCACTTTCAACACGTTCATAAGAGTCCACTCCAAACCTTTGACGAAGAAAGTCATCCAATATGTCCCCAATGGTACTCTTTCCATCCCTACCCACCAACTGCATCAAAAGTGTTCAAGAAAAAACTTGCATAGGTAAAACATATAAGAACGATTTACAAGAACTTGTACCAAAATTTTGTTAACCAATATTCCTAAAATTGGTAGCAACCTTGCATAGAAGAATAACCATGTAGGCAACTTAGTTCAACCTAACCTATGAGAAGGCTGTCACTCAAGTGAGGAACCCAAACCACCAGAAAACAACATAGAACTGTTAAACTACCCAGGCATGCAAACATGTTGGTTGGAAGAAAATCTGAGAAACAATAACACATAATAAAAGCATAAATACAAAAGGCAAATTCAGTTTCCAATGGCAAACAGGAAAAAGGAAAAAAATGACAGAGAAGGCAGAGATGAGCATAAACACCTGAAATGGGTGAAGGGAGACAAAGAAGGCCGAGAGAGAGAGAGAGAGAGAGATGGAAGGAAAAGGTTAAAAAGTCCAAAGCACTGAAGCCAAGACAACATGCACCAAGTGCTAAGTAGAAATTCCGCCCATTCCATACTACTTCACATCATGGATTGCCAAGGCGGAGCGAATTGGCCCGATTCAGGCGAATCGAAGTGAATCATGGCGAACCCACTCCATGATTCACTTTATTTGCCCGGGCCATATGCGGACCGGCCGAATCGTGTGCATCGGGCTCGATTCGCCCGATTTGGATCCGATGCGATCCGATTCAGTGGATCCAATTCAATCCGATTCGGCTGACACCCTGCAAAATGGGACTGTGCAGTCCCGATTTGCAGGATTTCACGCCGGAAACCCATTTCCCACCCCTCTTTCCCCCATTCCCCTCAAAAGAAAAACCCAGATCTACACTCCAAGAGACCTAAGGAGGCTTCCTACATGGATTTGGAGGTGCTTGGAGGCCCTGTTTTCATCCTTCTCTTCACATATTTCACTGTTTTGAAGGTAACCCACCATGTTCCTTTCATGTTTTGGTATTTTTGTTGATGCATGGGAAATATATTGATGGGAAATGATGTTGCAAAGTGTTCAATTGCAACCATTTTCCCCTTATTGTTTTCATATGGATTTGGGGATTTTCCCCAAAATTTGAATTTCTGAAATTATTGTTTTTTAAAAAATAAAAAATTGCAACCTATGTGCATTTCATAGCAATGCAACTTACAACTTCTAACGTATTGTTAGAAATTAATTGTACGTGAATCTAACGTTAAAAAAAAAACGTCTGAAGTAATGCCTATTTGTTTTTCGTAGATGGCATCGAAGAAATGCGATAGTGAGGACATTGGGTGGTAGCATGGGACCATGTTGGACAGTAGGCATAATTACAAGTGCAACTACTGTGGCCATACGGGACAAGGAGGTGGCATCTCTCGTCTGAAAAAGCACCTTGCAGGTGGATGGCTAGCAGGGTGCCATGATGTGCAGAGTTGCAAGTCGGTGCCTTCTGAAGTGAAGCGGCTCATAGTTGATCACCTTAAGGGTGTTCGGGCCAAGACTGCAAGGAAGAAGGCGGACAGGGAGATGCAGGAGAGGATCATCTTAAGAAGGCAGTGAGATGAATACGACGATGATGAGCCAGAAATTTATGCAGAGCATCTGCCTAATGAACATCAAAGGCGGACCAGAGCACAAAGTAGGGTTAAGTAATGGGAAGCTGAGTAGAGAGGGAGTTTTGAGGTTGGCAATAGTAGTGGCAGTGGCTCAAGGGTGGGGGTCGAGGTCCAGTCCCGTCGATTTCCCAATGTAGGGGATTACTTCACCCAAATTCCAGTCCCAATCCCAGAGCAGCAAGGTCCGCAAAGGAAGAGACCCACAGGTATGACCTTAGAAGAGGTGGATCCTAACATATATTCTCAAGAGCATGGCAAGCAAACCAGAATTGAGGATGCATACAACCAACAAGAGTCTAGATACAAAGTGGGTCGTGCAGTGGCAAAATGGTGGCATCATTTAGACATTTCATTCAGTGCAGTTAATAGTCCATATTACAAAACCATGATCCAAGAAGTACAACGTCATGGGCGACATGTGCAACCTCCCACATCAAAAGACTTGGCAGGGAGATATTTAGATGAAGAAGTAGATGAGATCAAGTCATATATCTAAAGCTTCAAGAAAAAGTAGGAGAAATATGGTGTCACATTGATGTGTGATGGTTGGTCAAGTACCACCAAGAGTAGCCTCATCAACTTCCTTGTGTATTGTGATAGACAGGTGTTCTACCACAAATCTATTGATGCATCAGATAGAGTGCACAATGCTGAATACATTTTGACTTTGATGCGCGAGGTTGTTCATAAGATTGGAGAATAATACATTGTGCAAGTTGTGACCGATAATGGCTATGCTTATAAGAAGGCAAGGGAAGAGTTGATGAACATCTACCCCTATCTTTACTAGACCCCCTGTGCAGTTCATTGTGTAGAATTGATGTTGAAAGAGATTGGCACACTGTAACCCGTGAAGATGGTAGTGAAGGCTGAACAGAAGATTACAAGGTACAACTATAACCACCATGTTGTTTTGGAATAGATGAGGGAGTCCACTGGTGGAGAGTTGTTGAGACCAGCCATCACACGCTTTGCAACTAATTTTAATGCTTTACAAAACCTCTTAAAGCACAAAGATGGTCTAAAATGCATGTTTAGGAGCAAGAGATGGTTGCATAACACTTTTGCAGGGACATCGAATGGTAAGAAGGTTGAAGGCATCATCTACCACGCTAATTTCTGGGACCGAGTTTTCAAGTTGGTTTAGATCATTGAACCTTTTTATGAGATTTTGAGGGTGGTTGATGGGGATAAGAGACCGACCATAGGGTTGGTTTATGCAAAAATTGAAGCGCGAAGAAGAAGATCCTTCAGGTGTCCCCTCGCTATGCACCATTAGTCTTGGACATTTTAAGGATCGGTGGGACCGACAGATGAGTAGAGATCTCCACATGGCTGGTGAGACAAATTTACATCCTTTTACGTTATAATTAAGTACATTCCAATATTTCATGTTTGTCTATTTTCTACCCCATTGCAACTTACTATCTCCACCCTGCTTATCATTATGCGAACGAACTTTCGTATAATGATGACTTGACAGCAGCCTTTGCGAGAGTTGTTGAAAGACTGTCAAGTAGTCCATTGGATGCAGCAGATGCCATTGATCAGGCAAGTATTAATCTCACTACACAGTGTCAAATTAAAATTTGAAGTTATCCTAACAGAGTTTTTTACGGCAGATGAAGAGCTTTCGAGAGGAGGTTAGGAGTTTTGCGGAGGCCTCTGCCATTGCTGGTCGGGACCACATTGATGGCGGTAATGTGCTTTCCCTTTTGAGTATGGTAATTAATAGACCCAATAAAGGACTAATTAAGTATGGATAACTTGTTTGCAGCTGATTGGGGGTTTAACTTTGGGCATTCTGCACCTATACTCAAGGATGAGAGAGTCGATTTTGGTTTCGGTTTCGAGTGGGTCCGAAGCCGAAACCGATTCGGTTTCGATTTCGCCGAAACCTATAAAAGACCACCAAAAAATGCAAAAAAATGTAAAAAAAAACTCAAACAAATCTGAAAAAAAATATAAAAATTGATCACAACACAAAAAAACCAGTGGACATGCATATAAGATTGAAAAAAAATATTGGAATCCACCCCCCCAAAAGCCGAAACCAACTCCCCTGCAGCATTGCCCCCCACCTTTTGCCTCAAATCTCAGATCTGAGGGGGTTACGGTCGGGTTTCGCCCAATGTCGGCGGTTTCGGTCCGACATCGGGCGATATCGGTTTCGGGTTTCGCCCGAAACCATTAAAATATTATTTTTTAAAAGTATAGGACCGGAACAATGTTCCTGTAATAGTGTGACCTTCCGGATTGTAGTTTAATGGGTCTGGTGGCCAGTGTGTCGCCTATTGACTGTGTTTGGGGTGTGTGAGGTTGAGGGTTGGAAAATCCGAACCCAACATACCACTGGCGCGTCTCTTAAGAACGCGACCAACACAGACATCGCGATTCTGCTAGAACGCGACCACCTGCTACGTCGCGATTCAATTGCCGCTTTTCCGAAGGCACAGCTGCATATGCGCCGCGTGGCGCATGCAGGTGCGTCACGGCTTAATTGCGACAGCGGGGTACGTCGCGATTTAGCCTGTGTTGTGTTTTGCACAGGTCTTGGCCAACCGACGGAGGTGTGTTCGAGGGGGATTTTCGGGCGATTCAGAGTTTGTAGATTGTGCTCGGCAGGTTTCCGATGCAAAGAGGTGATTCGGAGTGCGAAACGCCAGGGCGGCGTTGCTCTTCGTGTTCTTTGTATTGGTAGGGGAATTTCTCCTTGTTTTAACTGTTTGGATCAGGTTTGAAGTGCTTAGAGAATAGTATTGTTTATATTCTGTAGCAAGCATGCTTAGGATATCATGTGAATGGTTAGATATAGCCTCTACATCAGGTAATGGATGTTTAATAGATTTTCCGAAGAAGAAGCAGGTTTGATTCTTCGGCTTGAAGGGCGACGGACCTAGACGTCACGTTTTGAACGCGACGACTAGTCCGGTCACGATTCAGTTTTGGAAGGCGACGGGTTGGTCCATCGCGATTATGAGTTTGAATTACGGCGTCTGTCTGCGTCGCGTTTTTAGTAGTGGCCACCCGAGTTGGGTTCTGTGGCCAGTCTGCCTCTTTTCAGTTGCTCATAGCATATGTGATGTTGTTTAAGTTATTTTAAGCATGTAAGCGGTGCATCGGTACTTGTCGTGATTGGAAATGTCGAGCTTGCATGGTTGTGTGTGCATAGCAAGTTGGGTTGTTTAAACGCCTTCTGTGATTACCTCTCGAGTCGGTTATCCCAGGTTCATTGTGAGCCAGGCACGTGGTGCTCGAGATTTGTCCCGGTACGGTGTGCTGTCGAGGTCTATGTCGTCTTCTTGGACACCCTCACTCCTGTATTTGAGTTGTACGTTCGACGGAGGGAAAGACGGCAATGAGCAACGACTCATGTTTGTGGGTGTGCGGTCGCTTGTAGCGCGCTCGTGATTGGGGGACGGACACCAGTAGACGTATTGGTCCCCAGCTAGTCTGATTTCCAGTACCTCACTTTAGAGAGCTCGAGCTGGAGTCCTTAAAGGTGTCAGGCATGGACCTGCAGTTGTGTGGTCTGCAGGTGTGGTGTTGGTTGGTTTCCACAGTTTCTTGACTTTGTTGAGGTGGAGCGGCAGCTGGACCTTTCGTCCGTGGCTGCGAGACTGAGAGGTAGTCTAGTGTGGTTTGTCCGAGTCAGTGGCTGGTGTCGCAAACCAGTTTTCGGGACTCGTGTGTGGCGTGCCCTTCTTTAGCTTGTACACGTGGACGTGAGTTGCCGTTTATTTATTAAAGATTGTTTCATGTACATAACCTAGAATGGTTTGTTTATTTACAGCGGTAGTACCATGTTTAGGTTGCACTTTTTATTATTCAAATGGATGCTCATTCCTGCTCTTGTACATTGTTGTCGTTTCGACTTTTAAGGGAGTTTCCCTACTGAGCCAGTGACTTGTGAGGCTCACCCATTCTCCTTTCAGGTGAATGAGAGCAGGAGGGTTCTCGTCACTCTTCTAGTTTGAAGCCACATCGCAGCGGAGTTGGGCCTACACCTCCAGCAGTGTAATTTCCATTTTGTTGTGCCTCGGGGTATGCCCCAAGTTATTGTACCCTGTACTTTTGACTTCAGTTCAAAAACTGGATATGTACATTACATGTGAATATGTATAAGATATGGAGTCTCATATATGTTCAGTGTGTTCTTTTATATTTTCACGGAAATGTGTGTCGATATCTCTTGCGAGGCTTCGGCCAGTTCGCGAGAGATGGAGTCGGATCAAGCTCGTTATTAAGTTATCGAGTTTGAACGACGAGGACCGTCACAGTTCCAGTCTGGTTTCGTGTCGCCCAAGGCCGAAACCAACACGTTTCAGCGTGTCGGTTTCGATTTCGGGCAAAAACTACAACCATGTCTATATTAAGGAAAATTGTTGTGAAGATCTTATCACAGACATCCTCATTCAATGGGTGTGAGGGAAACTGGAGCACCTTTGTATCCATACACACCAAAGTGCGGAACAGATTATCACATAGGCATTTGGACAATTTGGCGTATGTGCGCTACAATATGAGGATGAGGGTGGAGTATCTCACAAAAGATCCAAAACTCGAGGAGGTGGAGTACGATCCTGTTGATATTGGATTCCTACGAGATGATGAAGACCCAATGGTTGCATGGGTTGCACAAGCAACCACAGAGCGGAGAAAGTATGAGTTAGATGAAGAGGCAGATGATTCTGAATATCCACCTCGTCCTAACACTTTCTTAGCAAGGGCTATAAAAGTTGAAGAAAAGGAGCAGGGAGAACATGGAGATGTGAGACAGTCACATTCTTCTTAATTCCAGGCCGAACCGGAGGATGAGGTGGATCTTCTTAGCGACATACGAATGGAAAGTGCTCTGCCTTCTAGACGGGAGACAATAGTTGACATTTTGTTGTACATAATTCAATATTTTGTGTTTGACCCTACCTTATTTTGTCATGTTGGGGACTATTACAGGTCGAGAGCATGTTGATGATGATATTGACTTTGAAAGATTGATGCTAGGCCCCCCACCCCGCACAGTCTATGAGAGAAGCACCTACAGTTGCTTCCTCACAGTCAAAAAGGAAGGGGTCATCCACCCAACCAACTGCTCCATCCCAAACTGCGAAGGGAAAGACGGTGGCGTCGTCCCAACCTGCAAAGGGAAAGGATAAAGGTCAAACATGTGGCACAGCCAAAGGCATTGTCATACGAGAGCCAAAGAGTTGGTTTTCTTAGGGATCCAAGAAAGGGAAAAAATGGCTACCCTTATTGAAGATCCACTTGATATTGCAGATTTAGAAATTTTGGATCCCAATGCAGAAGACACACCTTCTCCAGAGGATTCACCCTGAATGCCCAACAGCTGCTCCCATGACTCTATGACTACTGGTTCACCGAGTAGGTCTACAGATGGAGATGATGGAGATGGGGATGGGGCGGCGGTGAGAGTAGACAGGGAGGGGGAGGTGGTGGTGGCATGGTATTCACACAGGAGCAGTATTATCAGCCTGCAACCCAAGATACTAATCATGGCGCCCCAGTGTAGTACAATAGAAGGCAGAAGTTTGTCAAAGGTGGTCGTGCTGAAAGTTCAACAATGGACAATGATAGCTATAACACTATGATATCTGATTTCGAGAGAATGAGCACACGAGTCTATGGGATCATATGGGGTCCATAGTTATCAGACAAAGTCATCTGACACAGGCTACTCCAGTGGCCATAGTGGGTACGCCACCACAGGCTACTCTGCACCATTATATTATCCAGCTCCACCTGTTCCTGTTCATATTCCTATTACGATTTATGCTCCTTTGGAGGATGAACAAATGGCGGCACTGAAGGTAGTCCGTCCCGGTTGCCAAATGTGGGACCACTATGTAAGGCAGTTTCGAACCAGATACAAGTACACCATGATGACTTGGGATGAGTTTCGTACCTTTGTGTCTCAAAGCAAAGGTCATCATATTATTGGAGAGCTGCCCTCAGAGTCAGATGAGTCAGTACCTGTCTAGCCCCAGTGGGGTACATATGATCCATATTAGCAGGGATATTGGGGGTATTAGGCTCATTGTATTTTGTATTTGGATTTAAGTTTGATGTTTGTACTAGACACATTGTATTTTGTATTTGAATTTGAGTTTGATGTTTGTATTATACTCATTGTATTCCGAATTGAGTTTGATGTTTCATGTTTGTACTCAATTTCTAAAAGATAACCATCATCAACTTCATCCTATTAGTGAGTTTCATTTGTTATGGAGGTTCCAATGATTTTTTTGATTGAAAATGGACGTTTGTGTAGCATTGCATGGCATAAATATCATTGTTTATACATGAACTTCTTCATAGGAGGCTTAAATAAGAGAATCAGACAAAAAAAACATCAAATGCATGCAAATCAGGTTAGATTCATGGGTTTCTGGCCGGATCCACCTGAATCGGGTCGATTCGCCTGAATCGGATCGAATCAGGGGAAACCCGATTCGGTCCGAATCGGCGATCCGACAAACCATGCTTCACGTAATACTCAAGTGTGGACTGCCCAAATCCTAAGTAGTTCCAAGCATCTAGATATACATTTTCAATAAGAATGACTCAGTATAAACGAATGACAAAAAATGTCACTTGTCAGTATATTTGAATTGAAAATAGGAAACCTAGAAGTTTATGAAAATATTTCTTTCACAAACAAATTCAGGAAAATCCAACTACGAGAATAAATGTAAGGACCTATATTTTAACATAAAGGAGATTTTCCTCTACAGAATGTTGCAAATTTTAGATCCACTACGGCCCTACCTGAAAAAGTATGACAACTCTTTGACCTCGATCCTTCATCTCTTGAAGAATCCTGTCAAGAAGTTCTAGTTTACCACTTGCCTTTACTCCAATATCCAAATAGTCAGCAGCCTGAAGATCCTTTGTAAGCTTAGCTTGCAAAAACTCATCCACTAGGTATGGATGGTCACAACACTGACAAAGAAATTGCAAAAACCAAATCAGAAAAAAAAAAGGAAATATCAACTGAACAGACTTTACTACTAGTTGAAATGAAGAACTAGTGATAACCAATATTATATGAAAAATATGATCAACAAATAACCAGAGCCCTCGTCAGCAAACCTTGCGTTGAGATACAACAATATCACGAAGAACTCCAACATGATCAATCTTGGAAAAAGACCGAAGAGACAAGGAGTGTGCAATAAGGGTAGCACAGTACTGCTCAAGCTGTACGGTGGAAAGCTCAATAGGAATCCAGTACTCCAAAAATTTTGAGCAGTCTACTCTGCGGTTATGTGCTATATATTTTGATAATCTGTTCTTCAGCAAGGCAAGTTCTGCAGTATCAGTGATACAGCTAGCATCTATGACGTCAAAAGAGCACCGACTACTTCCTGAATCAAGGAAGGACAGCAAATTGAGGTAGTCCGCAATATTATCCTGGATAAAGATTAACACAATCAGTGCTAGCTCGAAAAGGATTATGACTAACAAAATTATGAAGAAAAATACCTTTAATTGACTATTCAATAGAATAAGACTAAAGTCAACAGAGAGCTTCTTGAGATGCTCTAAATGTTTGGACACTACCAAATTTTGGCAATCATCAACTACAAGTGCCTCCCAGCCAATAAAGTCCAGAGCATCATAGTCCTGTGCAAAGACATTGCAAATTTGGATAACAAGAATGCAGAAATTTGTGTCACACACACAGGAGATCATTAAGACATACAATTCAACAACTCAAGAAGAAAGAGAACTACTTACTGGTCTAACAACTAATGTGGGCAGAAGGTAAGAAATGTGGAAGCAGGGAACAGCATTGAAGAATGTCATATGAAGCAGAGAAAGCAATATGGGTAAACAACTGAGAAAGAGAAAAAAGTGAGAAAAGCGACTTTTCACTTGGGTCTTGTAAAAGCCAGTTAGATTGCCTTCCAATAATATTTCTTGTTGAAAGTGGAAGCAAACATGGATTCACTAACACCATTGCCAAACATGTCCAGTGGACCCCCAATATTTTCTCTGCAAACTTCCCTATGAAAACTCTGTAAAATATAGTCAGTAGTTGAACTCAGCAATAAGCTGTCTTAACTTTGTCCCGGGGCATGTGAATTTGGACGTTACCTTATCTCATGCCAGTGACTGGTATTTGCCAATTTTCGTGTATTCCGTTCAATAATCATCAAACTAGCCCCTACTCCTTAACTATTGGTAAAAGCATTCAACCAGCTTAATCATTGATTTTAAACAACATCCCCTAGTTGTTTCTTCTTACTTTCAAGACAAAATATAAGTGCCCCCAAAGTGGAACAATAGCGATCCTAAAAAACATTTCGATCATCAACACCCTGGCAGGCTTTATAAATTTCGTTGAATAGAATTGGAAAGCTTGTTTCATAAAAATTGAAAGTTTTCCATACATCTGGATCTATTTTCCTATTGAAGTTAAAAGCAACAGATACTCCCGCAACTATGGACATAGGGAAAACTACAGAACTGTCATATTCAAGGCCTAAAAAAAGTACCACATACAAACATGGATGGCAAAGTCGGATCGGGATGCTGGATCGGACCCAGCCGACCCCCATCCGAGTCGGGTCGGATCGCAGGATCCGCCCGATTCCATGGGAATCTGGCCGATCCAAGATCAGCCAGGTTAAAAAATGAAGAAAAATTGTGAAAATTGAAGAAAAAATTAGGGGAAAGAAATCAAAGAAAATTCTTTTAAAAACATATAATAATTGCACATTTTGGGTATATCCATAGTGTAGTTGCACATATGTTCATAACTTCATATTACAATACAGAGCAACGATAATTATGAATTTATGATATCTTATTTACCTGAATATCATCTAAGACTTTAAGTAAATGTTATATTTGTAGGTTCATTTACTTAAGATATTACATGTAAATAAGAAAGTACCCCCCATTTGAATCCAATAAAAATGTCAGAAAAATTCTCTCTCTTACAAATAAAAAGTCAACTCTCTCATCCAAGAAGAAAATCGCGATTTCGGTGGTTCTATCAAAATAGCGACTTTCTAATCTTTCATAATTTGGCATATCTAAAAATTTCATAGTTCAAATAAACCCAATAGAATACTAAAAATCTAAAGTCCGGTAAAAAAAGTCAAACGTGCATATGACTTCTCCAAGAGAGCCACTTTCCTACTAACAACATTTAGTCTGCTTGAGACCTCTCAAGATTTGGTCAAACCTAAACTATCATTACCCAAACTCATGAGAATTGTCACTTTTTAGTTTGGGTGATGATAGTTTAAGTTTGACCAAATCCTGAGAGGTCTCAAGCAGACTAAATGCTGTCAGTAGCATGGTTGTAGGTTTCGCCCGAAACCGAAACCGACACAGCGAAACGTGTCAGTTTCGGCCTTGGGCGACACGAAACCGGACCGGAACACTGTTCCGGTCCAAGACTTAATGGTTTCGGGCGAAACCGAAACCGACACCACCGGTGTCGGCCCGAAACCGGCGACACCAGGCGAAACCCGATGCGAACTCCCCTGAACGTGACCCCCTCAGATCTGAGATCTGAGGCAAAAGGGGGGTGGACACTGCCGCAGGGCCGCAAGGGGTGGTTTCGGCTTTTCTTGGGGGGGGGGGGGGATTTTTTCTGCCGGAGGTGGGAGGAGAGGCAGGGGCGCAAGGGGGGAGGGGAACGCATTGCCGGAGACACTCTTCCCGCTGCCACTTCAGCCTTTCCCTTATAAAATTTTTCTTCTGGGGGCGGAAGCTTTAGCCTTTCCCTTATTTGACCAATGATCCAGGGTGCGAAGGCGCACATTTGAGAGTTCGGGCTCCACATTTGAACAATAAGTGATATGTTTGATTGTTTTAAGTTCCAACCAGTCTTTTATGTCATTCTACTTACATAATTTTGTGCTTTATTTTTTTATTGTAGGACCATGGCTAGAGCTAGAGAAGAGCAAAGCCAGGGACTGGATGATCCAGGGTGGGCTCATATGCATCGAATATTCCATTAACATGTCACCCACATATATCTGTCACTTAATCCAATTTTTTTCAATCTTATATGCATGTCCACTGGTTCTTTTGTGTTGTGATGAATTTTTATATTTTACAGATTTATTTGAGTTTTTTACAATTTTTTTGTCAACTTTTATAGGTTTGGACGGTTTCGTCCGAAACCGAAACCGTTTCGGTTTCGGCCCTACCCGAAACCGAAACCGACACCCTCATCCTTGGTCAGTAGGAGAGTGGCTCCCTTGGAGAAGTCATGTACGTTTGATTTTTTTTACCGGACTTTAGATTTTTAGTATTCTATTGGGTTTATTTGAATTATGAAATTTTTAGATATGTCAAATTATGCAAGATTAGAAAGTCGCTATTTTGATGGAACCACCGAAATCGCAATTTTCGTCTTAGATGAGAGAGTTGACTTTTTATTTGTAAGAGAGATGATTTTTCTGATATTTTTATTGGATTCAAATGGGAGGTACTTCCTTATTTACATGTAATATCTTAAGTAAATGTATAACATTTACTTAAATGATGTTCAGGTAATGATGTTCAGGTAAATAAGGTAAGTGGAGGGGATCGGACGTAATTAAGGTAAGCTGAGGGAATCAGGCTACATCAGATGAAATCGAGGTTGATTGCGTCCGTCCGATTTTGCTCGATCCACCCCGATTTCACCTTACATCGTGGGTGGGTCGTCGTCGTCCCCCCCCCCCCCAAATCGGGTCGCCATAGGTCGATTCTGACCCTAGTCTGCCCCGCCGATGCCGATGCCGACCCGAATCGGCCGACTTTGCTATCCATGCATACAAAAGATACCAAAGATGGAGTGACATTTAATATTTCTACTGCAATTATTAACCAATGAATAATGTCAACAGTTGATTTTTCATATAGTCTACCCCAAATTGAACTCTACAACTGCTAACTAGCTTCCATTAGATGAAAAACGTGCAACATCAGTCACAATAAACTTAATTACCAATAACAGAGACCTGTAATATCAAATTAATCTTCCCATTCCGGCACAAGTGCCTCTGGATGTAAAGAAATAACTGATACAAAACTCTTTGGAAACAACAGGTCATGAATTAGTTTTAAATTGTCTAGGAAGCTTACTTGAAAAAACTCAAAAAGTTAAATTAACCAATTTATTTGTTAAAAAAATCAGATCGTAAGAGTTACCCCTCAAACTGTACCTTGTTACACACATGCAAGGTATCAAAAATCGTCCGGATCGGGATTGGATCGGCCGATTCGGATCGGTTTTGGGCCGACCGATCCGATCCGGGGTAACCTTGCCAGGGGCTGAGTCCAGGCCGATTCCAGGCTGAGTCCAGGCCGAGTCCACTCCGATTTCAGACCTTATTTACCTGAACATCATTTAAGTAAATGTTATTATCTGTAGTTTCATTTACTTAAGATATTACATGTAAATAAAGAAGTACCCCCCATTTGAATCCAATAAAAATATCAAAAAAATCATATCTCTTACCAATAAAAAGTCAACTCTCCCATCCAAGAAGAAAATCGTGATTTTGGTGATTCTATCAAAATAGCGTCTTTTTAATTCCTCATAATTTGGCCTATCTAAAAATTTCATAATTCAAATAAACCCAATAGAATACTAAAAATTCAAAGTCTAGTGAAAAAAGTCAAACATACATGTGACTTCTCCAAAGGAGTCACTCTCCTACTGACCAGGACTTAGTTGTTGTCAGTAGGAGAATGGCTCCCTTGGAGAAGTCACATGCACGTTTGACTTTTTTCACCGGACTTTATATTTTGAGTGTTCTATTGGGTTTATTTGAATTATGAAATTTTTAGATAGGTCAAATTATGAGGGATTAGAAAGGCACTATTTTGATAGAATCACCAAAATCGCGATTTTCTTTTTGGATGGGAGAGTTGACGTTTTATTGGTAAGAAATATGATTTTTTTGATATTTTTATTAGATTCAAATTGGGGGTACTTCCTTATTTACAAGTAATATCTTAAGTAAATGAAACTACAAATAATAACATTTACTTAAATGGTGTTCAGGTAAATAACATATTGTACATTAGTATACACTTCACACCTGTATAAGGGGTCGATCCAGCCACCCCTGACTCAGCCAGGATCGGCCGATCTCGGATCGGGATCGTCCGATCGGATCGGTGTTTGGCTGGCCGATCCGGATCCAATCCCCTTGTTTTCGAACCTTGCACACATGTTTGCAAGCCAGAAAAGTGGTATTGGAGATACAGAATTATAACAATTAAATAGCGCATTTCCTCTGTAAGGTAAACCATGCCATATGAAAAGGAAAGTACAACCAATGCAGAAAAGAAAGAATATTTCAGTTTATTCACAAGCAAAATAGGAGTCGAAATAGCAATATATGAAATTCTCAGCCTACTAACTCCCAACACCGTCATTCATCATAGGAAAAATATCACATGTTTTGGAATCTTTTTATTTCTGTTTTAGCAGAAATAAACAAAATGGCATAAGCAGCTGAGCCTAGGTGCACATGGAATACCTCAACAATTGCATGAGGAAGTGACAGAAGAACTTGAAACTTAATACAACCTCCTTCGCCAAAAAATTCCAGACTTCTAATCATTGTCCGAACATCTTTGTTCCCACTGTAACTAACAACATTGACAGATGGTGCCAAACGCCTAAACTCAGACTCCCACAATGACATGGAAGTAGAAGTTGAAATAATAAGGAAAGGACGTGACACATTTGGCTCCATGGATAATATGAACAAGATCACCTTCATAATCCTCTCCTGCAGAAATACCAGGTTAGGTTTGTATAAGATACTGTGTGAATAAAATCATAAATGCCACAAAAGGGTTCTGATACTGGATTATCAATGCATTAGAGAGAAAAAAGGGAAAGACAATAGAAATTGCTGGTGTATACTAGATATGGTAAGGATAATCAAGAAATGCATATGGTAGCAGGAAAATCAGAGCAGCAATAGCAACACAATTGAGGATACCGCAGAGCCACATCCAATGGTAGTATGAATCAAGCAAGAAGTAAAGAAAAGCATCTTCTAGCATGCAGCATGTATTCCATCTTTGTTCTGGACTGGAGTTGTTTCAATAGAAAAGCATGGCTAACTGTTTGATTCCCTTTGTTTGGGGCAAAGTGCATGTAAAACCACAGAGAAAAGGCCCATTTGACCTCTTCAAATTAACACGTCTCGAAAAAAAAGGGAACTTTATAAACTTAGAAAGTGATATTAATTTTATATTGCTATAAAAAAAACACTTGCCTTGGGACCTCTTTGATGACCAGATAGGATAAGGTCAAACAGGAAAAACCCAACATTCACTTTTTGGCTTGGTACAAAACCTTTTATACTAGTGGGAAAGCCAAACCCATAGAAAAAATGGAATAGGTTATCAGAGGTTTATCCCAAATAGAGCAAGATTCATCAGGGTTTGCCTACCCAACTTACCAAAGCAGTGGATAAGGCCCAGAGAGGCACCCCTTATACCCTTAGTAGACTACACTGATTATAGAAGTACCTCAAACTCAGATATGGAGAACACCTCAAACTACAATGTTGATGCACGAACCAATGCAATCTTACTTCAAACATTCAAATATAGAAAAAGATAACAGAATTTGAAAAGGAAAGAATACCTGCTCCTCAAGGAAAACAACGTTTTGAGCCCTGTGCCAATACTCACGAAGCTTATTAACCGAGTTCAAATAGTCACCCTCCAGTACAGTTGGGCAACTGTCAGGGAGCATTGGAAGCTGAGATATGGGAAACTGTGTGTTCATCTGTATCTAAACATTGATCAAATGTATCAGAGGTTCAGAAGCAATGTTCTTTGGGTTCTAGCATGCATTAGTTAGCTGAACAGAAGCTAAAAGTTACTGGGAGCATAATTGTATATTACTAAGAACAGCCAGGTCATCATGAAGAAAGTACGGGATAGGAAATATTTAACTGAGCAGCATAGCATAACAAGCAACAGACGCCAGGGAAAATCCTCAAATGATGAACAGTTAAATGCAGACATTAAGCGCACTCTTGCATCACCCAGAAAATCCAGGCTCTCAAGTGTCAGGCCAAATTGAAAGCAACGGATAATGCTCCAAATGAAATTGTATTTTGACCAATAAAGAAGTTTCATTTCTCAATTGAGTTTCAGATGATTAAGGATGACAGTGCATATGATCACCAACCACACTGCATACCATGGTTTGGCGCATCGGAGCGAATCGGCCCGATTCGGGCAAATTGATGCGAATCACAGGAAACCCGATGCGCAATTCCCATTGATTCACCCGGATCCGGTCATTCAGGCGAATCGGACCCGATTCGCCCGATCCGATTCGACACTGTGCGAATTCGCCCGACACCCTTAAGGTTGTCAGCCGATGCACTGCGCAAGGGACTGTACAGTCCCGATTCGCAGAGCAACAGGCCGGAGCCCTCTTTCTCCCCCTTGTTTTCACTCTTTCTCTGAAAAAAACCCTAGATCTCCATGCCAAAACACTTAGGGAGGGTTCCTACGTGAGTTTGAAGCCATTTGGACGTGGATTTGGAGGCATTCAAGCCTTGTTCTTCAAGTTTTTTGGAGTTTCTACAGGGGTTTGAAGGTAAGCCACCATATTCCTTCATTTTTCTGATTTTTTCTTAGTGTATGACTCAGATCTTCATGGGAAATGATGTTGCAAATGATTGGTGTACACTTGCAACCATTTCTCATCAAGATCTACAAGTTTTTCATGTAGATTTGGAGATTTTCCCTAAATTTTGAATTTCTGAATATGATTGGTGCCACAACAAGCTACCTTGGTCCATCTCCATATATGTATCCTCCTGCAGCATTTTCTATTCCTGTTCCAGTTCATGTTTTTGCTCCTTTGGAAGATGTATAGATGGCACAACTGAACGTAGTCCGTCCCGGCTGCCAGATGTAGGACCATTATCTCAGACTATTTCGACAGAGATACCATACCATGATGACATGGGATGAGTATCATAATTTTGTGTCCGAAAGAAAAGATTATCACATTATTGGAGAGCTACCCTCAGAGTCAGATGAGTCATAGTCAGTGCCTAGCCAGTCCCAATGGAATGCATATGATCCATATCAGCAGGGGCATTGGGGATATTAGAGTAAGTCATTGTATTCTGTATTTGAATTTAGAGTCTGATCGTTGTATTTACTTTGTGCAATGTAAATATCTTTCTATTAATGAGTTTCAATTTTTTTCACTCTTCTAATGGTTTTTTTGATTGAAAATAAATGTTTGTATAACAATACATGACATAAATATCATCAAATATGATGAAACATATTTACAAGAGGCCCAAACCAGAGAATCAGTTAAAAAAAGGCCAGATTCAAGAGAATCGGCCAAGAAATGGGCCAGAAACCAGGTTTCTGGCCGCATCCATGCGAATCGGACCGAATCGGTCCGATTCGAGCGAATCAAACCGAATCGAGAGAAACCCGATTCGGTCCGAATCGCCGATGCATCAAACCTTGCTGCATACACCACTACCAACTGTGCATAATTGTCACAGGACAGTTTTTACTGGTAAACAATAATCATCTGAGGAACCTTGCAACATAGGATCCTTCAAAATAGGAAGCATGCCTCCAGAACAAAATTTTAAATTTAAAAGACAAGACCCTTGCACAAGCTGCTACATTACCACCCTCTCTTTCTCCTCCCCCTTTTCTACCTCCCCCTGGCCCCTCTGCCCCTTCACAATGAGGCCCTTGGGCACTTCCTTTATATTACCTCATCCACTTCCCCCACTTTGCCTCATAGCCTCTCTTTTCTCTCTCCTGCTCTCCAATGTACTTCTGTTCCTCTTCCCTCCCCTCACATGTGAATTGTTGTTAACGATTATCTGAAATTTCCAAGATGTGGAGCTTGGCCAAGCTTTCAATGTGTTTGAGATTTATCAATTCTTCTATATGTGTGCAGAGGGTAGCAACTGATCCTCAAGCTCTTGGACCAAGAGGACACACAGGGGAAGCAGAGTGGCTGGCAAGAAGCAAAAGTATGCAGAAGGATAGGAATTATTGTACATCTGTCTTCATCGTGTTATGACCAGAGGCCCTCTTCCTTGATAGAACAAGGGCTTTTCAGATGTAATTTGTTGCCCCCAACAGATCCATCTATCATAATGCAGAGCAAGAAAAGCAACCATCTCTTCCCTTTTCTTTGATGGCTAATGTTCCATGCCTGACAATCTGATTCCTCAAGGTTCTTTGCCTCTCCGCCAAGGGTAAAGAGAGGTTAGATCGCAGTTAGAGCAGCCAGTTCTGGGCCAGGCCTCTGGGTCTGGCCCAGGCCAGGTTGCGCATGATAGATAGGATCAAGCCTGCATAATTTCAGTAAGTTCCAGGATGGTGGCCATTAGCCGAGATTAGGCAGGCCTGCCTGGAACCCAACCCATTGACACCCCTACTTATGTTGTTTTTTGATATCAGAAGAGTGCATATAATGGTAGCAAGAGCCAGTTCTCCAATGCCAGCTATTAAATCATGTCATACATAACAAATTTCTAGCCATTAGAAAAAAAGGAGAGATGAGAAAGAGAGGCCTTTTAGCTTTTGGTTCCTAATTTCCAGTCAAATGCAGAGAGAGGAAGCACAATGTGTCTCCAACCTCTTGTGCAACATACCGAGGAAAGGCAATCTATGGAGAACCAAGAGAAAGAAGACAAAGTGTGCCAGTATATTGGATAAAGTGGTCTCTCTGATTGTGTGTGTATGTATGTCCATTGACGTCCAAACTATGATGCCAATCATGATGGCACAAACTATTTAAAAAAAAACATCCTATTCATAATGGTCATTCCTCTTAGAACAAGCTAAAATTACTTTTCATTTGGTGAGTCGACTACATTTTGCAGCCAGTACGAGTCAACTTAGAGCTTATGTAACCACTTCACTGCTAATATTGACCTTCAATTAGTGCAGATTTAGCTGCATATTAATATAAATTTTAATGACAACCG
The DNA here is from genome assembly GCA_014218235.1 of Colocasia esculenta. Taxonomy (NCBI): domain Eukaryota; kingdom Viridiplantae; phylum Streptophyta; class Magnoliopsida; order Alismatales; family Araceae; genus Colocasia; species Colocasia esculenta. Next base: position 147,868,133 of record CM024758.1, on the reverse strand, counting down.
TTATCTCATGGGTCAAAGCGATAGTCAAAGACTCAAAAGCACACCATTTCTTGCTCACTGGTGTGCCACTTCCCATGAAACACACACGACCATTTACTACACCAAAGGGCACCTTCCCAGTTTCGATCCAATTTAACACACAAATGGAAGTGGAAAACCAAATTCTCTGCTTCAGTAAAATAGACAGACCAGACATAAGATCAATCAATTCATAACAAGTACGCATATAAAAACGATCACATAAACAAGGTATCCAGAACCTTATCAGCGTTTGAGGGATCAGATGATTTCTTTGTATTCCTATGGCGACTTTCAAAGTCCCTTTTTAGAGCCATGGCTTCAGGTGTGCATAAAAATGATGAATTTTCAAACTCCCAAGTCGCATGTTCATAGCCAAGGCCAGTCCATTTTACAAGCCACTCATAGTAGCAAGAACTTGTGCTGCTACCACATGCACGGAAGCACTCATCGGCCAGCTCTGGTTGCATAAGTAATCTCTTCTGAAGTAGGCGTTGTGGAACAGTCCATTCCTCTTTCCAAAGTGTGACCTAACAAGCAATGAGAGGTGGATGAAAATACAGCCAAATCCAATCATTTATGCAATGTTTTTCATCCATAACAAGTAATAATACTAACTTTTCCTCTTTCTTTTCTTCTATTGAATCTCCCTAGAAGTGAAGGAGCTTCAACAAGTAGCTCTTTCTCTTGAAGCCAACGGTTATGAACATGAGCAAGGCCTTTATACTTGACCAGGTATTGCTTCCCCTTGCATGTTCCTGCAGTTTAAGGGGCAACAAGTAACAGCAATTTACAAAACCTCCGGACAACTATAATACTAGCAAATAAAGTGATTCCTTACCATCAGAATATGCTGAATCAACAAGCCGAACATCCAAAACAGTTTCTACTCCTTCAGATACTGAATGAAACCCGGACTCTATCTTCTTTCTGACACAGTAAAGACAATGCCAATTTCCAGGTGGAACCTCCTTCAGAGGGGGGTCAATGCAAGATAGATGAAAACTCCTTTTGCAGCCTTTGCCATCACAACATCTAAGACAAGCAAGCAAAGACATGTAAAAACTTTTTTCCCAATAAAAGTGAATTGTATGTCCAATATTAAATGAACAAAGGAAGAACAAACAGAGGACGAGAGATGCTCCTCTACCTCACATGTAGAAAACAAATCAAAAAAACATATAGAAAGAAAAATGCAGTATAGCCCTACTCCAGCTGTATGTTAAAACTAGTGGTACTAAATAAGTAATAGATTGAATGTCAGAACGATAGCCCTAAGAAGGATGAGCATAATGGATATCAGTTTCTGGGCATAATAAAGTAGATAGAATCAAATTGTGAATCTATGATCATTTTGAATGTCACATGGATGTACACGAGCAGATAGGTAGACAAAATGACAAAAATCTAAACTAGATAAAAATAGGGATTTGAAGCTGTATCAACATACTGCCATAGCTATTAAGCACTGAAGAAAGAAAACATAAGTATCAAACTTTGTAAAGAAACCACGAACACTTCCATCAATTAATGAGGGAAAAGGATACCAAATAAATGAACTCTAATCTGGTTGCTATGACCCATGTTATTATAGGATCCAAAAAAATACCAAAAGCCAACAATAACAGAAGAAAAGCACACTGAAAATAATCTCCTAAAACTTTCCATGAGCAAAGGCGATAACAAAATTACCTATATTCATCAACAAAAAGCAGACAGATCATTGGGAACTTCTAGTTGCTCAGATGATTGATTGAAGATGAGGATGGGTGCCAATTAAACATAATCTTAATTTAATGTGGATAATCATCATCAGAGCCTTATCCCATTATTTGGGGTCGGCTACATGAATCCTATTCCATCTTATTTTAATGTGGATATTGCCTGTTTTTTTAACTTCCTGATAAGCATCCCAAAATCTCAAACATTGGTCATCACAGATGGCTGAGATCTGGCAATAATAATGCAATGAAACCATAGAATGATGGCTCAGCATTGTCGGTCATGCCAACTCCAGAAATGCTTTGGCAAGCCCATTAAAGTTTCAGAATGAGTTAGCCACTATATTTGGGCAGCGCAACAAACCCAAATGCAGATGGCACATTAATGAATCAGGACAACTTGGCGGTTGGCAGATACTCAGAAGAAGAAGATCCGGTCTTCTGTATGATGGGAATCCTAGGAGTATTCCTATACCAGGAATCTTATAATCCCTACATACAGCCCAAGTAACAAATAAGCAGCTATCCTTCTTAGCTACCTCAAATCTTCCAAAACAAACTATCTTTTTGTCCTTCACTCCATCCCAACTCACAGTTGTCTTGAGTGTCAAAATGGTTTCCCCTTCAGACATCAGGCAGCCTTGGCACATGGATTTTCTGGCAGACTATGCATCCCTCCTCCTGCTCCTCCACCTCAATCTTCAATGGACACTTCTCCTCAAACTTTGAAAACATCAGGCCACTCGGACCGCTCAACCACATTCCCACCGCATGATATTGATCACCAGCAGACAATCAGCATGCCTTCTTAGTCAAACAAATCCAGCTTCAGCAGTGTCACAGAGTGTTTAAAAAGTCAGCTGATTAGACACATAGGCAGGTCGACTAATCAGGTAGGGTCTTTGACCACCTAGGCAGCTCCCAAGTCTCATATTTCTGCAGTTTTTTTTGCTATATTTATCATTGAAATGTCCCTTGTGCCCATGTATAGGTTGCATGTTATTTAATATTCTTATACTTATTTGTCTTTTTGAGCAATCACCAACTGTACATGATGATGATGGCATGCCACGAAACAGAGTCCAACCAACTCAAATACGTGTACTAAAGAAGAAAAATGTTGCATTCATCAGCCCTGCCACAAAAGTTCCCCAAAAGAAAAAATTCCAATACAAAATGTCACCAACACTCACCCCAAGAAGAACTATTGTACAAAACCAGCATCAGCATGGTGTGAGTGAGTCGTGTGACCATACCATCTGAAAAGACTACTCAAGTAAAGGAAGCTCTTGAAATTCATTCCTATGAATTCCCTTCTGCTCTTGCAAACAATGGTTTGACCATCGTAGCATCGCCCCTAACCCTGTAAAATAAGGAAGTGTCTGATATATTCCCAGTCACAACCAGTTATATTTGGAGGGAATCACTGCATCCCAACCTTCAAAAGACATCTCTCCAACCTGAAAATAGCTGTCCCATGCACAGGTGGCAAGACTTCAACAAAGACAAGCCAATTCTATTGATTAATTGGAGATGAGCCTCAGTTCTTACCTAGTGCATAGTCTTGGGAAAACAACATATTTTCAAGGTTGAAGAAGTTCTTTTAGCATCTTAGATGGTAACTATGCAATCATGTTCCAAATTATGTGTGGAATTGATTCCACACATTTGTTTGAAAGCAGTAAACCACAGAACAGATTCAAAGGGCGGCATCAGGAGAATACTGATACATGCCATCCATCATTAATGAAGACTTCCTCCCAAAATAAATAGAACTGCCTGAGATATATTCAACAGGTTCATAACTGAGGAGTTTTTTAAAAAAAAAAGAAAAAGGTTTTACGAAAGCCTTTACATATGTTTCCACAGGAGACCTATGTAACTTCTTAGGAAAAACACCAAATGGATCTATTTTCATCACATTGTTGGTGATTAGGAAGCTCATAGAATGCCAAACACGGCTAGACCATTGTTTTCATCACGCGGAATTGTGTAACATGATATGCGGGTGTTCGTTGCATATTATTTGTTCCACGCTTTAGATTCATCAGACGATTTAGGATTTCATGCACTGGACCCTTCCCCACCGATCAAGATCGGTTTTTATTTACATTGAGGCATCCTCGAATACCTTTGATACATGCTTGAACCCCTTTATTGCATATAAGGCTATGACCTATGGAAGCCATGGATGGCAGAGTCGAATCGTGGTGCTGGACCGGACCCAGCCGACCCCGATCCGAGTCGGGTCGGATCGCAGGATCCGCTCGATTCTATGGGAATCTGGCCGATCCTGGATCGGCCAAGTTAAAAAATGAAGAAAAATGTGAAAAATGAAGAAAAAAATCAGAGAACATTCTTAAAAAACATATAATAATAGAACATTTGGGGTATATCCATAGTCTAGTTGCACATATGTTCATATTACAATACAGAGCAACAATAATTATGATACCTTATTTACCTGAACATTATTTAAGTAAATGTTATATTTGTAGTTTCATTAACTTGAGATATTACATATAAATAAGGAAGTATCTCCCATTTGAATCCAATAAAAACATTATAAAAAAATCATCTCTCTTACAAATAAAAAGTCAACTCTCCCATCCAAGAAGAAAATTGTGATTTCGGTGGTTCCATCAAAATAGCAACTTTCTAATCTTTCATAATTTGACATATATAAAAATTTCATAATTCAAATAAACCTAATAGTATACTAAAATATAAAGTTTGGTAAAAAAAAAGTCAAACGTGCATATGACTTCTCCAAGAGAGCCACTCTCCTACTGACAGTACTTAGTCTTCTTGAAACCTCCCAGGATTTGGTCAAACCTAAACTATCATCACCCAAACTTACGAGAATTGTCACTTTCTAGTCCTTAAGTAAATAAGGTAAGTGGAGGGGATCAAACATACCTAAGGTAAGCTGAGGGAATCGGGCTACATCAGATGGAATCAAGGTGGAATCGGACTGAATCAGCCCGATCCAGTCTGATTCCGTCCGATTCTGCGCGATCCACCCCGATCTCACCTTACATCGTGGGTGGGTCGTCGTCCCCCCCCCCCAAATCGGGTCGCCATAGGCCGATTCCGACCCTAGTCTGCCGATTCCAACCCGGATCGGTCGACTTTGCCATCCATGATGGAAGCTCCATTTGATTGAAACACATCAAGTAGCTTAATTATCCCTCTTTCTAATATTAGAAAAAGTTGTTTTTCAAATAAAGACTATTCTTTAATTTTCCCTTTTAATAGGGACTACTCTGTAATTTCCCGTTGACCAGGGGCTGTTTTACAGTCTCCCCAGGACTGTTCCGTAATTTCCCTATTGAAAGGGGATTGATTTATAATTTTCCCATCGAATGAGGTCATAATTGCAATTTTCACCAACAAGGGGGTTTATTTGCAATTTGTTTCAAAAGACCTTATTGAACATTACCCCTTTTTAGACGGGGCTAATTTGAAACTTGTAACATATTCTTAGCATTTGTTGCTAAGTTTATGAATTTTGCAATCTTAAAAGATGTTTATGCAATTATCTCAAATTGTTGGGTATAATTGCAAGTTTGTATTATATGAGACGATACCCCATTTTGGGACATGAGGTAAACAAACATACACCTTGTGTCTCTTTTATACAAACATTTCATAGAAATAACATGATTTCATGGATAGTACATGTATTTTCACAAATGATATACCCTCAGGGGGTTTTGTACAAATTCCCAAAGGGTATATAAGAGACCTGTAAGCTCTCTTCCTTCAGACAGAAACAAATAAACAACTGGCGCCTTCCTTAGGAGTCCTCTCGAGGTCTTCCCAGCCTTCTCCTCCTCCTCTTCTTTGCTGGCTTGGTCCCCATTTTATAGGGATTTGAGGGGTGGCATTTTGGAATCCCCCCCCCCTCGCATCAACCGGGAGTACCCCGGTAAGCATTTAATCTTCCTCTCTTCCGTTTTTTTTTTTTTTGGCTTCTTTCTGGAAGGGAGTGGGGCGAGAGAGAGGGACCAGGGAGGAGGACTCCCGGTCGCGGCACCCCAGGAGGGGGACCTCCCGGTCGCCTCCCGGTGTGCTGCGACTGGGAGGGGATCCTCCCGGTGGGCCGTGACCAAGGGAACACTGAAACATATCAACTGTTCGGATCGTCTTATATTCGTTGTGGTGGCCAGTGTGTGGCCCACATTGTGTGTAGCAGGTGCTTACACAGGTTTCCGAGGCGTTGTGGGCTGGCTGGTTGGCCTAAAACGCAGGTTTGTTCTCTGTCTTCGAACGCGACAGAGGGGCACGTCGCCTTCTGGTTGCCGCTGTTTTGGCTCGTCGTCTGCATGCGCGCCGCGTGTCGCGCGCGGGACAGGCGTGCTGACGTCGATGGGAGGATCGCGACGGGCAGCCGCGTCGCAACCTGGTCGCGACGTAGCGATACGTCGCGTTCCCAACCGAGCTGCGTTTTTAAGAAACCCTGGCAGAACAGAGCTTTCACAAGCTCTGCTCGGCCAGGGGAGGTTTTGCTCGTGGGTTTTTGGGCGATTCGAGCTCGTGGGCCTTGGTTGGTCGTGTTCTCGCCGCGAGGATCACGTGTGGAGCGGGAGAAACGCCGGGTTATCGCCCGTTTAGGTGCTTTTCATCAAGGTAGGGAGATTCTACCATTTTTCTTCGTGGAATCGCTGTGTGTATGCCATGTGATGTGTTTACAGCTTTAAGAACCGTAGATGGTATGCTAGGACATCACAAAGAGCATGAAAAATGGATTAGAAACCATGTATGGTAGGGTTTTTAGGGTTTTCTGGTGAAGGGGACCCGGATAGGGTTTTTCGCCTGCAAAGGCGACGGTCTCCCCTGTCGTGATCTGATCGCGACAGGACGATACGTCACGTTCGCTCTCTTGATTGCGACATGTCGGGGCGTCGCTATCTAAACGCGACCTGGGCCTCTGTCGCGATCACAGCCGAGAGTTGCTATTTGCGTACAAATGTTAATGTATGTATCCGTTACTGTTTAACCAATGCATGGCATGGTTAACTGATGTGTGTAGAGGTGGTTTGTGGTGCTTTGGCATTTGTTGCGCTCCTCGGGAGTGCTGTTCACATGGTGAGTTACAGGCTCACGTGGTAGTGTGTGTGACTGGTTTCAGTGACCCGTATGTGTTCACGTGGTTTGCGTAACGTGCACGAGTTTCCGTGTGCGTGGCAGGTAGTGTTACGCCTTCCGTGGTTACCTCTACAGTTGGAAGCCCCAGGCTCCGAGGTGAGCCAGGCACGAGGGTGTGCTCGGGGTTTGTCCGGTACAGTGGTACTGTCAGGGTCTTGTCGTCTTCCTGGACACCCTCACTCTCGGGGAGAGTTGTCGTCCGGCTGAGGGAAAGACGGCAGTGGGACAGTGACTTGTGAGAGTTTGTGTTTAGTCACTTGTAGCACGCTCGTAGTTGGGAGGACGGAAACCAGTAGACGTACTGGACCCCAGCTAGTCCTCTTTCCAGTGCCTCACTTTAGGGAGCTTAGGCCGGAGTCCCTAAAGGTGACAGGCATGGGCCTACGGATGTGACCTGCAGGTGTGGTGGTTTGGTTGGTCTCCACAGTTCTTGTTTGGTTTAGTGGAGCGACAGCTGGACCTTTCGTCTGTCGCTGCGAGGCTGAGAGGTAGACCTGTGTGTTTGTCCGGGTTGGTTGCTGGTGTCGCGAGCTAGGCTACACGACCCGAGTTTGGCGTTTACCTATTTTAGCTCATACACCTGTTTGGGTTTTCCGTTTATTTAGTAAAGTCATGTTTGAGGTCAGCAGATGGTAAGTAAATTACAGCTTTAATATCTTGCTTAGATAATTCTATAAATTGCTATAAAATAGCTTCCTGCTTAGTTACTTGAGTTGTGGTTTGCTCAGTTTCTTTGGGGAGTTTCCCTACTGAGCCAGTGACTAGCGAGGCTCACCCCCCTACTCCTTTCAGGTGAGGGAGAGGAGGAGGCTTCCCATCCGTCGTCTAGTTCCGGGCCGCACCGTAGCGGAGCAGGGTCTGCGCCACCTCCAGCAGTGTAATTTTCTCTCTTGTACACCTCGGGGTATGCCCCAGGTTCTGTTGTACAGGTTTATGGTTTTAGTTGAGAAACTGGCTATGTAAATCCCATGTAAATATTTGTGGAATGGAAAGTTTACTTCTGTTCTATGGTTTCCTTTATATTTCTACGGACATATGTGAATGAAATCCCTTGCGAAGTTTCGGCTCGTTCGCGGGAGGCGGAGTCGTGTCAGGCTCGTTATCAGGTTAACGGGCTTGAACGATGTGGTCCGTCACAAACACCCCCGTCCCCACCTCTATAGAAAAAGAGACGTGGGGAGCCAATTTTTCCGTACTTGTCCGTCGATTTCAGTGGACTTTGTTGTGTTGATTTTGGGAGAACTTTTGCCCACCCACACTTTCAGAGGGATTTTCATATTTCTGGACATTTGGTTCCAGGGTTATTTTTTGGACTTCGGACATTTTCGGGGATTGCAAGTTTATAGAAACCAAGTATTTTTTAGATATTCTCGTGCTCGGAATGGGTAAAATTTTCTGGGAATTAATGGAAATTAAATATTTTGAAATTTTCTGAATTTCCAAAATTGAGGAATCAAGTATTTCAAGAGTATTCTGAATTTGGGGAATTTACAAAATTTCTGAATGTTCAGAAATTCCCATTTTTTCAGAAATTTGGATTCATGGGAAAATGCCAAAATTCTGGAAACTAGGATTTCATGGATTTCAGGTTTTTTTTCTGGAATGTCTGAAAATTCATGAAATCGAACTTTTGGGTTTCGATAACTTCTGGAAATACAGAAAAGTGGGTTTTCTGGTTCCATTCATTTTCTGAAAATAAGATTTTCGGGTTTGGATGGATTTCAAAAATTCAGAAAACTGGGTTTTCGGGTTTTGGTGATTTTCAATAATTCAGAAAATTGGGTTTTGGGGGGTTTGGTGGCTTCTGAAAATTCAGGAAATTGGGTTTGGGAGTTTGGTGGTTTCTGAAAATTCAGGATGTTGGGTTTTGGGAGTTTAGTGGTTTCCGAAAATTCAGGAAGTTGGGTTTATAGCTCTCTTTCTCATTAATTCATGTTGTAGTTGACAAACCCCAAGTGTGTGGAGTTCTCTCTTCTTTTCTTCTCTTACGAAAACATCCAAAAGATATCAATTGAATATTTTCGGGGTCAACAACGATGCTATGTAGTCAAAGGCGAGAGCCGACTGAGGCGATCAAGGGGTCACCTCAGCCACAAAGCCTAGGCGATATATTATAAAATAACATATATAGTTAAAAATATGAATATATCTAAATATCACCTAAATATGTGAATGAAACTAGTATATTTCATAAAATTAATCATTCATATATCTCAAATTATTGTATGACTTAGTAAATCTATTCACCTAAATATGTGAATGAAACTAGTATATTTCATAAAATTAATCATTCATATATCTCAAAATTATCTCTAAGGTGCTGGCTTCTAGGCTTGTGAAAGTGATGGATAGTGTGGTGGATGTCTATCAAGGGGCTTTTATCAAGAGTAGGCATATTCAAGACAATTTTCTGGTTGCTCATGAGAGCATTTTTGAATGGAAAAGGATGAGGAGAAGGGGTTTCATTCTGAAGCTTGACTTTGAGAAAGCTTTTGATAGAGTTAGTTGGGGATGTATCCTTAAAATCCTTAGCAAAATGGGTTTCCATCATAAGTGGATTGGCTGGATTCGGGATTGCATATCTTCAGCTTCCTTTAAAGTGTTGATTAATGGGCAACCCTCTCCCTCTTTCTCTAGTGGGAGAGGTCTCCGTCAGGGAGATCCCCTTTCTCCTCTTCTCTTTGTGTTGGTGGGTCAGATCTTTGGCAAACTTTGGTGCAGAGCTGAAAGGGCAGGCATCATATCTGGTTTCCAAGTGGGAAATTCCGAAACTGCAGTCACCCATCTCCAATATGCTGATGATACTAATGTGTTTATAGCAGGAGAGCGAGATCAGATTGTTGACATTAAATTGATGTTGGAAGTGATTCAGGATATCACAGGCTTAAAGATTAATTTCAGTAAATGTCTGATGGCAGGTATCAACATGAGTGACGAGGAAACAGGGGAGCAGCATCAGTTTTCGGTTGTCAGACCGGTTCATTTCCTTTTTCGTACTTGGGCCTCCCACTCTGTCCGGGACCGCTTCGCTGTGCTGACTGGAAAGTCATTGTGAATAGATTTGAGAATAGGCTAGCAGGCTGGAAAGCTAAGGCACTATCAATGGGTGGTAGATTAATACTTTGCAAAGCAGTCTTGGATAGCTTACCTACATACTTCCTATCCATTTTCAGAATTCCAAAGATAGTGGCTCTCAGATTGCAATCTATTCAGGCCAGGTTCTTTTGGCATGGTAATGGGAGAGAGAGAGGTTGGCATGACATCGCTTGGGGAAGGATTTGCCTTCCCAAGGAGGCAGGTGGCCTTGCAATCAAAGACATGACAACTTTCAATATGGCGCTGCTATGTAAATGGTGGTGGAGAATTGGAGTGGACGAAGGGGGATTGTAGCATGAAATAATTCAAAATAGATATTTAGGGGCCTCCAGTGGATGGGAAGATTTGGAGTCCATTCCGCGTTACAGATGCTCACCAGTGTGGAAGGGTCTGCTGTTTAGTTTGGCTTTCTTCAAGGCGAGCGTTTCTATTGCATTGGGGGATGGGCAGAGGAGCTTTTTCTGGTCTGACAGATGGTGTGGGAATTTGTCTCTAGCTCATCTATTCCCTGATTTATTTGCTATTTCTTCTGCTCCGAAGGCCACTGTTGCTGAATGTTATGAGAATTCCCAGGTTGGGGGGATCTGGGTGCCAACCTTTAGAAGAAATCTTTCCTTGGAGGAGACTGCTCATCTCCAAGAAATGTTTGGCTTATTAACCCAGCTCAGGTTGACAGCTACCATGGCGGACCGGTGGACTTGGAGATGGGAAAAATCTGGATATTTTTCTGTCAAATCAGCTTATCGCATGCTTATTGATGGGGGTCTGAGACATGATGGTTCGAACCAGATCTGGGCCACCAGGAGCCCCTCAAGGTCAAGATTTTCTCTTGGAGGGTTTCCCATGGTAGGTTGCCAACCTGTGATAAGTTATCCAGGGTGTTCCCTAATATTCCAACTTTATGCAGTCTTTGTGGGGTTGAGGAGGAGAGCTTAGATCATCTTTTAACAGCCTGCTCTTTCACTAATATGATTTGGACTGAAATTGGGTTGTATTCAGAATGTCATCCCACCTTTCTCTGGTGCAAAGGAGTTATTTTTGGGTTGGAACAGGAATTTTCAATTGAAGGCTGATGGGGTAGTGTGGTGGATCATTTTGCATGCCACTGTCTGGGCCTTATGGATTGAAAGAAACAACAGAATTTTCAGGAAAGAAGCTAGGACTGAAGAAACTGTGTTACAAGGGATTAAGAGGAATGTTTTGGCTTGGGCTAAATTTTTAGGTCATTTTGAGAGTCCTCAGTCTTCTCTCCTTTTGTTCTTGGGGAGATGAGGTTGTTTGTGTCGGGGTGTCTTATTGGTGAGAGGACTTTTCTTTTGAGGTCTTTTGTTATTTGGCCTCTACTCTTGTTCATTCTTCCTTATTCAATATACTTTGTGGTACTATCCACATTTCAAAAGAAAATCTATTCATTTCTACATGTAAAGTAACTCAAATTTAAGAAACTAAATTGCAAGTAAATAAATAGGCCAAGTGGGCCTCTTTATGGGCAATATATGGGCTGGACAAGGGTAAAAAGGGTGGAATTGGTGGCTTGAAATTACCGAGGCAAAATGAGCTGGGGCGAGGCGATCTGAGGCCACCTCGCCTTGCCTCATGGCCTAGGCGATCGCCTCAATCACCTTTGATAACATAGAGACCATGACTCATTGGACTGTTATAATGAATTTGGACGAATTTCATTCCAATAAAGCAGTTTTGAAATGTGGATGGTACCACAAAATATATTGATATAAAGGATGTAAAAGAGTAGAGATATAAACAACAAAAATGTGATGCCCTAGGATTTTCAGTTCATGCTTACTTTGATGTTTTGTTGTGCTGTAGGATGTTCTGGCCCAGACTTCTTAACGGCAACCGCAAGTGTCGTTGAGTTGAGTTAACGGCAGCATAACTTACCGTTAACCCCAGGCCAGCGACAAGCTTTGCTATCGTTTACTTATCGGTTTTTAAATGATTTCTGGATCGGCTTAAGTTAACGGCAAGATCAATTGCCGTTTACTTTTGTTTCAGTGACGACTGTGCTGCCTTCTAATTTTCTACGTTTCAGTTTCCTAGCTTGATTCTGAACCCGATTTCTTCGTGAGCACAACTAGGCAACTGTAGTCGTCTTAGGGGTTTGTTTCCTACCCTGGATACGACCCAAGCCCCTATAAATATAGGTTGGATCGTGAAGGGGGAAACGTTTAGTTGGCTAGGGTTTATGAGGGCTCTTTTGTGGTGAGAGAGAGAGAGAGAGAACCTGAGAGGAAGATTGGAGGCTATTCGTGCCAAAGAAAGGCTTCTTCGACTTGTTGTTGCAAGAGGAAGGAGTCCCTGGACATGGTGAATATCTTGGAACATGAAGACTGCATCCAAGAAGGCGGATTTTGGCGAATTGGATCGAGAAGATCCGACCTCTTTGTCTTGCCAAGGAGGGCTTTATTGACCAAATTCATGCTTTGTGGTGGTTAATCGAGGCAAGTAACTTAGGAGTTTCATCCGTGTGCCTATCATATAAGTTTGTCTATTTTTACAGATTTTTACATCACATGTTTTCCCCTTTATTTTGGTTTCTGTCCTGCATGTTCTGTAGGCAGGAACTTAACGACAGGATTTGGTGTCGTTAAGTTCATTGGTTGATGGCAGTCGCTGCTGTCGCCAACTCCCCTTGACAGCAGTCATGCTGTCATTAAGTTCTTCATTTTTCCAGAAATTCTGATTACTTGTATTTGATAATTTCGTGAGGTTTGTGTGTTTATGGGTTTTGAGGGTTCGGGCATAGTATGTTGAGAACTGTGAGAGGACCATGGAGCCCCAGATTTTTCTGGATAATTATGGTAATCATTGTATTTTGTTTATATGAGAAATAAGCATATAGCCAACCCCAAATAATGGGATAAGGCTCTGATGATGATGATGATGAGAAATAAGCATGTATGTGATAGATTTAATTTCTGTGAATTAGAATATTCTAATCTGGAATCTTAAGTACTGTAAGCATGTTTTAAACTGTTTAACTTGTTTTATCCCTGTTAGTAGAATTTTTAAGTGTTTATGCAACATTAATCTGAAATCTGTTTTAAATTAGAAAATTAGGGCAACACGCGAAGTCAGGTGCTAAGAAGACAACGCAGGGTTCAGTACAACTGCCAGTCAGTCATAGGCACCACCTTTTGGCTAGCTATTTATTCCAAAAGTACGGTGATAACATCTAAAACCTCCGCTCGGAAACCAACTTGATTGATTCAGTGCTTGTATTAGGTCCGGGTAGAGAACAGGTAAGGGCGGTTGGCTTTTCAGGAGTCGATTTAGTAATTAACGATGAAAGGCCGAGTGACGGTAAAAAAAAACGAAGGACCCCTGAAACATTGCTGAAACAGGGCCGCTGACACCTCCGGTTCTTGCTGTTGTTGTTGATGCGGGATGAGAGGAGCGCAGTAGAAGCTACCGCTTTCTACTCTGACTACGAGAGCTAGGAGGGTGCGGAAGGTTCCCTAAAGATCGCTTCTCCCCTTTTGGAAGTCGTTTTTTTAGTCTCTGGTCGAAAAAGACAGCCCTTATTTAGGAGTCCAGGCAGAAGGAAGTGGGAGATCGCTCAGTGACATGTCAAAATAATGCTCAAAAAATTCTGAAAAATTAGAGGTATGTTATATATATTACATGTAAGTAACCTGGGATAAAAATTTGAGCATGTGACTTTTGTCTCAACTGTTATGAATTTATGAAGCTATTATGACCATGATTAAACATGTTTAGTTAAATCTGATTAATCATGTGGATTAGTATCATACTTAGGTTCTGTTAATTATGTTTAGCTACTGTTAGACAGTAGCATGCATTCCTGAAAGTCACAGCATGTGTTCATGTCATAAGCATGTGTTTATGTCATAAGCATGTGTACATAAACATGAATTAAAAGAGTGTGGTATATGTGAAAGAATAAATGAGGCAATGTGTTAATGTGAAATTTGTGCCAATGAGACACTGTTACCATAGAAAGCTGTGGAGCTGTACTGTAGTAAAACCCCTATGGGCAGGCTTAATGTGTTGTGTGGCCCTATAGATAACAGAGGAAAATCCTGGAGGTTGACAAATACTACTGATTAGGGTGGAGAGTGTTTTTCCCGATTCTGTACAGTTATCAAGACATCGTCATTGTATTGCCTAAGTGACAGTATATGAATGTGTGTGATGTGTCCTTTTAATGGTAGTTGGACTGTGTCTCAATTTATGTGGATTAAATGTGAATGTGACAAGCAATGTGACAATGTGCAAGTGAATATAAATATATGTAAGCCATGTGAATGTGAAAGTAATGTGAAAGCAATGTGTAACTATGAGATTATATGCAAGAGCATGAGACAGCAAGATAAAGGTAATTGTGGATGTGCTATGGAAGAGTAATGCATGTTAACGAGTTAGCTAATGTGATAATTGCCATGTTAGCATCATGTGTAGTGATATGTTAAATTGTGACCATGATATTTAGTAATGTTTATAATACATGTTATATGTTGATTTGATAGTGTAATCATGTTAAATGATACCATGTGCTTAATGTTAATCATGTGTAAATAGTTGAGTTAAAATATGACCATGTGTTACATACTGAATGCTAGTCTTAGCCATGAGTGAGTAAGTTGTTATTCATGTATATGTCGTGTTAGAATGCATATGATAAGTATGTGGAACAGTGGAAGTGATCATGAGTTGCTTGCAGAGTCTATTTCCTAGACTCATACGTGCTAATGATACAGCTGAAACAGACCAGTTAGAGATAAAGGAGCTAGTGATGACTGACTCCGAACATGAGGAGTAGTTCGTGGCGTGGAGTTCTCGTTTACAAGGACTTAGAGTTGTCTTTTTGCTTAGTACGTGTGATGATTGTAGTTGGACTATGAACAATGTGTTATGAACTTGGTTATGTGTTGGACTTTATTACTATTTCTTTTGTTATTATAGACTGTGAGATTAGTTATTAGTTGATGGATACATTCTTCACTTATTTCCGCTGCAATTGTACTTGTTATTTGTGTATATCTCAACCTGTTCCGCTTCTATTGGGTACTTTCCCACTGTGACGTCTCTCTCTATTCCGACGTGGATGGTATAACCGTATCAGAATAGAGAGGGTTGTTACAAAAAACCTCTATACAAAATATACCATCCCCCTCAAAAGACGACCACTAAAGGACAGCACACCAAGTTAGTGTGCCCTCTTACCCCCAATAGAAAAAAGAGCGAGGAGTTGTGCACTCCCACTTTACAATAATTTGTTGCCAAAAAACCACTTCTTCACAAGCAAAAGCCAAAACCCTCTCTCTGACCTTGCCTCCCTTTTCAAAATTCTACTATTCCTCTTAGACCACAAGACCCAAAGAGTGGCATGAAGGATGAGCCACCAAATAATTATGTCCCCTTAAGTGCCCACCTCCTGCGCCATTTGGAGAAAAGCTGCTACACCACAGTGAAATGCCCAAGAGGCTGTCGGATCCTCTACTCCATCCTTCCCCACAATGCCTTAGCAGAAGGACATGAAGTGAAGATATGGTTCAAGTCCTCTTCTGCCACCCCACACAAACAACACCGAGTGAAGATGTTCTGAGTAAAATGGGCCACCCTATCACAAGTTGGTAGCCGGCCATGGGAGATCTTCCATATGAGAACCTTCACCTTAAGTGGCCTTTTGGAGACCCACACATGAGAAACCCATGGGTACTGTAAACCACCATCTGAAAGGGACTGATAGGCTAACCGCACCAAGAACCTACCCCCTCTCTTCCACCTCCACACTCGAAAATTAGTTGTTCCAACTTGAGGTCTAAAATCTATAAGAAAAGCTAAAAGGCTCTCCAACTGCTCCATCTCCTACAGCGAGAGACACCGACTAAAGGCTGACAGTTGGTCACTAAAAGCTTGAGCCACAGAATCTCCAGACCAACCCGCTATAGCAAATAATGACGGGAAAGCCTCTGCCAAAGAGCGATCCCCACACCATCTATCCTACCAAAACAAGCATCTCTACCCATCCCCCAACTACCACCTGACACTAGCTCTAATAAACTCTGCACTCCGCAATATATCTCTCCATCGAAGAAACAAGATACAAGTATGTAGGGAATATGTCCCACACCTTGGCTGAAATATAATACCTCAGGCTCTAAGTGATGAGCTGAACCCATAAACCACCATCTTCTATCCCCAGCCTCCAAAGCCAGTTACTAAGCAGTGCTAGGTTGAAACTTCTTATATTCTTGATACCTACCCCCCCCCCCCCCCCTCGCTTCCCGAGTTCAACAAACTCTTCCCCAGGCGATATCATGCCACCCTCTTACTCTGCTTCCATTACCATGCCAAAAAAAAAATGGTCTGAATACCCTCCAACTTCCTCGCCACTGACTTCAAAATCCTAAAGATAGATAGGAAATAAATCGGCGAACTAGCCAACACCGATCTACAAAGAACCAGTCGGCCCTCATATGAAAACAGTCTAGTCTTCCACCCCGCCAGCCTGGACTCAAATCTACTAACCACCCCCTACCAGTCCTCTTCAATGTTGATCTCGACCACCTGCATTTTTGTTGTAATTCACCCTCAGCCCAATGATATCCTGCACCATCTCTAACACCAATCTAGCATCAATGAACTGCTACTCATCATTGACCGGGAACAAAATAGTGTCATCAGCATACTGCAAGTGAAAGATATTGATACCCCGGCCCACTCGGAAACCACAAATAATACCCTCCGCCTCGGCTCTCTGGAACAACCTACTAAAGATCTGAACCACCAGTACAAAGAGGAGTGGGATATAAGGTCGCCCTGCCTGATCCCTCTCCAACTGACAAAAGAGGTCGAAGGCTGCTCAAATAATGAGCATCGAAAACGCAGCAGTCGAGATACACTCCCTTATCCAAGAGATCCACTTCTGATGAAACCCCCCCATCTTTGCTAGCACATGATAGACACAATTCTAGTTAACCATGTCATATGCCTTCTTGAAATCTATCTTGAGAACTTCTCCTCTACCCCTTCATAGCATGTAGACAGTAGACACTTACGTGCCACAAGAAAATTCTCCTGGATCTATCTTCCCTTGATAAAGGCCCCGTGATACCCATTTACCAATGCATCCATCACCCTGTTCAAACTTCTCGCCAAAGCATTTGAGATGATTTTGTAAGAACTGTTGAGCAAACTAATCAGCCTGAAATCTGCAAACACCTGTGCACCTTGCTTATTGGGGATTAATATAATGAGGGTTTTGTTGATACCCCTCAAGTGAACTCTACCAACCTAGAAATCTGCCAACGCCTCCACCAAGTCCTTCTTGACGATCTCCCAACAATGCTGAAAAAAGATGATCGAGAATCTGTTAAGCCCCGAGGCCTTATCTCCTGTCAATGCAAACACCGCCTACCTAACCTTCTCCTAAAAGGGAGCCACCATTGCCTCACTCTCAACTTACGACAACTGGGGCATCAAGTCGTCTTCAAACACCGATCTGCTAGAATGCTCCTCAATAAAAAGGCGAGCACAAAACTCTTTAACCCAACATCCAATGTCTTCCTCCTCAAGAAATGCTTGACACCCACCCTGACCTTAGCTACATAGTTCAGCCTCTTCCTAGCCGACGTGAACCTCTGAAAATAAGTTGTATTTCTATCCCCTTCTCTTAGCCATTTTTCCCTTGACCTCTGCTTCCAGTAAATTTCTTCCCTGATGAGAACTTCTTCATACTCTACTTTCAAGGAATCTCTGGTTCGCCTGTTCGCCTCATCCATCAAACCTGCCTCCTCAAAAGAATCCATCACCTGTATCTCCTGAAGAAGGTTCTTCTTTGCTTGTCTTCCACGAAGGCGTTTGCTTCTACCCCAACTTAAGAGCACCTGAGCAAGGTGCTTCAGCTTCCTGACCAGCACTGCCATCCCCCCACCCTGAGGAACAAAAGCGGCCCATGTTGCACAAATTGTGTTCATAAAATATGCCTCCCTGAACCAGCGCACCTCTCAAATCTGAAGGTCCATCTCCTCACTTGCTTGTGGCTGGTCGACAATAGAATAAGCTTATGCTTAGAACCCACTCTAGCTAAACAAGAAGATTTCACGTGAGGAAAATGCCCCCCCCCCACTCCATTGATACCAGAAATCTGTCAAGCCTAGATCACGACGGCCTCTCCCTGAAGTTGGACTTGGACAAAGTGAATTGAGTGTTCGCCAACCTAATATCTATGAGAGCAGCAAGCTGGATGAAATCACACAAACCCTCTTATCTCCCCTGCAGATGAATGAGAACCGGTGCTTAAAGTCGCCTTCTACACACCACGGTCAACCAGACGCCAGGTGAGAATCAATCAGCTACTGCCACAACACACTCTTCCTTTCCTTAGATTGAGAACCATAAACTCCAGAGAAGCCATCTCTCAAGCACCTGCAATGGAGCGAAATGGCCCACCGGTTGACAACCCTATCCTCCTCCACCTCAAATAGATTCCACAACACCAGAATACCCCCAGCCCTGCCCACTGTCGAAGAGGCCACCCCCTCAACCAGCCTACCTCCCCCTATCTCCCACATCACATCCTCCGTTACCCCCTCACATTTAGTCTCCGGAAAACGAAGGATATCAAGTATGCAGCTTATTATCATCTCCCTAACCAAGCTCCTCTTCTCTCTCTCCCCCCTGCCCCCCTCACATTCCAAAAGACAATCCTCATGATGACTGAAGAACATCACCCACCACTTCCTCTTGGCCCTTTCTTAACTCCACCCTCTCCTCCTTTCTATTCCTCGCCCTCAAGATTGATTTCTCTCTCTTCGCCTCCCTCGCCCACGCCCCCCGCCATCTTTTCTGGACGAGGGGGGGATAGCGCTTAATCCCCTTGTCTACCCCCTCATATGAGAAGCCCAACTTCCCTATCAATTCCCTAAAGTGTTCCACAAACACCCTTTCAACCATCTCCAACAGCTCTGTACCCTCATCCTAGCTTAACAAACCTCCCTCCTCCACCTCTCTGAAAAACGCCTACGCCCCCCCGCCCTTCCCCCGAGCAAGGTGATTCGAAGACCTCTGCCTCCAAGGCCCACCAAAGGAATACATTTTCTTCCACCAGTGGGACATCCCCTCCTAGCGCCGCGAAACTCTAGAAGTCCCCAAGAGATAGCAAGGGCCTCAGATCTTCCCCTCGCTGAGAGCTCTCCCTGGTGACTGACGATAATCGACCTTGGAGATGCTGTAAAGCCACCTAATTCCTCTTTTGGTCAAATCCTGAGGAACCTCTAGTACGAATCCTATCGACGCCGCCTTCCATAGGAGTGAGACGGGCGGCCTGCCCCAGCAGACCAGAGCAAGGACGGTTGAGGTGAGGCCCCGGCTCTATTCTCGGAGACTGCTCCTGCTCTCCAACTTTCGCAAATCGAGACGTCCTCCCCGGCGGGCACCAATGGACCCCCCTGGCCACCTTGACGAACGAGAGGAGAGGAACTTTCGAAGGCTGACCCACTCCTCTGGGGGGGACCTTGCATACAACTTTGCCACCTGGACGAAGCAGAAATTAGGTAGAGAGGACATTGCATCGCAGTTCCCAGAGACCCATTAGGCTCACCCGATTCAGATCTGCATAAGTTATACCTGGACCCCCGCGAAGGAGACCCAAAAATGCCGCCCACCCCTTCGCGAGCCGGTTCACCTGTCGCCCGCCGAACCGGCCCGGTCGAAGCATCTAGGCCGACCCTCGATTTCAACTGGCCTGCCCAACCTTCTTCTTCCTCCCTCCGACGAGCAAATGGTCACCCTAGGTCACCTACCTCCCAATCCTGAACTTCCACCTACACCCAAACCCGGAGAATGGTGGGGAGACCATCAAGGTCAGCCGTGATGACCGCAGGCAAGTCACTAGTAGATCGACGAGCACCGACATTCGAGGCCCCCCCTCGCCAGAAGGCAATCAAACCTTTGACAACCCTGCTGAAATCTTTCACCAAGAACCCCAAGCCTTCTTCATCGCATAGGTGGAGGGGGACACCCTCAACCACAACACGGATCTTCCTCCCCTAAGGTTGGGAAGGTCCCCCTATGCTCCGACCATTTCTGGATCCTAAGCAGTGCACCGGCTGCCACCAGAAATCCTGCCTTGACCACCGCTGTGATCGCCTCCATGTCCTGGCACACTGCAAGGAAGTACAACTGGGACACCCGCACCGCCTCCCAATGAGCTCCTAAAGACTCGACCAGCTTCAGCACTAACTCCCCCTCCTCCGTAGACCCCTCCACCAGTGAACAGCATACACAACGCCTTAACCATTACTCTTTCCTCTGAAGATAGTCTGCCAGGACAGACCCCGCATCCAGGGATCTCTTGCTCCCTGACGCCCTCTAACCACCGCCGTGAAGGACGGCCGGCCCCCCTGAAACTCTTTCTCTTGAGTGACCACCTCCGGTCTCTGACCTTGCAGAACCTCCTTATATGCCCCCTCCACCCACAGTCAAAGCATGTCGGGCTGACAGAGAAGCCCAAACCCCCACCCTATGCGAGGCACCGCCAGAGAACATCTCCAGCAGGCAACCCCCACTTGACGCTCTAGCCCCGGACCCCCAGAGCTTCTCACTCTAAAAGTCTAGAGAGAGAACATAGGATACCTCTTTTCTGGAGGCGTTCTCCCATCCATTCCAATAAAGCATTAAAGGCATCAAACAACAATTCCAAGGGGAAGCCTGCATGTGACAGAATTTTGTTGTTTTACCACAGCTACATGTTCTATTCATTTCTTTGAGAAGGTGGTCATTGGTCAAAGAGCATAGTGTTTAATGTTTTAGTCACATCGAGATTCATAATTCACACATGGGAATGGATCAATGAGCCTCTGGATTCATAAACTGTGCCAGCCAACCAATTACCAATTTAGTAAGCACCAGGGAACATCAATTAGCAAGGTAGGTAGATGGGACAGGTACTAGACACTCGAACAACCCTTCCCTCTTGAAACCTTATGGGAATTTGACCAGATGCATGTAGGAACCGTCAGCCATGAAGAGACATGCATACATACATTGGTTGACACCATGGGATTTTTCACACCTCACTCACCCCAAAACAAATCCAGCAGCTGAAACAATTTGTTCCATGCATTGACAACAGTATAAGCAAGAAAACTATACAGAAAAATGTATATACACATCATAGAGACATTCAGAAAAAAAATATGTACACATCTCAGAGTAAGGCTGCTTACAAGAGGCATCCTGGGCGCTTGCAGATGACACAGCAATTATCAGCAGCATTAGATTGAGTGGCACAAGAAGATGCCTTCCACAAACTATTAGTTTTCCCAGTAGAATCCACACAATCTGTGGCTTTGGGTCTCCTATCCTAGTTCAAAATATCAGATGAAAAAACTACTATCAGCTTCCACCAATGATTCAAGTAAGAACTTTGAGGAAATCAAGTGTCTCTACTTGTTCCTGGTAACTACAGACTACAAAATCAAAAATAAGAATCGAGGCAAAAAAGGTTACCTCTTCAGTTGTAGAAGTATGAAACAAGTCTGGCAAAGCAGTTAAATTGATCTCTCTGCGGATCATATGAATAATGAGTTGTCCACTCACTACTAAAAGGATGTGAAATACAATATAACAGATTCCTTTTCATTGTCACAAAGATGACAAAATAAATACTAGTATATGCAGCTTTTGTCCAACATATAAAAGGGAAGGTATATGACCTTTGACAGTCAATGAATTTCTCTCTGCCCTTGCCTAAGTTGTCTTCGAACATTTTAGCAGAACCATCTTTTCCCGAACATGCCATCATCTCATCTTTGTAACTTTCAGGGACAGTTTTGGGTGCACAGCCACCCTACATGAGGAAAATAATACAGTTAGCAACAGACACACTTTAAAAAAGGACAGAAAAAGGTATCTATTTACTAGAAATACATTCAAGAAATAAGAAAATGATATATCTCTTTTCAATCTTGCTCCACAATTCCATAATATTTTAAACAGCATGTACAGCAAGTAGATTAATGCACTAAACATCTTCATTAATAATGAAATGAACCTGCCTTCAAAAATAATGAACCTAGTGTATCAGTAATTGACAGTACAATCATTTGCAATCTCCGAATGTACAAGCGCTGAGATTACAGGTATTTCCCATGTAGTTCACAGGGACATCCGTTGCCTTATTGTCTTTCTGAAAAGCCAAAATGACACCATGACTAGCATTTATATTATACTCATCAGAACACTTAACAAATAAACATCAGATATGGATCTGCACCACAGATGTTCAATTCCATGCTTACATGTTCAATTGTCACTTGATGGTTTCACATCCAGCTCCATTTTGTCGATAGCTCTTAAAAACATTGGTTCTGTTGTTGTTTAGTCCCATATTGAAATCCATGGGAATTTCACCTCTATATATGTAGAGGATCCCTGAACTCAATGCCTAGGTTTTGGGTTAGAGTTCGGGCCTTTAACATGGTATCAGAGTGATCCTGCAGGAAGGGTTGTGGGTTTTCTCTGGTCGTTGCTCCATTGTCCGCGGGCTCCAATAGGGCTGCGCTCCCCAGCTCAAAACAGGGGACCGGGCTACTGCTGTGCAGCGTCTGCAGCCCCTGCTCCTCTTCCTGGAGCCACAGGTTGGCGGTTGCCTAGGGACCGGCCGATCCATATAAGGGGTGCGGCCATCTTTGGAGTGTTTTCCGGGGTTTCGGAGACACACCCTCTTGGTGCGCTCTCTCTGGTTGGTGGTCTAGGCATCTCCGATATCGACTGGTTTGTGTTTGTCTCTTCATCCCTGTGATGTCTACCACCTCTAAATCTACCTCTCATGCAGGGGTTGCAGAGTTCTCCACTGCTCCGATGAATTCATCTTTCAGATGGCTGCGCCTGATCATTGTTCTCTTCAAATGACTATGGTAAAGTTAAATGCATCAAACTACCGTCTTTGGGATTTAGTGCTCACCCTGCCTTTTCCCTAATTTTTCAGGTAATCCCCAAGCACAGCAGTGGGGTGGGATGAGTGCTGAGGAGCCACACCTGCACCTGAAACGTTTGCTTGTAGTTAGATCAGAGTGTTTTTAGTTTAATTGTTCCTGGTCTTCCCTTCTAACAGGGAGAACCTTTTGTTAGTACGTGTTCATCTCACTGTTTACTTCTGCAATACTTTTGTATAAGACTAATGACCAGTTAAACTTTGAGACCTTGTGTTTTATCACGATTGCTTAACTGTCCCTGCCTATCCCTTTCTATCTGTCTGTCGCATCCCGATTACATTTTCTGCTGTGGTCGGGACATGACAGGAACACAGGTCTTCCTCATTCAGTTGGACATTGAGTCAATTCCTTCCAAAGGGGTTTATGATGTTTTCTTTAGTGATTGGTCTTTTGTCTATTTGAGAACCCAGTGTAGACTGGGGCTGCAGTTCTGCAAAGCAAAGCTGGCCAGACAAATCAATTTCAGGGAGGCTGAGAGAACAGTATGATGGAGAAGAGTGCTGCAAGATGGGGAACTTTAGAGACAACTTCAAGGTTTGCAGCTCCTGACGATTAGTGGTAATCAAGTCCAGAAGAGGATCCCCAAAGCTTCTGGCTTAAGGCTTTTATGGATCATAGCCAATCAATATGAACTATGAAGGCATCCAATCAGGTACAGGTTCACCAGCTCAGTTGTTGACAGCTAAGAATCAAACAAAAATGCGCATGACACAGCAGATGAGTTGGTGTTGAATGTTTAATGGTCAACCTTTCTCAAGGAGCTGGCATTTCAAAGTTTAACTAAAATGATAAGTGGATTCTTTGAGCTGTGATGAAAGGAGGAGATCAAATAAGGGAAAAGAGATTTGTAACTTATTTTATCAACCAAAGAAAGGAGGAAGTGAAAGATAATCCAAGTGAATTCCAGCAGTACCTAACAGAGATGAATGGGGGACCATCATGTCTTTGCACTTTGGACTTGAAGGCTTGAGGTTAAGTGGAGCCCCACTGCCCTGGGGAGACAAACCATCCCTTAGAAGAGGCTGTCTCATCATTGGACCCAGGAAGAGAAAATTCTTTTGTTCCCTTTACAAATTTCCACATGCTCTGCTGCGTCACCAGATGAAACTTGATCTGATCGCACTTAGATTGCGTGTCTGGTGTTTATTTCTGGTGTACATGGGTTTTGCGACTTTCTCTACAACATTACCTCCCTATTTTTCTTCCTACTTTACCATCTTTCCTCTTTTGCAGGAAGAGATGTGGCAACATGGAGCAGAGGGAGAGGAAGCAGCTGGTTGCATCATCAGCAAGGCACTGGTGCCACGTATGATTGTCGTCCTCTTCTTCGTTAAAGGGTGCTGAGTATGCTGGGTTAGCCAGATCAGCTGATCCAGGCCAACCTGGGCGATCCCCATAAATGGCTCAGAATCAGGTTGAATGAGCAGAAATCCAATAGATCAGTCAATCTGATCCCATTCTGCCTTCCTTAGTCTTAAGGTATCTAGAGAGTAAAATGCCAACTATAGAGAATGGTGGAGAAGAAAGATTGCATTGACTCAAAAAGTCCTTCAGCCCTGGAATATGACAACATATCTTTCTTTCCAAATTCTCCAACAAACTGCTGCAGGAAAAATCTGGGAATGAAGTATTGAAGTGTGAGGTTCTTGCTTATGTCAAAAATAAGTCTATAGATGAGAAATTGAGAAGGATCCCTGTAAATCAATGATCTGACCAAGGATATACCAAACTTCTGAGATTAAAGGACATACCAGCATTTAATGGTCCAAATCCTTATCATAACTACCGCGGAAGAATAAATTGTCTTCCCATTACATTTAAATTTCCTTTCAGCTTTGTTATACACACTTCTGAAAGACCAACCACAAAAAACCCCGACTTTGATTCATCCCTTAATCTTCCAAACTGCACCCATAGAAGGCTGGGATGGAACTGTGTTTTAACTCCATTTTTCTTCCACAAGAAGAAGATCAAATAAGGTTGGTTTACAGAAACAGTTTGTAGGAAAGCTAACAGCTGTAGGTGCTACACCCCCTTCCTCCCCAAATCCCCTTCTTCTGAATGGATCACTTAGTGGTTGCATTTTCTTGAAAAATAATGGTACTGAGAAGGCTTCATTTAACAGAGTTTAGATTATAGATTCCAGGAAAACTGTCCATCACCACAACCAGCAGTCTCCCCAGGAAGAAGTATTATAGCAATTACCCATTTTTAACATAAATTTCCTTTCACAAAAAAAATCTGATTGCAAAAGTCCTTTCCGAAGAGGGGATACAAAAGCCATCTTTTCAGCCACTAAATAAAAATATGTGATGTAGTTGATAGCGCTTGTGGAATGTGGACAACCAATCTTCTCCATAAAGAGCTATAAGCACACCAGAAAATCCCATAATCATTTCCTTGGACCTTAGCAAGGTCAAATTCATCTGCAACAGATTTTTGACCCCAAAACTGCCTGCAGTGCTTGGTTTGCACACTTCTTCCCATATGAATAGGGGAATGCCTTTAGAGTTATCTTTATCCCCACAGAATCTCCTCACACTGTCATTTTTTGCCACTGTCATTTTTTGCCAGCCAGTAGAACAAAAACAGACGTGATGAATGGGTAGAGGACAATACAAGCCAATTTGTTTCCTAAAGGCAAATATGAGGCCTTCCCTCGACTCCTCAAGTAAGTCCCTTCTGTACTCAAGGAATAAGTTGATCCATTCAGGATCCTTAGGATGCAATGATTTATTGAAAAGTGGATAGTACTGCTAATATATAAAAATAAAAAGGAGGATTGTACATGAGAAAGGGGGAGCTCCCAAATAACACCCCTAGACAAAGATGGCAAACCATAGCTTGCCATGGGAGCAAGGAAAAGAAAGCCAAAGAACACCACTTTCTAAACCCTCCTCCACAACACACTCAACTGCCCAAAAAACCACCCACATCTATGCGCCCTACCCTCAACATACAGCATCCAAAAAGTCACACACCGCTCTGAGACCCATTTATACGGCCTATGCTTCGGTGAGTGGACTTCAATCGTTTATCCAATCCCTCATCGGATACACCAATCAACCTAGCTGTTTCGCTCGCCCGAGTTTCCATGAAATGCTCGACCTTGGTTAGGAATCCATAACCTCTCCCTTGAAGAGGTTTCCATTTTCCACACTTGCTAGCTCCTCCCCTTGAAAGGCTTCCTCAACTTGCTCCATCACTACTCGCATCTTCCGACATCAAGGGCGGAGCTGGAATGGCGAAAACCACTTGATGGGTGGCTTCTACCTCCCCCTCTGGCCCAACAAGCCCATCAGGCAACGAGTCAGGCGAAGGCAGGCAAAGCACCGGAGCTTCGTGGAATTCTTCATCTGCCAGAGAGGAGAAGGGAAAAAGATCCAATAGCGCTTCCACCTCCTCCCCGCTGTCGCACCCACTCCCACCTCCGTCTCCGTTGCCAGTGCCAGAGCCACCACTTCTGTCCACTCGTTCTTCCTCCACTGATATCCTTTCCCTCTGATCCGGGGAAATCGCAGGAGTCTTCGAAGAAGGGTATTAAGCCGTGGTCGTGCCCCTGCGAGAGATAACCTTGCGATGCCTCTACCTCTTTCTCGAGCGGTCCCTCTACTGATGGGCCAAGCACCTGCCACACCCAAGCCTCATTTGCAACCGACTAAGATCGGAGAGAGGGCAAGAAACGGTGTCAACCCTACCTGAGCCACCCAAAGAAGCATGGGAGAAGGATGATGCATCAAGATCAGGGTTTGCCGAATCGGGGCGAATCGGCCTGATTCCCCCAAATCGGTGCGAAACAAGGGAACCCGATCCCTGATTCGCCCTGATTCCCTTTTATATATATATATATATATATATATATATATAATATATATATAATATAATTATATCATATTGTAATATAGGTTATACATTATAAATATATATTATTAAATATGATATATGTAATATATATAATATATATCATGGTTTGTCATGGCGGGGCGAATCGGCCCGATTCCCCCGAATCGGAGCGGATCATGGGCGGCCGAGTTGTGATCCGCATGGATCCGCCGCCCGGCCGCGAATCGAATGGATCCGATGCGATCCGATCCGATTCCCCGATCCGCCACGATGCGATCCCTGATTCGCCCAGAATCGAGGCGAATCGGGTCCGATTCGCATGATTATATATATATATATATGATATTTATGTATGTGTGTCAGGCAGGGTTGTGAGGAGTCAGGATCCTCTTCAGGCAGGGTTGTCAGGATTCTCTTATTTACCTGAATATCATTTAAGTAAATGTTATAATTTGTTGTTTCATTTACTAAGATATTACATGTAAATAAGGAAGTACCCCCCCATTTGAATCCAATAAAATATCAAAAAAATCATATCTCTTACATAAAAAGTCAACTCTCCCACCGAAGAAGAAAATCGCGATTTCGATGATTT
This sequence comes from Colocasia esculenta, assembly GCA_014218235.1. Lineage (NCBI taxonomy): Eukaryota > Viridiplantae > Streptophyta > Magnoliopsida > Alismatales > Araceae > Colocasia > Colocasia esculenta. The sequence goes on along the minus strand of CM024758.1, from coordinate 147,840,726 downwards.
TAGCGAAATGCTAACTTTTTAATCTCTCATAATTTGGTCTATCTAAAAATTTGATATTCAAATAAACCATATGGAACACTAAAAATCCAAAGTCCGGTAAAAAAGTCAAATGTGCATGTGACTTCTCCAAGGGAACTGCTCTCCTACTGACAGTACTCAGTCTGTTTGAGACCTCTTAAGATTTGGTCAAACCTAAACTATCATCATTCAAACTCATGAGAATTGTCACTTTCTAGTTTCTCACAATTAGAAAGTGAAAATCTCATGAGTTTAGGTGATGATAGCTTAAGTTTGACCAAATCCTAAGATGCCTCGAGCAGACTAAGTGTTTCAGTAGGAGAGTAGCTCCCTTGGAGAAGTCACATGCACGTTTGACTTTTTTTACCGGACTTTGATTTTAGTGTTCCATAGGTGTTTATTTGATTATCAAATTTTTAGATAGACCAAATTATGAGAGATTAAAAGTTAGCATTTCGCTAAAATCATCGAAATCGCGATTTTCTTCTTCAGTGGGAGAGTTGACTTTTTATTGGTAAGAGATATGATTTTTTTGATATTTTTATTGGATTCAAATGGGGGGTACTTCCTTATTTACATGTAATATCTTAAGTAAATGAAACAACAAATTATAACATTTACTTAAATGATATTCAAGTAAATAAGAGGATCCTGACAACCCTGTCAAGAGGATCCTGACTCCTCACAACCCTGCCTGACACACATACATAAATATCATATTATATATATAATAATCATGCGAATCGGACCCGATTCGCCTCGATTCTGGGCGAATCGGATCGCATCAGGGCGGATCCGATCGCCCGAAATCGGCGCTACGTCAAACCATGATATATTATCAATATATATATATTACATGATATATTATATATATATAATATACCCATGAGAATCGGTCTGATTCGAACCGATTCTGGGGGAATCAGGGCGAATCAGGAGCAACCCGATTCGCCTTCCGACTCCGATTCGGAAAACCACGGTCAAGATCAGCATCGGCACCTTCATTCTCTGCCACCAGGACCACTCGGCTACCGCCTATCGGCTATGGAGGCATAGGAGTGTCATCCAAGACGAAGGGGTTCAAAAGCCAAACCATCTGGTCCCCCGCCATTTGCGCGCTACCGATCGTGGAGGAAGTGGGACAGCGACCGTCGGAAATGTCGGTTGGACAAGCCCAGAAGGGCTACACATCAAGCGGGAGAGACAAGTCCACGAGACCCATTAAGGCCATTCAATTCGAAGTCGCCCTTAAAGTCCAAGGCTCGGGTTGGACCCGAAGAAGAGGACACACCTACCTCCAACCGTCCCACAGGCCCCAACCTCGACTCGAGGAGGCCCATCTCGCGAAGCCAGCCCACGATTACACTGGACCGCGCGCCGACCTTAGAACTGGTCAGGGAATTGGTCGCCACTAGTTTAGTGACCAGCTAGCCTGCTCCACCAGATCGCACCCTGCTTCCATGGACGGATGATTCGAACTCAAATCTCTCGTGCACTGTTCCTCTTCCACCTCCGTCTGCGAGTCACAAAACCCTATCCCTTTAGCCTCCACCTGTCGTTGCTGCCCCGCCGGCCAGCTCGATGCCCTAAACAGCAAAATCCCCCCCCCCCCCCCCAAGCATTCCATGTCAATATTCTAATACACTGGCCATTGATACACTTCCAATGATAATTCCCTGAATGCATAAACCATATAGCCATGCTCATAAGAGAATAAGTAGGAGCAAACCCATAAGCTTTACCAAGGCCCATGATATGTGTGTAAAGGACTAAGGACACTTGAATGATGGTGGAGATTAAGTTCAAGTATTTCAAGTCAAATGGGCATTTGCTTTGAAAAGTTTCAAAGTTTTAAAGATCAAACTAGAGATGCATTCGTGGATTGGGAAGGTTTGAGACCTCAAGATTTTTTTAGGGAATTTTTACCAGTTTGATCTACTTTCCTTGGTAAGGCCTTTTATTTATCATACTCTAATCCGTTCCTTAAATATAGTTAAATGAGTTCTGATTCAGATCAGCTAATCTTCAGACAGTAGGACCAGTAATCCACTAAAACAAAATATAAATTCCAATAAAATGTCCTAGTCCAATTTGTCTGCATGGATTTAAAAATTGACACAATTCATGCCAATTCAGTTGTAGTTCACCAGATTGGCCTTTATGAAATATGAATGGAATGGACTGGGATCAACACGGCCCTTTCTGATACCAGGCACCTCAAATTTGGATGTCAATGGAGGGAGTTCAGGTTAAATGAGACATATACCAGCAACAACATTAAGCCAAGCAAGTAGAACAATTGTTTAGTCCACCATACCCTTTGATACGCCAAAATGTTAGGAAGAATTGAAAACAACGAATACATTTGGTTCACTCTGCTTGTTAAGACACCAAGCCAACCCCTTGTGGGATATTCGCCACTACAGGCCCAGCCAAGAGACAGCACCAGGTTTAAAGTAGTCTACACTCTTCAACATCATCATCATCATCAGAGCCTTATCCCATTATTTGGGTCGGTTACATGAATCTTGTTCCGCCTTATCCCATTACGAGAGCCTATGATCTTACCCCCTAAATTTTCTAATTATTTTTGTATATTTTATTTTTTTTGACGCCCCAAGAAAAAAAAAATATTTAGCACAATGCAACAGCCTCTCTTACATGAAATCTTTGTGTCATCTGGCCAACATCCCCAGATGCCTTCAATTTATGCATCCAAGCCCTAAACATATAACTCAATAACCTTTTCTCCTCACTTTCTGATGTGGGTCTAACGCACCGTAACGCTGCCTCATTCTTATGGAAGCCAACTGGATCAAAATCACAGAAAGAATCCTCATTGCTCTTACCCATTCACAAGCATGGTTTGCCGAATCGGGGCGAATCGGCCCAATTCACCCGAATCGGTGAGAATCAGGGGAAACCCAATTCCTGATTCGCCCGCATTCGGCCGATTTGCCCCTTATTTATATAAATATATATTAAAATATGATATGTATTACATATATGTATTTTATCAATATAAATGTGTCTAAAATATGATATATGTAATATATATCTCAATATGATATATTGTCTATATAATATATATACCCATGTGATTGATCCAATTCGGACGATTCAAGGGGAATAGTGGTGAATCAGAGAAACCTGATTCATCTTCCGATTCCGATCCGGCAAACCATGTTTACAAGGACTCAATTCTAAGTCTAAACATCACATGCCCGAGATAGCAATTTCAGATAACTTAAAGATGCCTATCCCACCTTCCTCTCGATTGGTCTAAGTAGGGGGTCACAACCCAACCACTGAAATTTGCTAGAAGAAGCTCGAAGCGAAGACTTGCAGCCCAACAGTTTCAACATGAAGAAGTGAGGCTATCGATCCAAGCCGATTCCCCTTGGGTATTTTGCAGCATATAATCAAAGCATGGAATGCAGAATCGTCGGAATCGTCCCTGAATCGGCCGATTCAGGATCGAATCAGCGGTTTGCGATCTGATTCTAGGGGTAAGTCCCCCAAAATCCAAGGATTCAGTTGGAATCGAGTTGAATCGACCTGGATCCACAGGATCGACCATGGATTGGCCCTGGATCGACAGGCTGTCGATCCAGGTAATCAAAATTATCGAGCAAAATCGGCCGATCCAAATCCATGGTCGATCCTGTCGATCCAGGCAATCAAAATTTAAATTTTAAGAGGGGCCTCCAAATTGATCCCTTATCGGACAAAATCACCCGATCCATAACCGATTATGCCTGATAAGAGCTTGATCCAGCCCAATACAAGCCGGATCCGCCTTACAACACAGCCGATCCAAAGATCGGATGTGTTTTGCTGGTCCGCCCCCTCCATCACACTTCCAAGGAAGTCGTAAAGGGAAGGAGATCTCCCCCACGTTCGTCGCCAGCTGGCCTCTTCTTCTTCTTTGAAGGCTCCTTTGGAGTTTAGAGGGTTCTCCTCTTTAAGAGAGTTTAGAAAGGAGTTGAAAGAAGGCCAAGGGAGATCCTCTCGAGTAGATCTCAATAGATGTTATTCAAGCAAAAGAGAAGTTCTTCTTAGCAAGATATAAATTTAAATTCTCAAAATTAAAAAAAAATAAACAAATAGAGAAATCATGCACATATGTTTGATTTTGTTTCTATCTTAGTATCTTAGATTATAAAAAGGATATCGACTTTAGAAACCTAGGGTTTGTAAATTAGACAAAATCCCAAATTTTCCCGTAATATGAGTTGAAATTTGGGGCTTTTGTTCTATAAGCAAAATTGGAGATCAAATAAGGTTCCATCACTTAATTGACTAATGTGTGTCTTTGTATGATAATGTAGGTGATTATTTCAAGAAATTAGATAAATTTCTCAAATTTCACCCTAATTAGGGTTTAAATTTTGAGATTTTTGTTATATTGGCACAATTGGATATCAATTAAATGTTCTAATCACTTCATTGACCTAATCGTGCTTTCCTATGATAATGTGGGTAGTTAATTTCGGGAAATTAGACTAATACCCAAATTTTCACCCTAATTAGGTTTTAAAATTTAGGGCTTTTGTTATATTAGCACAATTGGACATCAATTTAAGTGTTCCAATCACTTAATTGACCTAATGTGCCTTCCTATGATAATGTGGTGGTTAATTTCGGGTATTTAGACAATCCCCCAAATTCACCCTAATGTAATCATGGTTATAATTATCTACTACTCACATGAATGTCTTTGTATTGTTTTAGGATTAACAATTATGGTTGAGGAGGGCTATGAGGCTCAACTAGGAGGGGAAGACCAACCACAATTGGACATTGGTTAGAGGCATAGTGTTCTTATTGATGCTGCCTCTAAGAGAGTGCAGTGTAACTACTGTGAGAAGCAAATGAATGGAGACATGTATCGCCTAAAACAACATATTACAAGTATTGGTGGGAATGTATCAAAATCCAAACAATGCTCACGAGAGCTAGTGACTAAGATGAAAGAGTACATGGTTAGAAGACTCAACCAAAAGACATTTGTATTCAACAACAACAGGAATTGCATGAAGAACTTTCTGGAAAGCAAGCAATTGGGCAAGGGAAGAGTAATGGCCTAATGAAAGCAAAACCAATTACTCCTCATGAGTCAGAAGATGATGATGAGGATGAGCATCTCCCACCTAATGAGAGAGAATATAGGGAAGCACTACGTTAGAGTCGGTGTACTGCTAGAGAGGAAGATGACATGAGGAGGTCCAAGAGTACAAGAGAGGAATCATCATCATAAGCTAGTGCAGCAAGTCCAACAGGCTCAGTCTGGAGAGCTGGCTCAATGAGGGGATCTGATTTCATTGATCTTGTACAGGGTCCGATGGATACATTCTTGCATAGAAACCATCAGCAAAATAGTCTACCATAAAACAAGCAATGAAAGGGTGAAAGTCACAGCTACTACAGCAAAATATGCAGTAAAAAAATTGTAAAATGGTTTTTGCATGCAGAGGTCTCAGCCTATACAACATCTAGTCCATACTTCTAGACGATGATATATTCTATTGGAGAGGTAGGCCTAGACTTGAAAGCTCCAACACCCAGAGATATTTATGGCAAACATCTTGAGGAGGAATTAGTTGAGACAAAGGAGTGGGTAGCGTCCTTCAAACCTATATGGATGGCAAGAGGTTGTACTCTTGTATGTGATGGATGGACAAGAACAACAAGAAAGTCCATGATTAACTTCCTTGTATACTGCAATGAGGGTACAACATTTATGAAGTCTGTGGATGCAAATGGACAAATCAAGAATGTAGACTACCTATTCAGACTTATGAATACATGGTTGAAGAAGTTGGCGAAGAAAATGTTGTCCAAGTTGTAACTGACAATGAAGCTAGTTACAAGAGGAAAAAAGTTGATGGAAAAACGAGAACATCTCTCTTGGGTTCCTTGTGCAACATACTTTTTAGGCTTGATGATGGAGGACATTGGCAAAAAGAAACATGTTGCTGAGTTGGTGTCCAAGACACAAATGATTACTAGTTTTATTTATGACCACACTAGAATTCTGCATATAATGAGAGAACGCACATATGGACATGACATCGTTCGTCCTAACCCAACCAGATTTGCCTCCATCTTATTGCATTGGAGAGTTTGCATAAGTTTAGACATGAGTTGGACACTCTCATCCACAGTTTTGAGTATTTGGCACATGTGGCTACATTGTGAGAGGAATCTAAAAATGTTGCAAATGAGATTTCTTGCTTGATCAACGACCATCATTTTTTGGATAAAATCTCCTATTATTTGAAGCTACTAGAGCCTCTTGTACAAGTATTGAGGATGGTTGATGGAGAGGAAAAGAATGACATGGGTTACTGTTTAAAAAGAACTTAAAAGACATTCAAGTTCTTTTGACATGGTTGACTATCAATGCGTGGAAAACATGGACCTGTGATCCCCATGCATATGGAGAAGTGCATTATTTAGGGATTCATCATCCTCTTCCACGCAAGATTATCAGATGATTATGAGTTCGTGCGCTGGACCATTCCCCTCGATCGAAATTGACGTTTCCTTTACATTGGGGAGAACCCGAACACCTTTGATACTGTTACCCTTAGTTGCGAACAAAAACCAACTCATGAAGAAACACCATTTAGATAGATTGAGATATACAACATATAGCCCCCGTATCCATATTTCTAGATGGGAATGGGGACCGATTTATTAAAGAACCCCCTCAAAGCAGGACTGATTCACATATTTCCTCCAAATTGAGGATTGATTAAAAAATCTCTTCTTGAATAGGAACTGATTTTTACAAGTTTTCCCTATTTGGGGACTGATTTGCCATTCCTTTGCCGTATGCGGGGTTTAACTTGAAATTTTCCCCATGAATGAGGATTGATTTGTAAAATCTCCCTTAGAGTAAGGACTGATTTGAAAATTCCCTTTTGGATAGACTGTTTTGTAATTTTCTCACAGAATAGGAGTTGTTTTGCAATTTTCTCAGAAAAGAGGGGCTGTTTTGTAGTTTTCCCGAATATTGGCCATAGAAATATCATTTCTCTAACTTCAGAATTGATTTTTACATCCACTCTATTAAGCTTAAGTATTCTCTATCTCCCTTGGTCATTTAGACAAACAGACAAATGGCGAGAACCTTTTTGTAATTTTTTTATTTAGTATGCGGAAAAACAATATTCAGACCCAGTAAGAATGTTTTCTAACATCGCTTTCATTCATTCTTTGTATACACATGAACTTGGTACAGAATAACCCATTTGGGTAATTTTTCAACCCATAGAGACTTATTTACAAAAGTACAGGGCTGTTATATAACCTTGCCTGAAGTGAACAGAACTCCTCCTCAAGACATCAACAGGGCTTGGGCGATTTCAGCAAGCTCTCCCTTCTCCTCCAAGACTTGGCCGATCTCTCCTTTTTTCTTCTTGGAGGTGGTCTCCTTATATAGGAGTTTGAAGGGGGGAGTTGGACATCCCAACGGAGCATCTTCAAGCATCCCAATGGAGATCTTCATTTAAGGTATGCGTTTCTTTTTTCCATAGGGGGGGATCGGGATCCCACCAGGTGGTCACCCCACCGGACAGCCACCCCACCAAAGGTGGGAGCCGGTGGGGTACCCACCGTGGGAAGGGGCCGGTGGGCTACCCCACCAGTGGGACTCCCATCGGTGGGCGCACCGGTGGGAGGACCCCACCGGGGTGGAGGTTAGTGAGAACCCCACCGGGGGGCCACCCCACCGGTCGCGCCAGCACACCGGTGGGAGGCCCACCGGTCTACGCAGCAGGCCGGTGGGGTTCCCACCGGGTGCTTGGCACCGGTAGGAGTCCCATCGGGTTATCCCCCAGCCCCTTTTTTTTCTATAAATTAAAGCTCCCCACGTGTTCATTTCCTAACACGTGGTTTGCTTTTAAAAAAAAAAAGGAAGACAATTTTGTCCATTTGTACGAGGATATAGTCGTCACCACGCCGTTTTTCCGTGACATGGGTATCGGACAAGCCCTCACACATTTAATATTGTGCGCCACATAGGACGACTTCCGCAGGATCATCCCGGACATTAAAAATTGTTCGCCCAAAGGGACCTTTAATTCAAAAACACTAGAAATTAATTGATTTCTGCTCGGCTTGACCTGAAGCGGCTTTTCTCGAAGTTCGAGAGGTCGCAAATTTTCTGCTGGCCATATATTCCAAAAATTCAGATAAATAATTTCTTTTTCATTTATTCATCCTTAAAATTCAGATAATAGATTTGGGGTTATCTTCATCCGGGACTTCGAATAAATATTTTCCTCCCCATGTATTTGCTCTAAAATTCAAAACAAGTATTTCCGGATTTTATAATCCACGAGGGAATTTTTCGGGTTCAACAGTTACCTGTATGAGGCTATGGATAAAGCCAAAGAATAGTTGAGGGAGAAGCATCCCACGGCATTTCAAAAATAGTGCAGAATTATTGATAGGAGATGGCACAGATGGGAGTCCACCCTCCATCATGATTTACATACAACAGGTAAATGCATTAACTTTCAACTTATACCTTATTGTACATATTTACCATTATTGATTTCCTTACTTATTGCTCATGTTTTATATATGCAGGGTATTTTTTTAACCCCCGACATCACTATAGTGATTCTGTTGACAACGATGGTCAGGTGCTTCAAGGGACAATCAATGTCTAGGAGCACTAAGAAAGGATAGATGCTACGATGGAGGTACAACTTAAAGACTTCAATTGCCATGACTACTATTAATCCCTTTTCAAAGGAATAAAGTTTAGAGAAATAGTGAACAGAATGAGTCCTGGTGAGAACCTTATTTCATATTGTTGGATTATCTTTAGTTGATTACAATCCACAGCATTATATACTAATTCATTATATTTCTTTTTTTTTACAGCTGAGTGGTGGAATGTTAGACTATAAACCGGTCAAAGAAATCCACTTGCAAAGATTGTCATTAGAGTGCTCAGCAAGACCACTTCATCTAGCAAGTGTAAGAGGAATTGGAACACTTTGCTCACTTATTCACACAAAAATGAGAAACAGGATGAGTACAGCTAGGCTAGAGAAGTTGGTCTATTGCGACTACAATATGCGATTAAAGATCAAGTGCATTAGACAGAGGCAAAAGAAGGTAGAGATGAGGCTAATGAGTTTCGCAGGCAGACATTGGAAGCAACATTTAGCAGAGAGAGAACCAGCATCACCTCTCATTGATGTTAATGAGTTGCTCGATGAGGAACACCCACTAAATGCACAAGTGGAAACACGACAAGAAAGAGGTGTTCCAGAGTTTGACCCTCGCGATCATTCGTGGATAGAAGCATGGTTTGGCGGATCGAATCGGATCGGCCCGATTCCCCCGAATTGGGGCGAATCATGGAAAACCCGATTCTCGATTCCATCGTTCGGTCCGATTCGCCTCATATATAATATTATTATATCATATTAGTAATATATATTATACATTATAAATATCATATATATGATATATTATATATAAATATATTATACCCATGAGAATCGATCCGATTCGGATCGATTCGGGTCGATTCGGGGGGAATCGAGTCGGATCAAGAAAAATCTGATTCGCCTTCCGATTCCGATCCGGCAAACCTTGCCGCAGAAGGAGAATTGGAAGGAGTAGAGGCTCGAGATCCAGAGCTAAGAGTTAGACAGGACCACCTCCCTTGTCTCAACCAGCTATTGCTCAAGAGAGACCACGACACTCAACTACTTTGCCAAAGATGTCTAGAGTGCCTACCAACCTGCATTAAGAAGAGTTGCCACACAAAAAGAGGGAAGTTCAGGGGCCAAAGAGAGAGAAAAATTAACGTATATCAAGTAAAAGAAGAGGAAAGTCTTGACTTAGCAATCCACTCACTCCAGTGATGATGATGAGACACTTGCACCTGAGTCTCAGCTGCTGCAATCCACAAATGCACGACGGCCAGTTCGTAGTGGTGACTCCACACAGGGTCATAGTGATGATGATGATGATGGGGCTACTACTGGGGCCACAATCCACAGGAGTAGGAGCTGGTTAGGGAGATGCAAGATACACTGCGCCAGGTTTTTGTTGGGTATGGGACTTATTACAAGTTGTGTGCCAGAAATAGAACATCAGGGAGGCAGAGGAGGACGACAGGGGGAATATGAAGGACAACAATGTCAGGCAACCTAGGAATGGCCACCTTGGGAGCTAGACTATAGTTTAGAGTCTACTCATATACCTGCATTTCAGCCTCCCATTTTACCGTACTCACATATTAGCAGCTCACCTCTTGGAGTACAAGGAGGATGGGGACCTTGGCCTTCACAAAAACAAGGGCATAATGAAGCAACAAGCACATATAAACCGCTTGGCATCTGGTGTCCTGCTCCATCACAATCTAGAGAAAGCTCAAGTCAACAATATACACCAAGAGGGATTCAAAGGGGAATGCATGATTTGGCAAATTTCCTCTTTAGTTATGGCTACGAGACTATACAGACCGATCAAGCTTATAGATATCAAGACCCATATGATGACGAGTCATCTAGCTCGGGATGGCGAGATTATTAGTCTTCCATGAAATGTAAGCTACCTTTGATATTTTATGTTTTTCTTGTGTTATAGTACACAAAGTCTTTAATTTCATGTTTCATGTACTATGAATGAATGCATGTATGGTTGTTTTTTAATGCAATTGTTAGTTCTTTCAACTTATCAGAATTTTTCCTGATTTTTTCCTTTTTTTATGATTCTTTCTGATTTTTTCCTGAATTTTCCTCAATGTATCCAAAAAACCTTTTTTTAGTCTAGTCGATCCAGGATCGGCCAGACTTCCCCTGAATCAATCGGATCTCCCAATCCGATCCCGATCCAGATCAGATCAGCCCTCACCGAGCCCGGGGCCGATCAGATTCTGTATTCCATGAGTCAAAGTGGGGGTTTGTGCTTCAATTGAAGTATCACTTTCTGAATATGAGTTGGGCACCTTGACCTAGGTGGCTTTGGAGCCAAACCAAAGGAAGAGCAAAAAGAAAGTTGGTTTAGGGCAGGTGCCTTCAGGCTCCATCTTGGTAGTGATGTTACCAGTTATATAATAGGCATCCTTTCTATAGTCGTGCTCTAAATCAGGCTGATTTTCACGTTTTGATTTGGTGTGGATTAGCAAGTCAAGGGCAGTGGAAGAACTTACAAAACTGCACTATTCCAGAAGGTGGCCACTTCTACAAGAAAAGGTAGATGAAATGCATGGGGTACCTTATGTGGAAGCAGATTATGGCCAAGTTATCGAAAAAGGATACCTTGGGCTAGGGATACCTAAAAAGGAATTGCTGAGAGTTTGTCAGGATGAATGTCTGTGAAGCATGCTCCAGAGGAAGAAAATGTTGCCCTTCCCTAAGTCAGCCCAGTCAGAAAGGAGAAGGCCTGCAATCTAGACTGCATCTTTTGAGTTTGAAGTTTGAACGGCATCCCAGTTCAACCAACCCACCCAGATGTCAAAGGTATATAACTGCTACAAGCCTTATGAGTGGAAGTCCAATCTCATTTTGTTCTTTTTACATCAAACAAGTCAGCCAGAAATCGAATTGAAACCCAAACTCCAACAGTTTTCGAAAGGTGCATAGTTTCTCCAAAATGACTTAGAGAACGAACAAGATATATATACCTAAACTAGGAGGTTCTCCAGCTTTAGTGGATAGACAACTAACTGTTGTTTCGTGGGTGATAAGAATTTCATGAAAGCTGCTTGTAAAACTGAGAAAGGAGCATCAAATGTGGGTGGAAAGGCATAGCCAAGTACCTGACTAGATGAACTTCTGTTCCTGCCAAAAAACAAAACTGTAAATGAAAAGGGTCCGCTAGTCTACAATATTAGGGTGTGGAGCTCATTCGAGCAGAATGTCTGGAATTTCATTCCTTAGCCTAGAAACTAACTCAGTGATGGCTGCAGTCGGCACATTTCTCCCTACTGCCCCCCGATAGTTCCTTTTACCCAACTCCCAAGCACAATGTAGCTTCACATAATGGTGGCCATATTGACACATTTCCTCCCAAATGCACAGATAGTCCTTTCCTTTAGGTAAGGCTCCTTACTGTCCAGCTCATGACTAGGTTACTACAGGTCCCAATAATGTACCCCCGTTTGTCCCTAAACCAACTAAACTGTACAATGCAGATCTTACTCAGATATTATACTCTTTTTTCTCACTTTCTGAGATGTGATTAATCTCATTCATCCCTGTCCCCAGCCCTATGATACTATAGCTTCGTATTAACACATTTTTGCCCCTAACCAAAGTGACCATTTCCTATGGATAGCTCTCTCCAACTACCCAGCTCATAACTGGGTCATTATACAACTCTGGTTCAAAATGGAGTTAGTGAGTTTAAGGACTCACCTTCACACAGTTGAGCCTATACAGCAGCTCCATTAGTGTAGGGTAGCTGTGCAACCTTGCATAGTCAGGAAATGGAGGAGTTCCATATTATGCATTCATTAGGGAGGGTGGGCCAGGAGGGGACACTGCTAGTCTAGAGAATCTATGTAATAGGAACAAAGGTTCCAATTTTTTGTTGGAAAGGTAGAAACTTTCATGAGAACCGAATAAAAGCATGAAGAAAACTATGAGATCTGTCGAAACAAATCCCAACAGGAAAAACAGCCAAAAGATGCCGACTATATTTAATAGCCACCAGCATAGCTTTTCTTTTAAAACAACATGGTTCAACATGCAGTCAGTTTTTGGAAATTCATATTTCTCAGAACTGAACCACTGTTGTCGGCCTTTTGGCCTTAATAGCATGTGACAAATTCTGCTGCAGTAGAAGCCAAAGGTGGAAGATGGCAAAAAAAAAAAAAAAAGATCTACCCTACAAGCAGCTCTCTCCCTGGCCCCTCCCACTTATGCATATCAGCCTCTCTTGATCAGTACTCAGTAATTCTACTCTTGCCACCATCTTTCTACATTCTTGCTCCTGCTCTTAATGAAAACATGCATGAACATGCAAGTACGTGTGCGCAACATGGAAAATAGAATTGGATCGGCCCAGGAATTGGCCAGAGCCGATCCCAATCAGGATCAGGCCAATTCTGGCCAGGAATCGGCCGGAATCAGTCGGATCGGCCATGGCCGATCCGATCCAGAATTGGCCAATCCCGATCTGGATAGGCTGATTCTGCCTCCATTCGCATGCACACACAGACACAAAGATATCACAAGTCACAGGGATCTGTCATCTATAGGAAATACTAGTACTTGTAAGAGAACTGCACCAAATATTCACAAAAAACTGAATATGAGCAAACCTGTGAAAAATAAATGAAGTTGCCTTCACAAGAACAAAAACCCTGGGTCTTCGAACCATCAACTTCCCTGCAACTGAGTGCAAATACAAATCAGTCAATAAACATGTACCTTCATGTAATTATGTAAAAGGTGCGGTTAATTAGGGTTTTCATGAGGTTGAAAGGTGCAAACCACGGAGAAGAAGAGAGAACAAGAGAGAAGAGGAAAGAGATCATTAAAAAGGAAAGGGGGATGATGGAAGGGTCTTGGGGCGGTGATCCTGTCGCACATTCCCCAATCCCTGTTTTATTATAATAAACACCATCATAAAAAGACTGAAATGCCCCTGTTACAATAACTTTAACCCAAGGGTACAGAAGGTAATAAAACAACACACCATAAATCAATAGGATAAATCTTAACAGGTCTGATAATGAACCAGCACCCTTTAAGATGATGAGGCTAGGCCTGAGGAACCACAGCCTGAACCGGACTGCTGGCTTATCACCAGCCAGCTTCTTCCCCCTACAAAAGGAATTCGCCTGTCCTAGCACAGTGCGAATTCCCAACCGCATAAACAAGCAAAAGCAAAAGTTTCGCCAACTTAATGGACAGCTAATGACATATTCTCATTTTCAAGGGGCAGAACCATATAATCCACATCCAAGATACCCATTGCAAGCTGGACTGATGTCTCCAGGGAAAAGAAAATAGGAGATTGACATGAAACTCCTGCTTTAACTCTTCATAATCCACTATTTTTTAGAAATGTACACGACTCCATATTCATAAAAGAACCAAAGGAAAGTGCGGATATAGAAGTATGATATTATATGCACTCAAAAGATACTCTTTATCCAAAAAAAGGGGCTATAAAGGAAATTGCAAATGAGCAAACAACAAACTGAAAATTGCAGAATTATCATCATATTATTTGATATGCTATCTGAACAATTAAGAATGTAAATGGCGAATAGGAAAGCCAGAAAATGATCCTCTTGCATGCATCCACATGGTCACTCTGCATATATAACAGTGTCTCGACACATCATGGCATTTTTTAGTGTTTTTATGGAAAATTAATCCCAACAATTTAAATTTGTAATTGCAATACTAGAAATGAAGGTTCTCTCTTTTCCATTTTTCTTTTGGTGGATGGGTGTGGGGGACCTCTCTGTTGAACAAAAGTCAAGTCCATTCGATTACACAATCGCAAACAAAGCTGAACACCTCTCTGGCATCTTTCTGTCCATTCAAGATCCAGACATTTTCTCCCATCATACACCCCAAACAGTGGTACGCAAGATCAGCCACCAAATTCTCTCATCTCCTTTGAATGTCCATTCCTGGTGTAATCATCCTAGGGGGCAGGAGCAACCACCCCACTTTCTTAGGAAGAACTTATCATTTTCTAAGCCTTTGAGAATCTGTTGTCAAGCTGCTTTGGAGAATGAACAACAAAGGACAAGATCCTCATCATCCATCATGAAAGGAATCTTGAATGTGAAATCATCTGCAACAAGGCATTCATTTTCACCGGGACACTTGTAACAGACATAAAAATGCTGTGTTTTTTGACTTGTTCCTCCGATGATAGTGGAGCTGACTGAAATCACTATCCTTTCCTATCTGCAACTCCAAGAATCAGCCAGTGAAGAATGGGACAATCCCCATGGCAAGAAAACACACAGCTGTTCAACCTTCTCATCTTGAAAGCTTTTTCTGGCACTTGCTTCCCATCCACCTTGGTTACCCAATGGCCAGAAACATCTGTCATCATTGTCAAAGGATCTCTAGCAAGTTGCAAAACAGAATGGGAATTGGAATGCCTCAGCAAAGACTGTACCATCATACCACAAGTATTGGGACATCTTTGACCGAAAGTACCAAGAGAGCACACACCCCAACTTTGAAGGTGTCCTTGGCTTGGAGAATAATTCCAAAGATAGGAAATCCTACTTAAAACAACTGACTGGACAACCCACAACTCTAGAATATCCATAACACAAATCACTTGTAACCACAAAACACCACTAAAACCACCCCCTTTTCACACTCAATTTTCAAAGCCGTTTACATAAAATTAAGAACTTTTATACTCTCCAGGCAACCAATCTCTCTTCTCTCACTGTCTCACAAGCATGCCAAACTCCACACCTCCATCCATTGCCGCGCTAAAAAGAAATGCTCTAAACTGAACCCAACTTCCACACCAACAAATCAGAATTCAGAACAAGGATAAAGAATAAATAAGCGTGTAACCAGTCCACCTTGCAAAGAACCCCATAAGAAAGGCACCTTTTGACACCACTGTCCTCCCCAGACAGACACCTAAATATTCCTTACAACATTTCTCCTTGCCAAATACAGGCCAATGATGAGGATACCAGTGCAAAATGTTGATTTGACCTGGCTTTGTGTACGGCCACTGCAACCCTTTGGCTGCTGCGACCTTGCAGTTGTTGGTTTAAGTTTTTGGTAGGAGGGGAAAAAATTATTTAGAGAGGATGTATTTATTTTAGTAGGTGTTCTAGAGGGATTGGCATCCCAATTTCAGAAGGCCCAAATACATACTGGATATTTAGTGAAAGAGCCCAATAGGTCAGCCCATTTAGTTAATGGAAGCAAATTAGACATTAATAATTAAATTGTATGAACAGTACTTTTAAACTTAGTGTGAATTTTCATAGAGAAGTCCAAATTAGATGAAATTAGTCTCATTAGAAAGATACTTTAATTCTCTACGACTTTTATGTTTACGATGATTTGCAAATACGCCGTTTAATAAGTGAAAACAGCTAAATAATATAGTTCACACGAGAATCGGAAGATTTAGAAATTACCTGTCCCCCCTTGGATGCAATGCCGCCAACTTTGGGGAAGGAACATGTGGCGCTGTTTTGAGCTTAGGATGTGTTAGGATATATTAGCATGGGTGGTGAGTGACAGGCTCTCATTCTCACCCACGCACTGCAGGAGCATGCATAAGAAAGGAGGAGGAGGCAAAAGAGAAGCGTTGACTTATTCTATTTAAATTTGATTATTTTGAGGATGCTTATTAAGAAGAAAATATTCCTACTATGTATAGGAGCAGGATGATTGCTTCTAATACTTGGGGAGCTCATAAATGAGATGTAGAAGTCTTCGTAGAAGCTTTAAGGATATTTTTAGAGTTGGCTTCGGGAGTTCAACCTAAAGTAGGCATGCAATGAACTAATATCATGTTATTTTAGTTTATGTTATTTTAGATTCATTTGATGTTTAAGGACTTAATTCCCCATATTTATGTGTATTGCATCAAGAATTTGGAGTAGTTTATGTTACATCTAAGTTATTTGTCATGTAACAGTCACTATGGTATTAATTAATCAAATTTTAAGTTTAAATATGCTCAAACAGCTGATTTCCAATATAGTATTGGTTAGTTAGATTGTTGTTAACTCAAGCACTAGATAGTGCAACGCAATACATGTTAAATTTAATATTTTTATATTATTGACATCTTCTGTAAGCCATTAGGATCCCATATTTATGTTGAACTTGCTATTATGTGAAGGGGATTTATGGGTGAGTATATTGGGTTATTTTAATCTTGAAAGTTTGAATCGGTGAGTATAGCTCCTATAATGATAGCTACTATAATAATATATTGTGAAATTGTTATCTCAGTGTTTTAAAAGCTTCTGTAAGCATGTAGATTTGATAATATTATATATTATGTTTTAACAAAATAATATCAAACATGTTTAAATCTAATTATAATTTATGAACCATGTAATTTAAAAATAAATTAAGAATATGGACAATGCCATCTTCAGGGGATGTGAATTACCCTTGTAATTAGTGTTCACTGCGAGAAGTCAATTTGTATCCAAGGATTACGGACTTTTGTGTGAAATCCGGGAGCCAAACTTCAATTTGATGGTTACAGTGGGTATTCACCACCACTCTTGCGCAGTCGAGCAAATCCTCGTCTAGGTGCTTGGGTGCATGTGTGCTTTCCCTTATATTGTGGTTTGGGTTCATGTCGGATATACGTGAAAATTAAATTGTGTTGAATATGATTAACTATTTTTAATTGCCTCATAATTGGCCAGATTATTTGATCCAATATGTTAAATTTCTTATTATTTGGAAGAATCATATTTGTTTATACATTGATTTGTTATAATTTTCATGTCAAACCAGGCATGAAATTTAATTTAAATTGTATCATTTTGCTATATTTCCTTGATTTATGTTCTATGTTTAAAATATGTTAGTTTCATGTTAATTATGTGTTAGGCATGTATTGGTTCTAAAGATGCCTACCGAGTCTTAGGACTCACACATGCGATTAACCATTTTTCAAGAGCTTCTAGGAATTTGAGAGTTTCTCTGATGAGGAATAGGTCAGGCTGTGATCCAAGGAGGCTTTTGACCGCTGCATAATGGATAATGTAATTACGATTTTTTTGGGGAAGTGAGATGTATGGTGATCTAAATGATGCATTATGTGTGTTTATGTTATTGGTAATGGTATGGTTGTGCTTGTTTTGGAATTATGGATGATTTGGCTTCGTGCCTTGCGGTATTTTACATCTCATGGCATTCGGAGTTTTGTGTCTGACGTCCCCAGACAAGGACTGGGAAGGGGGAAGGGGAACCACACAGCCATCGCTGGAACTATCAACTTGCCACTTCCTAAGACTCCTTTCTGTAGCTTGTTTCCTACACCTACTGTGGAAGTAATATCTGAATCCTATCTTGGTTGGTTTCATTGGTTTATTTAGTATATCAATGAATATTGTGTGTCACTAAGTGATTCGTAATTAGGCCAGTGATAAATTAATAGTCGGTCAAAGAGTGTTGTCTAGCATTCTCCCAATGTCCAATATGGGACCTAATCTAGTTCATTCCTTCCCTAACCCCCACACGCAGGGGTAGACAGAGGCTCCACCCTGGCCTCCCCGCCAGGTAGCCCTTTCTATATATGCGAGTAGCTCTCTCCTCTTGCACGGCTCATGATTGGGACACTACATTGGGCACTCATAATCATCCACAGTCTACACAACTACCATGTCCTATCCATGAGCAGAGTTAACTGAGGAAAAAGACAGAGCCAACCAAGGTAATAGTTCCAAAAATGTTTGCTTTAGGTGTCATGGCCACAATCATCAAGTATACCACCACACTACCATGTCCCTTCACGTAGGAGAACAAGAGATTAAGACCCCACCAGCCAGCACTTCAAAGGGCCCCTACCCATCCCAAACCTTTAAGAGGAAGAGTATAGTGACGAATATGAACTCACTGGCTGCTTTGGCGAGGCATTTACCCCTGGATAGAGGGGGGGTGTAAATCTGGGGTTAGCTGCTAACTGGATTTGGATAGCTGGTATTACCTAACCTGAGGTAAATTGCTTAACCCAGGCTTACCTAGGGGGTATCTCTGCCCACCCCCAGGCATGGGGCAGGAAACCCCCAGGGGTATGCGAGTCCCTTTTTTTTTTTTACACATTCCACTGCATTTTTGTACAACATTCCGCAGTCTATCTTGTGAAATTTGCAAGTTTTTTTTATTTTTATTTTTCTAAAGATAACTGGATTTGGGGAAGAGGGGTTGTCTACCCAGTCCCTTTTTTGTTTTCAAAGCAAGGTGGGTTAACTTTTGGGTTAGCTTATACCAGATTAACCTACCCATGGGTTGCTTAACCCTCAACCAAAGCAGCCCGGGGGTTTAATGATGGTAGAGAATTTACTGGGTATAAGGCAAAAATATGTTCCCATAAGTCACATAGTGTCGTGGCGATCCTGTGATATGAGATTGGGAGTTGTGAGATGAGATCTACCATGACAGAACCAAAGGAAGGAGTCAATTGGCATAGGGCTTCCATCTTCTACACCTTTTTTTAAAATTGGAGGGGAAGGCATTCAAGATCATTAGAGATAGTGGAATCTATATAATGCTATCTCCACTAGCACTATTTCCAGCCCTGGACTGCCCATAGTTGATCACCCAGACCCATGCAAGTTGTTGTGGGTGGATTTCACATCCATACCTATCCAGAAGAGATACTTGGCTCCTTCGCAAATAAACTCTAAGGACCAGGTTTGGTGTGATGTACTCCCCATGGAGTTGGGTAGTATTATGCTATTGCATCATGGAGAAGTTGTGCAGTATAGTACTCAACATGTGTATCTCCCTAAAACAGCAAATGGATCACTTTGCATCCTTTTCAAACGAAGCCTATAGACAGGGAGTATGGAGACTAAGAAGTCAACCCCCGTGAAGGAACTGCACTTGCTTAATACTCGGCCGTTTGAGAGAGAACTTCTGTCTGGACTCCAACTTGGGCAATAGTTGTGACTTGTGAGAAGAGTTGCAATGATTTTGATGATGGGCAGCTGAAAGAAGTGACAACCCTCAAAGAATTCCAGGATATCTTCCTTGAGGACGTCTCGAACCACCAACCACACGTGTGATATTCAACATAAAATCGACTTCGTCCCTTGGTCCATCTAACCATACTCACCGCATTATAGACTCACTAACCAAAGTAGGAGGAATTAATAAGGCAACTCATGGAGCTCTTAAAGAAAGGGTTTATTAGGAAGAGAGTTTGAGTATGTGTGCCATGCCTGCCTTATTGATGCCAACAAAAGATGAATATTGAAAGATGTGCATTAACAGCCCTGCAATTAATAAATTCAGGATAAAATACCATTTCGCTATTTCAACACTGGATTACATGCTAAACATGATCGTAGGATCCATAGTCTTTCCCGATGCGATCCGATTCGGCGGATCCGATTTGTACACCCTGCGAAATGGGACTGTGCAGTCCTAATTCGCAGGGTTTCACACCAGAAACCATTTCCCACACCTCTTTCCCCCATTCCCCTCAAAAAAAAACCCCAAACCTACACTCCAAGAGACCTAAGGAGGCTTCCTACGTGGATTTGAAGGTGCTTGGAGGCCTTGAAGGCCCTGTTTTCATCCTTCTCTTCACCTATTTCACTGTTTTGAAGGTAACCGACCATGTTCCTTCCATGTTTTGGTTTTTTTGTTGATGTATGGGAAATATATTGATGGAAAATGATGTTGCAAGTGATTAGTGTTCAGTTGCAACCATTTTCCTCTTACATCTACATTGTTTTCATATGGATTTGGGGATTTTCCCCAAAATTTGGTTTTTTTTAAATTATTTTTTAAAAAATAAAAAATAACAACCTATGAACATTTCAAAGCAATGCAACTTACAACTTCTAACTTGTTAGAAATTGATAGTACGTGAATCCAACGTTAAAAAAAAAATTCGTCCGAAAACTAATGCCTATTTGTTTTCCGTAGATGGCACCAACGAAAGGCAATAGTGAGGACATTAGGTGGCAGAATGGGACCATGTTGGGCAGTAGGCACAATTACAAGTGCAAATACTGTGGACATACAGGACAACTCCCAGCACAAGATTGACACCTATTATCAAGTCAACATGCAGCAATATTTCTAAGTGGCCCGTGCCTCATAAACCTGACTGAATGTTCCCAAGTCCATCTCCTCCCAATCCAAACAAATTCACTGTCTTGTTGGTCACCCAAGTACCAGAAGACAACTTGTAAAAGGAAGAAGGGAATGGCCTTCCATAACCATGCTCATAAATGTTGCTTCGGAAGACTCAAAGAACAGCAGAGAGATGTCTGTTTTAGACACTCGGATTAGAAGATAAAGTTCGACATGACACAGGCCATCTAAAATTTTGGGAAATTAAAACAACGGAATTCAATATTCAAGGCAACTTCCTGGTATTACCCACTTTCAAAAAATATTCAAGGGAACTTCCTTTCCTGGGAAGAAATTCAAGTGAAGTTTCAGAATAATAAAGCAAAGAAGGATCTCTTGAAAAACTCCATTAGTTCTTCCACAATTTCATTTTAAAAAACTCCTTCCCAAGAGGAGACAGAAAAACTGGATTTTGGCAGAACCTGTAACAAGGAAGAACTGACAAGTTCTTTGCACGTGCACAGATTGAGTTACATCAACCAAAATTTTGACATATCTTTATGTGTACAAGTGTTTACAAGTCAGGGAAACAAAATCAACAATCATATCATTATTGACTAACCTTGGATCAGGGATTCAGAACGACTTTAACTGAAACTATTCAAACAAACAAAGTCGATGTTTTATCAAGTGAATATGACATCAGAATAGCATAAGTATGTCCTTTTTTATCACTAGACAAAGCAATTATACCAAAATGATTAAGAATAACAAAATCACAAAAGGTTCTAGAAAAGACTAAATGCATCAAGAATAACCATTTGATAATCCTCGCAAAAACATGTTCAGTCATCTGTTCATTCATCAATTATAAATACACTTCTCGGACAAGAAGAACTACATAAACAACAAAAATGACAGAGAATATGAAGCAAGGAGCTAAAGGCACAAAGCATCAGCAAGGAAAAGTTCAATCATCAATTGTAATACATTACTCAGATGACAAGAACTACATAAATAAACAGTTATCTGGAGGGGCAGGGGAGTTAAAGGGTTAAGGATATACCTCTTCTGCCTGCAGCATACTGTACACAGCTCGATGGATTGATCCTTGACCCCAGAAAGAGAAGATGACGCAATATCCATGGTGACCATGTCCGATGTGAGGACCTCAGCGTTCACTGGTGCAACAGAAGCAGCAGAATGATGATCCAAGTCGATCTTCAAACTTTGTAAAGGACCAATGGCATCATCAACTTCCACATGAGTAGGTTCTCCCTCAGAAATAGACTCAGTGAAGTCTGGAGCCTGCATCTTCTGCTTGCAGCATACTGTAAACAGCTCAATGGATTCATCCTTGATCCCAGAAGGAGAAGATGACACAATGTCCCCAGCGAGGACCTCAGGATTCATTGGTGCAACAGAAGCAGCAGAATGATGATCCAAGTCAATCTTTACACTCTGTAAAGGACCAACTGCATCATGACCTTTGACATGAGTAGGATCTCCCTCAGAAATGGGGTCGATCAGGTCTGAAACCTGCAAGATTCCCCTGGCAAAGTAGTTTGGTCCCTCGGTCTCATTACCGATGCTTCTGGCAGTTGCTCCACTTGGAGACGATACAAGTGAAGCATCAATGCCCTTAGCGTCTGAACAACTGCCTTCCTGTCCAGACTCGTTTATCTCGTTGGAGTGAACTTTTTCCTTCCCATCCAAGCAAGCTAATTCTCCTTCCATGTGATCTTCCATGGTCCTGTTAGCAAGTTCTCTTGAATTGGGGATAGAGCCTTCACTAGGCACTTTATCAGACTCACTAGGACCATGTTCCTTAATCATTTCCTCCATTCCATTGCACGACTCTTCTAAATCTTGTGTGTCCTCAAAATCTCGAGATCTTGGAAAAAGGATTCAACATGTAACAAAGTCCCCCCATTTTCTTGTGCCCCTCGGACATCTATATAATTGAGGGGAAAAAATGAGGAGATAGATTGGATATAAAACATGTATCATAGGTATGTATACTTGCATACAAATATGTCAAAGCATAAACAAAACAGACTTCAACAATGCTAACAACCGGTTGAAACAAAAAATATACTAGACAAGTTGAAAATCCTCAACGTCAAAGAATAACAAGACTGCAGAGGCATGTGCTACCCTGCTACTTCAGAAGATCATCCCCCATCTACCTCCATGGACAATAGTTGCTAAAAGTAAAAGCAATGAAAATATCAGACTGACAATTAACTGGTTTCTAACCCTTTGAACATGCACGACTAATATAAGTATTTATCACTAAACAGGTGCATTCCAAATCATCAAATGCAATGAAATCAACAACAAAGATAATATACCATACCAATATCCTTGCGACCTCCATCCGGGGACCTGCCTGACTCAAGCAATGCTGCTATGTAAGCACGTGCGCTCAGCCTCTTCTTCTTCTGGGCCACTAATTTAGCAGGCCTTACACTGGGTTTCATGTTCATGGTCTCCTCTGTTACATTAACAACTATCAATTTGCCACCTTCGTGTGTACTCTTCTGGTTTCTCTTATCCAATGGACTACAGCTTTTATTGGATTCAACCAAACTGGAGGAGCTTGATGCTGCATGCTCTTTAATTCTCTTTGACCTTCTCAATTGACTTAAGGTGATTTCATCTTCTATTTCTTCCGGATCTCTCTTGTCTGGAGAAACTGATGGTTCACAGCTTGCTATCCTCTTGGACCTTCTTGCATTAGGGCTTGGGCTGGTGTCATTCGCCAGTGCTTGATCACATGACTTCCTCAGGGTGGATGAATCCGCTGATGAACCAGACACAGTCGAACCTTTGCCGCTATCCCCATGTCCAATAGCAGGCCTGTTCCGTGGGTTGCTGGGTGAACTTTTGATGTCCTTCTCCTTTCTACTGGAATTACCAAATTTGGTTTTGACAGGGGATTCTTCTTTCTTCAGATGACCTGATCGAGTACTGGTCACCATTTCTACCTCGCCTATAGCTCACTGAGACATGATCCATCAACCAAATCAGCCGCCCAAACAAATGTCCATCTGCAACCCTCCCCCCCCCCACCCCGACCAGGATGAGGCTGCCCGTCCGAGACAAACCGAACGAATCAAGACGCTCCACAAAAGGCAACAGCAGTTATAGCACCGCCTCAGAGACATCAGACATGCATTGCATGATCAGCAGCGTTGAGGACTAACAGACACTACATGCAAAAGAGAACCGAGAGCCGCACCGGCGGCGGGGAAACACCGCCCTGTGGAAAATTTTGAAAGGGGTGGTCGTTTTTTTCTCGAAAAAGCCCTGCGAATGCGCTCGGCAAGCACTAAGTACCGCCCCGTAAAACAATGTACGAGGAACGGGGTTCTGAACGAAGCTTTCCGCAGCTCTCCACAGCTGAGATGGGCTAGAAACAACGAAAGCAAACCCTCCCACCCAAGTTCACAAACTACCAAGAACACGGAAAGGGGAACCCGCGGGATCACAGGAGAAGGAAGAGTCCGACCCAAAGTCCGCACTAAACGTGCAAATGGAAAAACCAAACCGAAACGACAATCACACAATATGCGCCGGGAAGAACAACGACGGAACGCGACGATTCCGGAGGCATGCGACTGCGACGAGGAAGAGCGGCGGCAAGCACGGTTAGGGGGGTCGCAAACCTGGTCTCTGCGTCGATCCCGATCGGCCGGACGCCTCCACGGAGCAGGGCAGCGGAGGAATTTAAGGGTGGACGAAGGGAGAAACCATGCGAAGAGGGAAAAAAAAGCGGTAGAACAGAGTGAACACGTAACCGCTCCGGCAAGAAATAAGAAAAAGAGGAGAGGAGAGGAGGAGGAGGAGGTAGAGGTGGAGAGCCCTCACACATGAGAGAACCGACCTTCCTTGAAGAGGCGGCGGAAAAAGGAAAAAGAACTCTGCGGCCTTTTTTCCATGAATGGCCTCCTACGGTTTCGTAATTACGTTTCTGTATTGTCATCTATTTTGTTTTTTACTTTTATACTTTATGCTCGTATACGAATTTAGGATTAATTTTGTGTACATTATCATTGTTCACACCTTTTTATGCCCGTGATATCATATATATTATGTTCATAAAATCATGTTATGAAATAGATAATTATATATTATTATTGTCAGAGAATATGTCAAAATATGATTTGAATGTGATAGGTTTTTGATTGGGGAAAGTATGACTAAAATGCCATGTGTAGTTGTTATATATGTTATGAAAAGTAACTATTATTTGGCTCTATTGGTATCTATAGATGGTAGGGAATTGTTTAAGACCTAATCAACCGAGTATAAAATCTCACGTGGATTGTTCAATCGACGCTATGATTTGTCAGGTGTTGATCCCTACATTTTGTGGGGCCTAACATCTAACTAATGAAATTTGTGACTGAGCACTCCACGTGAGTGTGCTCGGTTACTAAATATAAATCAAGTCTCCATATGGTGAGGAGGATAATAGAAGAGATTCAACAAACTATATCTTGAAATAGAATTTTTGATCAAATGACATAGTAGGTCGACTCATATCCATATCTAGACATGGGGAAGACAGTGTAAGAGATTTGATGGACCCTCTCTTAAAATATAGTTTTTAACTAAATTGATAAATATATTTTTTCTTTTTAATTGTTAGTTATGATTAATTTGATTAATTAGATGGAGGATAATGATAATAATGCATAAAGCTATTACTTTATAATATATATATATATAATATTACACATATAAAAAGTGATAGTTCTTATATTGTTAAACTTGGTAAATAATATATACAAAAGTTATGTTTATATTTCACATCAAATAAGACTACAGTATAGATAAATAAAAAAATATTGATAAATAAGTATATATAATTATAAATAATGTTAGCGATATAAATCCGATTTGATAGCAATATTAAAGGGGGGTTGAAGAGGATGGACGATGTGTAACTCTCTACCCCACTTTGGGGTGGAAGGGTTGCCTAACTGCAAACAACCCCTCTTACCCTTCTTTAACCTAGAGCAAAAGGTGGGGTAGAGGGTGGGTAAATTCAATTTGTTAATTAAAAAACTATTATTAAATTATAAATATTATTTTATTATGTATCTCTTAAAATTAATTTTTTTTAATCCTTTTAACGAAGATAAGTGGAGTCAAAGTAAGAAGTTGACCCCAAAAAATATAAAATAACCAAGGGTCCATCTAACCAACAATCAAATGGGTAGGGAAAATGGGGGTTAGTAGACCCCTAGTTTAGTCTATCATTGGGTAGACTAACCAAAGAGGTAAAAGGAAATAGTTTAACTGAAATTATAGTTACTATAAAAATGACAAATTATCGTTATATGTAAAATATAAAAATTGTCACTTTTTATGTGCATGATATTTTGCATGTTGTTCTGCCAAAAAAAAAGACATTCTGCTTGTTGTCTTTAGAGAATGAGATATGAAGTTTATAATTAAAAGCAGCCTCAAATATTATTATTGATAGGACTCTGGGCCTCCAACCTAGGCCCGATCCAATAAGGGCTATGAATCTTGGGCCTCCTGTCTAAACTAGACCTAATAAGGAAAAACATACCACAAGGGGGCACCCCACATGCAGTGCCCAAGCCTCCTCTTGAGAGAGGTAAATCTCATATCGAAAGATGGGATTTACCTCACCAAAAGTGATTACAAATAAGGTGAACAGCCACAAGTAAAAAAGCCTTTGGCTAGGTGCCCCACACGCAGTGCCCAAGCCTCCTCATGAGAGAGGTAAATCTCATATCGGAAGATGGGATTTACCTCCACCAAAAGTGATTTCAAATAAGGTGAACAGCTACAGGTAAAAAAGTCTTTGTCTATGTGTCATGCTCTGACGTTGCCAACACACACTCTCTCTCTCCACTTAAACTATTAATTTCTCACATGAACTCCTCACCAACTTGAAGGTTAGAGAGTAGTCCCCGAGAACCATTATAGGACCAACTTCTATGCAGGTCGAGACAGACTGAGTCGAGCAAGGACTTGTTCTCCACTACCAGACTCCAACCTAAGTTCTCCTCGGATCCGACTTGGTCTCCCATTCTCTGAGCTCACAAGGTGGGTCGAGATCGACTATAACAACTATTAGCATTTTATAATAGTTAGAACTTAACCACTTACGTAAACCATACCCAGATAGCAGATGTGAGGTCTTGGGCTCCATTATTTCAATTTTTTTGTGGTTTCTAGGGGTGTCAACTGGGTCGAGCCGGCCCGAAGGCCTGATGGCCCGACCCGATTTTATACAGGCTTGAGCCAGATATTTTAATCTCGTTTAAATTTTGAGCCCGACTCGGACCGAATTAAGATTGGGTCGGGCCCGAGCTTGACCTGGCTCGGCCCGGGTGGCTCAGTGGTCCGATTTTTTTTTTAAATAAGTGACACGTCATTAATTTTAATATTCTAAAAGTTTGGATTGAAAATTATGTTGTGGAACTATGTTTAACAACTTAATATTTATTCTATATTTGTGACAATTAGAAATAAGTTTATTTAGATTAATCTAATATTTATTTTATGTTGTTTTGATTCAACCAACATTAATTTTATTGTAAAAATAAATGAAAATAATAATAATATCTTTAAAAATGTAAAATTGGGCTGGGCTGGGCCGAGCCTGGGCCGGACCTCACATAATCGTCCCAGGCCGGGCCAGATTTCTAAAAACTGGGCCTCGCCTCGGGCCGGGTCCAGTCAGTTAGAGACTAAACTGGACCAAGGTCAACCCAGGCCCAGTCCAGGCCTGGCCTGTGACGGAACGTCTCGGCCAAGTCCGTTTAACTGATAACGCACTTGATCCGAGTCCTCCTCCCGCGAACGGGCCGAAGCCTCGCAAGGGATACCAAACCACAGTCCGTGTAAACATAAAGGAACACACCACATTTTATATATAATTCACAAGTATACATAGCCATTTTTCACAAAACTGGAAAGAAGTACAAGAGCCTGGGGCATACCCCGAGGAACAACTGAAGAAAGTAAACAACTGACTAAGCTCCACGACTCTACACTGCTGGAGCTGCAACTACACAGCTGGAGGTACCGACCCTGCACCGCTGCGACGCGGCTCAGAACTGGACGACGGTCGAGAAACGTTCTCCTCGCTCTCACCTGTGGGGGTAGGGGTGAGCCTCGCTAGTCACTGGCTCAGTAGGGAACTCCCCCAACACCGAGCAAACCGAAACCACAGGTGCTAAACAGTAAACAGTACTAGTAATTTATAGAACAGCTAAGCAGGATATAAAAGCTGTAAAGTACTCACCGTCTGCCGACTACGAGAAACAACTTTAATAATTAAACGGCAAACCAATACAGGTGTACAAGCTAGAGTAAAGACAGCCAACACGAGCCACGTAAACTGGTTCGCGACACCAGAAACTGACTCGAACAAACTAACACAGGTCTACCTCTCAGTCTCGCAGCCACGAACGTAAGGTCCAGCTGCCGCTCCACGAGAAAAGACAAACAACTGTGGAGACCAACTAAACACCACCACCTGCGGACCACACGGTCACAGGCCCATGCCTGGCACCTCTAGAGATCCTGGCCCGGAACACTCTAGAGTGAGGCACTGGAAAAGGACTAGCTGGGGTCCAGTACGTCTACTGGTGTCCGTACCCCCAACTACGAGCGCGCTACAAGTGACTAAAAACAAACTCACCTGTCACTGTCCCACTGTCGTCTTTCCCTCAGCCGGACGTGCTACTCAAACACAAGAGTGAGGGTGTCCAGGTCAGACGACACAGACCTCGACGGTACAACACAAGTACCGGGACAAAGCCCCGAGCTAACAGCCTGGCTCACAAAGAACCTGGGGCACCCAACTGGAGAGGTAACCACGGTAGGCGTCTACTACTCGCCACGTACACAAAACCACGTGCACGTCACACACAAACCACATGAAACCTTACGTAAACCACAAGTAACCACTGGTCCACTACACGTGAACTCAACTGACTCGCGTAAACAATGCGCAGTCACTGAAGTAAACAACTATCAGCATACCCTGTATGCTAGACACGAGAACCATGTGCACTCAGTGCACCTCGTATGTTATCATGCATGCATTAGCGATAAAATACCATAAATAGCCATTTCTGTTCATATCCAGTAGGCGGCAACATCGACTGCCGCTTACACCAAGTCAACGGCAAGGGACCTGGCCGTTAACCTCCTGGCTGAGGATCTTGGCGACAAACGATGTTGACGCCAAGTTCTCCGGCCATATACCCTGCAGAAACCCTAATCCGGCCCTGCGGGTTTTCTAACTGATCTAACTACTGAAAAACATGCAAATGCAATTCCTTTAGCATGCTAATACCCAATACAACCCATTATAACATGATTCATACAGTAAACTACTCAAACCACCCATTATCCCGCATGGTGCAACTCTATTCAAACATGGATTATCATGCTGGTTCAAGTGGTTATGATGTGTTTTAATGTTTCTATGGAGCTACCAGGGTTCGTCCCCTACCTCGGCACACACTAGAACCTCCCGCAATCTCCCGGTTCACGCCGAGCCCTCCGCGAGCTCCCACGGGAATTGCACCACGCCGCGACGTCTCCTCGCGCAAATAAGCGACGCCACGCGTTCTACGATCGTCCAACTATTCCTCGGAACCTGTTACAAGCTTTAGAAACACCAGGGTGCGAAGCTAGGGCAAGAGGGGAAGAGAGTGAGCTGAGAGAGCTGCCCTCGGGTAAGCTTATAACCTGCAGAACTGACAGGTTGGCGTCAACCCCCTTGCCGCCAATAGCAACCGCCACCCCTTAACGTCCACATCTACTGCCACCAAGTTCATGCAGTAAACGTCCACTAAGCTGGACGCCAACAGGTCAACGGCAACCCTTGGCCGCCAACTTCAACAGAACAGCAGCAGGTTCTATTCTATTTCCAGACCAACCCTGCGCTGCACCTGGACAAACCACACATCCACACCATACGTTTCACACAACTAACTCGCATTGGCCTCACAACGGCCGCCACAACCACAACACACACGATCCGCATGGATTCGAAAAGCATGCGACGTTACATGGCCCATTGTCACCCCTAGTGGTTTCTTGCCATTAATTCACTTGTAAATATGTGGAATGGCTCTCTCTACCTTTACCCTCTTTCTCTTGTTTCCCCCATGTTAATGTGCTTTTTTTCAAACACTCCACAAAGAGTAATTAAAAAAAAGATTTTAAAATAAATATGTATAGAAGGAGAAAAGAGTGCGTGTGTGCACTGTGGAGGAAGTGTGATCGCCAGGTACACGAGGGTACCGAAAGAGTGAGTGAGAAGCATAGAGTTACTTACCTTCACCCAAAGATCGCGGGAGTTGAGGTGGTGGGTTGACTCTTACCTCTCCAACCGGCAGGCCGACAGAGAAGACTTTAGCTTGATTGGTTACCTTGCAAAAAGGAGAAAAAAAACAAGCAAACAAGTGAAAGAATGATTAGTTCAACTTGTGTAGTATTAAATTCAAAGAAAGATGTGAGAAATGCAATTGCATGGGATTGGACACCTTGCGGAGGTGGTGTAAAAACCCCTAAAAAATGTAGGTGTGAAAGAAATGATGTGTGTATGTGAGAGAATATGATGGAGTGTGATGAATGCACTAAGAATGAAAAGGGGGGATGAAAAATCTGATAGAGTAAGTCCGTTGCAATGGTTGGACGAAGTGGAAGAAGCTTCCACAAGCTCCAATGGTCTTGAGATGAAAAAAAAACACCAAGCTCCAATGGACGAAGACTTGTAGTGAGGCTCGAAGGAATGGTTCTTTTCTTAAAAGCTCAAGGTTCAACTCTTCAGTGCAGCAGGGCTCTTCAGTGCAGCAGGGCTTCGCCGTAATGCTTCGGGGTATCCCTTGAAACAATGGCCTCGGGGTCTTTTTTATAAGGGAAAAATTGGTATATCGTGACGGACACAGTGGTCGCCTATTAAAGTGAATCGCGACGGACATAAGCGTTGCGTTTAATAAGATCTCCTTACTTCGATTAGGCCTTTCCAAACATCGGTTATAGCGGGTTTCAGAATCGCGACGACATAGTCGGACGTGTTTATAACACTTCCAATATTCTTTCCAAATTTTAATAAATGGAAACTTAGAATTGCGACGACATGAGTGGTCGCAGATTTGAAAGAATCGATCTTTTGATGGGAATCGATCTTCAAACAATGGAAGGTTAGATACACGACGAACCATATGGACGTGATTATAATTAGCAACAAAATCTTTCTAAAAAAATTTTGAAATTTGTCATAAATCGAAATTGGAAACTATTAAACGCGACGACTCTTATGGACGTGATTTCAAAACATAGTAGGTGCCAGAAATAGGAAGGAAATACGCGACGGTTTGACCCGTCGCGGATCAAGTTCCTGAAAATGAGATTAATTGAAAAGAGCCACTTTGAGGCATTATAATATAACATGAAATATACTCAATATGTTGTAAAATTAGCATGTCTACACCCCCTTGGCATTTGTGTGATTTCGTGTGGTCATTTGTGTAAGATATCAGATAAGAAGCAATGAAAATGAGATTTCTTAAAAATCACATCATTGTGGGTGATCGAAATCAAACATAACAAATCGATAAAATATGCAGTGTAAGAACTTTCTATCACTTTTGTGGGATAGCAGTTCTCCCATATGATCAGAGACAAATGAGGGGAAAAAATCTCGAGTGTTGGCCACGCTATGGAAAACGCGTGGGGGGGGGGGGGGGGAATTATAAATGGGTCTTCATCAGTGTTAGCAATTATTAATAGAATGCAAGCACAAGAATGAAAGCAAACACACAAATGACACACATATTTTATCTTGGTTAGGAGTTGAACAACCTTAGCCTCTTACGTACAGTCCCCCAAGTAACAACTTGAAGATTTCACTAAATTAGCCCATAGGCCAAACCACTTGGTACATAGCCTGTGCATGGGCCTTCCTCTACATAAGGGAACTACATCCAGACTCGTCAGTCTTCATTTACCTAAGGGAACAAACACCTAATGTAGTAATAACTTGGATTCTTAAATAGCAAGTAAATGATTTTTTTTCGTGAGATAATTAAACACAAATGAACAAATAATTTAAAGGTGTTATGGGCCAAAGAAAAGCCTAAAATAGTAAATTAATCTTTAAAATACAAAATACCTAAAAGCCCATTAAGAGTATAGGTCAAGTAAGCTTAAATCTAAGTCAAATAAGCCATGATATGAGCCAAAACTCTATCCATGATGAAGTACACATTTGCTATCATACACCACATCAAATGGGGATTTAAAGATGACAATTGGCCATAAGAAGCAACCCAAATTGTAGCCCCATTTGCACACTTTAGGAAATTGCCAATTTTGAGCCCTTTCATGGCCTAGCCTTTAAATACATCTTGTAATCCCCCTCTTGGCCAACCCTAGAATGATTGAAGGTTGCTGAGGCAGTTGGGGAGCAGAGGAACATGGGGAGAGCTCGTGGATTTCATCTTCTTCCACAAGGCAACAACATTCTTCGGCATTCTTCATTGGTTTCTCTTAAATCAAGTCAAAAGGTAGGTGTTCTCGAGTAAAAACTTAAATTGAACTCTACTGTAGGTTACTGATCGTGTCTAGAGCATGTGCACATCATTTTCTCCAATCCTTATCGAGAATCTTGCTAGTATTTTGGATCAAAAACGTATATGTCTCGTTCATACTAGATTTATGTATTTCACATAAAACATGTGAATCCCTTGATCATTTTCCAATTAATCATTATTGTAAATCTCTAACATGTCTGCATCGTGCTTAGGATAAATTTCCCCAATTCTTATCGATCATACATCACGCATTTCGATGGTTCAAGTCATTTTATGCATGTTTATACAGTTAGATGAATCTGATAAACCCCTTGATCATAGCTCAATTAGTCATTAATGTAGGATCCCCAACATGTATTGAGCAAGTCCCCCATATTTTCCCTCTTTTTAATGCATGGATTAACGAGTATTTGAGTTTTAAACGATGGATTACAAGAGAACTAGGGTTATGGCTGCAAGACTACAATTGCGCAAGGCCGACCTAGCGTGACTGGAGTTGTGCCTGGCACATAGGGCACTGTAGGAACTGACCTTTCGCGCCAATCCAGGACAGTGCCTCTACAGTCATGCTAGGTAAGACTGACGTGACTCCATAGGCTTCACCATCTTGTACTTCGTCTTCTATAAATGGTCCTACAAGGGTTAAGCACGTTATTTAGAGTTTGTTCAAGCATTGAATATGACGTATAGAAACTGAAGTAATTTTATACACTAAAGACATGAAATAAAGATGTGAAGTTAGTCTCTCTAAGCATGCTCATCTTGTTCTAATTTTATCTTGATTGCAATCCATGCAAAAACATGTCCTTTTTGAATCCATCATGCTCATTATGTGCTCTTGCTTAATCCATGAGATAGCCTTGTTTTAGATCTCGAAGAAACCTGGTATCGTGTTACATATTTTGTTTTTGTTTTAACTGAATCATGTCTCCCCGATGGAGCATGATCCACACTAATATGTTATTGCGAACACCCTTTGGGAATGTTCAGACCATCTGTTAGGTATTCCTCATATTGGACTTAAACTACTTCATCAAGACTTCATAAGTCTCATTTGGCCACAAATTCCCACACAATCAATGTCACGCCTCGACAACAACAAAAATATCGAGGCACAATAGATAAGAAGGTAAAAGAGAAACTCACTTGTTTCACGAGGGATTAAGATGCTCCGCACACTTCCCGCCACAATACCTTACACTTGAAAATTCCCTGAAATTTGTTAATAAAAATAATGAGCATAAAATGCCTAGTAGGTTACCCTCTAATCAAGTCTAATTCACAAGTTAGTAGTTAATTGATTACTTATTAATCAAGAAGGATTAAATGTCAAAGATAAAAAATAGTAGTATAGAGTTCGTTGGAGTGATGATTGTAAGGTTTCACTTAACAGGATCTCACAAGATTATCATGATATCAAGATTGATCATTATGAAACTAGATAGACACTTCAAGAAGCTAGTCAATAATCAATTTTCACAAGTAACATCCACACAATATCACAAATTTAAAGGAAATAAGGATGATAGGACTGGTTTAAGAGTACACTAACAGTAGTATATGGTCGTAGAAATGGTAAACACAGGATTGCACGTAACAAGGTTGCACGAGACTATCACTATGGCATTGCTAGATAAAATCAAGAAATTGGCCACTGAACACTTTCACGAATAACACTCACTTAAATACACTAAGAATGAATTGTTACAAGCAAGTTATCATGAGATATTGAACTATTAAACAAGTCAATCGAGCACTCACTTGTGGTGTATGCCAAGCACCTGGCCATCACGTACCAGCTAGTACTAGTTGGAATACGAAATAAGTGTTCAGGATTCCCCTTAGAACTAGATCTGAGCCCCTTGACTGCCATATGTCATCTTTTTGGGTCTACGACCCACATAAATATTTGCTGACAATTCTTATATTCACTGAATTGGTCAAGAACTTCAAGGATTGGTTCAGAGCTTAGACAAGGATTACACTTCATTAAGGAAGCACAATATGAGGTTAACAAGGATAATCACGAAGGTTATAATACTTAACTTTGGTAATTAAGTCTTTAAGATGGAAGATCAAGATTGTCACGTGGAAGAGAATACAAAAATGCTCTGAACCTAGGCTCTATTAGACACACATTTCTGACTTCCAGACATATAAAGGAAGATCAAAGTATTAACAGTAGATCATGGAACCAATAGTGTAGATTAACAAAAACTATGATCAGAAAGGAAGCCATTTAAGACACCGATAATGATTAGCAAGAATAGTTCATTAGGAACTCACTCAAAATTTTATTTATTGTGATTACTAGCCCTTAAGCTTATATTCACTGAGATTATTAATAGAACTAGTCAAGAATTAACAAGGATCTAATATCAAATTATATCTTAGAAGACACACAATGATACAGTTAAGATCACAAAAAGAAATTTACGCTGAAATTATACCTAAACTAGAGTCATTAAGATTGTTAACTTCTAACTAATGACTTAGAAATGATTAGAAAGAAACTACCTAAAGACTTGGAGGTTGCAGAGCTTCAAAGTAGATAGAGGAATTAGACTTCACTCCGACAAAGTCCCGACACAAGATAAAATCCGAGTGAACGAACCGACAACATTCCAACATGGAAAATGATCTTGAGTAAATGATCCGGTAGCATTCCAACATGGGAAAGGATCCTTAGCGAACAATCCAATAGCATTTTGGGATAGAATGAAGATCCATACTAAATTTCGGCAGAGTTCCAAGTTAGTACGGAGATCAGCACGACCATCTGGCAGGGTTACGACATAATACAGAGATCAGAACGGCAAACCAACAGAGTTCTAGGATGGAATGAAGAAGACACAAATGGACAAATTGGCAGCACCTCCCCTTAAAAATGGACTATTGAAAACCTAACTAATGACTATATACTCCTGGAACAGGCACTCTATCTTCTCTCTCTTTTCTCTCTCCAAACTCTAGCTTAATTTTGCCCTCTTACCTTCACTTGGATGGGTGGAATGGAAGGAGAAAAAGAGGAGGGGGAGGGGGTATTTATAGGAGGAGGGAGAGCACAGGATGAGGATATATGCCCCCCCGAGAGGTGGCACAATATTGGCCTGCCTTCCCCCGATATGGGACAAGTGTCCCTAGGAGATAGACATCCCCTGGATGTGGGACAAGTGTCCCTGTCCCATAGAGATTTGTTGGACCTTTTGGTGTGGCAACAAGGTAACCTAGAGGGGGGGTGAATAGTTTTTTCTGAAATCTGAAATCAAAACGTGAACACTTAAAGTTTGGTTAGTGTTAGTGTGATGAAGAGTGGCAGTGCGGAAGCAAAAGAACAATCACACAAAGGACACATGAGATTTATCGGCCCTTCCCACATGGAAGTCCTACGTCCAGTCCCCAAGCAACCTCTTGAGATTTCACTAACCAAGGGTACAGTCCCCCCTATGGACCTTACAACACCCTGAATACCCCACCAGGTCTTCTTCTCTTTTCCGGGCAAGAAGGCAGCCCACTTCTTTTACAGGTTCAGAAGCAAACCTACTGGAACAAACCCCAGTGCGGTTCTGCTAGACACTAACCCCTAGCTGGGTTAACTACTATATACCATCCTACAGTTGGACAAGGATCTTTCTTAGAAAAGAAAGAACACTGCTGAGAGTTGGAACAGATGAACACCAACTAAAGAAACTCTCAGCTAAAAACTCTCCCCCAAGAATTACAACAAAGCACAGGGAGAATGGAAGAGAAGAAGGCTTGAAAGCGATGAAGACTTCTGCTTGAAAAGCTTCTGTAGATTTTGGTTCGAGCTCTTCTCTCTTTCTCTATGAGTGTATGTGGAGTTGAGGTGTTTCTCACAGTTGTACACTCCTTCAAAGATATTCAGGAAATGCTCTCTTCTTTCTTCAGCCATGCTTCATCTTTTGTATGAGCAACTTGAATAGATCCGTTGAAGAGATCCGTTGGAGTTCTAGCCGTTGTTGATCTTCTCTTCATTTGTCTTAATCAGACTTTGGTGGTCTTCGGGGTCTGTAAACATAGAAGAGAGTGTTAGCACAAAAGAGTGTTTATGATAAACTGTGCATGCTTACTGTTTTCTCCTATCATGCTGAAAATAGTAGATCATATCTTTTCTGACAAGACTTTGAAATATGCATACAGCTTTTTTCTGTCAGAAGAGATTTGACTTTTCTTTAGGCGCCAAAAAGTATTTAAATAAATTGTGTTTAAATTGAAGTGAATCGTTGTTTAAGTTACTTATCAAATCGTTATGCAAATGAGTGAATCGTTGTGCAGTTATAAATAAATCGTTGTACAAATCGATGTGAGAACCAAATCATTGTGAGAGCAAATCGTTGTTCTCACTTATCAAATCGTTATGCGTCTCAACGAATCGTTATTGAAGGCAACTCGATGTGAGGGCAAATCATTGCGCTCACTTATCAAATCGTTTTGAGAATGAATCGTTATGAATCTTAACAGAAATCGATATATGAGTCGTTGTGAGAACAAGTCGTTGTGCTCACTTATAGAATCGTTATGAGATCGATTTCCTAGAAAATCGTTGCGCTCACTTAAGAAATCGATATGAGAGCAAATCGTTATGAGAATGAATCATTATGCTATAACAGGAATCGTTCGGAGATCGATTTCTTAACAAATCGTTATGGCTACTTAAGAAATCGTTGTGAGATCGATTTCTTTAATAAATCGATATGGCCACTTAGCGAATCGTTCTGGGATCAATTTCTTAACAAATCCTTAACAAATTGTTATGGGATGAAATCGATGAGAATATTTAGAGAATCGTTCTGACAGAGAATCCTTATGGCACTTTGAACTGAAATCGATGTATATGGATTTAGACATCGATTTTATCATTTTAGTGTGCCTTTATTGCATCATTAAGAGACTTAGCATTTTGCTATGAGATTGATGTAACACAGATGAAACATGATATTCAATGAGACTTATCATCTGTTAAAGGGATTGATGCAACACATATGAAACAAAAATATTTATGAACACCTATATTTTGTTATCTCCGTAATACCAAGATAATATATTTTGTTATCACCTAAATGTATCATATATTTTGTTATCACCAAAATGCCAAGATCACAGATAACCATAGAGTGGTTCAACAATCTCTCCCTTTTTGGTGATGACAAAATTTATGCGAATTTTCTGAAATGATTTAAAAAACATGATTTAAGTAGAAAATTCATAGAGCATACTTACTCTCCTCCTTTTTGTCAATAATCCAAAAAGGAAAGGTCTTACCATGTATTTCTCCTTTCTTTTGAGAGAGTTTCTTACCATAGAGGAGTTCAATTTTTCTCCCCCTTACTCTGCGCTCCCCCTTAATCAGAGCTCCCCTTAGTGTGAGACTTTTTCTGAAAAAGACTTGCAAATAATTGTCAGTGATATTAACTCATATATATAAAAGCTGACTACTTCCTTTTCAGGTATGAGTTGAATGAAGAGTTGGCAATCTTCAGTGCCTTGAGCATCCTTTGTTCCTGATGCCCCAAGGCTATCCTGCAAATGAGCTACTCAAAAGTAGGTACCCAAATAGTTTTGGGTCCTTGATCGTTAGATGCATAAAAATAGCTTTTAGGAATCCAAATTGGGTGCCTGGTTGTGCAGGTGTTTACTGTGTGTCTTAATTTATTGCAACGAGAACAACAATGAATATAGTTAGTTTTGCAGTTCTTATTGCCTTTGTGATTCCTGATTAGAACATGTTTTTTAGAAACCTTTTTCTTTTGACAATGCTTGTTTATTTCAGGTGCCCCTTTTTGAGATAACTTGGTTTCTTTTACAAATTTTGGTAAGGGATATTTTCCTGAAATTGTGACTTGTTTTTCTTTTTCTGAGGGTATGTATCTAAGCCCTTGTTTATTGTTTCCAAATTTTGATCTCTTTAAGCATAGGGCTAAAGAAAATTTTCCTTTTGTAAGTTTTCTAACTGATTCTTTTAAATACAGATTTTCTTCAGTTAGAGTTTTTAATTTTTCTTCTAACTCTAACTTCTCTTTATTCTTTCTCCTTAAATCTACATTCAAAAGGGAATTATTATCTTTACATTCTTTTAATTATTTTTCTAGTTGCTCCAATTCGGATTTAAGATCAGAATTTGTGTTTTCCAAACAAGTAGTGTTGTTTTTTAGATTTTTTAGTTCTTTTACAACACCCTTATGTTTTTCATACAACTCATTAAAGACTTCTTCTAGGTCTTCAGACTCTGACTCTAAATCTGTGCATGAATCAGAAAATGGGTCAGAATGTACCTTATCTAGTCCTACCATAAGGGCTAGATTTACTTGCTCTTCCTCTGATTTAGAGCTAGATGAGCTTGAGGATTCTGAGCTTGTATCCTCATCATTTTCTCAAGCAGCCACCATAGCTTTTCTTTTAAATTTCTTGTGCTGCTTCTTGGCCTTTTCGGTTTGATCAGTCTTCTTGAGCCTTGGACAATCTGGTCTCAGATGTCCAGGTTTTTTGCATTCGTAGCAGACTGGTTCTTTCTTCTTTTTCTCCTTTCTTTGGATCCTTCTTGATTCATTTTTCTTCTTCTTTAAAATCTTCTGAAGCTTGGATAATACTTCATCAACGTTGTTATCTTCAGAATCTGCATTCTTTGAGCTAGAAGAAGAAGTGGAAGGAGCAGCTACAACTTTAAGAGCATTAGTACACTTTTTCTTTGATGAGCTTTCAGATAATCGCTCCATGTTAATTTCATGAGCCATGAGAGAACCTATTAGGTTATCAATAGAAAGTTTGGTTAAGTCATGGGCTTCTTCAATGGCAGTTACTTTAGGTGTCCATGGAAGAGTTAAAGACCTAAGTATCTTTCTAACCGTTTCCTCATCAGAAAGATTTTTACTAAGAGAACTCAAACCAACTATTATGCTCGAAAATCTATTATACATCTTAGTGATATTTTCATTTGGAAGCATTTTAAATTGCTCATATTGTGAGACAAGAATATCTATTCTAGTTTGTTTTACTTTATCTGTTCCTTCATAGGTTATCTGCAGTTTATCCCATATTTCTTTAGCGGATTTGCATGCAGATACTCTACTAAATTCCTTTTTAGATAAAGCACAACATAAATAGTTCCTAGCTTTAAAGTTTAAAGATAGTTTCTTTTTATCAGCTATTGTAATAGCAGTAGTGCCTGGAACAGGAACAACAACAAAATCACCTGCCTCTATTACCTGCCACAGATCGAAGTCTGTGCCCCGAATGAAGCATTCCATTCTCATCTTCCAGTATTGGTAATCTTCTCTGTCGAAGAAGGAGGTCTGGTGACAGATTGGCCTTCAGCATATCCTTGAGCTGCCATGGATCTTTGCTCTAAGATCGTTGGATCTTCTTGAAAGTTCAGAGACCCGCTCTGATACCACTTGTTGGACCTTTTGGTGTGGCAGCAAGGTAACCTAGAGGGGGGGAGGGGGGGGGTGAATAGGTTTTTCTGAAATCTGAAATCAAAACGTGAACACTTAAAAGTTTGGTTAGTGTTAGTGTGATGAAGAGTGGCAGTGCGGAAGCAAAAGAACAATCACACAAAGGACACATGAGATTTATCGGCCCTTCCCACATGGAAGTCCTATGTCCAATCCCCAAGCAACCTCTTGGGATTTCACTAACCAAGGGTACAGTCCCCCTTATGGACCTTACAACACCCTGGATACCCCACCAGGTCTTCTTCTCTTTTCCGGGAAAGAAGGCAGCCCACTTCTTTTACAGGTTCAGAAGCAAACCTACTGGAACAAACCCCAGTGCGATTCTGCTAGACATTAACCCCTAGCTGGGTTAACTACTGTATACCGTCCTACAGCTGGACAATGATCTTTCATAGAAAAGAAAGAACACTGCTGAGAGTTGGAACAGATGAACACCAACTAAAGAAACTCTCAGCTAAAAACTCTCCCCCAAGAATTACAACAAAGCACAGGGAGAATGGAAGAGAAGAAGGCTTGAAAGCAATGAAAACTTCTGCTTGAAAAGCTTCTGTAGATTTTGGTTCGAGCTCTTCTCTCTTTCTCTATGAGTGTATATGGAGTTGAGGTGTTTCTCACAGGTGTACACTCCTTCAAAGATATTCAGGAAATGCTCTCTTCTTTCTTCAGCCATGCTTCATCTTTTGTATGAGCAGCTTGAATAGATCCGTTGAAGAGATCCGTTGGAGTTCTAGCCGTTGCTGATCTTCTCTTCATTTGTCTTAATCAGACTCTGGTGGTCTTCGAGGTCTGTAAACATAGAAGAGAGTGTTAGCACAAAAGAGTGTTTATGATAAACTGTGCATGCTTACTGTGTTTCTACTATCATGCTGAAAATAGTAGATCATATCTTTTATGACAAGACTTTGAAATATGCATGCAGCTTTTTTCTGTCAGAAGAGATTTGACTTTTCTTTAGGCGCCAAAAAGCATTTAAACAAACTGTGTTTAAATTGAAGTGAATCGTTGTTTAAGTTACTTATCAAATCGTTATGCAAATGAGTGAATCGTTGTGCAGTTATAAATAAATCGTTGTACAAATCGATGTGAGAACCAAATCGTTGTGAGAGCAAATCGTTGTTCTCACTTATCAAATCGTTATGCGTCTCAACGAATCGTTATTGAAGGCAACTCGATGTGAGGGCAAATCGTTGCGCTCACTTATCAAATCGTTATGAGAATGAATCGTTATGAATCTTAACAGAAATCGATATATGAGTCGTTGTGAGAACAAGTCGTTGTGCTCACTTATAAAATAGTTATGAGATCGATTTCCTAGAAAATCGTTGCGCTCACTTAAGAAATCGATATGAGAGCAAATCGTTATGAGAATGAATCGTTATGCTATAACAGGAATCGTTCGGAGATCGATTTCTTAACAAATCGTTATGGCTACTTAAGAAATCGTTGTGAGATCGATTTCTTTAATAAATCGATATGGCCACTTAGCGAATTGTTCTGAGATCAATTTCTTAACAAATCCTTAACAAATCGTTATGGGATGAAATCGATGAGAATACTTAGAGAATCGTTCTGACAGAGAATCCTTATGGCACTTTGAACTGAAATCGATGTATATGGATTTAGACATCGATTTTATCATTTTAGTGTGCCTTTATTGCATCATTAAGAGACTTAACATTTTGCTATGAGATTGATGCAACACAGATGAAACATGATATTCAATGAGACTTATCATCTGTTAAAGGGATTGATGCAACACAGATGAAACAAAAATATTTATGAACACCTATATTTTGTTATCTCCGCAATACCAAGATAATATATTTTGTTATCACCTAAATGCATCATATATTTGTTATCACCAAAATGCCAAGATCACAGATAACCATAGAGTGGTTCAACAAGATTTTCAGGGTGTTCTAGAGGCTTCCATAGGATTCTAGGGTTTTCACTTAACCCCAAAGCTTCGAAAACTATAGATATATCCACTCCTCTCTATCAGTTCGGTCATTCTAGCTCCTAATGACCTCCGATCGGAATTATTATTATCTCTGAAGGCTTCCGGGAGTTATAATATAGTTCCTAGAAAAAATTCCAATCACATTTAGACCCTATACGTTTGAAAAATATAAACATGCCCTTCCTTAAGCTATTTTTATTTATGCTTATACTTTCTCTAATTTTTGAATTATTGGTTCAGTGTGAATAGGGGTTAGGGTTAAGCATCTCTGGGGTATCAGTGTGAACAAAGGTTAAGACTTCTTAACCTTAATTTTTTTTCTTCAGAATTTGTATACATACTCTTTCCTGAACTTTTCAAATTTGCACATTTACTTTATTCATTACTAGGGGTAGTACAGTCGATAAGCTTGTTGCATCATAAATACCCAAAACACATTTTTTGAACTACGTCGAACCCTTGTGCTGTGTTCAACCGGCTTGTACAAGAAGTTCAATCTATATCGTAAAATGCGCCTATATCCTTACACGCGACTCTAAACACGATGTCTGATTAGCACGCGTCATACACCTCGTGAGCAAGTCACATTGGGATATTTCTGTCCACAAATTTTGCATAACTATAGACCATCATTCATACAATTCCCCAAGCCATACTAGGGCATAGTCACAATGTCAATCCCTAACATGTCCCAACTAAATGGAATCTTGTACTCGAAATTAAGTTTACCAAAAACTTATTTTCACTATGAACTCTCACACCTTAGCCAGTGGTTTCTGAGTATAAATCCATGGCATTTTCGCTTTAGCTCCATGTCGAGAGTGAAGGATCTGTGTTGTCAACCCAACAAATGAAGGCAGCAAGTCGCTTTTTTTACTTCATTCGTGAGAATTTCCATTAAGTCCGAATAACCAACAATACAAAACCATGTATTTGAGATTCTTAAGTTAGTAATCAAATATTCGATAGTCCTCAATGAAGGCATATTTAGCGACTCAAGTCTAGAATCTAACTATGTTATTATGACTGTAGAATATCCCAACTAACAACTAATTTGATAACTATTTAGAGATTGTAGGTCAGGTCAGTCTAGAGAACTTATTCATGCAATGAGCATCTACACATATGCCTTATTGTCACCACATTGATAACTATGAGATCAATCATCCACGTCATGTAAGTAGACATCATGTGTACTAGTCTATCCGGATTTTCAATGTTTTGTCTCGAAAATCCTATGATTAGAAAAATAAAAAAAACACACACACTTTTAAATAAATGATCTTATTATCATAATCTCATTATGATTCAGTTATGATTACATGTGTTCAGGGACTTCATCACATCAAACGACAAACACACCCAAAATAATAAGATGGAATGAAGAAATGATATTATTTATTAGTAATAATAATGAGATAATACAAAAAATAATGTCATCACGTTTCATGTGATTGACTTGTAGGGGATATATCTCTGTCATTTGGAGCTCCAAAGGGGGAAAAAGGTTATGGTCATGCTTCTGTGTGTTAAAGCATATGACCCCATGGATGTGTTCAAGAGATGTCTACCTGAGTGCATGGACTTGTTTTCGATTCTGTCCTTGGTTGGTTTTCCATTATATTTTATATCTATCAAGCCTTTTTATAGGCGTCTCATCATGTATACATGTTTCTATAATATTTTCTAAGAGTCTTTTGTGATGAGATAAAGACTTCTATCTGTGTGACATGTTCGGAAGTAGCTGTCCATGACTCTAGACGTGTTTAAGTTTGTAGCTCGACAAACATGTTTCCTCATACTTTCTATAGTTCTATAGTGAACCTCTACTCGGAGGTCTTTTGGTGGCTTGCTAGAGGCATCCACTTGGGTGGACGTTGTAACGTAGCACGTTTTTCGGATCTTCGCGGATTGCTGATTAGTGGTAGTTCGGATCTGCATTTATTGGTTTTGGTTTGGTGCTCATGACCAATAT
The DNA here is from genome assembly GCA_014218235.1 of Colocasia esculenta. Lineage (NCBI taxonomy): Eukaryota > Viridiplantae > Streptophyta > Magnoliopsida > Alismatales > Araceae > Colocasia > Colocasia esculenta. Next base: position 147,796,933 of record CM024758.1, on the reverse strand, counting down.
GGGGTCATTGGGCCTTGGTTGTGGTTTCCGCGCGCTGTGTGGAGCTTAGTGGGCCGATAGGTTAGGCCCGTGGTGCCCGTTGGTTCACTGGATGTGAACGCGACGGAGGTGTAGGTCGCGTTTTGAACGCGTCGGCAGTGGGGGTCGCGTTCTAGTTGCCGCCGCTGGGGTCGACGTCTGCATGTGCTCCGCGTGTCGCGCATGGAGTGGAGCTTGCTGACGTCAGGATTGGGAAGGCGACGCCCTAGTCCGTCGCGATCAGGTCGCGACGGGAAGGTACGTCGCGATTCTAAACCGCTGTTCCGTTTTTAAGTAGGCTGGCCGAACAGAGCTTTCACAAGCTCTGCTCGACCCAGGAGAGGAGCTGCTGCGGCTCTGTTGGGCGATTCGGCGTTCCGACGTGGTGTTCGATATGCTCTCGACGCGAGGACATCGCGAGGAGTGGGGGAAACGCCGCGCCATGCATGGATTGCGTGTTCTTCGTGAAGGTAGGGAGATTCCACCATGTTTGATTGCGTGGATTGCATGTTAGCTTGTTTACTGCTTTAAAAATAATAGATACCATGTCTAGGAGGTGAAATGAGCATGAAAACCGGGTTGAAACGGGATTTGGGGTGGTTTGCATGGAAGATCCGGAGATGGTTCCCAGATTAGGGTTTTCGCCTGCGAAGGCGACGGACCTTGCTGTCGCGATCAGATCGCGACAGGCCGACCCGTCGCGACAAGGTTTGTTATCGCGACATATCGTGGCGTCGCGATCAGAAGGCGGTCATGGCTTCTGTCGCGATCACAGCCGAGGGTTTTGCTTTGTATGCTTTTGGTGTTTTGGTTATCCGATTATCGCCGATTATTAATTGTGCATAGCTTTGGTAAAAGGTGCATTGACACCCGTGGAACTCAGTGAGCAGGTTGCCCACATGATTAGTAGGTGGTTTACATATTCGGAGTGGTGTTATCGTGGTGTAAGGTGCTTTGGCACCTGTAATACCTCTAAAGCATGTCATATAAATAGTGTGTGTGTTTATGTGGTTTGAGGATGTGCATGGCACATACTCCGTTGTGGTGGTGTTACGCGAGTGTAGGTGTGTGTGTGCATGGCACATGCACTGGTTATCGTGGTGACTAGGCAATGATGGTTCAAGTGTGAACCTAGCCTCAGTCTTGTAGCATCCCATGTGGACTATTAGATATGGTTTAATTAATGTAATGCAAATAAGGTTAAAAGTTAATATATAGTTAGTGTATATGATATGTATGTGGCAAGGAGGTCATGTAATGACCAATGATAGGCCAGTTTGTAAATGATTATCGTGGTTTACATGTGTATTGGTGTGAGGTGGTTTGTAGATCACAGGGTGATCGAGGTTAAGCTATTCTTGATATTTGTACTATGGTTTGTAATAAAGGATATATAAGTATATATCGTGGTTTGTGCATTGCTGAGTTTGGTGGTCCGGCGCCTATTCCGGAATGCGGCGGAATGCCTCTTCAGTTGAGAGCCCCCGGTTTTATGTGAGCCAGGCACCTATGTGTGCTCGGGGCTTGTCCCGGTGCAGTGGTACCGTCGAGGTCTTGTCGTCTTCCTGGACACCCTCACTCTCGGGGAGAGTTGTCGTCCGGCTGAGGGAAAGACGGCAGTGGGACAGTGACTTGTGAGAGTTTGTGTTTAGTCACTTGTAGCGTGCTCGTAGCTGGGGGTTACGGACACCAGTAGACATACTGGGCCCTAGCTAGTCCTGTTACCAGTGCCTCACTTTAGAGAGCTCAGGCCAGAGTCTCTAAAGGTGCCAGGCATGGGCCTGCAGGGTGTGTGACCTGTAGGTTGTGGTGGTTTGGTTGGTCTCCACAGTTCTTTGGCTTTACTTGTGTTGTGGAGCTGCAGTTGGACCTTACGTCAGTGACTGCGAGACTGAGAGGTAGTTCTTGTGTTGTGTTGTCCGGGTTGGATACTGGCGTCATGAACCAGTAGTCTATCCCGTGTGGTGGCGTCGTACTTTCCGACTCATGCATTGCTATTGGCTATAGCGTGTGTTAGTTGTAGTTTTACCTGTTGAGGTGTGCCATGGTGTTGGCACGGTTGTTATTGTGGTTAGTGAGCGGAGACTCACTGGTTGCGATTTGCTTGGTTGTGGTGTGCCCTGGTAGTGGCACAGTTGTGTTTGTGTTTCAGTGGTGGTACCTCGTGGTGGTAGGTACCTGTACTCTTAGTGGGTACTAGTTTCTCGTAGTATGCTGAGTACTAGCCTTTTCAGATGGTGAGGTGGAGGCCATGCGGTGAGACCTTCCACTTGTTGTGTTTTACTCTTCCTTGGGTAAGTGTCCGAATATGATTTAATGTGCGATGGATTGGCATCGCGGTAGCCAGTCCTGTTTCTTTAGTGTGACATTCGATACATCGTAATTTAAGGGAATAAAGGATTAGCTCTTGGTTAGCAATCCTGTTGCCCATGTGTTTAGAGGCTTGCCAGTGAAGCTAGTAGCTTAGGCAATGCTTTGCCTGTGTGGCTTACAGCTTAGGCGATCAGCTGTTGAGGTGGTGTGCTTGTGAGGTTTGTGGCCTAGGCTTTACAGTTATTGAATGGATTGATGGTGATGTTGTCTCTTCGTCTTGCTGAGATTTGCAGCAACTAAGTTAATTATGTTTAGTATTGTTAATTATGCTTTGTTGTAAGCATGATATGGTGTGGCTTCCGGGGTTGCCAGTGAGACCCGTTGAGGTTGAGGTTCTCCTGCGTTGTGTGTGGTTTTGGGTGGTTCCCTACTGAGCCAGTGACTTGTTGAGGCTCACTCCCTTACAGTTCTTTTCAGGATTTATCGTTGGTGTCGCTTGAGGAGGTGTTGTGACAGACTTGTACCACCAGTAGTAGTGTTAGTACAGTTTTGTGAGCTTGTGCTCCCTCGGGGTATGCCCCAGGTAGTTGTACTCTTTTTAATTTAGACATGTAATAATGTAATGGGACAGTTGTAAATTGTATAAGCAGATATGAGCACATATCTTTTCTTGTGTCTCTTACTGTCGTGGTTTGTCTTTTATATTCTTCCTGGGCACGCGTACGAGCTATTCCTTGCGAGACTTCGGTCCGTTCACGGGAGACGGATCTGGATATGGACCCTTATTGGGTATAATATCCAGGGCCATTACAGACGTGTTAAGAAGGTATCCATCATGATTGACGTGTGTTGATCCTAATGTGCCTTTGTAACGGCCCTGGATATTTATACCCTATAAGGGTCCATATCCAGATCTGCCTCCCGCGATCGGACCGAAGTCTCACAAGGGATATCACTAACATGTGTCCAGTAAGAATATAAAAGACCACAAGTACAGTATATAACACAGGAAAGTACAAGTGTATATAACTGTAAACCACAATATACAAAAGTCCCATTACAATATTACATGTCTAATTTAAAGAGTGTATAACTACCTGAGGCATACCCCGAGGGAGCACAAGCTCAAACGACTCTACTACTCTACTGCTGGTGGTACAAGTCTGCACTACTCCTGCGTAAACCATGCCAATGTCGGTCAACACCTGAAACAAATTGTAAAGGAGTGAGCCTCAACAAGTCACTGGCTCAGTAGGGACCTCCCACAACGAAACACAACTACACAAGAGACCTCAACCCTAAAGGGTCTCACTGGCAACACCGGTAGCCAAAGCATAACATGCACACACAAGCATGTTAAACAACAACAAACTATAGACACACCGGCTAAACCCCAGTCCTCGGAAAGTAAAGGGAAACACAAGACTAGCTTAGCACCGCTAGTCCACCCTTCCACCGAAACACCTCGACTACAAGCCTCACCGGCATACCACTGCCTAGGCTACAGTCTCACAGGTTATGGAGCATCGAGATTGGCGACAACCAGCCAACACCCGTAAACCAAACCATAATCGGAAGCTAATCTATTTAACACATGGAGAGTCACACCACAAGACCTCCACAGTACGCATGGTCTTACCTCAACACCAGCTGTGGTCGGGACACACGTACCACAACATAACTCTACCCACAAGGGGTACATGTACCTGCTACCACGAGGTACAACATTGAACCACGGAACCGTGCCACCTCCAGGGCACACCACAACGGTTAACGGTTTCACGATTATATCCTTAACCAGTGGTTCACACACAAACCACAACCAGTGGTCAACCACGAGTTGGTACGGAAACGACGCCACCACTCGGGAACGGACTACTGGTTCATGACGCCAGTATCCAACCCGGACAACAAAGCACAAGAACTACTGCTTAGTCTCGCAGTCACGGATGAAAGGTCCAACTGTCGCTCCACAACAACAAGCCAAGAACAGTGGAGACTAACTAACCACCACAACCTGCAGGTCACACACCCCGCAAGCCCAAGCCTGACACCTTTATGAGCTCCGGCCGAGAACCCTAAAGCGAGGCACTGGAACAGGACTAGCTGAGGACCAGTATGTCTACTGGTGTCCATCCCTCAACCACGAGCATACTACAAACGACCGCACACCCACAAACACGAACCGTTGTCCCATGTCGTCTTTCCCCTCAGTCGGACATACAATTCAAACACAGGAGTGAGGGTGTTCAGGAAGACGACACAAACCCTGACGGTACTCCTGTACCGGGACAAGCCCTAAGCACCCGGTGCTAGGGTAACCAACTGAAGAGGTATTCCGGAATAAGCACTGGACCACCAGACTCGGAAAAGACTCAAACCATGATATATGATCCTTTATTATAAACCACGGTATACACGTGTCAAGCTTAGCTTGTCAACGGTCACCATGTAACCTCCAAGCCAATCAACACATACACAAACCACGATATACACACTTATATGACCATTATGTACAACCCACGGTACACAAGTGTAAGGAATGGCTTATCATCGATCACCCTATGACCCTCAAGCCATCCTACACACAATCGTTCATTAATCGCGGATAAGCAATATAACTAGGTCATCATATGACCACCAAGACCACACCTTAGACTTATACTCATTAACCATTTAACACTTACCTTAATACATAGGCATGCTTAACGCAACACATAAGCATACCACATCGGAACAACAACTCGCCTGTCATTGGTCACCTCTTGACCTCCATGGCAACACACACTACATAACACATTAAACATTACAATGATCTTCAAAGAACATTAACAAACTCGGGCTAGGTCTGCACAGGACCTTCACTGCCCAATACCCAACATTCCCCTCGGAGACCAAACCGCGTCGAACACAGGCGACACCTCTCAATCGCGCCAGCTTGACCGGATGCCATTCCAAACCTTGTCGTGACAGGGCCAAGAGCCGCGACCAGATCGCGTCGGCCCTTCCAGATGCTATTCAAAATGTCGGCCCGACACGATGCCACTAAGCCCGATCGGTCAAACCTTCGGTCCAACACTTAGTCGCATCCAACAACACAGACGCGTTTCCTCATGAACACATCGTGTCAAATAGACGCGACCCCAATGCTGCCTTATCATGACGGACAAAACCCGGAACGCATCAGCTCAGCGCGACGTGTTCACATGAATGCGTCGGCTGTCCTGGCCGCGTTTCAACAAAGACAGTGGGATTCGCTAACAGGACGAACCCACCTCCTCCCACGAGAGAACAACCACACACATACTTATAAAACATCAAAGTAAAGCTGTAACAATATGAAATTCCATTCATTCAAACCACCCAAGCATGCACAACCCTTAAACCCAAACCAAGCATGTTTTAAAACTGGTAATGATGGTAGGAAGTCTCCCTACCACACATGAAGCAGAAAGCACGCCAAAGAACGCCCCAAAGCCTCCTCGCCAACGGCATGCACACGCTCCGAGCATCGTCCTCGCGTGGTTCCCACGCCGCACGAGCCACCAGAAGCCGAAAACCACCGGAGAAGCCACAACAACTCCTTTCCCTGCGCCGGACAGAGCATCCTGTGCTCTGTCTGGCTGAAACGAAGCTTTTAACACACTTTTACAAATCACGTCCGGGACAAATGCCGCGTTTAACTTCCATAAATGCGTCCCCTCTGCCTGACGCCAAACGAAACCCGCGCCACGTGCCACAGAGGCGGTTCCCTGAATCGCGTCCAACAAGGTCGACGCGTTCAAATCGCGTCGCCTTCCTTCGCCGCGATTCCAAACAGTGAACCAGCAGTGCAAATGGGCTGGCATATCCGGCCCACACTGCCCACTCAGTGCACAAAAACCACACAAACAGCCCATTGACCTTCTCTTGGTCAAGAGCACCACACGTAGACCCAATAAACCCAGATCCGAACGACCGTACTGTTACAGCCTTCTTGTGATGGATGCATTCTTAACTATGCCCTTATGAGTCAAACTTTGCTCAATTTTTGTGCACTTAGAGTCCCAATGCAGTGGCAATATGTTCTTAGCACAATGCCCACTAGGCAGGTGCCTTAATGCATTAAGTACATCACGATCAAGGGAGAGGTCAATGTTTTTGCCTTTGTGACTTAAGCACGAGTAGTTTATAGCCATTTCTCAAGCCGCCTCTTGTTCTTGAGCCCGTGTTTAGGCTAGAGGAAAAATGGTCGAGGACAGTGACTTTGTAGTAGATAACTTGTATGCAAATGTGATTGGAGGAGAGGACACTATAATTGTTATGTGTTGAACTATGGTCTAAGCTAGTCTCACTCTCCTCACTTGTGTCACTCCATTGGGTTTCAGACTGTGGTAGAGGTGGTTAAGTGTGAGTCTTCAACTTGGATAGGCTATGGTCGTATTGGTTTTTATTGTGTCCTTACTTGCCTTACTATGTGTGTGTGTGTGTGAAGGTAGGCATGAGGTGATAGTTGGGAGATGAGACATCCATTGACGTGACTGATTACGAAGCTAGTGATTGTCTTTCCATTGCTAATGTTAGGGTGTTGATTGGATTAAGAGGGGACTAGTGTAGATTGACTATCCCCAGTCTTGGGGTTGGTTATATTAGTATTGACTACAGATCAACTTCGGTATCTTACACTATTTCTTAATGGTATAGTTACTTTCTTGCATAGTTTAATGAATCATCTTATTATATATATGTATGTATATACATAATAATTTTATTTTGTTGTTTTAATCAAGATGTGTGCTTGAAGGATCTCTACTGAGCGTATGACTTGTGATGCTCACTCCCTACTCTTTTAGGTGAGAGCTCAGCGACAATAGCATTCACATCAGGCCACAGACTAGCACACGGAGAGTAAGCCTCTCTCGTGCCAATACCAGCTTGTTGGTTGATCCCTGGGGTATGCACCCCATATGGGAAATGTACCATTTATTTTACTTGTATTTTATTCACGACAACTTGTATCATATAAACAATGTACTTTATTTTCTAATATAATTTTTTCGCTTGCTTCACTTCATTGGATTGATTTCTTTATCCTTTGGGTCTTCTAACTCATGGGTGGTTGGCAAGGATTTGTACTATTATGGGTCTTTAGCAGGTCATAGATCTCGGATCATTACAATAAGGATGAGATGGTGTGGAGAGGACCCTAGTTGGGTCGAACGGTTAGAACTCTTGCTTAAAAGCAGGAGGTCCCGAATTCGATTCTTGGGGGGGGGGGGGGGACGGGGCTTATCTGATTTACATGTAATCCTCGAGGTGTGTAGATCCGAAGTTTTTTCGGTCAAGTGGGGTAAGGGTAATACGGGTACACGGAAAGTAGGAGCTGTCAAGTCCTGATCTTAGAGTTCACGAACATCAATCCCTAAACCACAAAATCACACGGGACAAAATTTTCTCGTTAAAAAAAAAAAAAAAAAAGATGAGATGGTGTGACATAACGTAGATTGTGACAGTTGTCATCTAAACTCATTATCTATCACCATCACCGTCTGATACCTCACTTTTTGGTTGCCTACCCGCTAGTCGTCATCATCATGCCCCTAACTATATTTACCATTGCATTCTTAGTTGTTATGTCGCATCACACAAATATAACATGGACCAGTTGCAATGATGTGGTGGACGGATAACTTATGTCATCATCACTACTTACTTATAATAGAAAAATATATATTCCTCATGATTAAAATGTCATAATATTTGTTAGTATAATTATAAAACATAACTATACTATATATTCAACCGGTGCCACTATCTATAAATGGTCAAAAAGACAATATATGAGATTTAGCTAATTGTATTTTGACATAGAACTTTTTAACCAAAGTGGGATTTCTTATATATATTGTTAAATTTTACTTATGATTATTTTGATTAATAGGATGGAGCGTAGTGATAATAGCAAATGAATACATTATTTATAAGGATGAGGAATAATACTATACATGTAAAAGTGATTCTTTTGATATATAATGAAAAAAAAGAGAGAAAGTGTTAGGATAGTGTAATATTCTTGGAGTTTTTCGAGGAAGCAAACCGGTTAATATGAAGAAAAAAAAAGTATTATTTAAGGAGAAATGCTGGCTACTATCTTAGACGAGTAGTTTTTCTACGCATTCGAGATGTGATTGGGTGTTGGGATCAATATCTTTTTTCCAATACAAAAATATATCGGCCATCTTTAAACTGTTGTTTATCATCGTTAATATTAAAGATGACAAATAATACATTAAGAGCGACAAGTAGTAGTTTAAGAGTGACAATTTTCAAAGATAACAAATAGCTTCACAACAATTTGTCAATTAAGTTACCATTTGTCACCTTTAAATTACTTGGTGTCATCCTTAGGTGACATGTAACAACTTAACGGTAGCAAGTATCTTTTGCATTGAGAATAGCAAAAATACACAGAGAAGAGGAGGCAAAGCTAGTGGGGCAGGAGCACCACTCATGCTAGCCAATCCAGGGCAAGAAATAAGTGTTTCTTTTATTTAAGATGGGGGAAAAATAATTACATATGTTTGAGAATTCAGATATGGCAATGCAAGTTCTTGTATCATGGAAGGTTTGCTTGCATAATATTCCACAATAAGGGATAAAAGTTGTCACCCAACAATACTCACTCCAAGTATACTTATGTGCATATACCATTGTTCTCGTAAGCATGTAAATAGGAAAAACATTAGCAGTGTAATATAACTATGTGACAAACTTATGTTGCATAAGAGCTTTTACTTTCTCCCAACAATTTAATACTGTTATCTTTTAGATTCACAAAGTAATTAGTACATTTATTCATGCTTCAAAAAATTTTAACCCATATACAGTTCGTATTGTATATAAATTATTAGTCAAAATAAATCAAGATTGATTGTGAACCCTATATATTGTGTTTTTATCTTAAAATTTTATGGAAAGATGATGGAAGACCATAAATAGTAGTGAATCCCATCTTACTTTAGATGAGAGTTCAGATTGTTTCATCAAAAGGGCTATTATGGATAGTTTGGATCCTACTTTGCATTTGTTATCCGTGACAATCAATCAAGAGAAATATTTATTACACGTTCAAAATTATAATAAGTGCACTTCCTATGTCTCCTTATTGATCAATATATTGGTGATGCATTGAGTTCATCAAATGGGAGCCATGGGAAGTACAAAAGTGTGATAAACATTTCTCATGAAGTTATGAGAAAGACTTATTGCATTGTATATTGCACTTTAAGTGCATGTGACTAGACAAGAGGTCATGTGGCACCTCTCACATGAAGAGTGATAAAGTGACAATCCAATTGTTGGATGCCACATGGACTGATGTCTAGTCACATTGCACTTTAAGTGCAATGTGAAAGTGCAATAAGTCTTTCTCTAAAGTTATTGATCGAATATCCCATTTGGATAGAGAATCACACAAGTCCCTTTCAATCAAAGGAGAATGTTCAATATATGTAAGATAGTGACTTCATATTTGTCATTATATTATTCTTCATTCTATTAACTAGACTAATTATGCGCCGAATTAAGAAGGCTAACTTTTAATTTTTTTGTGTGCTTAAAGGTGACATTTAGGTTACAACCTCCACATATTTGCCTCTCATCCATTTTTCGACTACCAACAAAATAAGCAATCTTCTCATAATAATGACTTTTCCTTAAATGGAGAAAATAAACATTAGGGACATACGAGTCACCAGGAACTGTTCCATTATAGTCTTTGAAGGAATTATCCTTGAAATTTTTATGTTGAGAACAATTTAATACTAGTGTAATAACTTGGTTATATATATATATATATATATATAGTAGACAACCCTCATCAAGGAAAAATAATTTATGTGAAGAAATGTTGGAAGTTAAAAAATTGAACTTTTGTTCACATGATCACATGTGTCGACACCTTGTTATGCACATGACCGTATTTGTAGACATTTTGTTGCTTACATGTTGACTTGTGAAACATCTGTCAACAACCAAAAGGAATGTTTGTCAACATGTGTTAGCATTTTGATTGACAGAGTAATAACATGAACCTTATGAGGATTATAATATAAAAATAAATTTTTATCTCACAAATAGGTTAATCCTGTGAAGGAAATGTTGTTGCTCAGTTGACGAGCCCAGAGGGGGGGTGAATGGGTCTTTTAAAAATTAATCTAGAAGGTACCTGTAACTAAAAACATTCACACAAATGTCTTCGAAGTAGGTTAGTGACAGTAAGTTTAAATAACAAACACACAAAGAAGACAATCCACAACACAAGGATTATCCTGGTTCGGACCTCCTTTCCTTAGGAGTCCTACGTCCAGTCCCTGAGCAACAACTCAGGATTTCACTAAGTAGGGTACAGTCCCCCTAAGGACGCTACAACACCCAGCTCAGCTGGTCTTCCTTCACACCCGAAGGGAAAAACACCCTGGATACCACACCAGGTCTTCCTCACAACCGAAGGGAATAACACCCTGGATACCACCAGGTCTTCCTTCACAACCGAAGAGAACAACACCAAGAGAGTGAATGAAATTCAAGCCCCTAGATCAAGCTTTTGACAAGCAAAGATCTGAAGCAACTAGCACTGAGAGCAAATGATCTTAATCTAAGCTCACTCTCAGAACTACACAAGCTCTCTTAAGATTTTCACAAACTAGTGGAGAGCAAAAGAGCAAAAGCTAAGTGGAATGAAGGTTCTTGGCTCTGGACTTTCTTCTAAAGAATTTGAATGCTTGAATACGCGATCTCTGTCTTCTTCTGTTCTGGGACTTGAATTTATATCTTCAATTTGAAATGTAGACGATGAAGTGTCTGTTGTCTCTCTCTTGAGTAGTCGTTAGACTGAATGACATCTGGAGTCTTGGAAGCTTCCAGTCAACAGTCTTTTGATCACTTGAGCATGCAAAGAGATAGATCTTCAGAGGTATCCGTTGGCTTCTATTTGTTTAACGTTGTACCATGAAGCTAGTTCAGAGGTCTGCACAAATGTCAATCTCAAATAGCAGACGGCTAAGCTGTCTCTGATGTCAGTCACGTCAGTAGCAATAGACACGAAAATAGTGGTGCAAAATAGCTTAAGTCTAAAGGACGTAATCAGAGTAGGCACGATATGGTCTGCATCCATGCAGAGATATGTTCAATTTCATAAATGCAAAAGCATCAGAGAGATATCTACGTAAACTTTGACTAGTCAACACTTTTAAGATGAATAAGATATCAAGATATGAAATCGATGACTATATAACTTATGAAATCGTTATGAGTCATAGCAAATCGTTATGAGACAGAGAATATATCATGAACACTTATCAAGTCGTTATGAGTTTCTGAAGAAATCGTTGTGAAATACTTAACAAATCATTATACAAAGTAAGTCATTGTGAATTCTAAAGAAATCGTTAAGGTAACTTATAGAGTCGTTATGACAGGCAAGTCGTTACGAGTTTCTAAAGAAATCGTTGCGACAACTTATAGAGTCGTTGCGACAGGCAAGTCGTTACGAGTTTCTAAAGGAATCGTTACAGTAACTTATAGAGTCGTTATGACGAGCAAGTCGTTACGGGCTCTAATGAAATCGTTACGGTAACTTATAGAGTCGTTGTGACGAGCAAGTCGTTACGAGCTCTAAAGAAATCGTTGCGACAACTTATAGAGTCGTTGCGACAGACAAGTCGTTACGAGCTCTAAAGAAATCGTTACGGTAATTTATAGAGTCGTTGTGACGAGCAAGTCGTTACGGGCTCTAAAAAAATCGTTACGGTAACTTATAGAGTCGTTGTGACAAGCAAGTCGTTACGGGCTCTAAAGAAATCATTACGATAACTTATAGAGTCGTTACGGCATCGATTTGTTTGAAACAACATGACTTTTCAGCCAGAAAGGAAATCGTTATGATAATTCTATAAAATCGATATGCTTATACAGAAATCGTTATGGCCTTCAATAGAAGTCGATATGGACTTAGAGAAATATCATGTTGAAAAGATTAAGGCTTCAGAGAAGTAATGCATACCTTTATTGGCTTGTTTGACTTTGGTATTTTTCCTGTGCTTAAGACTTATGAAATATTCATTAGATGTAATTGATAAACTTTTGTTTGGTTTTGTTAATCATCAAAATATATATGAATTAATTAGAATTACATGGGGATAGACTGATCATCAATCTCCCCATTTTGGTGATGACAAACTGAACAATAAGTATGGATGAAAAAATGCATATAGATGTTTCAGACATAAGTTTTTTCCTCCTTTTTGTCATAAGCAAAAAGTGAACTGAGACAAGAAAAGAAGAGAAAGATTAGTCCACATAAGCAAAGAGATTTTATTAATTCTGTGGAGGTACAAGTAAGTAGAAAGCAGGAGACAAAAGAGAGGCAAAATGGAAGATGGTTTCCCATGCATGTGCTTCCTGTTCTTCAAAATGGGTTTTAAAAACTCCAAAAGGATAGAGTAGGATGGTCCCATAGTGGAAGCCACCCGTTTGAGATGAAGATCTAGGTGCTGACAGAGAAGATCAACATATGCATCCTTGTCCAGGTTCATCTTGAGGAAACGCCGAGTCCCAAAGCTGGCACAGGAGAGGAATTGGTCCATTGGTACAGGATAGTGGTTGTGGTTAGCTCTGAGAGTTTGTGAAGAGCCACATAGACTTTGTATCTTTCCTCCCAGACTTTGAAGGGGTCATTAACAAGATGAATGAAGTCATATCTAGGAAAGTAGCTGGAGAAATGGCTGGTTTGTCTTCCCTGGCCTGAGCTTCATTGATGTCAAACAGCTGCTGAGCTTACAGGGGGTAGAACTTGGACCATTCAGAAGAAGAGAGTCTTTCACATTCAAACAGAATAGGGGCTAGAACTTCAGCACTTACATGCCCCTGGTGATATTCCCTAAATAGGAATCTAGGAAAAGCAAACAGACAGCTTTTCTGCACTTTAATTCTGCCCATTACTCTGGCAAACTGTTCAAAGATAATGGATCCTATAGAGGATTCCATGACAAGGAAATGGAGTTGCGGAAGAGCTATTTCTTCAGGTACTTGAAGGGTAGCAAAATCTACCTGGACATCTGAAGTATGAGAGATGGCTGGAGCCAGAGCTGAGATGGCCCTTTTGAACTGGCTGAGCTGAACTTCAGGAAGATTATTGATGTATCTGTAGTTATTGAAAAGCATGAAAGGCCTGATCATTTTTATTCCTTTTGTATGTAGGGTGCCCAAGCTCCTGATGATATATTCTGAACCACTCAGATAGGGTCAGGGAGTGGTCCCTTGGAGGAAATCTGGCAGATTTGGCAAGAATGAACTTCTTGAGAAGATCCTTGTGACCTTTGCCCCACTGCTCTTCAGATTTGGAGTGAGCAAAGAGAAAGATTTGGACTTTTCGGATTTGGAAAGAGAAGTGTAGGGTAGAATGGTGTTCAAATGATCTGTGAGATTTTGAAAGGGAAGGTTGATGAAGGTGGCAAGAACAACTTTGGAAGATATTCCCTATACAGGGGGTGATGTGTGTTGTCCACTGTGAGAGAAAACCACAAAGGTGGGTATTTGGGGTCAGAGGAAGAGGAGGAAGTAGAAGTAAGTTTCCGTTTCTTGGGGGCAGGACTAGAAGGGTCTGCCCTGTGAGTATGTTCCCCAACTTTCAACACAGATCTGAGGATCCCTTCATCAAACTCATCTTTTATCTTTTCCATAAAGGGAGAGTTGAGTTGAGCTCTTTCAGGTATGATAGTGATGAAAGAGAGTGGAGGAGTAGGATGAAGAAAAGAGTGAGAAGAAGTAGGTAGGTCATCAACTGGTCCAAGGGAGGGACCAGAGGAGGAGGAGGAGGATGCTCCAGCTGAGGATGCTGGAGGGGCCTCATGTATAGGAGAAGGAGAAGGAATGGAAGTAGAGGAGGCAAGAGTTGAGGTTGATTGAGAAGGAAATGGAGTGGGAGAAGAGAAATAGGTCTAGATTGGGGCTTCTTGAAAGTCTGAGGAGCAGGTGGAGCTGTAGGAGCTGAGGGTGGAGTTGGAGGTGTAGGAGTGTGAGAGGGAGAAGAGGGAGCTGGGGGCTTGGGCGCCAAGAACTCTTCTGCCTCTATCTGCACAGACTCACTCACCAACGGCCCTGATGGCCCTGACCCTTGCTCAGATGGCCCTGGTGGCCCTGGAACCTGATCAGCTGACACTTCTGGCCCTACTCTTCTGGTTCTGCTGCTGCTGCGGCTGGTGCTGGCCCTGATTCTTGGGCTTGGTCAGCAGGAGGAGGAGGAGAATGTGATCTCCAACTACCTTCAGAATTTTCTCTAGCATCTCCTTCATGGTGCCCATTCTTTATTAAACCACTTCATGGCATTTCTCACATTGGCTAATTCCTTGGAGGCTGAAGCTTGGCTCATGAAGATTGAATTGGTGTCTGCCTGAAGGGAACATAAGATTGTCCTTGAGCATCAAGTCTCTCTATTACAGGCTTCAGGTTGATTATAATCTTCTGCTTTACTGGCCTTTCAAAGGGAGTATTTGACAACATTGGAATTTCATATTCTACTTCTTCCCTTTATTCTGAGCCTCTGAAACTGGAGGAGCTGGCTGTCTCCCCTTCTCTGACATCTTCTGAGCCACGAGGGATATTATCATTTTCTGGTGCAGAGCCCATGGTTGATCAAGGTGATCTCCTTCTTCTGCTTCATTGTCCTTTGACTGCTCCCCCTGAGCAGGAGCTTCTTCTTCATTGATACATGCTCCCCCTGAATGGGAGCATCCGCCAACACAGAGTCACCCTGACTATTTGGGTGCTCTAACTCTACTGGTACATATTCCATTTGAACATCAAGGGGCCTGATGCCACAGTCTCTTCAGCAACACTCCCACAAGCGTCAGGAGCACTTGAGGTGAAAGGAATCGAATCAATAATGTCTGAAAGAATAGATTCAACTACAGTTGAGGGTAGTGGGTCCTCAACTGGAATAATGTCCTCTGGGAGAATATCCTTAATTCTTCTCTCTGCAAAGATTTGAACTGACTCTTCTGGAAATTCTGAAGCTGCTACAAACACTCTTTCTTCTTCTACTGGACTTCTGCTATAGAGGGGCCTGAAGATTCTGTTGTTCCAACTGCTGGAGCTGAAATTAACTCTACTGGCAAATCTGGAATCATATCCGCTGATCCCATCTCCTGATGAACAACTGAGGTGTCGTCGATGATGGCTTCCCCTTTAGCAACAGAAGCCTTGGACCAGACACAATTTTCCTCAGAGAAACCACTCTTCTTTAGGTTCCTGGACCTGATTGCTTGGCCCATTTTCTCTACGACTACCCCAGAAAGATCAACACCGAAGTGTTTGAAGATCTTGGTAAGTAAGTGGGCATAAGGTAGGGACACATTGAACTTACTCTTGGTGTCCCAAATCTGATCTCTGGCAAATTTCATTCTTTCCATTATCACTGCGACCATATTTATCTCCTTATTTTGAATGGCCCAGTACATCATGTCTGAGTCGGCCTTTGTGCAAGATGAAAAAGTTGCACTTCTGGGAACTAAGATTTGGCAGACAATAAAATGAAGGAGGCGGTTGAAGGCAGAAAGTTGATTTATATCGATCTTGCCATCCCTCAGCTTGAATCCTGGCCCGATAATTCCAAACCTTTCACTTGGGCGTCCACCGTGTGAACCCCACTAAATCCGGAAGTCTTTACATTAAACAACATCTTCAGCAACTCAGGGTCTATCCTAATCATGGTTCCCTTCACTGAAGAAACTAGAGACCCATCTTCCTCTGTTTTCATACACACGAAGAAAGCTTTTACCAAGTCCGGATAACTGACCTCTGAAAATGTGGTAATTTCTATCCACTGCATCTGATTGATCAAATCTACCACGCTGCTCATTCCACTTTTCTTTAGATTAGCGACATCGACTTCTTTATGGCCACAGAGCTTCGTCTTCACAAAGGCAAACCTCTCCTGCTGCTCAGGAGTGAGAAATTCGGCACTGTAGCCACCCAAACTGCCGGCGATGATTGGTGCGGCCATGGATTCAGGTGGGAAAGGTGTTGGAGGGTTGAGACGGAAGGTGAAGAGAAGGAACCCTCAAGAAATTTTTGCGGGAAGGAGGAAGAAGGTTCAAATTTGCAGATGGTTAAGATGGGAGTTGTTAGGGCATCGGCTCATGCGACAAGATGAAAAGGGGGAAAAGGTAGACGATGAGATACGAATCGTTCTGCCATTGATTTTATGAATAAATTAATGCGATGTGGAAAGTGAGGCGCCAAACGGCGGTGGAAAAGGACAAAAGGTGTTGACTATTCAAACCGACTTCAATAAGAGAGCGGTTACAAAGATAATTTGAATTTCTTTTGCTTAACGCCATGGAGGGAAAAATTACTTTAATTCTGAAATTTAATGTGCCATTTGTAAGCAAACTTTTATCACAAATTGCACATGCCTAATTCCCTTCTAAAAGATGTAAATCTCTCTTCAGGTAAGGCTTTTGTGAAAATGTCTGCTAATTGGCCATTGTATCAATAAAGGATATTTCAATATTTCCATTTACAACATGATCACGAATAAAATGATATCTAACCTCAATATGTTTGGTCCTTGAGTGCTGGACTGGATTCTTGGTGAGATTAATGGCACTGGTGTTGTCACACAGCAGTGGGATGGATTTGATGTTTAATCCGAAATCTTCAAGTTGTTGCTTTATCCATAAGAGTTGTGTACAGCAATTCCAGCAACTACGTACTCAGCTTCAGCAGTGGATAGTGCTACTGAATTTTGTTTCTTTGAAGACCAAGATATTAAACATCCTGCAAGAAATTGACAACCACCACTGGTACTTTTTCTATCTAATTTGCATCCAGCATAGTCAGCATCAGAATAACCTACTAAGTTAATTTCACAGAGTTTTGGATACCATAGACCTAAGTCATGAGATCTTGCTAAATATCTAAATATTCTTTTCACCGAAGTTAAATGTGATTCTCTAAGATCAGCTTGATATCTAGCACACATGCATACACTAAATAGTATATCTGGTCTACTAGCTGTTAAATAAACTAGTGAACCAATCATACCTCTGTAGATCTTTTGATCTACTTTCTTACCATCTTTGTCACTGTCCATCCTTGTTGATGTGCTCATCGGTGTTGACAGTGGCTTGGTATTTTCGAATCCAAACTTCTTAGAAGTTCTTTTGTATATTTTGCTTGACAGATATGAGTTCCTTCTTTTCCTTGTTTGATTTGTAATCCAAGGAAGTAGTTGAGCTCCCCCATCATACTCATCTCGAATTCTCCCTGCATTAACTTTTCAAAGTACTTGCAAAGAGATTCATCAGTAGATCCAAAGATGATGTCATCTACATAAATTTGAACTAGCAATATATGTTTGACCTTTTGACTTAATAAATAGAGTACTATCTACTTGACCTCTACTGAAACCATGTTTCAAAAGAAAAGAGCTAAGCCTTTCATACCAGGCTCTAGGCGCTTGCTTTAAACCATATAAAGCCTTATGCAATTTAAAAACATGATTGGAAAGTCTATATCATCAAAACCAGGAGGTGTTCTACATAGACTTCTTCTTTAATAAAACGTTTAAAAAAGCAATTTAACATCTATTTGAAATAGTGTTAAGTTCAAAGCAGATGCATATGCAAGTAATATTCTAATGGCCTCAAGTCTAGCTACAGGTGCATAGGTTTCATCGAAATCTATGCCTTCCTCTTGAGAATAGCCTTGAGCTACCAATATGGCCTTGTTTCTTAAGATTGCACAAGTTTCATCCAGTTTATTCCTGAACACCCATTTGGTGCCAATGACTGGAAGGTCTGATGGTCTAGGAACAAGTGACCATACTTGGTTTCTCTTAATTGATTTAATTCATCTTGCATGGCTACTATCCAAGATTCACAGAAAGAGCTTCATTGACTGTCCTAGGCTCTATTTGAGAAACAAAAGCTAGGTAATCACAAGGAATAACATTACCTCTTGTTCTTACCCTATATGGATGGATCACCAATAATATTCTCAAGTGGGTGATCTTTCTTGTATCTCCACTCCTTTGGAATGTTTTCATGAGTAAGTTCTTCTTGTTGCAGGTCTTCCAGAGGTGGATCAATCTTGTCCTCAATTGATGAGTCATTTAGTTTCTTGGACAGTTCATCTGTTCTTCATTATCACTATCTACTTCCTTTCTCAATGGAGGGTTAGTTTCATCAAAAATAATGTACAGACTGTTCAATTAATAAAGTGCGTTTATTAAATACTCTATAGCCTTGGGTTTAGAAGTGTACCCCATGAAGATGCCTTCATCTGATTTGGCATCCAACTTACCAATGTCCCTTTTTCCGTTGTTGTGAATGAAGCAAGGGCACCCAAAGGTTCTGAAATGGCTGATCTTTGGCTTCTTCCTTTGAACAGTTCATATGCAGTCTTCTTCAGGATTGGCCTGATCATCACTCGGTTGACAATGTAGCTTGCTGTGTGACTGCTTCAGCCCAAAAATATCTTGGCAGATCATATTCTGAGAGCATAGTTCTTGCCATATCCAGTAGGGTTCCGTTCTTCCTCTCAGCAATACCATTTTGCTGTGGTGTCCTTGGTGTTGAGAAATTATGCTCAATTCCCTGATCATCACAGAATCTAGCAAACTTTTGATTTTGAAATTCACCACCATGATCTGATCGAATAGACACAATGCTGAACTTCTGATCTTTCTGAACTTTCTTACTGAAGCTGAGGAAGTTTTCAAATGTGTCATCTTTATGCTCTAGGAATGATACCAATGTGAATCTTGAGTAGTCATCCACTATGACAAATCCAAAATTCTTTCCTCCAAGACTGGTAGTCCTCATTGGCCCAAATAGATCCATATGAAGGAGCTCTAAGGGTCTTGAGGTGGTCACCACCGTCTTTGACTTGAAGGAGCCTTTGGTGTGTTTTCCTTAGCACAAGGTTTACATACACCATCCAATTTTGTGCTAACCTTAGGTAGACCTTCCACAAGATTTTTCTTTAGCAGTTTTCTCATGCCATCTATACTGCAATGTCCTAGTCGTCTGTGCCATAATTCAGTAGATTTATCTTTGTTTGCTGCCAGACAAACATTCTGAACCTGAGTTCTTCAAGATAGAGCACATACAAATTCTTTTCTCTATTAGCTTCAAAGATGACTGCTCCATCCTTCAGTATGCTGCACTTTGACTCTTGAAACTTGATCTGATGGCCTCTGTCACACAGCTGGCTGATGCTAATGAGATTGTGCTTCAGTCCCTTGACTAGTAACACATCTTCTATGACTGTTTTTCCTTTGTTATTCACAGAGCCACTGCCTATCACTGTTCCTTTCCCATTATCTCCATAAGTGACTGCTCCTTCTTCAGCTTGGAGATGAGAGAATAATTTCTGGTTTCCTGTCATGTGCCTTGAGCACCCGCTATCCAAATACCATTTGGATGCTCGAGAGATGTCCTGAAATAAAACATCAAGTTTTAGGTACCCAAGTTCTTTGGGTCCTGATGGGTTAGTATCATTTATTTTGCCTTTTATTATCCAGTTTTTATGTCTTGTTGGGCATGTTGTTATGATATGTCCTAACTTGTTGCAGTGACTACAACAGGATAATTTGGTTACTTTTTCTATATATCTGAAATCAGCTTTGTATGCTGTATCTTGTTCAGGTACAAATTTGGTGTTGGATAAGTTTTAGGATAAATTATGGTTTCTTCATTATCTGGGGGAGTATATCCTAATCCATTTTTCTTCTTACCTGATCTTCTAGCATCTTTTAATATGAGGTAGTTTTTACCATTGGTGAATTTTTCTAATGTGCTAGATAACTGTGTATTTTCTTCTTTTAGTGTTTTGATTTCAGTTTTCAGTTCATCGAACTTTCTTGTTTCTCTAGTTAGTTATTTGTCCATTCTTAGCTTTTAGGTATTCACATAACAGTTCATTTCTTCTTTTAAGTTTAGTTATTTGACTTTCTAATTGTTCATTTCTGATTTTAGATCTGAGTTTGTATTTTCTATATAGACTATGTTTTTCTTGCTTACTTTTAATAATTTGGTTACTTCTTTATATTTTTCATATAGTTCGTTGAAAGCCTCTTCTAAGCTATCGGAATCTGAATCATTGCATGAATCAAAAGAGGAGTCAGAAGTCACCTTATCTTCAGTATTTCCATGAAGGCTAAATGGGCTTCTTCTTCGCGCTGCAGGAGCTTGACTCACTGTCTAAATCGCTACTGTTTTCCCATGCTGCTGCCATCGCCTTCTTTTTGTACTTTCTGAACTTCTTGGAGCTGTCCTTCTTTCTGAACTCCTGCTTCTTGAATTTTGGACACTCAGCTTTAATGTGTCCTGGCTTCTTACATTCATAACAGATGGGTTCTCCTTTCTTCATTTCTTTTCCATCTGGCTTCTTGAATTCCTTGTTTGTTTTGAAGTGCCTTCCACCAGACTGGAACTTCTTCTTCTTAGCCAAAATTCGCTGTAATTTTCTAGATAGCATTGCTTCCTCATTCTCGCTGTCTGCATCACTTTCACTTTCAGCTGAACTTGCTTCTGGTGAATCTTCTTCAGCTTTTAAGGCATTGGAGTGCTTCTTTCTGCTAGAGGACTCTCCTAACCTTTCCATATTGATCTCATGGGCCATGAGGGACCCAATAAGCTTTTCTACAGATATTCTCTTCAGGTCATTAGCTTCTTCTATTGCTGTGACCTTTGGGGTCCATGAGGACGGTAAGGATCTAAGTATTTTCCTCACCATGTCTCCAATCTCATAGGTTTTTCTCAGACTGGCTAGTCCATTTGTGATGTCAGTGAATCGACTGAACATTTGAGTTATGGATTCACTTGACTGCATCTGAATCTTTCATACTGAGTGACAAGAATGTCGATTCTTGTCTCCTTTACTTTGTCTGTCCTTCATATGTGATCCTGAGCTTTTCCCACATTTCCATTGAGGATTTGCAGGCTGAAACTCTGTTGAATTCCTTCTTACTTAGAGCACAGCATAAGATGCTCTTTGCTTTGCAATTCAAGGAGATCTTCTTTCTGTCATCATCTGTCCATTGAGCTTTCTCATTTGTAACTACCAGATCACCTTCTTCCACTATGGACCAAATTTGATAGTCGTGGCCTTGTAGAAAGTATTCTATTCTGGTCTTCCAGTAAGGATAATCTTCACCATCGAAGAGAGGGGGTTGGTTGACGGACTGACCTTCAAAGTTACCTTGGGCTGCCATGGATCTTTACTCTTCAGATCGTTGGATCCTTTTTCTTTGTCGAAGAGACTCGCTCTGATACCACTTGTTGCCCAGTTGACGAGCCCAGAGGGGGGGTGAATGGGTCTTTTAAAAATTAATCTAGAAGGTACCTGTAACTAAAAACATTCACACAAATGTTCTTCGAAGTAGGTTAGTGACACTAAGTTGAAATAACAAACACACAAAGAAGACAATCACACAACACAAGGATTATCCTGGTTCGGACCTCCTTTCCTTAGGAGTCCTACGTCCAGTCCCTGAGCAACAACTCAGGATTTCACTAACTAGGGTACAGTCCCCCTAAGGACGCTACAACACCCAGCTTAGCTGATCTTCCTTCACACCCGAAGGGAACAACACCCTGGATACCACACCAGGTCTTCTTTCACAACCGAAGGGAATAACACCCTGGATACCATCAGGTCTTCCTTCACACCCGAAGGGATAACACCCTGGATACCACCAGGTCTTCCTTCACAACCGAAGGGAACAACACCAAGAGAGTGAATGAAATTCAAGCCCCTAGATCAAGCTTTTGACAAGCAAGGATCTGAAGCAACTAGCACTGAGAGCAAATGATCTTAATCTAAGCTCACTCTCAGAACTACACAAGCTCTCTCAAGATTTTCACAAACTAGTGGAGAGCAAAAGAGCAAAAGCTAAGTGGAATGAAGGTTCTTGGCTTTGGACTTTCTTCTAAAGAATTTGAATGCTTGAATACGCGATCTCTGTCTTCTTCTGTTCTTGGGACTTGAATTTATATCTTCAATTTGAAATGTAGACGTTGAAGTGTTAGTTGTCTCTCTCTTGAGTAGTCGTTAGACTGAATGACATCTGGAGTCTTGGAAGCTTCCAGTCAACAGTCTTTTGATCACTTGAGCACGAAAAGAGATAGATCTTCAGAGGTATCCGTTGGCTTCTATTTGTTTAACGTTGTACCATGAAGCTAGTTCAGAGGTCTACACAAATGCCAATCTCAAATAGCAGACGGCTAAGCTGTCTTTGATGTCAGTCAACGTCAGTAGCAATAGACAGAAAATAGTGGTGCAAAATAGCTTAAGTCTAAAGGACGTAATCAGCGTAGGCACGATATGGTCTGCATCCATGCAGAGATATGTTCAAATTTCATAAATGCAAAAGTGTCAGAGAGATATCTACGTGGACTTTGACTAGTCAACGCTTTTAATGAATAAGATATCAAGATATGAAATCGATGACTATATGACTTATGAAATCGTTATGAGTCATAGCAAATCGTTATGAGATAGAGAATATATCATGAACACTTATCAAGTCGTTATGAGTTTCTGAAGAAATCGTTGTGAATACTTAACAAATCATTATACAAAGTAAGTCGTTGTGAATTCTAAAGAACGTTAGGTAACTTATAGAGTCGTTATGACAGGTAAGTCGTTACGAGTTTCTAAAGAAATCGTTGCGACAACTTATAGAGTCGTTGCGATAGGCAAGTCGTTACGAGTTTCTAAAGGAATCCGTTACAGTAACTTATTCGTTATGACGAGCAAGTCGTTACGGGCTCTAACGAAATCGTTACGGTAACTTATAGAGTCGTTGTGACTAGCAAGTCGTTACGAGCTCTAAAGAAATCGTTGCGACAACTTATAGAGTCGTTGCGACAGACAAGTCGTTACGAGCTCTAAAGAAATCGTTACGGTAACTTATAGAGTCGTTGTGACGAGCAAGTCGTTACGGGCTCTAAAGAAATCGTTACGGTAACTTATAGAGTCGTGTGGACAAGCAAGTCGTTACGGGCTCTAAAGAAATCGTACGGTAACTTATAGAGTCGTTACGACATCGATTTGTTTGAAACACATGACTTTTCAGCCAGAAAAGAAATCGTTATGATAATCTATTAAAATCGATATGCTTATAACAGAAATCGTTATGGCCTTCATAGAGTCGATATGGACTTAGAGAATATCATGTTGAAAAGATTAAGGCTTCAGAGATAATGCATACCTTTATTGGCTTGTTTGACCTTGGTATTTTTCATGTGCTGAACTTATGAAATATTCATTAGATGTAATTGATAAACTTTTGTTTGGTTTTGTTAATCATCAAATATATGTATTAATTAGAATTACATGGGGATAGACTGATCATCAAATGTTTGAGAGTTTATATAACCAATTGATTGATTACTGAACTTTTGTTTAGTAATTGGACCCCTTATAAAGCCAATCATAAGGTTGTTCATCAATTGGAACAAACATAAGACCAATCAGAATATTTGTTCATCAATCGAAACAAATATTCGTCAATCATAAGATTATTCATCAATCAGAACAAATATAGGTCCAATTGGAAGATTTGTTCATCAATCGGAACAAATATAAGATCAGACGAAATGTTTGCTCATTAATGAACAAATGTAAGATCAAACGAAAGGTTTGTATATAAGACCAATCGTAAGATTTGTTCATTAATCAGAACAAATATAAGACCAATCAGAAGACTTGTTCATCAATCGAAACAAATATAAGTCCAATTGGAATATTTGTTCATTGATCGGAACAAATATAAGGCCAGAATGTTTGTTCATCAATCAGAATAAATATAAGACCCATCGAAGGTTTGTTCATCAATCAGAACAAACATAAGACCAATCGGAAGGTTTGTTCAGAAATCAATTGGTTTGTTCACCAATCAGAAGACTTCTGAGCATTTGTTCAACAATCGATTGGATTCTTCACCATCGAAAGACCTTTTGACTTGTTCAACAATCAATTGATTGGTCATCAATAAGAAGTCTTGTCTGTTCTTGCAACAATCGTATTTTCGCTATGAATCATTTGGCGACACTATATATCGTCGTTAAATTATATATGTGTCAATCGATATTGTCGTTAAGATGGTATCATGAATCGGTGTGATTCTTAAGCACCAATCAATAGAGGATTAAGAACTATTGTTCTACAATTAATGTATACTTAAATACTAATTGATTGGAGATTTTATTCTCCAATTATGGTGGGCACTTTAAACGACTTAAAGTCATTATGGGAAGTTTCCATTAAGATTGGGGATTTACGAAGAATCAGTTTTAAATAAGTGTTGTGCTCGATGCTCAGAGCATGGGAAACTCAAAGGGTAGTTTTTGTCCGTCTATAGTCTAGTAAAAACACTCTTAAGGTCCTTGAGACATACCCCTTACATTTCTTTCTTGCTGCTATGGTGAGAAGGATTTTTAGAGCTGAAGGAGATGGGGAATAAACACTTTGTGGAGTTCTTCCTCTTCTTCCCACTGCTTCAACTCTTAGCAAACAAGATCTTGGAAATCTAGCTAAGGTAAGTATTCTCAGGTTCAAACCTAATGGAGCATAATTCCTCAAAATACTTTTCAAGTTGTCTTCGTTTGTTATGTTTTACCCAACCCTTGAAATGAAGAAAACATGAATTTTCTATTGAACATCTAACATTTGGCCTTTTCTTGTTACCTTTTGATCTTTGTGCTCATAAAATAATTTGATTAGATCTAAAATTGTTGAAGTTTTCTACTTGAAGTTTCTAACAACTTTCTTGTTGGAAGATCTGTCATATTCTTTCTTGAAAACCCTTTTCTTGCTCTATTTGAAACTTGAAATCTGCATCGTCTGATTTTGACGTGATTTTTAAAGATCTTCCAGAAACCCTGTTTTTGTTCTGTTTTGGCTAATCTAATGCATTGTCCTAGTCTGTCGATATTTTAAGAAGGTCTTAGACATGTTAAAAGCTATAAATTCACAAAGACTTGTTCTAAAAGTTCTTAATCATTGAGAATTATATTCTCACCTTACGATTGTGACTTCACCTTGACATTTCTATTTATGATGAAAATTGAACTTTTATCTTGAACCAAATATATCAGTACTCTGTTTTGTCATCCTTTGTTCCTTGGAAATCTGAACAATTGTTATTTTGTATTAATATTGAAATCCATCAAGTATCCTTCTATGAATTGATTCCTCTTGAAACTCCATTAGCCATTATATGATCTGTTTGATTGGCACTATATGGGACTTTGATCCAACAACTAATGCCTATAAAATAGGGCTCTGTCTGGTCTTAGGAAGAAGTGCCCCAATATACTTATGAATCGCGGGAGTATGGACTGGTGGTGTTTGACATGACACTGATATAATATGCATGATTTGAATGTGCCTTTTTGCATGATAAGATCTAATGATTGTTGGTATGTTATTTCATTTGAATATAGTTAATCTTGATTGTTACTCTTTTGATATGCACCCATTCTAATAATTTACAATCCACTGTTTGCCATTATCCAACACCCTTAATCATTAAGAAATCCATTAAAATGTCCCACCATTGCTGTCTCATTTAAATATCACCATTAACCATGTTACCCTTCTTATTTAACCCACTAGTACTTATTAAGATGCTTAATTACTTAAATCTCTACCCATTCATATGAGATGCAAATCCTACTGAGCATGTTCGCTCACACTTATTTTTGTTAATTCCTCTTTCAGGTAGTGATGAGGAGAATCCGAATCAGGATGAGATTGGGCAAGAGTGATGAACAACTAGCAGTGTTGAAGCCATAGACTTAGAGTTTATTTAAATTGAATTGTCTGCAGTAGATGTTCTCTTGTACTGTCATGAAACATTTGATGTATTATGGGCCCTCTATTTGGCATTAAGGATCTGAAATTGTATGGACAAGCTCGACATGTCAGGATTTATCTTTAATAGAGATGATTTAGTTTAATGTTTTCACCTTTATATTTGCTTTACTTTTAGCTTGATCATCAAATAAACTATCACGTTTTGATATATTTCACATTGGGGCGTGAAACTAGAGACCTTCTATTCATGTTTTTTCCTAACTAATGAGCCATTAATTCAAGTGGTCACATGGAACATTCTTGGTATGTTTTAATGTCAACAAATGATGGTTAATTTTAATGGCAATCTTAATACAATTATCCCTTAAGGTTTTAAAAGTAATAATTTTGATATTTCTAAAGGTAATTGTGGAGTTAGTAAAGTATGATACACCTTAATTTCTACATGCACTTTTTTTAGAGATTGGTTACAATGAAAGGAGATTGCCATGGAAGCTTCTTCATTAGCCATGGTTGGCTTCTTAATACCCTTTTCCTTAGGGTAAATAGGAGGTTTTATTATTAAGATCTTTTGGACTACTATATAATAGAGTTATTTTAATTGATAGTGTTGTGATCCTTCTGTGTATTTTGATGATAACAAAAGCTCATTCTTATTGGGCTGATCCAAATTGCAAATGGGTCTGCAAGTTCATATATGGCATTTCTTGTGTTGGTCTGTGCAATGTGATGAAAGTTAAATTTTCAAGTGATTTTTTGAGCTCTCAACATTTATTTTTACATGATGGTGTTTAAATGAGTTTTGCATTATGTAGTTAGGTGTTTCCAACAAGTCTAAGCTCATCAATAATGTGTGTATATGTGCAAAGTTATTAGGCATCCAAGTGGATTATTATACAGTTCTGGCAAGTTGAGTGTTGACACCTCTGCTCTACCTCGTTCCTTCATAGAGATCCATTTTTTAGATAGTTTTGTTATTTTGCTGGACTCCTGTCATCTCCCACATCAAGGCCTACGAGATTAGGTTGGAGAGGCCTCTCAGCTATCATTTGCAAGAAAGAACACTAAGGTTTTGGGTGTGCTAAGAGGTAGAGAGAATCTTATTTGGAAGAGGTCATCTTCTCTCTTATTACTGTTTCGAATCACCATGATCCTTCTCCAGCTTTGAAGAGAACAAGCTACATCAAAGAGGAAAAATTTAGATCCGTAGAGGGAGATGGATTGCACACATATTTTATCTCTTTTCCTTCATCTCTATGCTTTATTGTAAAATCTCTATTGTGGATTGAATGGTAGTGTGAGAGTGCCCATCTCTTGGGCATGTTGTGCCTTGTGGCATATGGAGATCCCACCTCTGAGAGGTGCTATGTGTGGTGACCTTCAGAAGTATGTGTGTTGAGTTGTATGGTGCATTGAGCACGTGTGTGATCTTTTTAGATCAAGTTAGTGGGTAGGCCCAAGTTTTACGCGGGGAGAGGATGTACGAGCACCCTTGATGTGTTCAAATCTCTTTAAAATCTCGTACTTTATTTGTGGTGTAGTTCTTTTCTTCTATCTCTTTTCACTTTCGCATGCTATGTACATTTGTCTTTGATGTAGCAAAACGGTGTTGACTTACACCCAATTCACCTCTCTCTAAGTGTGATCCATAGCATTGCACTTTTAGATAGAGCTCAGTAGAGAAGATTAGAGATGAGTCTTATGACAGTCCAAATTGGTTTGCTTTTTAAATAATGTCTTAATGAGAGAATGCCAAGGTACGACAACTTTATATTTTTCTTCCCTTATAAGCGTTACGTTGAATCGTTAAAGGATTAACTTTTTTGAAAAATTTACAAAAAATAATCCTCTCTTATGAATAATTATAAACTTATAACAAATATGTCGATTAAAATAACCTTGTTATGTCACTTATGTGAACATTACTGCAAAACTAACCTTCTAATAACCATCGTAAAAAAACACATAACAACAAATTAGGTGACAAATATATTTGCACCTGTCTTTACGCAGGTAGAGTTATCTTTTGCGTAGCTGAGTTATTTCTGTGCTAATATGTAAAGATGTAAAAAATAATTTTCGGATTTTAGCTCAAGTGAATTCCATTTATTTGATGGGAGGTTATGGCACTTAACAAAAAAAAAATATTTTTGGATATTATTCAAGCAAGAACACCATTTTTCCCCCAATTATCCAACTTCTGATCTCTTTTTTTTTTTTTTTTACATTTTGAGCTGTTCAAGCTCAATGGATTCTCCTAGCTCTAGAAGAGAAGCTCGATGGACTGTCTTGGCCTTATCAAACTGGGCCGTCACATGCTTGTTGCAGGCGGTGGGGACTGACCAAGCTCTGGCCCAAGCCCAGAACACCGTATGGGAGAGACGGGCAGGCCCAGCCCGTTCGTCGCCTCTAATGGGCCGAATTAAGGTGGCCCAAGTGTCCTTCCTGTCCAGATTATTTGGTCCTCTCTCAAACATCATGTGCAAGAGTAACACCTGCACACTGAGCTGCACCCATTCTGTTGGTGAAATTATGACTAGTCGGATCTGTAGTCTAACAATGTGATGTGGGTCCTACTGGTGCAAATGAGCTCAGCCGAGTACTATGTTGCTCAAGTTGTTTGTTAAATGCTGCGTAAGTTATTTGTTATTTTTATTGAGCTCGAACTATTGAAAACATATGTTCAAGTTTAATTCGTCTAAATAATAGTCTCGAGTTTAAACCCTTAACGAGTATTCTTATTGAGTTCAACTGAATTTATAAGTTTATATATATACATATATATAAGTTCAATCCACGTAAAAACTAATTGTTCATAAGACCTAAATCTATCTGTCATAAGACCTAAATCTATCTTATTTCAAGCTCATATCTCAAGAGCCTTGATAAGTTACTTAATTTAATTATTTTAATATAATATTGATAATATTTAAAAATATATTTATAATTTATATAACAAAAAATTGAACGAGTTTGTTCATGAACTTAAACGAGCTGAGTAGATCTTTGCTCACACTTGGCTCGTTTACGAAACAAGCTTAAAATTTTGTTTGAGCTTGACATGTTTATCTTGTTAAATGAGTAGAATCTGAGTAGCATTCGAGCTGAACTCGAGCTACTTGTTAAGTCTATTGATTCGTTTGCAACCTTCATGGATCCCCAAAAAAAAGGTGATAATACATAGTTGTATTATATATAATGACAATAAAAATAATAATAGTACCAAAGGGGTTTAGATCTCGCACCTTGGGGATGAACAGTCGAATATCAGTGGGTGTGCTGGTGGATGAGACGCGTGCCTTCTTCCTAGAATTTTGCAAGGAAGAGGGAGAGGTCAGAGGTCTCGGGGAGGGGGCCCTAAGATTAACCTTCTAACGGACAAGTCAATACTAGTAGGAGTATAGAATGAGAGAGAGGGAGGCTAAAGGGCATGAGATCACCCTTCACCAGAGTGGATGTCTCTGAATTCCTTACTTGTGCAGAGGATTCCTGGGTTTATATAGTGGTTGGCCTCCTGAAGATAATAGAAGGTAGAGAAAGACTAGGAGACGTTCTTTAAGGATAGGCGTTGCTTGATAGTCTGTGTAGCGTCGTGGCTGTTCAGATCCGAGTTTAATGGTTGTAGTATGGTGCTTTTGGCCAATGTGTGGCCATTGGGTCTTGGTTGTGGCCTTCGTGTGTTGTGTAGGTGATGTGGGTAGAAGATTTCACCTGAAACAACCCACTGGTTCTTTGGTGAGAATGCGATGAGGGTGTATGTCACGTTCTGAACGCGTCCCCCGCCTACGTCACATTCTTTGCACCGCCTTTTTGAGGCATGACACTTCGGGTTTCGAAAGGCGACGTCTAAGTTCGTGGCATTTTGAACGTGACATCATGCTACATCGCATTCTTGCTGTTGAGTTGTTTAAAAGCGGTTTATGGCCAGACAGAGTAGGGGAAGCTCTGTCCGGCCAAAGGAGGAGGCTTTGCTGGCATTTTTGGCTATTTCGACTTGCAGGTGGCTGGTTTGGCGTGGTTTCCACGCGAGGAGGGCGTCTGGAGTGTGGAATCACCGGCGGGTGGCATTCTTCATTTTTTCGCGTTGGTAGGGAGACTTCCCTTTTGTTTTGTATTATTGAATGGTTAGAGGTTGGTAAATCATGTTATAGTGGTGAGGTGTTGTGCACTTTTTGTTTTAAAGGTCTAAACACTAGTTTAAATTGGGTTTGAATTGATTTTTGGAGGAAGAAGATGGGTTCGGCCGTCTGCTTGATAAGGCGACGGGTCAAGCCGTCGCGTTCTTAACGTGACTGTTTTCCTATCGCGTTCTAGTTGTGAACACGTCGGTTTGGTCTGTCACGTTTGGGTGTATCGATTAGTGTATATCGATTGGTGTTATGATTACCGATTGGCATGATGACGATGTGTCGGGCCGTCACGTTCATGTCATGGCACTAAGCCTTGTCGTGTTCATCTTGTGGTCGTGACTGGTCGAGTCGTCGCATTCTTAACGCGACAATTGACCCCGTCGCGTTCTTCTTTTCGAGGTGTGTGTGTGGTTTGGGCAATGAGGGTCCTGTGTGGACTTAGCCTTGGTTATTTAATGTTGATTTAAGATGTTTAAACATGGTTAATGGTAGTAAATCATGACTTAGGATTAATGGTTCAGATTGTGGTTAGTTAGTTATTTATGTTTATCAGGAAATGATGTTCAACATGTAAAAGTTATGCGATTATGTGTTTAACAGTAGTATTTGTATCTGTGATGAATAATCATGCTACACCGTGGTTTATGAATGAATGGTTTAAATGTGTGTTAGGTGTGCAGCGTTGTTTGTGTATTTGCTGAGGTTGGTGGTCCGTCGCCTATTCCGGAATACCTCCTCGTCGAATACCCCAGATTTTCTGTGAGCCAGGCACATGTGTGCTCAGAGTTTGTCTGGTACTGTGTGTAACGTAGAGGTCTGTGTTGTCTTTCTAGACACTCTCACTCGTGTGTTTGTTGAATAGCTCGTCCGATTGAGGAAAATACGACAGTGGGGCAGCGACTTATGGTGTGCGAGTTTTCTCTATTAGTCGCTTATAGCACGCTCGTGGTTGGAGGATGGACACCAGTAGACGTATGGTCCCCATCTAGTCCCGTATTTCCACTTTCCTCACTCTACAGGCCCTGGAATCCGTAAAGGTGTGTTAGGCGTGGGTCTGCAGCAGGGGTTACTGTAGAGTAGTGTTGGTTAATCTCTACAGTTCTTTGGCTTACACAGAGTTGTGGTGGAGCCGCAGTTGGACTTTTTGTCTGTGGCTGCGAGACTGAGAGGTGGTTCTCGTGTTTGTTAGACTGTGTTGGATACTGACGTCATGAACCAGTAGTCTTTACCCGAGTGGTGGCGTCGTTCCTTCGACTCGTATTTCCCTGTAGTTGTGGTTGTGAGTTGTGACTCACCGGTTATAGTCTCTATTCGTTAGTTATGTAAATGTGCCAGTGTAGCAGTTGTGCGATTGTGGTTCTGCTGTGGTACCTTTTGGTTTCAGGTACTTGTACTCTTCTTGGGTAGTTGGTCGTTGTGGCACGTCGTGTGCCAGTTTCAGGTGTTGTTGTGGAGCTGTGCTCCGTAGAGGTTGTGTTATTTGACTTTCCACTCGTTGTGTTTTTACCTTTTTGTGGGTAGTCCTCTGGTGTGTTTTATTAGTCTAGTGTGTGGTGGACTGACTCCTTGGTGTCAGTTCCATTACCTTCCGTTGGTAGTTTGCTTGTGTGGCTCGTGGCTTACTCGTTTCAGTTACTGTGGTGGACTAGTTTTTCTGCACTAGTCCTATTGTTCCCTTCATTTTTCGTGAATTGTGTTAGCTAGTGTATTTATATTTTAATGTAATTTAATTATGTTTATTGTGAACATGTCTTTACTTCAGTAGTTCTATTGTCGGTGTTAACAGTGAAACCCTGAGTGGTGGAGGTGTTACTCCTCTGTGCAGTTTCTGGTTGTTATTTCTCTTTTTGGAGGTCCTTGCTGAGCGTGTGATTTTTTGAGGCTCACTTCCTTACAGTCTTTACATGTGTTAGCATCGTGTTTGATTTGTAGAGACGTTGTGGTGGACTTGTACCACCAGTAGTTGAATTGTAGTTGTGATTTGTGTGAGCTTTGCTCCCTCGAGATATGCCCCAGATAGTTGTACTTTTCTCTTGGACATGTAAAAATGTATTGAGACAATGTAATTTGTTATAAATGAGTATAAGAACATGTACTTTTTTTTGTCTCTTGTACTCATGTGGTGGTCTTTTATATTCTTACTGGATACGTGTGTGAGTTATCCCTTGTGAGACTTCGGTCTGTTCGCGAGAGGCGAGTCTGGATATGGAGTCTTATGGGCATAAATATCTAGAGTCGCTACAGTCTGGGTGCTTGTTACCTAAGACTCCTTCAATTCTATTTATGTCCTTCCACTTTCCTTAGGCTTTATCCTTATCGCCGAAGGGGCGCCACATGGTAGAGCCATGTTGCCGCTTGGGTAGCTTAAAGGTATCTTGGGCCTCGGGAACCCCTCGAGTCTCAAATCTGTCGATAAATTGGGGTCTCGCTGGGTCCTCAAACTGTTCGTCAAGCAGTCTCGATCTCTTAGGAACTTCTACCTCGGGCAATTAGGGTTCTGGCGGCTCGAGATCCTTTATTCAACAGAGTCATCTTGCTCGGGGCCTGCTCTTGGGCCTCTAACGTAAATCTCAGGTCACCGGGCCCCAACAGACTTAATTATTAGGCCTTCTTTTCTTATTGGACTAGTTGTCCATGGATGTATTTTGTGGGCCGCTATTTTCCCCCTCTCAAAGTACTAACAATATACATCTGTGACAAATTTCTTTATCAGTTTGCCAAAACATATTAGATACACATAAATCAGTTCATTGGTTATGAAATATTTGCGTGTGCAATCTTCGTATAGTTTAATATTCTATGTTCTTCGTGGTTTTCTTTAAGCAGAAGTTTTCATACTAGTCAAGAATAAAACAAACTTTCTTTTCTACCCACCGACCAATGTTTTCAACTTGAAACCGAGTTTCAGTTCATACACTGAGAAGACTAGATTTTCTTAATAAGTTTGTGAGAAAAAAAAATTGCAAATTATAACCCTTGTTTCAACGACGAAAGTGCTTGACAATTTTTCATGACAACAGTGCTCAACTTAATTTTCAATATGCATACTCTTAGAACAGGTGCTCGTCCTCCTTGTACGAAGCATTAACAGATCCAACTAGTGTATAGTGAAGCTGCACCAATAAGTATTCTAACCAAACTCTCTCTCTATATTTATTTATTTATTTATATAGGAAGTGATAAAGTGGTAATTAAGAGTTTAAGACCCTTCACATATGGTATATGCATTGGGCTTTTTCATTTTCAACTCTCATAAATTTTCATATATATTGAATAACCACCTCCAATCTACAACTTTTCTTATGACTCATTAGAATTTCTAGTTATTTAGTGGTATGGCCCCCTAACATTATGAATAAGCCTCTCATATGTTTAACAAAAAGATCTACGACCAGAATGTTCATTAAATATATGAGTAAAACTTGAGGATTGTTAATAAATAAATACCTAGATCCGAATAGTAAATTTATAAGTATAAGAACGATGGGGGCTTAAAAACTGAGGATCCGATCCACCTATCAACCGAGAATTCCGTGTGTGATGAGATTGGAATCTGAGATGGGTCCACACGCCTCCATCGGAGGAGGCGATAGTTTGGTCTTTTAACCGGGCCGGTGTGATGCATATTTAGACATGCAAACTTGATGCGATAAGCCATGACTTTTGAACCCATTACGCATCATATCGTGATCAAATTATACTAGTACATCTTTTAGATAATTCTGATATTAAAAAATATGTTCTTTAAGTTGAAAATATAGATGCACCTCTGGACTGTGTAGTAGACCCAAATAGAAACATTAAATATCCTCCTTAGATAGCTAGGTATCATTTGCCCATATAATGTCACATAAGTAGGGATGCCAAAGTGGTAGCTCAGATGATAACTAGTAGGGCAGCAACCGAGTCGGATTCGGAATCGAAAACACATATTTCAATTTTGATAATCAAAATATAACTCTGATTTCGATAAAATTAGAATAGTTAATTCCGATTCCGTTCTGATTCCAATAACATTATCGGAATCGAAATTCCGATAAGCTAAGGTGTTTACTATGATTTTATCTTTTGAATTTATAAATAATTTATCGAATAATTGATACCGATTTTGATTATTTTTTTAATTTTGATTCCGATATCTAATATTGATTAAGATAAATTATCGATATTAATTTTTATCCAAAACGAGTCAAAATATCAATATAACAAGTTTCGTTTGCAGCTCTAATAACGAGTGATTGACGGTGACAATTTACGGTAATCAATAACAGTGGATGGATGGATTGGATGGGGGCGGCATCATGTCACATTATCAAGCGGTACTCTTTCAGTAGTGGCATCTTGGGTGTAGCGTCATGTATGAAGTATTCATCAAATCCAAACTGATAAGATTACCACACTACAATCCGACCCATACAACCCCCTCGGTCTACGAGCCAATGTCTTAATGGGCCGTGCACTGGGCCGACGCCCTTGGTTGGCCCACTAACTATTTAGAGGCCCATCCCCAAGCACAGTTTGATTAATTCTTGCAAAAATGATGAAGACGTTGACAACGTGCACACACACACACCCCACACGGACATTTCTACTAGTACGGACACGACATGCCCAGACAGACAGACGGAGGAGGGCACGTGTGGGGCCGGGCTGCTGTGATTGGTTCCCAGCTGGCTTCAGTGGAGAACGTGGAAGCCTCTTAAGAAGAGTACAAAAAGGCCTGTCAAAAATGGCCTGCTGGGCGGCGATGGCGAGGCCAGGCTGGCCCATTGAAGTCTCCGCCGGGCAGCTTGGCCTCTCTACGACGCCCTGCCTCCCCACTGGCCGCCACTTTGTTCCTTTGTGGGCCTTCTCCAATCTGCAAAAAACCATGATGAGCTGGATCGCATCGGATCATATGGGACCCGCGCCAACCAAATGGAATATTTCACATGCTCACACGTCTCCTGTCCATGTCATTATCTTGTCCCCTCCAGTGGATTTTGCGCCGATGAGATGGAGCATCACTTTGGATAGGTCCGATTTAGGCTTCGTTTGAGAACGATAGTTTGAAAAATTAAAATTAACAAAAATTAATTTCATGAAAATTATTGACAGTGAGAATGTTTTTAAGTTTGTATCTTTCGTGGCACATATGACGAGACTTATTTTCGTTCTCGAAAGAGATGTAAAATGAATAACCCCCCCCCCCCCCTTTAATTTTTTTTATAAAATTTTCTTAATTTTTTGAGTGAATTAAATTGATGGACATGTGAAGATTTTTTTAATTTTATTAATTACCCCCTCTTATTTTGAGTATCCATGAATAATTAATTTTATTAATTATCTCTCTTTTTAAATATTTCTGACTCCGCCTCTGGGTGGGCACCCACTTTTCGGCAAGCAAAGGGATAAAAGATTTACCTATTATTTATCTCTCTCCTCCTTGTAAAATTTCTGTGAACACAAAAGTCGAAACAACCCGATACATTTGAAAACACTAATAAATATTGTCAGAGATTTACATCTAAAATCTAACTAAAAATATTTCCAAACACTGCAATCAGATTCTTCCATTTAATTGAATGGCCATGGTGTGATGACCTCTGCCACCATTATCTGCTTGCCACAATATGAATAATGACAAATTGAATCCCTATTATAATCATCATAAACGTTTCTCATTTATCAAAAATTTCCATGCCGATCGAGGATTAGCGAACGTTGTGGGGCCAGTCAAAAACATACACAGAAGGATCCATTAATTTATTGCAAACAACTTGCAGAGACACACAGCTTTATTTGCATATTTGTCAAACGGCACAACAATTTTGACCAGCTAATTAATTAATTAATTAATTATTATGTGCAGCGATCGTTTGCTGGTGCGTACACCACATCTTTAACATTTCGTGAATGGTCACAGCTGTATGCACAAATCAAATATGCAAGTGGCCATTCACGAAAACATTAGCTAGAATGTTTTAAATATTTTTAAACAGATCAAAATAATACCCATATTTTAATTCATTTAACCAGAATTTTCTATAGAACGTATATATTTTTACCTTATAAAAATCACATCATGCGTTTTTTTCTTCTGCAGAATCCTAGATGGGTAGGAAACCGGTAGCAAATATTTCTGTTCTTCTTTTATCGAATAAATCGACTCAATCAACGAATGATTCAAAAATTTTTTTTTTTCTTCTTCTATTTTTTCGTCTGTGCCCTTTGGGGAATGCTCCGTTCATCATCATGATCATGATCATCATAATTCATAAATGTAGCAAAGAAGGAAGGAGTAATGAAAGAAAAACGTAAGGAAAGAAGATGCAGTAGTACTATTAGATTGGCAAAAAAAGGAGTGAAATAAAAAGAAAAGAAGGAAAATAAATCGTTCGTTCATTACTAAACTATTTTCCTTCTTTGCATGAACTAAATTAAGTACTACCATATTCTATATAAGGAGCGGATCTAATCTATTATCAGTAGAGTTCTACAGGGACCCCAGTACTCCACTAGATTGTAAAGTTTTTGTTAAAGTTGTTAAATTTTACCATTAATGACCTAATTGGATTAAAATATAGGTTTACGTCACTAAATAAAAAATTGAATTCGCCAATACTATATATGATTCTTGTCACAAAATAATAATAGAAAGAGACATTGTATGATCTCTGATTAAGTCTATAATGTCACGAAGGTGAATGCGTCGATCAGTTGATTGATTTGTAAGCTTAAGAGGTTAGTCATCTACTCTAAAATATTTAGGACAAATTTGATAACTAAATAAGTCCTGATAACTCCTGATTAAAAGAATGTATTAGTATTGATAACTGTTCTGTCTTTTTGATAATTAACATGATAGTTTATCAGACATTTATCAACACTTATTGGTGATAGTACTGATAACTGATAAAATTATGTGGGTTTATACGTGACTCAAAATATTTCAAAGTGGAGATAATTTTATTAATGACTCTGATGTGACACAAAATGATTCATTAATGATCTTAATATGATATAAATGATCGATGTGACATAAAATTATCATAGCTCCAAATGTTGCACGATTATAAAAAATTATCTTATCAGCGAATATCCGCATTGTGAATAACTTATATGATTATCAAACCCGCCCTTAAATTATAGAATGCTAATTATTTTATCATTTTTATATAAACAATGTATTAATGATCATCTCCTCACTTAATCGACGACGTTGAACAATCTATTCATATATGTAGCTAGGATTATATATTACAAAAGACATTTCTTTGAAAACATGGATTTCTCTTTCATAGGATGAGGCTGTGGATGAGGCCGATCGATGCATGCTAGTCATCAGTGTTGAACGAAGAACTCGATATACGATGAATTGTCAAAGTTCGCCGTTGACGAGCCGTATAAGACATTAATATCCTGAAGCATGCATGCCCCAGCATGGACGGAGACATGGCGGCGAAACAAGTGAAGTAAGATAACTCTGCAGATCAGTCGTCGACGATGTAGTTTTGAGTCATGCGATTATAGAAATATGTTTACTTTGAAGCTTCATATATATATATATATATCGCATGCAGATGTCAAAGCACTGACCAGCTATATATGTATAGCTGTGCCGCGGCTTCCTGAGAGAGCGTTTTACTTTGATATGTCCTTGGCGATCGAGCTGCCAGCAGACACAGCTCCATTTCTCAACGTAGGAGGGAGAATTATAACGTTCGGACAACGCTGACATCGAGCAGCAGCGGTACGTACGGACGCAGCCTAAGCTACGAATATTTGGATGGAGACATGGTGGCGTTGACACACAGAATAGTTTGACAGTTGACGAAACAAGTGCAGTACGATAACTCTGATCAGTCCTTCGACGATGTAGTTTTGAGTCATGCGATTACATAAAAAAAAAAATGTCAAGGCACTGACCAGCTCTATGTAGCTGTGCCGCGGCTTCCCGAGAGAGCGTTTTACTTTGACATGTCCTTGGCGATCGAGCTGCCAGGAAGGTTCAGACACAGCTCCATTTCTCAACGTAGGAGGGAGAATTATAACGTTCGGACAACGCTGACATCGAGCAGCAGCGGTACGTACGGACGCAGCCTAAGCTACGAATATTTGGATGGAGACATGGTGGCGTTGACACACAGAATAGTTTGACAGTTGACGAAACAAGTGCAGTACGATAACTCTGATCAGTCCTTCGACGATGTAGTTTTGAGTCATGCGATTACGTTAAAAAAAATGTCAAAGCACTGACCAGCTATATGTAGCTGTGCCGCGGCTTCCTGAGAGAGCGTTTTACTTTGACATGTCCTTGGCGATCGAGCTGCCAGGAAGCTGCAGACACAGCTAGCTCCATTTCTCAACGTAGGAGGAAGAATTTAACGTTCGGACAACGCTGACATCGAGCAGCAGCGGTACGGACGCAACCTAACCTAGCTAGGAATATTACTTTGACATGTCCTTGGCGATCGAGCGGCCAGGAAGTGTAGCCGCAGGACGACAAAAACTCGAGAATTAGGCTTCTTCCATCGCCCTTCGTCCTCCTCTTCCGTGCACTGAGCAAGTGCCTCGGACTAGAGAGCCGTCCCGAAGCCTCCAATTGATCAGTTTTGGTTCATGTTTTCCATACACAGCTGGAGATTCCATGTCTTCTGTCCGTTCACATGGGATAATTTAGTAGTGTGCATGTCTTAATATGGTATTGTCTTTTATCTCTTCAATATTAAGTTTTAGAGATAATTCTTTATGTATACATATAATATCAGAGTAGACTTCGTTTTCTTAGTTGTGGATCCTATGTGATCACCTTTGTTCTGAGAGGACACATGTGGATATGTGTTGGATAATTCTACATCAGATAATTTAGTGATAAG
This sequence comes from Colocasia esculenta, assembly GCA_014218235.1. NCBI lineage: Eukaryota > Viridiplantae > Streptophyta > Magnoliopsida > Alismatales > Araceae > Colocasia > Colocasia esculenta. The sequence goes on along the minus strand of CM024758.1, from coordinate 147,757,746 downwards.
AAAATTTTTCTACTCATAAAACAGATAGAAAAATAGTCAACCGTCACATTCAGAGGCGGACGCAGGATAAAACATAAGGGGGGTCGAAATAAGAAAATATTAAAGTAAAATAAAATATAAGAGGGGCCAATTTGAATTTTTTAAAAAAACTTAATACAAAAAATAAAAAATTAAAGAGAGCCAAAATGGTGGGGGGGGGGGCATTGCCACCCCCACCATTAACGTGGGTCCGCCCCTGGTCACATTTCATTGGTCAAGTGATTGGACACATGGAAGATAGAAAATCTGATGTCCGACTAATGAGATGTGACGTCCGATAATTTTTTTTACCCATTTTGCATTTCTCTTTATAATAATGTGTCCTAACATTATTTTTGTTCCCTCAATATATACCAAGGTGACTCTCTATTTACATAGTGGTGAATCCCCACTCCAATGGTTCAAAGGAGGTTTAGAAGTTCGGTGAGAACTTCTACGTACGTTCTTTGTTGGTGGCGAACTCAACGAAGAGCAATAATCACTTGTATTGGTGAAAAAAGTCAAGAGGGAAAAAATCATCCTATTTAGGATATTTAGGGATAGGAATTGAAATGAAGACTGTTTTCTACAAAATATATAGTGTTTAATTATATGCCCTATACATACTTGTAGACTTTATGTTTCTTTCACTCGGTATATGTGGGAATTGAGGCGAGGATAATACATACAAATTAAGAACCTGTGATAATTAAAGAGATATTAGAGAAACCATATTATTTTACTACTACGAAAAAAAAGACTATATCTTTCTCTTCTCTTCAGTGGCTCTCAGACATTCGATATATATGCTAGCTATAAGCCTTCGTCATCGGCATATGATTGCAATCGTATTTATAAAATATCTTTTAACAATTCTAATCCTATTAAAACCAACACTTTATGCTTACTCATAGTCGTAAGATGGATTGAAAATAGAGTAAAAATATTTTTAAAAATTTAAAGATATTTTTAATTTATTTTTAATCTATCTTAATATCAAACGACTTAAAAAAAAACTTAGAGCACTCTAATATTCTAAATTCCAAATGGACTCTGGCTCTATTTATTTGCATATCAAGATATGTCAGTCTATCATGCTTGGCATATAATTACAATTTGCAAATAGGAAATACTTAACGAACACCGACACTGCACTCCTCTCACATATAAGAAAGATATTTATTATCGGGTAAAAAGACGTACTAAGACTTGTGCATGCAAACACGTCCGAATGGGTCTTCACATATGCGGATGTGTCGAATAAAACCCGCTCATATGTGTTCACCGATATTTTAATCTGAACATTTTACCCAAACAACAAATAATTCTCCAAATATAAATAAAGTAGGCCCTGGATCCATCAAAATTTTATAGAGCCCACCTTCTTATACTTGGGTGCCCTCCAAGGAGCAGCAAATCCTGCCCTTTATCCATGTCTCTGACGTTGACCGCATGCACGTAGTACTTTCACTGTATCGTCCATTGATCTCGAATTTAAAAAAATTTATTCGCTCTGATTTAAAAAAATCGAATCAATTCACATGAGAATCGATGAAAATCGATTTGACTCGCATGAGAATCGGATAAATTGAGAATTTCGTGATACGCTCCGATTCACCCGAGTTAAATCGATTCGATCCGATCCATCAAATCATGACTGATCAATGCCATGTTACTTGGGTGCAGGGGATGTGGCCATGAGCGGATGTAACATACAACTCATTAGATTTTTAAATTTTATTAATAAGGATTTTTTTTTCATTAAATTAATTTGATTATTTTTTTTTTAATAAAAACAATGACCCTACTAAATAATTAAGTGATTTCGCTTGCATGTACCAGACAACGATTGGGGTCAAAGAACACAAATCAACACATCATGCTGGTGCGCGTGAGCTGGTTTTCGGCGGATTTCCCGGCTAGCTAGCGGACATGAGCCAAGCACAAGCAGGCACGGCTCTTAATGGGAAGGGAATATTTTGCGTTGAAGGGTTGTTTTAAGTACGTATAACTTACATATATATACGGTGGACCTTGAAACTTGGGACTCGCTGTGTAGAACATGGAACAGCAGATATCCCATATGTATGAGCTAGCTAGCTCTCTTCCCGCACTGATCGGTTTCTTTAATTTGCATGGGTCACTGTCATGCAAAGAAAACCGGAATCCATATATCTCCTCTGATCGAATTGATCAGCTATATATATATCCATGCATCCGGAAGATCACATCTGTTCTCGATTACTATAGTGCTCTCCATGATATGTTTGGAATAAGAGAGATGGTATATATATACGATCAGATAATTGCTTTTTTTGTTGGAATTAATTAAGCTATCATGCATGTATATTATTTTAATTTTTGTATAATATTATATTTAGTGAGAATTAAATCTTTGACTTTATAATTTAATACGTATATAGAGAATTAACAACTATATCGCTTCGTAAATAGATAGTTATGATCTGGCGGATGTAATATAACGAAGAGATCTAGTGTAGTGGTGGTGATTGATAGTGACGGTAATAATTTATAAACTTGTAAGCAATGGACTGACCTTATATGACGACCGGTGGCGGCAAAGCGAGAGGTGCTGGCGAAGTAGATTGGTTAAATTACTCCGACCAATCTTGATCAACTATTTTCTTTTGGAAAATACTTATTACTCGGGCACCCGAGTAATGATTTGCCCGGATGCCGGGGTGGCGTGCGCCCAACAGCACCCGGGCACCCATTAATGCAGGGCGCTGCTGGGCGCGCAACACCCCCGGCGCCCGGGCGCAAAGCATCTCTCCTTTTTTTTAGGCTAGCTAGATCTTTATCAAACGAGTAGAAATTTGTGTTTAATTTCTTGAACTGTCAATTTTAAAAAGAGGCCTAGAGTTTGCGTAGGGACAAAATGGCTCATAAATATTTGGTTATTTACTAATACCATTCGCTCTCCCTGCACGGGAACAATAGTTTTGAGTCTGCCCACCTAGTTTTTTAGTTGAAAGTTTAAGGATTCGTATATATGACAAAAATTTTATATTTTACATCCATATATATAGATTTACCTAGAAGAAAGCCTCATTCCACTCATTGCAGAAGGTGAAATAAAAGAGGAAACAAGCTAGTGCGTGGCTGGCCATGAAAAATAAAGAGAAAATATCCCTAAATTATTTATAAGGAACATCTAAACTCTTAATTTTGCCTTATTACTCACTTACTTGTATGCCTAATTCTTGTCCCGAACTGCTAGAAACTTAGAAACGATACATGTATGCCTAAAGTTTAACCTTTGGAGGATCATATTTATGAGGTTTCTCTGAGAGTGATTTGCGCTTAGCGTTGTGTACATTTCAACATTGATGCACATGATTACTTACAAAAAATATAGTAAAGTACTTGATGATATGTGTTGTGATATATAAATTAGATAAACCAAGAAGGCAAGAACGAAAGAAGAAAGCATTAAACTTATAAAAAAAGAACGCGTTAAATAAATTGCCAAAGATATATACAAAACGTGCACTCTACACGTACACCTCTCTCTAATCCGGATAAATCAAAGGATTTGATTTCTGGAACTTTGTCCAGATGTGTTAATTTGAAGGACGGCTTTGAGTCAAGGTTCGCCGTACCGTTCGGATCGGTCGTGCCGCATTCTCCGTAAGAAGGTACGGTACCGAACCGTACTGTACCGCTGAGATACGGTGAGAAAATAGATTGTTTGATTTGTTTTTTTAGTTTTGTGACTTGATGAATATTTAAAATTAGAAAATTTCAAAAGAAAATGATAAAAATATAAAAAAATGTAACTAAGAACATTTAACATGTAACTAAGAATATTTAACAAGTTCTTACCTAATCTTCCTCATCATGCTGAGTATGTATGTCCACAAAACTCTCGTAATAGGGGGTATAACTTCCATATCTGAATAACCTCGCATTATAAGCGCTTTCCAAAAAAGTAAATAATCAGCATAAGGCATGTAATTTCGTACATACACTGATATTATATGCACCTTTTCTCTCTCCCCTTTCTCTCTCATATCCTCCAGACTATCAGGGATATCACGTCTTCTACAGCCAGAAAAAGGGGTTGATATGCTCACGAGTTTTTTTATCAAGTTGTTCTACTCTTCTTCAACTTCGTCCTCGAAGTGGAATCAACTCAATTGGTGGTCTGTGCCCAAAGTTATAGTAGATTATTCTTCACATTCTCTCTCATATCATGATCTACATATATAAGATTATCATGCCTTCCACATCTCAAATGAGGGCATATCTCTTCAAGACTTATTCATGAAAGTTGTTCCCTACGACTTCCTCTACGAGCTCCAACTAGAATCACATCAAATTAATGTCTGTGCTTAAAAATATAGTGGATTATTCTTGACCTTCTCTCTCATATCGCAATCCAAACTAACAGTGAGTGCGGCCTCTCTACAAAATGAACGAGGGTGATCCAGTCTTTGTGATCTTCATAAAAATTGTTCATGATATGACCAATTGTTCCATTAGATCAATACCAATAGAATCCGAAAACAGAAACCAAATTGTAACGTATTAAAATTTATAATAAAATATTAATATGACACTAAAAAATTAAAAGAGATAGTAAATTATACGTAAGACATGATCACTTATATAAAACATAATTATCTTTAATTTTAGAATATTTTCATATTATTAATATAATTCTAATAGTATCTTTGATTGTGTGCACTTCAACGGGACGACATTCAGTTTCAAAAATAAAGTCAAACATGAAGCCATCATAATTACTAAAAAAATATACTGATTTTAAAAATATAAAATATCAAAAATTATTGATGCATAGATGATGAGATTAAGTCGACCTACTAATTTTTGGACAATTTTTACTTGACAAAAAATTAATTTTAAAAAATTAAACTATAATAATTATAATTTGTATCATCTCTTAATTAGTTTATGTTTAAAATTTCATCTCAATTAGACATCATTTAGACCCCTTAAATGCACACAGGGTTTGCCGCGGTACGGCGAACCCTCGTGCACTTCAACGGGACGACATTTAATTCTAAAAATAAAGTCAAATCTAAAGTCATTATAATTACTAGAAAAATATATGATTCTAAAAATATAAATATCATGAGTTATTGATGCATAGATGTTGAGATTAAGTAGACCTAATAATTTTTGGGACAATTTTTACTTGATGAAAAAAAGTAAAAAATAATTAAATTACTATAATTTGTATCATATCTTAATTAGTTTATGTTTAAAATTTCATCTGAATTAGACACCATTTAGACCCTTTAAATGCATCGGATGTGAGAGAGGAATGAAAAAAAGAATAATAGATTTAGGGGACCGGACCGTACCGATCATCAACGCGTCGTGGGACACTTGGGTCACCCATTGGGGTGCCCAATTATGACTGGGCTCGCGGTATGGTTTGCACGTATCGAGGTGGTTTGCCGCGGTACGACGAACTATGGGTACTATCTTTAATTGTGCGCACTTCGACGGGACGACATTCGGTTCCGAAAGTAAAGTCAAATCTAAAGTCATCATAATTACCAGAAAAATATACTGATTTTAGAAATATAAATATAAAAAATTATTGATGCATAGATATTGAGATTAAGTCGACCTAATAATTTTTGGGATAATTTTTACTTGACAAAAAATTAATTTAAAAAATTAAACTAAAATTACTATAAATTGTACCATCTCTTAATTAGTTTATGTTTGAAATTTCATCTAAATTAGACACCATTTAGATCCTTTAAATGTAGAGATTAAGTTGATCTAATAATTTTTGGGACAATATTTACTTGACAAAAAAGTAATTTAAAAAATTAAACTAAAATTATTATAATTTGTATCATCTCTTAATTAATTTATGTTTAAAATTTTATCTCAATTAGACACCATTTACATCACTTTAATACATTGGATATGAGAAAAGTATGAAAAAAATAAAATTAACGAACCGGACCGGTCCGCGGCGCACCCGAGTCACCCCAATAAGATGATCCGACCGTACCTGGACTCGCTATTTGGCCGTACCGTGACCGTTCCCTGCGGTATGGCCAACCGGGCTTTGAGGCTCACCGTGGCGGGAAGGATTTTGTTTAGAATGTACAAATTTGAGTTATTAATTTGTGGAGTAACCTCGGAATTTTTACGTTAAATCTCATGATAAATCTATTTGTATAATTACGATCATTTCACATCAAGAGGTCTCATGATATTTAAAAAAACATCTTTCAGTACGCTCATTTGGAAAAAAAATTACAATGCAATGGGTTTTTTTTTTCCTTTATATAATAAATAATGTGGAGACAAAGAATATTAAATTAACCAGAGTCACTCATATATATATAAAGTAATATTTATTATTTGTGTGAATGAAAAATAAATACAACCAATGACAAACGTAAAAAATTGTCTACTAGAACCATTTAGATTATAGGGTATTAACCTATTACAAAATATGGATTTCACAGGTGTCCCAACTATTAAATTCAATAGAATTATTATAATAATTTTATATATTTTATATCTGAGTTAAAAAAATATTAAAAGTGGATGAAAGATTTAGAAATTCCATCGAAATCTTCTTACCGCCGATCAAAACAACTATTCTCACATGAGTAATTAGTTCACGACCATTACGTTGCATACGTTTACACTTTACGTGAAGCTTAAGGACGACTAAGCCGTACACTTTGATGCAAGATAATTTATATTATTATAATAAAATTCAGTCTTAAAATTACACGTGACAGTATTAGAATTTTTCTTTTCTAGTCCAAACTGAGATATGTGATACCGCCTAAAACTATCCCCCTTCTTCTTTCTCTCTATTTTTGTATTTCTTTCTCTCTTTATGTGCTGCCACCGCAAGTAGCAAACTCAGCGGGATTAAAATTCAAATCCTCTCCCTTTCTACATTTGGTCCGCTCTTGACAAAAAATAATATTTTTATCCAATCCGCCACCCCCATCTAAAAATATAAGTACTTGCCTCTATTATAATATGCATCTCTCATATTTGATCTATTTAGTGTCCGCATGAAAATTAGTTTTCTTTTCTTCTATATAATACTCCTCATTATTATTAATAACAATCATATCAAATCTAATTATAATTTATAAATTTATTATAATTAAAAATATATTTAGAAAAAACGTGCAAGGCACGGGTAGAGATCTAGTATAACTTATATGACAGATCGAATTAAGTTATGATAATTTATGTTTAAAAATTAGAAAGGGAGAGGAGAACAAGGAGAGTATTTACTATTACCAGTGGCCCTCCCTTATTTTTTTTGCATAAAGCTTTCTCTTATTAATTTTTTTACATAAAATTTTCCTTATGATGGGTATGTGAATTTTTTTTTAACTTTATTAATTGTCTCTCCTTAGGTTGAACATTTATGAATAATTATCTTATTAATTACCCTCTTCTAAATATTTCTGACTCCGCCACTGACTATTACATACATACATCAATGGCTGTGGCAACTAGTGTCTGATATTGGATTCACATTTAATTGTCCAAAAAAAAATATTGGATTCACATTAAGAGGTGTAATTAAAGGTGAAAAGTGCAAACTGACAAGTATCATACATGTCAATAGTGTCACCATCTTATCTGGACCGAGCTTTGCCAAGTGGCCAGGCAAAATAATTGCCATATCTAGCCGCAAATCTTGTTCCTTCCTTTTGACCATTATTTCGAAATTTTTCGAAGCCGTCTCCGTCCACCACGAGCTCACGCGCAATCTTTGAAGTATATGTAATAGTATATATATATATATATATATGTAAATAAGTAGTTTTAATTTCTAAAATACTCATTATTCAATATGGTGAGTAGTAACTGCGCATGCGGCGTCAATTGATGATTTTAATTTGATTATATTATGTAATATTTATGTGAATATGATACATAAATCAATAACATATAAAATGTTAACAACAATAATAGTGAAAGATGACGATAATAATATATATAACATTGGCGACGACATCTATAAGCAATATATGGTGACGATGAGCGATGAAATTGATAGCGATAGGTGATGATAAATAATGATAAAGGTCAACATGATGGCCAATTCACATGAATAATAAGAGATATGATAAGTACTTCTCATTTGTTATAAAAATAAAATGCCTCTAAAATCTTAAGTGTACACAGCCGCTACTTAAAAAACATCTTGAAAAATATACTTGCGATTTTGATATTATGTTCCCGTTGTTAATTAGACCATCAGCTAAATATATATATTGCTACAGTGGGCAATTCTAATTACATGTTTTCAATCATGTGCATACTGGTGAGTTCATATCACACTAAAGTTAGTGACACTCTTAACTTGAGAGCTGATCAAGACCTACATGCATGACTAATGTTCTACTTTCTCAACATATCTTATATGTGTAAATTAGTCTATCCCCATGTGAATACTGATAATAATGTTAGCCCCAAAAATATGGCACTTATCTTTTTCTATTCTATATTCTCTTTTTTTTTATAACGAAGAAATTTCATCCCGTGTGATTTTGTGGGCTCAGGAATTGGTATTCATGAACTCCAAGGTCAGGACTTGACAGCTCCTACTTTCCGTATATCTGTATTGTCTTTACCCCATTTGACCGGAAAAATTCCGAATTTACACACCTCGAGGATTGCATGTAAATCAGATAAGCCCCCCCCCCCCAGAAATCGAATTTGAGACCTCTTACTTTTAAGCAAGAGTTTTAACCGATCAACCCAACCGGGATCCTCTCTATTCTATATTCTTCCTAACAAAATACAACTATTCTAGATATATCACATTGATAACAACAAACATATATATACGGGATGCGGTGCAATTGAAGAGGATAATTAACCATATAGATTTTGATGCCCTATATCTTAGATGCTCGTGAGTTCATATATATCCGGACTGTCTAATTCGTTAATCTTGGTAAATTATACGTGAGACAAATTAATCTTGATGAATTAAAAACACCATTTTCTGCACTCAATATCTTAGAATTTTGTATTGGATGACCAAATTAATAGCGTCGACAAATTATATATGTTAATTAATGAACCGGCATGAATACTGAGAGATGATATGCTAGTATCGCCGACACTGGATTTATCTAGAAAAATAAACAAAAAAGGGGAAACCAGCTGTTGGTAATTATATATGAACTATTTACTAGCTGATGCATCCCCAATGATGAGAAGTGGGATAGCACGTGCCGTCATCCTCCGATATGTTCCGGGCATCTTGTGGGCCGGGAACGCTTTCATGAACCTTGTCAACACGGTAATGATAGGGGTGTCAATGGACCGGGCCTGTATCGGGCCTAAACTTTATCAACACGGTAATGATAGGGGTGTCAATGGGCCGGACCTGGACCGGGCCTTGTTAGGCCCGGCTCAGGCTCGGTTTTATAAAAGTCGGCTCGGGCCCGGTCTAGGTCTGGGGGTAGGCCGGTAAGTCCCGGCCCGAAAAATAAAAAATATTATATTTTATTTATATAATATATAATTTTAATACATCTACTATAATATATCTATAAAAAAATAATATATATTTTAATACATCTACTATAATATATCTATAAAAAAATAATATATATTTTACTTATATCTATATTAACATTTAACTTGTAAAAGTTTATATTTTTGAGTAGATTTATTGTAGAAAAAATACATATAACTCTCTTTCTAAATATAAATTTTATATTTAATATAAATTATATTTATTTTTTTCGGGTCGGCGGACCGACCGGGCGGGCCACACAAAGTCCAAGCCCGGCCTATTTTTTTCCGGGCCGGACCTGGCTGGACCAAAAATTTGTAACGGACTCATTTTTTCGACCCAAGTCCGGTTAAAATCGGGCCGAACTTCCGAGCCTCCGGACTGACCCGGCCCAATTGACACCCCTAGGTAATGAGTTTTAAAACAACAAATAAGAACTTGGATCAGTAGAAGGCTGATCTTATTCTTTGTCAAAAAAAAAAAAAAGAAGGCTGATCTTATTTTACACTCGTATATTTGTTCGTACGGAATTCTACATGGCACTTGGGCCAACTGCTCCATTCGTAGAGAGGTAGATTAAGTTGAACTGTTCCAAAAGGAATGGGTAAAGCATTGAACTGTTAAAGATATTGGAACACCAAGAAACCCAGATCAGTATATAGAAATTAAGGTTCTCAATTAATGATCTTATATATAACTAATTATTAAGCTTTGAGACAGGGTCAAATCAACAGCATGTGCATGCGTACGTGTTGATATAGAACATTCGCAATTGCGAATTAATGATCGATCGAACTGCTTCATGCGAATGCGTAAACCTCATGAGCCGTTCAAAGTCTTCTGATAGAGTCGTCACAGTAACGTCAAGTACTGCAAATCCAATGGGGGTTTGCCACATCATGACATGGGTATGTCATGATCACCTAAGGTGGCAAACCTCTATTGGATTTGCAAGTCTTGTTGCAAATTTTTGATTTGCAACAAGACTTTTCCTAATTACTATATATTCTAATAATAATATATATTCTTTGGTTTTCTTGAGGTTGACACCCATATATATGTTTTAATTATGGGAGGGAGAAATGTTTGCATCCACTGACAGACTTAGCTGATCGTTGAACATGTCGATGCGTGCATGGGGAGGAGTTCAAATTTCATTCCTGGCTGTAGAAGAAGTCCTTCACTTATAATTTGATAAGGTCAGATGTGTTCTCTTTTAATTTGAACTTACGGTGGCTTGCTGATACTGCAACTCAGTATATGCATGATACTCTTCCTTGCTTGATTGCATGGGGAGTCATGCGATTACAACGTTTCATTATTTATTGGTCTGACTCAGTTCATGAGAACGTGATTGATCTGTCTGTCACGATTTAAACGCGACAGGTATTTTCATCGCGATTTAACTATATTTTTCAGAACTCTAATTGTCTTATAAATCTTGATAATCATACTCTGTAATCATTGTTTAATCACTGTAATGAACTGTTATGAACAGTAACCATATGTTAATATATTTGTGATAAAATTCACATGATTTTATTAATTAAAAATGTGTGCACAATCCTCTCTTGCTATCTTTTATTTTCTCTCACTTACACATACAAATCGTGAATTTTGTCAGGAGACTTTACGAAAATTAATTACTCAATAATTTATCTAGTAATTAAGTAGAATTATTCATGTAAATATCCATATTTCATTAAATGGATTTGTCCTCGATTTATTCGCGTGATTTAAATACCGTTATCGTGTCCCTCTGCCTTCGAGCACTCGAGGCATGACAGACAACGTTTCTATACACACTTTATCTTGGCTTGGACGACCTCTCCATTGGGAATGCTTCTGACAGAACCAGAAACTCCTTGTCGAGGCCTCCCTAAGATTCTTTGGCTTTGGCGGACGTCTATTGCCAACGAGTAAGTTGTACCATCAATATCTATTTTACCCTTAGAGATCAGCATGATCCAACGGCCTTAGATTGATTCTCTCTTACCTTGAGATCACGCCGGACCTCTGGCCTATGTTCATGGCACGGCTATTGGGCGCTCAGTGATTTCTACCAGACTGGCAGCACACGATCGTGTGTGTTGTGCAACTGTTACTATCGCCATTTATTGTCGATTTACGGATACGACCCTCTGTCTTATCTACTCTCTTTACACTCTCCTCTATTCACGTTCTCTCTGTACTCTCATCTATTTTTCAATTACTCCCATCTATTCTTGGTACTCTATTTGGCCATCTATTTGATTGTCTAAGATAACAACATAATCATGCCAGACAACATTATAAAGGGCCCGATCTGATCCTAGGAGGTGCACCCGAAAGGCTTTAACTCACGCGGGTTCAATGATCAGGGTGTACGGCATAACATCCAAGCGTCATACTATCAAGATTTAATCTAAGACAATCAATCACTATACTATGTTCTCTCGGTTGACAAGAAGTTCAACCAAATGTGCTATCTTGACTAGTGCACTTTTGTGCAAACGTTAAATGCTATCTCGTTATATGGCAAATCCGTTATCATGCTTATTGTGTTATTTTCATGTGAAAGTGTTATCTTTCTCTTGCTATCATGTACATTACTCTCGTGACTATATTGGATCGTTTCATGTGCCCGATCTGGTCCTAGGAGGGGGATGAGCAAGAGCAAGAGTGACCAGTCTTTTCGACAACCACAGCTTTTTAGTAGTTAGTTAGATGGACAATTAGTTTGTAGTTATTTTGTTTTGAATAAAGTACTATGGGCCCATAGTTTTGGCTATGAATTAGTGAATGTAATAGATGATTGGTGGAATTATTAATGAAGATGGATTGTTTGCGTTATTTCAATTTGTGCAATAGTTTGATGTCTATTTCGCGCTCTATACTATATATTTAACTGTTTATCGCTCTGATTTTTCGCGTCGAGACATTACAGCGGGAGACGGAGTCGGATCAAGCTCGTTATTAAGTTAACGAGTTTGAACGGCATGATCCGTCACACTTTAAGCTCTCCTTCCTCGACGACCTCCATGCCCAACATCAGTATCAACAGAGGTTTCGGGAGGAGGGATTGGCAGCTAACTTGCTAGGAAGCGGCGGCACGACAAGTCATGCTCTATATCTGACCGAAGTAGCGAGCAGAGCTGGCCCCGTGGCTGTAGTTCCCACCCAAGAAACTGTGCCTCTCTGATCGCTCCACTGCCCCCTCAATCCTCGGCGACCATCTTGAGCTGTCTATGTTCTTCTTCCAACCGAGTCCTGCTCCATCCCCGGCTGGAGAAGTACTGAGCAGAGTTAGCCCCGTGTATGCAGGAGGAACTACCGCCGGTGGCTATTTGTGCCCATGTGAGGCGGCCATTGCGGTGGCTATTTGTGAGGGGGTGTGTGCGTGTGTGTTCAATAAATGACTAAACCTTTCAATAAATGTTTTCAGAAAAAAAATGTTTATTTTTTGATATTTTGTGGTGCTTTTTCATAATGCATTGCATCACCATTTTGTTTTGATATCTGTTGTGTTTGGATTAATTATCAAAAAAATAATTTTCTTTGAAATCTTACATAAACTTTTTCTTGCCAACCTATATTTTATGTTGAAAATTTTGTGATTTAAACGGCGATATTATTATTAATAGTAATCTTATTTAGAACTTTCTTTATCAGATCTCAAATTTATTGCCGTCGATTCTAAAATTTCTAATAGTACTAGTCATCAACAGCATTTGATTCTACACGATTCAAAGAGATGGTTAAAAACTGAAGTGAAGATAGTTATGTAAATTAAATATTAATATATTAAATATCTCTTTTAATTAAAAGTTAAGATAACATAATATATTCTAATTATAAAAAAAAAACGACCACGGAGTGATAAATGGTCCACAGTACTCAATAATGCTTTTTCAAAAACAAAACAAAAAGAAGGCTGATCTTATTTTAGACTCGTATATTTGTTCACGGAATTCTACATGGCAACTTGGGCCAACTGCTCCATTCGTAGAGAGGTAGATTAAGTTGAACTGTTCCAGAAGGAATGGGTAAAGTATTGAACTCATGTTAAAATATTGGAACACCGAGAAACCCAGATCAATAGAAAGGTACTTCTCAATGATCTCATATATAGCTAGCTAATTAAGCTTTGGAGACAGGATCAAATCAACAGCAAGTGCATGCGTGTTGATAGAACATTCGCATGCAATTGCGAATTAATTAAGGATCGAACTGCTTCATGCGAATGCGTAAGCCTCATGAGCCGTTCAAAGTCTTCTGATAGCTTAAGTCGTCACAGTAACATCAAGTACTGTTAATTACCATTCATCCATGCATGATATATACTTTTCCTTGCCTGATTATATGTACTAAGAAATGCTATTTTTTTTCAAAATAAAAATTTATTAAGAAAAAAATAAATAGTGAGTTAAAAGCCATTTATATGATCATGGGGTATTAGTCAGACAAATGATATGACTCTTCAGATAATGTGAAGGTTAGTTCAAAAATTAATGAAGAAAAATTAAATTAAGAGATTATATGGTACAAACAAATAAAAAAAATCTAAATCTGAGAAAAGATGATCTAATTCCAAAAAATGGTACTTGTTTGGCGCGTCTGGCGACAAAGATGACGGAGTTGGTTGAACCGCGGCCATTAGCCATGGTCATGTCATATTCAGTAACATTAGTACTCATGCTCATGGAAGAATATTATTAATAAGTTAATAATATCCTTTTAAGATGAGTCTTACTGAGTTGAGATCAAACAAGTTATTTTCTAAAGAGTAACACTTGGTGTAAACTCTCCATAAGAGTTTGCATCCACGTGGGTGCAAACCACACTCTCATTAGAGATGGGTTTGGCCCCACCTCAACTCTCCAATGAAGAGCTGAATTTGTTGCAAACCGTCATATAGCGGTTTACAACAAGACTTACCCTTTTCTAAATGGCCAAGACGTGATGCGTTTGAGTTACCCTGTCCAATACCTCAGCATGCATGCAGCTGAGGTTGACCTTGGTCTTTTCTTTTGGTTGACTATACGTACAATCCCCAAGAATTGCTAGCTAGTAGCTACCAAGTGAGCTTCCTCTCTCCTCTTCCCTAGGCTCTATTTATCTATTCGTGGTTCTCTGGTCTTCTTCTTCAGTTCTTGTTCTGAGGTGGGCTTCTGAATGGGCAATGGAGGAGGCGTGTTTATTTGACTATGTATAAAATATACGTCGACAAAAACTACGTACTGTAAGAGAGAGAGAGAGAAGGAGAAGTGTGAACATGATGAGCCGTAAAGCCCTCTTCTTTCCTTTTGACAAAGAAAGGCTTTCCTATAAAATCCCTCTTGTTTGGCAACTTCCCCTCACCTTCTTCAATTATCCCATCAATCATGTACGAGAATTTGTAGCACGGTTGGTCGTGTGATATATCGGCTATTTTAAATATAATTTTATATTTATAATAAGATAAATTAATTAAAAATCTTTGAATGTAATAGAGAGGTTTTTACTGTAACAAATTTTAACTTAAATTGTAACAGATGATAACATTTACTGTAATGAGTTACAGCTCTGTTAGGGACTAACAAATAAGTCAAAAATCTGACAACTCTAAATTAATTTACTATTTATAATATTTATTTCTATTATTATTTTTTATAATTTAATTTTAAAAATTTTAAGCTGAATTGAACCATACTATGAGAAATATATACGTGTCCATTCGGTTTTCCAATTCGGCTTACCTATGATCCTTAGTAGATCAATTACATATATGTCCTACAACTTTTATATTTGCTCATATACCCTTCAAGTTCTCCTATCTTCTCCTTGCACCTTTTGAAAGTATTGTATCCTCGTCATTATGCCCTATTTGTCGAAATTATTTATTTGTGAAGTTAAGTAATGTCTACTGAAAAGGTTCTTCTAACGCGTATTCCTAAGGCACTATTTGGCTTCACTTTCAGGAAGCCAAAATCCACAAAATGGATTCTCTTGCTGTAGTCGTTTACGGTGGAGATTTTATGGATGCGGGTAACGAGGCCCTTCATCGCCCGTGTCTAACTTATAAAAACTAAGTGAAAAAATGTTTAAAATGTTGAAAAAGGTTTAAAAATGTTGAAAAAGGGCTGCTCTTTATCTCTCTTTTTTCGCCTCGCGTAAAATCTTAAAAAATGGAGAGACATTTGTTTCTTGTCGCAGCGAAGAGAGAAAGCCATCTCTCTCTCTCTCTCTCTCTCTCTCTCTCCTCTTCTGTACAGAATTGCTCGATGCACATAAACCGAAGTAATTACAAGAACATTTAGAAACATGACGATTTAAAAAAAAATTGTACTCCAAAATCTCCTCCGCCGGGTTTCCAAACGGTATCTAAGACTAGATTAATCGTCAAGTTCTCACCTTCAACACTTCCAACCTAAGAAGGAGGGAAGTAATATTTAACATAACAAGCATTCGGTTGAGCTGCACACTTTTATATAATTAATTTTCGTAGGATGATAAGATATATTTAGACAAGACCCTATTAGAAATGCGGTCCTTACTTTTTTTTTTCAAAATTTCTGATAAAATTTTCTTTAATGGCCATGTGTTGTTTCTTATCTATACCAACCATATTCCTCAAAAGAGATTGAGGTGTTAAAAGGCAAAGTGCGCTTTTCCTTTTCCTTTAATGATGTTCATATAATATCTTTTATTCCCTTCCAAAATAAATGGTCGTAATTAATCGCATGGGAAACCGGGCGTTATTGGCACCATGTGTGCATGCTTTATTCTATGGAATTTAGACAAAAAAAAAGTTTTTAATTGTACTATATATTGGTATGGAAAACTGTTTAATAACACCATTTTAGAACACTTGTATTAGACACTATTCACATGATAACAATTTCAAAATATCATATAATATTTTAAATTTTATATCATTTAAATAATATCAATTATATGTGTGACTAAACCGTTTCCTATTGATATCACTCTGCTTTATAAATTGCTGTGCGGTGGGGGATGCACGTGCGCGGTCTGGTTCCATAAAAAAAAACATACCTGCAAATTAAAAAAAAAAGAGTAACTTTAGGCGTGTGGAAGTTCGTACGACAATGGAGGGGTATATAGAAGTATTATAAAAAACTTGCGAGTTATAGGAAACATGTCGCCTACAAAGTACTAATGTACTATACATATATAGTATTCCGTTTCGGTATTCTATACACGCTATGTTGACCTTTTGACTAATTTGACGTCAGCCATTTTAGAAAAATGGAGGGGCATATAAATTTACAAAAAAAGGGAACTTTAAGCGTGTGGCAGTTCGTACGACAAATGTGGGGGTATATAGATTATTATAAAAAATTTGGGGGTTATAGGTAACAGACCGACCGCTTACAAAGCAAAGTTCGTCGTACCGTTCGGATCGACCGTACTGCATTTTTCGTAACACGGTACGTACCGTACCGTACCGCTGAGGTACGTGGGAAAATGACCTGTTTGATTTATTTTTTTAATTTTGTGACTTAGTTAATATTTGAAATGAGTAAATTTCAAAAGAAAATGAGTAAAACATAAGAACATCACATAGAGGTTGAAAATATATAAATAAATTTATTTACTCATTTAAATCAACTCACCACAACCATTTAATATTCATCTAACATACATACAATCATACCAAGATCATGACACAAGCAAATATTGTTCATCTAAATATTAAAGATATAATCATGATACAAGCCAAATACAATATTCATATTGTCGTTCTCATATTCATCATTTTTCTTTACATGAAAAAATAAATTAGCATCATCTTCCTTAACATATCACTAAAGACATTTAACAAGTTTTTACCTACTCTTCCTCATCATGCTGAGCATGTATGTCCACAAAATCTTTGTAGTATGGGGTATAACTTCCATCTCCGAACAACCTCACATTATAAGTGCTCTCCAAGAAACGTAAATAATCAGCATAAGACATGTAATTTTGATATAGGTCTTCGTACATACGCTGATATTCTAAATATTGACGTGTTCCTTGACGTACTATTGTAGGTCCTAGTGGTGGAACAATTGGAATTTGCATATAAGACCATCATGACCATACTGGTATCCAGAGGCATAATAGCAACCATATTCATGATGTTGTCCATATGGATCCAACTGTGTATGTCCTGAAAAGAAACTGTGACCCTCACTAGCACCCTCAGATGTTTGGTCGTCCTATGTGCTCAGTCTCTCAAAATCGAATTCAATCTCTTGATAGCTACTACTATCCACAGGACCTATGTGTCACATTTTCTCATCTGCTTGATACCTTTTTGAATAGCTTAGTGGAGCCCGTGATCTTGACTATCTTGGGTAGCATGCGAGAACTCAGACTCTAATGAAAAACGCATGCTACCACCCACCCACTACCACCACTACCAACACCACCACCACCACCACCACTGCCGCCGCCTGCAGCAGATGGAGAAGAATGATTTGACGTAATTAACCCATAAACAGCTAGCCCGAAGATCCCAGAAAATGTTTGACGTAATTAACCTATAAACTAGCTGGCCCGAAGATCCTCTTGTAAACCCATTCAAATAATGTCCATTTGTGTTGAAATTTTAGCTATAAGCTAATGTAATGGTTTTACAAATTATGGTAATTTTAGTTTAATTTTTAGAATTTATTTACACTAGGTGAAAATTTCCCGAAAAATAGTTGCATCGGCTTAATATCGAAATCCGTACGTCAACAATTCCGGATATTTACATTCTGATATCACCATATTTTTCTAAAAATTATGGTGTTTTTAAATTTTATTTTCGTTACAGTTTTCCGGTGTCGTCCTGTCGGAGTGCGCACTTCTGAGTATGACATTGGCTATCATTTATTAATGTTAATTAATCTCAGATATTAATAAAATTACTATAATTTGTATCATCTCTTAATTAGTTTATGTTTGAAATTTTATCTCAATTAGACATTAATTAGACCCTTAGTG
This sequence comes from Colocasia esculenta, assembly GCA_014218235.1. Lineage (NCBI taxonomy): Eukaryota > Viridiplantae > Streptophyta > Magnoliopsida > Alismatales > Araceae > Colocasia > Colocasia esculenta. Next base: position 147,739,244 of record CM024758.1, on the reverse strand, counting down.
CACACAGAGTTTGTCGCGGTACGTCGAACTTTCTGTGCACGTACTTCAACGGGACGATATTGGTTTCGAAAATAAAGTCAAATATGAAGTCATCATAATTACTAAAATATATATATTGATCTAAAAATATAAATATCATGAGTTATTGAGTCAACACTCACCTTCCATAATCAAAACTATGCCAACACTCGGGCACACCACAGACCACAACCGCAGTCACAATTGTGCCAACACCAGGGCACACCTTGAACGAGTCAAACCTCGACTACGAGTCACAAACTCACAAACCACAACTAGTGGTAAAGCACGAGTCGGAAAGGAACGACGCCACCACACGGGAACGGACTACTAGCTGATCAGACCAGTATCCAATCCGGACAACACAACACAAGAACAACCTCTCAGTCTCGTAGTCCCGATGAAAGGTCCAACTGCCGCTCCATGAGAACAAGTCAAACAACTGTGGAGACCAACCAACACCACATCTGTAGACACACAACTACAGGTCCATGCCTGGCACCTCTAGGGTCTCTGGTCAGAGCACCCTAAAGTGAGGCACTAGAAAATAGGATTAGCTGGGGACCAGTGTCTACTAATGTTGTCCGTACCCCCAACTACGAGCGCGCTACAAGCGACTGCACACCCACATGCACAAGCCGCTGCCCTATTGTTGTCTTTCCATCAGCCGGACGTACGGGCGGCACAGGCGAACCCTGTTACAAAGTACTAATGTAGACTATGTAGTCTACATATATGAGAAATAATTTTGTAACACTATTTGATAACATCATTTGGTAATATTACTATTAAAATTGTGTCACATCAACAACTGAAATAAAAAAATTAAAAACATCTTATAATGATGAAATTATGGTACATTTTAATTGATGTGTTAATATATTACCAAATAATGTTACTAAACTATTTTCCTACATATATTGTATTCGGTTGCGGTATTCTATACACGCTTTGTTGACGTTTTGATTAAGTTGACGTCAGCCATTTCATACTTGTCGCTTCCGGTGACTTTAAATAGGCGTCAGTCGTCAACCGGGAAAAAGCGCATGTGCTTATTGACCACTCTTATCTTGTTTTCTCAGTTATGTCCAAAAGGAAGAGGGGTCGGGGGGGTGGCGGATCTCGTGATCCGAACAGAAGGGCGCTGACGTAGAAGTCGGCCACCTCCCGCTTTTTCCGAGGGAATATTGTATGCTTATCATGGTCCTGCGCGGTTCCAACATATTATATGCACATCAACTGTTGATTTTATCTTCAATAATTTTTTATTATTAAATTTTATTTGAGTCTAACCAGATTAAATCGATGCAATACGTGACAATTCATTCCATCTTATAAAATTTCAATTTAATCTGATTTAACGGTAGGACCAACTATGGGTAAGATACACATGCACATGGCACGACCACAAGTACTTCCCTTTCTGTTTTTTGGATGGATGATGTGGACTTTGATGTTGTAATTCTAATAAAAATTGAAATTTATACAATATTATTATTATTACAATTGACATGGAGAGATATATATTGAGAATTTTGAAAATCGAATTATGAGCTTTTTTATAAGTTTAAAGTTTCGTATATATTTGACGCTCAACATCACTCTTTTTTACTTAAATATTAAAACTGATATGCAACATAGTCAGACACCGGTTTCCAGAGGTGATCGCCAATTGAACCATCTAATATGATAACTAAGAACATCATTGAATAATATGAAACTAAGTTGATGTTCTACAAAACACTCATATATATATATAGGGCTTGTTCGTTTGATCATGAAATGTTAAAAAATATTACAATTGTTTCATTTTGTTAGTAATTTTACCGTGTAAATAGAATATAACCATGTGTGCTTAAAATTGTACCTATTTTGTTTATGCTCAATACCCATCAGAACATAAAACTCGAAGACATGATTTGAGATTACAACAAACCAATAAACCAACTTTATTTTACAATCATCCTAATAAGATACTTCATTATCTAAATTAGGGGATTTCATTTTTCCTTTAGATAGTATAGATGAGAGCATTCGAACCTAAATCACTAAAATGTACATGCATAAATGACCATAACTACTGAGTCATTTCTTAATTACTACTAAATGTAAATAATTATATCATCTTATAGTGAAACAAAGAACACCAAAATTGTTTCTCTCATAATAGTTTTCCTTGAGACACAGATACAAGGATTAACTTCAAAACCTTGCATATGGTATGAGAGAGAGAGAGAGAGAGAGAGAACTTTCTAGACACATATATCTTCACCAACAACATTGGAGCTTGTTGTCAAAAATATTTAAAATGAAAAAGACTAAATTAATGCTCAGCTACTCGACTGACCATTAAATCATTCTCGAGACACATGCATTAACTGATCATCTCCTAAAAATGTTTGGTGCATGGCTGACGTGAAGTCCCTAATAATCTTCCACCCTCTGATGGCGTGGTTGAGGTTTCTATTTAGTTTGAAGCCTTCCAAAGGAGCAGGTTAATAACGCGTCATTTTTTATTACAATAAATCCAAGTGACCAGGTACTGTAGTTAAAACGAAGACCCCGCCGTACGTCCTCAAAGTGATGATCAGATGCTACATCACGAAGTGAAACGGGTTTTGGTGTAGGAAGAGGGGGGGGGGGTGTGAGACGTAGCAATATTTCTTAACATGATAGCCCCCCTTCGTAGAAGCTGCCAACGTTGGGGTGCGGCAGTGTGGGGGCACCAGAGAATTGACGCGCTCCGCTGGCTTATTCGCGTTGGCAGATTGGTAAAGCAAGCCCATCTCGCCAGGCTCTGCGCCTTGGATGATATATATATATATATAAGTGGCAGACGGTGGAGCTCCACCCCCTCATCCGCAGCTCCACCCCCTTTGTGTATGGGTGTTTAATTTGTGTCTCCCTCTCTTCTGATTAGTTCTATCTCCTGTGTCGTCGATCGAGCTGAAGGAGGAGAAGAGAGAGGAAGCAGCAGCAGGAAAGAAGAGTACCTCTCACAGGCAATTAAGGTGAAGTCCTACACACCCCAGCAGCCAAGGGACAGTAGTAGTCCAAAGTGATGGTGCGGGCTCCTTGCTGCGAGAAGATGGGCTTGAAGAAGGGGCCGTGGACGCCGGAGGAGGACCAGATACTGGTCTCCCACATCGAGAGATACGGCCATGGCAACTGGCGGGCGCTCCCCAGGCTAGCTGGTGAGTACTATAAGCATACTTCACAGTTCAGACCATCCATCTCCCCCAGTCTCTTCCGAAGAAGAACATGTCGGCTAGCTAGCTAGCTAGGGAAGCACAGCAGCAGGCACTCACCGGCCTGCAGTGAGTAATAATAGAATTTGTGTCTGTAGAATCGTTACTTCTAAATTCTCATCAAACTCGGGTCATTAGATCGACCCATCATAAGGGAATAATGCCCAGAAAATGTTCAAGCTAGATCCTTTAGGACATCCGAGGTTTTCCTATTCTTCTTCTCAGAAAGCTAAGTTGCCTTCTCTTCAGATATTGACGCGTACATCTCTCTGTCTGTCTCCCTTTCAGGTCTGCTGAGATGTGGGAAGAGCTGCCGGCTTCGGTGGATGAACTACCTCCGGCCCGACATCAAGAGAGGAAGCTTCAGCAAGGAAGAGGAGGATGCCATCATCAACCTCCACGAGTTGCTCGGCAACAGGTACATAAGTTTCTTCTGGTTTCCGAATCCCTTAACAAGTATGATGTTGTGCGCAGTTGGCTTAATAAAAGTTTATTTCTCTGTTCCTTGCAGATGGTCTGCCATTGCAGCAAAGCTCCCGGGTAGAACAGACAACGAAATCAAGAACGTGTGGCACACCCACCTGAAGAAGCGTGTGAAGCCCAGCCCGGCCTCCCAGCAGACCAGGAAGAGGGCCCGCCGTGACGCCGCGGCAGACATGGAATCCAAACCCATCACCCTTCAAATCGACCCCTCCGCCGCCGCCCCTGCATACACACGGTTTGAAGGCGCCAGCCCTGTTCCCACATCGCCGCCGCAGTCATGCAGCGAGTTATCGTATTCGGCGAGCACCGACTGCTCCACCGCGACGGGGGAGACCAACCCCGCCGAGTCGGTCAAGTACGGGGAGTACACGGACTCGTCGGATAAGTTCTTGGACATGGACGAGAGCTTCTGGTCGGAGGCCCTGTCGACCCTGGACGACTCCGCGGCGTCTTTGGATTTCGCAACTCCGTACGGATCGCTCCCATTGGATCACGTAGGGCAAGCAGGAGGATATCATGATTTCCACACGGATGCCTCCTCCGGTGAAGACGACGTAGATTTCTGGCTCAGGGTGTTCATGCAGGCGGGTGGGCAGCTGCAGTTGCCGGGTTTCTAACTTGACCTCCATCAAGTTAAGCTGCGCGCTGCATGCGTGTTCATCTGTCAATTATTATAACCTAGCATCGTCGCCATAGATCAACATTACTTTCTCTCCCTGATGAAGGGGGAGCTACAGATATTGTTCTTTCTTTGGAGGGGAAAGGAAGGACCCTTTTTTGGTCAAACAGTACTGGTAATTTAATTTGTCGACAAGAGAGAAAGAAAACTCATGTTTTATGAAACAGAAAGATAAAAAACTTGAGCATACGTACGTTTGATCTAACAAAGTTCATGTTTGCCCAACTCAAAGGAGATCGATCGGAAATTTCCATCGGGACTTGGAAGGGGTCTGTGGAGTACTGCCAGTGGGCACGCTTGCTTAGTGGTAGTCGTCGAGCCAAATCGATCTGATGGATGAAATAAGTGGGGAGTCACATTATTCTTGGGTAAGTTCACCCACCTCTTTAAAATATGGTAAAAATTTTATTTTTGAGTAAAAAATATTTATCCAAAAGTACCTCCCTCCCAAACCAAGTCTAAAAGATGAAAACCAGGAATGGTAAGGAGCGGAGATGGATAGCACTGCCTGGCCGACGCTTGGATCATAAATTATAGGGGCGCGGGCTAAATCATGTTATTAACTTTGATACTAAATTATATATTTAAGTATCATTGGACCATCTAACTCAAAATCTTAAAATGGGTTTCCTAATTTAGCTTCTTCTTCTTGGAAGTTTAAGATTTGCTGGCCGTGTTAAGTTAGCTTTCACATTAGAGGCGTTTTAGGCTTTCAGAAGGTTTTGTCAAGTTATTTGAAGGGGAGGATCGATGCATGTGACGAGCTTCGAAATTAAAGCTATCTTTTGATTTCAAATTAAAATTTCTAAAACTACAATATCATAGATATGGGGTGCAAGAGGGTTGCCAAGAAATGTTTTACCACTCAATAAACACTTCGAAAATTTATCCTTGCTATGTTGGGAGTGGAAGCCAAAATATTAATTTCCCCGCATATGTCCTTCGTTTGACTTGGTTTCGATGAAAAATATATAAAAAAACCAATAGCCAACAATCTTGAATTAATCTAATATTCACTTTTGGACCAGACTTATAAGTTTCCTTTCATCTTTCAACGAAATGAGATCGAATTAACTGCTTTGATCTGATTTTTAATTCGGAAAGTAGAAGAGGCTTGAATGCTTGGTTAAGAGAGACGCCGCGAAAGAACCCAGAAACCCTTCTGGGCAGGCATGGAAGTCATTGGATACTCCAAAGGGCAAGGTATTTCGTACTCAGAAAATTAGACTTTTCGCAATATTCCAGATTCCTCTTCCAACATGATGATGGACATAAGATCAGGAGCCTCCGCACTGACAAAAAAATTATTTGGCAACGGCTATTAAGCCGTTTACATAAAAGAATTTTGTCAATTTCTTGGCAGCCGTTGACATAATTTATTTTGTCAACGATTGTTAATTATCATGATATAATCACATTTTGTCGTCAATCTTTAATTACTCATTTAAATAATTTTTATCAACAAAATAAGAACAGTTGACAAATAATATTTTTGTAGATGATTTCGTTCTTCTGTTGACATATAATAAGTCGACTACTAATATGTTAACGGTTTTGTCAATGTCTAAGAGCCGTTGATGTAATTAGTTTTTGTTACCGAATTTGTATGTTCTGATTTGCTCTTTCCTTGTAGTAGGCCAGCACCATGAAGACAAGTTCCTATATATATGCTAGTTCCGAAAAAACTTCAAATCTTTCACGCTGTTTGGCTTATGTCCAGACCAAGTTGATCTACTTTATTTTAAGCTCTCAAACATGTTGATGGATTTTAAAAATTCTGTTATATATGTTAAATTTTTATTATAAATGACTTTATTGAATTAAGAAGATAAGTTGATGAATACATTATCGATGACCTCACTAAATAAAATTTGTGTGTCCGGTCTCAAAACTTAGTAGTGATTGCATGCCGACCGAATCAGGAATCCATATTGTTTGAGTATTTACATCGTTGGGTCGATCGGTTAGAACTCTTACTTAAAAGTAAGAGATCCCGAGTTCGATTCTGGGGGGGGGGGGCTTATCTGATCTACATGCAATCTTTGAGGTGTAGGTTCGGAGTTTTCCTGGTCAAGTGAGGTAAGGGCGATACGGGTACACGGAAAATAGGAGCTGTCAAGTCCTGACTTTGGAGTTCACGAACACTAATCTTTGAACCCACAAAATCACACGGGGTGGGGTTTCCTCGTTACAAAAAAAAAAAATTTGTTGCTCCTATTATAAACCCCCATTTGTGATCGCCTCAGTACAGTCTGGTATAGGTCGTTTTCAATTCCCTTGCTAAAGTTTCTCTCTTTTTGTTAAAAAGTGGGGTTCTGCTGCTTAAAGTTTGTACTGCTGAGATCTCAGAATCTTGAGAAAATTGCACTTTATCCCGGCCCCTCAGGAGGGAGAGGAAAGTACAGTTCAGAAGGCTCTCTCGCTTCCACATCTCGACTCGTTCAGTCACACAGATGTCCAGATTACAGTGGCGAAAGAGAAGACGCATAACAATAGTTTAGAGACATGATTAAAGTGCAAGGAGACTTGGCTAGATGTAGACCATGCAAAGTCACGTACCACTTGTTAATCAAATACGAAAAGTTGCATATAAAAGTTTATAGGTTAGTGCCGGTGGCCAACCAGATAACTATATCATTCATACGCTAGCTGCGGTCGATGAGTTCACATCTCCAACATGTACACATATACATCTTTCTGAGCCATCTTTGGCTCTAATTAGACGTGGCCTTCGGCGCACTGGCTGTGTATGCATGCATGGGGCCGTGGTGGGATGAGGTGAGCAGCATGCAGTACTACAGTTGGGTGGGTCAGCATGCTGAGTTCTACGCTCAATGGGTTTCAGCAAAGCACGTGTATCCAGCGCCTACAAACACATATGTTATATATTAATATACGTATTAATATATAATATATACGATAGCTAGAGCTGGAATGTTGTTTCACATGTTTTAGAGAAATAAGTACAATTCACATGAGATACAATTCATGTGAGTTCTTGTTAGGTGTCACGTGATTTTTTTTAATCTATTTTTATATTTTAGAGTTCAACTTTTCTATTTTGAAATTTAAATTTTTTATTTTAGAATTTAAAAAATAATTTGACTCCAAAATAGAAGACAAGTTGGATTTCAAAATAAAAAAGTTAGACTCTAAAATAGAATGGTTGAACTCCAAAATAGAAGATTAGATTAAAAAAAGTCTTAAAAAATAGTTTGGCTCCAAAATAGAAGGTAAGTTAAGCTCCAAAATAGAAAGTTAAACTCTAAAATAAAAAAATTGGGTTCCAAAATAGAAAGTTTGGACTCCAAAATAAAAAAATTGGGTTTCAAAATAGAAAAGTTGGACTCTAAAATAGAAAGACTATATTTAAAAAAAATGATGACATGGACAGCCATCCTACGTTATTTGCACTTACTACACTTTTTCAAGTACACTAAATTTTTCTCCATTTTAATTACTTTTCTTATTTACGGATATATAATTTACTACACTTTCTCAAGTGCACTAAAATTTTCTCCATATTTTAATTACTTTTCTTATCTATCTATATTAATATAATATTTTCAGTCTTGGTGCTGTCACGTGGCAACACCAGGACACTCATATTCCCACCTAATTTTTTTTATATAAAAATAAAAAAATATCACAAGACGGTTCTTCCATTTTCCAAAAACTTTCCTCCATTTTTTAAAACCTTCCAAATCTATATTATTATAATATAATTCAGTCTAACAGCTGCCATATATCAACATTAGAATAATTATTTTCCTACCAAAATCCGTAACTATCCCCATTCTATGAACCCACGTCTCCTCTAACAACGCATCTCCACATGAGCCAGCGCATGATGCACCAAAGGAAGGCCCCTTATAGGGCAAGCCATCGAAGGAAGGCAAGCTCCCACAGTCACTCCCTGTGACATGACCCAAATCACTGAATCCCACTCGATCTACACCTCAATCCCATCCAGATTCTAAGGGGATTAGCCATTGTTAATAGAAACATTGTTTGTATATAAATCTATACCAATACAAGATACAATAGTGAACAAGATTAGCCAGGATACGACATATTCTCTGCATCCCTGTTCTCCTCTGTTGTGTTCTACATCTTCTCCTGGCTCTTTGCATTCCTGAAGCTGGTGGCGTCAAAGACGAAGCTTTCGCCGGAGCCGGATCCTGGACATGTGCTGCGCCATCATCGAGTTATATCCTGAGATGGTGTCAGTCTTTTCCTACGAGTCCACCTCCGCCATCCGATCTCAAGCCATCTCCTCCCTTTCAAAACTCGCCGAGGTCTCGGTGTTCCATACTTTCTGTTTCCGTCTCGGTGCTTTCTACCTCCAGTTCTTCGTCCAAGTATTCATGGCAGTCCCTGTAGCTATTTTGAAGAGATAAACAGGAAAGTTGGTGTACGTGCCCATCTATCATGCGTAGCCGGCCCATCTACTGTGTATAGGCCCAGACACTTTATTTGTGTAATGCTTATTTCTTTTATTTGTATAGTAGGTAAGATGATTGTGTAAAGGCCCTAAGTGTTGGTCGTCAATTTTTAAGTTCTGATGCAAGCATATCTGTATGTGTATGTGTGCATCGCACAGATAATATGGATAACGTGGAAGACCTAATTTAGATGAAATTGTTATATTCTTTTATTTATATTTTTATCCTCCCCACCACCTTCTCTTCTTGGCGTAGTTATAAGTACTTTTTGTAAATTTAAAGATGCTCTTTTGCAGTAAAATGTGCAATCCTACGTTACACATTCTATTTTTCAACATATGAAGATTTCACAGATTTAATTTATACATCTATATAAAGAAACCAGCTTGGATACACAGCACGCACAAGACTTGGATACATACGTACACCGTACCATGACATATGTATTTATACATACATGCCATGCATGGCATAGTAATAAGCCGTTTTTTAAAATTTTTATTTCAGTTTCTTATTACAAATTTATGGGAAAATAATTTAGATCATATTTTTTTTTGGTAACGAGGAAATCCCGCCCCGTGTGGTTTTGTGGGCTCAGGGATTGGTGTTCGTGAACTCCAAGATCAGGACTTGGCAGCTCCTACTTTCCGTGTACCTGTATTGCCCTTACCCCACTTGACCGAAAAACTCCGGATCTACACACCTCGAGGATTACATGTAAATCAGGTAAGCCCCCTCGAGGATTGCATGTAATTTAGATCATATTTCTTATGTTTGTTTTGAATTGATTATTATATGTTTTAATGATACATTTTATATAACTTGTATATTTAAGTGTTTGAATGGACCACATATATTTATATAAAAATATGATGTATATATTTTCATGACATTGGGCCTGAAAGAGAATCCGAGGCCCCGCTAACGGGGGCGCCACCAAGCACTAACTTGGACTTAGTATTCAGTCTGTCAGATATTAAATATTCTCCATTTAAAAATCGATGGATTCAAGACATAAATCCAATTTGATCAATCAATGGGATAAGATAGGTGAGTCTAAGTTGCAAAATTATTGATTATTTAATGAATTAATCGATTATTGGGAATTTAGTTTGTTTCCGTTGCACACTAACTAGCAGGACTAACAAACTTGTTTAGTGTTTGTATTTTAGATTTCAAAAATATATCAAATCAGTCTATTCACCTCTCCTTTGGCTTGCCATCTGGGCCAACATAATATATCTATTATTTAAATCTACAAATTTGATTTTTTGCTTTCTTACCCTCATTCTTTCTCTATTTAAGTTTTCTTTTCTTTGTTTCTCAATTTCCTATTAAGTTTCTAGCTATTTAATTAAGATATGAATAGGCATATTTGAATACATTTTTAAGGGTAAATCTTAAAATTATTAGTTAACACGTCTATACTATTATAATAAAACACAGTCTTGAGTGCTGCCATGTAGCAGCACTAGGATGAATTTTTTCCCCCATGCTTGCTAATATAAAAACTTGCTAATGTAACTTCTCTCCTCTCTTTCTTTTCCATTAAAAATTTCTATTAAACATTTCACCTTTTCTAAAAACTAACATCCTTACTCAAAACATTTTCCCATTTTACTCTCTTAATCAAAACACATTATCTCTCTTTCTAAAAATAATAAAAGGGCATTATATGTTCTTGAATAATTCTTTTTATTGAAATTATTATATTAATAATAATATTATTAATCTCATGTATACCACTTACAAATTTTAATTATTCAAATCTTATAATTTTCCATGCATCGCACGAGTATAGAACTAGTTTACGGATATATAATTTACTAGCTTTTCCGCACCTCATGCTTCCTTTTAAAATTTGGCTTTTCCTGGTGCAAATAATTAAACAATAAACGACATCAAGGAATTTGCGCCTGGATAGAAGATCAAGGACTGCTCGCTAGCTGGACACCTGTGATTTTGGCTTCCTGGAAGAAAAGGGAAAACTGTGTTTTATTCATATGAGCATTGCTCCTTATATTGAGATGTACAAGGGCCCCACTAATACATATGGGACACATAGTTTTATAACACTCTCCTCAAGCTAGAGCATACATATATATCTAGTATGCCCAACTTGTTAAATAAAGCAATGAATCGAGGAGAAGTAAGAATGTTGCTAAACAACTAATCGATAAGTTGATCTTTAGAAGAGGTGATCAGTAGAGTAACTATCTTCTTGGAATAACAGCTTCTCAAATAAAATGATAGTCCACCTTATGGATTAAATTGGCAATACACATTGTTATATGATTGTCACAATTGCATCGGCATTGGTTTTGAGAGTTCAGCACTAAGTTGTTGCAGTAGAGATTGAAATCACATTATCTCACAGGTAGTGTGTTGGGTAGAAGAAGGGTGGTTGCAAGTTTAAAGAAAAACTCAAAGTTTGGTAGGAGAGTGTGCCTTATGTGTTTATGGGTTTTGTCCCATATTGAAAATTCACAAGTAAGGCAGTGACCTTTATAACTCCTTGTGGTTCTAAGGACTTGTTCCTATGGAACTAGAAGGAGGTATGCCCAAGACCACACACGCGCGCCCGACCGACCGGCCGGGCTGGGTGGGCCTTATTGGCCGACACACTTTTTTCAATCCGGTTTCTCCCTTTTGCTTAGTGGGCGTGTGGGACGCGCCTGTCCCTGTAGAGGTGAACCGGCGTGAATAGTGGGGCGTGGGCAGTTGTGATAAGGCAAGAGAGAGAAACCGAGTTGACCTACTCTTCCTCCCGTAGAAACTCTCCTGCGGTCTCTCTCTCGCGCTGTCTGTCTGCAATGCCGTGATCACCATCGGGGAAATGCTCTCTATTGCTGGTCGCTTCTTGCCCTCGCCTTCGACGCGGTCGTCACCGTCACTGCTTGCCATCGACGTGCCGCGCCTTCCTCTCCGTCGCTGACTGTCTCGTTCTCTGCGTCATCGGTGTCCGGTGCATGCTTCTTTTGCCCTATATTCAAGAGAGATACTTATGTATATTAGATAGTTTTTGATTTACGAGATCAACAGTGTGCGACAGTCATCTCGTTGGATGTGGTTGTATCTTGGGGGAAGATCGCCGTTTCCTTTTCGCACCTATAGTGGGGGTGATATCTTCTCTAAGGCAATTAAGTTCCTATTGGAACGCCTCCACTGCATATTTATTTATATTCCTGTTTGTATTTTTGTCATGTATACTTTGCTCATCTATTGTTGTTATCTTGGAATGATGCCTGTGTTGATTTATGCGAACTTGTACTATGTTGCTATGTTTGCACTGTCTGGATTATGGATGTTCTATCGCCATGTAAAATATATTGTACCCACTGTTTTCACAACAGTCTAAGAGAAGATATCGTTTGACATGGCGTCGTCATCTATTACTCTCAACCCAAAAGTAGACATGTCCATGATGCCAGCGAAGTTCGCAGGGCAACACTTCAAGCATGCATTGGCAACAACGCATGCAGATATGGTTTACTATGATTGGGTTGATCTCTGTGATTGAATCTGACTCACCCAAAGTGATTGAGAATGATCCCTAAAGTGTTAAGAAGGCTACAGAATGGAAGGAAAAAGATCACATAGGACATGATGCATTCTGACTGCTTTATCGGATGTCCTATTCGATGTATATAGTACTTCGACATTTCTGACCTCCAAGGCACTATGGGATGAGCTTGACAGAAAGTACAATACTGAGGACCAAGGTCTAGAAAAATATTCTATCGAAAAATTTCTCAAGTTTCACATTGTTGAGGGCAGACCTATCACTGAACAGACACATGAGTTTCTTCTTATGATCCATGACTTGGCTGAGGTGAAATGAAACTCCTAGAAAAGTTTCAGGTTATGTGCATCATTGAGAAATTTCCTAAGTCCTAGGAGGACTTTGGGATGGCCCTAAAACATAGAAAGGGTGCTATTTCTCTAGATGACCTGATGAGAGCCATTGCCATAGAGGAGGAATATAGGAAGGAGAAACATGTGATGCCTGTAGAGGCTAGTGCAAACATAGTTATGAAAACAAGTTTAAAGATTTCAAAGGTAAATCCAAGGTTGATTCTAATGCACAGTTTAAACCCAGGGCAAAATCAAGAAGAAGAAGAAGAAGAAGAAGCAAGGTGAATGTTGGGTCCGTGGTCAGAAAGGTCATTTCTATGGTGATTGTCCTAAAAGGAAGGAAAAGACAGGCCAACAGACTAGTGTTGCTCCACCTCAAGTCAATGTAGTGACCGCTGGTGCTTCTTCTGGAGGCACATATATTAGTCTTAACCCTCAACTATTTTCTATTTATGAACCTTATGAATGGTTGGTAGACACATGAGTCAATGTACACTTGTGTGCTGACAGGGCTAATTTTGTATCTTACCAGGCCGTCCATGACTGTTCCGACTATGGGGAATGGCAGCACTGCGAGGGTGATGGAATTGGACGCGTGGACCTAAAGTTTACTTCAGGTGTGTGCTGTCTCTTCATCGTGTGCAGCATGTTCCTAGTATTAGGAGAAATATTTTATCAGGTTCTAGTTTAGTTAGAGAGGGTTATGAACTCAGCTTTAAATGTAATAAAGTTGTGATACTTCATCTCAAATCTTTTATTGGTAAAGGCTATTTGTCTGATGAGTTGTTTAAAGTGCATGTTAGTCATGTGATGAATGAATGCTTAGATGTTGATACATCTGTTCCAGTTGCTTTTAATGTTGCATATTCATCTGATTTATGGCATGGACGTTTAGGTCATTTAAATTTCAATTCTTTGAAACGTATGATGAATCTGAATTTACTTCCTGAGCATGCTATTGATAAAACAAAAAAATGTGATATCTGTGTACATGCCAACAGCCTAGGAAACCCTTTCATTCTGTGGTTAGAGTTTCAGAGATTCTGGATCTAGTGCACTCAGATATCTGTGAGTTTAATGGTGTGCTAACTAGGGATCATATAAAGTATTTCATTACCTTTATAGATGACTGTAGTAGATATGGTTGTGTATTTGCTCAAGTCTAAGGATGAGACTTTACAAAAGTTCATCATCTTTATAAAGGAAGCAGAAACACAAACTGGTCATGTTCTTAAGAGGTTGAGGTCTGACAGAGGAGGAGAATACACCTCTAGTTTATTTGTTGAATTTTGCCAAGAACATGGCATTATTCATGAAACAACTGCCCTTTATTCTCCTCAGTCAAATGGGATAGCAGAAAGGAAGAACCGTGTATTCATTGACATGGTCAACTCTCTCCTGCAGAGTTCAGGACTACCTAAGTATATGTGGGGGAAGCTTTGAACACAGCATGTCTTGTTCTGAATCATGTTCCCCTAAAACATAAAGATAGTAGTCCAATTGAACTTTGGAGAAATAGGAGACCTAATTTGAAATTTTTCAAAGTGTGGGGGTACCTTGCTAAGGTACTTGTCCCTGAACACAAGAGAAAGAAACTAGGACCTAAGACAGTTGACGCAGTCTTTTTAGGCTATGCTGAAAATCTATGCATACAGATTTCTGGTTATCAAATCAGAATCCCTGGCATAGATGTTAACACCATAGTCGAGTTCCATGATGCTACGTTCTTCGAACATGTCTTTCCCATGAAGATTGGTTTGCCTCAACACTGAATTCTGAGACTGTAGCTTCCACATCTGATTCTATTCCACAACATGTGGAAAGAATGACTAATGTGAGGGCTGATGCATCCAGACCTCTTACTGATACTAGTGATCAAGAAGAAGTAGAACCAAGGAGGAGTAAAAGACAAAAGGTCTCCAAGGAGTTTGGTAGTGACTTTGTCACATACCAGATTGAGAAGACCCCCCTACTTTCCAGATGCTATGACTTCACCTAAAGTAAAGTATTGGAAGGAAGCCATTAAGAGTGAGGTGACTCTATTCTTGCAAATGGCACTTGGGAGTTAGTTGATCCTCATCCTTGATCTAAGACTATGGATGCAAATGGGTCTTTAAGAAAAAGTTAAAACCTGATGGAACTATTGAAAAATTTAAAGCCAGGTTGGTTGCTATGGGGTTTAAACAAATGGAGGGAATATATTATTTTAATACCTATTCTCCTGTTACCAGAATGACTACCATTAGGGTGCTAATAGCCTTGGCTTCCATATATGATCTGACTATCCACCAATGGATGTTAAGTCTGCCTTTCTTAATGGTGATCTTGATCAAGAGATCTATATGGATCAACCTGAAGGGTTTGTAGCCCCTGGTAATGAAGGTAAAGTCTGTAGACTTGTTAATCCTTGTATGAATTGAAATAAGCCCCTAAGAAATGGCATGAGAAATTTGACATGACTATTATGTCATTTGGCTTTAAAGTTAATGATTTTGATAAATGTGTCTACTACAAAGTGAAAGGTGATGATTGTGTAATTCTATGTCTGTATGTAGATGATATATTGATTTTTGGCAACAATAAGAGATTATTAAATGAGACAAAATCATTCTTAAGTAGTAGATTTGAAATGAAGGATATGGGTGAGGCAAATATAATTCTTGGTCTGAAATTGACTAAGTCAGCTGAAGGGATAGCAATTTCTCAGTGTCACTATGTTGAGAAAGTACTAGAGAAATATGGTTATCAGGATTGCAAAATTGTCTGTACACCCTATGATCCTTCTAGAGTCTTCTACAAGAATAAGAGTGGTGTACCTGTATCTCAATTACGATATTCCCAAGTTATAGGAAACTTAATGTATCTGGCAAACTGTACTAGACCTGACATTTCATATGCAATGACTAGACTCAGTAGATACACTAGCTGTCCTGACCTGTGACGGCCCTCGTTACACCGGTACGGTTATACCAACCCACGTCGGCATAGCGAGAGTCCTCACAGTGGGACATTTACCCAAACGATACATACAGCTGAGATACACGCGAATATACAACAGAGTAGCGGAAGTAAAAGAGAACTATCTCCATTCATTCATCATCCACATTAAACATACATGCAGTATTTATATCTAATTTAAACATATGCACACGTAATTATACTAATCAGTACGTACGTAAATACGTATACACATACACAAGCACAATGCACACATGCAAATACGAATAATGCGACGGAAATTTCGAGGGCCTTACACCCTCTCCCCCTTAAAGAAACTTCGTCCTCGAAGTTAGAACGACACTACTCGAACAAGAGGGATACTTCTTCTTCATCGCATCCTCAAGCTCCCACGTAGCCTCCTCACGTGAGAAGTTCCGCCACAGAACTTTCACCGACGCAATACTCTTGTTCCGGAGATGCTGAACCTTCCGGTCAAGAATGGCTACGGGTTGCTCGACATACGAAAGATCTGGCTGGATCTCCACTGGCTCATGGCTAATCACATGAGATGGATCTCGGACATACTTCCTGACCATAGATACGTGGAATACCGGGTGAACGCTAGCCAAAGCTGGGGGTAATGCTAGCTCGTACGCCACGCTGCCCAAACGTCTGAGAATCTCATAGGGCAATGAATCTAGGGCTTAGCTTGCTATGCCTGCCAAATCTGACAACACCTCGAGTAGGCGATATCTTCAAGAAGACATGATCGCCAACCTCGAACTCCAAATCCTTTCTTCTGTTGTCGGCATAACTCTTCTGCCTATCCTGTGCCGCAACAAGCCTTTTCCTGATAAGCTGGATCTTATCCGAAGTTTCCTGAACTAACTCCGGTCCGATCAACTGCCTATCACCAGTCTCCTCCCAACATAAAGGAGATCTGCAGGGCCTACCATACAACGCCTCGAATGGAGCCATACCAATACTAGCATGAAAGATGTTGTTGTATGCGAACTCCACAAGAGGTAAATGACGCTCCCAATCATCCTTCCAATCCAGAACATACGCTCTCAACATATCCTCGAGCGTCTGGATAGTCCTCTCGGACTGTCCATCGGTCTGGGATGAAACGCCGAACTGAGCTTGAGCTCCGAACCTAACGCATCCTGAAGAGCCCTTTCCACAATCTCGATGTAAATCTCGGATCTCGGTCCGAAATGATCGACTTCGGAACACCATGCAATCTAATGATACTGCTAACATACAATCTAGCTAAACTCTCTACTGACTGCTTCTTCTTCATAGGCAAGAAATGAGCAGTCTTCGAGAATCTATCTACAACTACCCAAATCGAGTCATTGCCCCTTCTAGATCGAGGCAAACCCGAAACGAAGTCCATAGTGACAGCTTCCCACTTCCACACTGGGATATCCATCCTCTGCATAAGGCCGGATGGTCGCTGCCGCTCGGTTTTCACTTGCTGACAACCAAACATCTAGACACATAATCCGCAACATCCTTCTTCATGCCGACCACCAAAATGATCTCTTCAAATCCTGATACATCTTAGTGTTACCAGGATGAATAGAGAATCGCGATCTATGAGCCTCCGCTAACACACTCGCTCACGGACATCTACTACATCAGGGACACAAACACGGTGCTGAAATCTAATCACACCGTCCTCATCACGAGCAATGCCCGCCTTACCCACTAACTCTAACAATCTAGGGTCGGCTTTCTGCTGCTCAATCACCTCATCCAAACTGAGGATCTAAGGGATAGCTGAGCTACAAAAGCCTGACACAGCGATGGCTCTAACTCGGTCATAGAGCACGCTGCATCCTCCAACATCTTCCAATCCTGCTGGAGCGAAGACCTCCTCCTACTAAGAGCATCTGCTACGACGTTCGCCTTTCCAGGATGATACTGAAGGTCGAAGTCATAGTCCTTCAAGAACTCAATCCATCTTCTCTGCCTCAGGTTTAATTCCTTTTGCGAGAAAAGATATCTCATGCTCTTGTGGTCGGTAAACACCTCAAATCTGACACCATAAAGATAGTGTCTCCAGATCTTTAGTGCATGAACCATAGCTGCTAGCTCTAGGTCATGAGTCGGATAGTTCCTCTCATGCTCCTTCAACTGACGAGAAGCATAAGCCACTACCCTCTCTTGCTGCATGAGCACACAACCTAAACCAATCTGAGATGCATCCATATAAATGGCAAAGCCCTCTAGACCACTAGGCAATACCAATACCGGAGCAGAAGTAAGCTAGCCTTCAATAGCTGAAAGCTACGCTCACATGCCTCAGACCATATGAACTTCTCACCCTTTCCGGTCAGCTTTGTCAAAGGAGCGGCGATGGATGAGAAACCCTCAATGAATCGCTGATAATAACCAGCTAACCCAATAAAACTACGAATCTCCGAAGGAGTCTTGGGAATCTCCCAATCCATAACTGTCTGGACCTTCGCTGGATCAACAGCTACACCAGCGCCGGAGATGACATGCCCGAGGAAATGAACCTCGCGCAACCAAAATTCGCACTTGCTGAATTTTGCATACAGCTTGTGCTCACGAAGAACCTCTAACACTAACCTCAGATGCTGACGGTGCGTGGCCTCATCCGGAGAATAGACCAATACATCGTCAATAACACTACGACAAAGCTATCTAAATACGGACTAAACACCCGGTTCATGAGATCCATGAACGATGCAGGGGCGTTGGTCAATCCGAAAGGAAGGACCAGAACTCATAATGTCCATAACGGGTTCTAAATGCCGTCTTGGACACATCCTCACTCCGAATCCGCAACTGATGATAACCAGATCGCAAGTCAATCTTGGAAAAGACTGATGCCTCTCGCAACTGGTCAAACAAATCATCAATCCGAGGTAAGGGATACCTGTTCTTCACAGTCACCTGGTTCAACTTCCGATAATCAATGCACAACCTAAGTGACCCGTCTTTCTTCTTGACGAATAATACAGGTGCGCCCCAAGGGGAAACACTAGGGCGAATGAATCCCTTATCAAGCAATTCTTGCAATTGCTTCCTCAACTCCGCTAACTCTGCAGGTGCCATCCTATAAGGGGCCTTCGAGATAGGAGAGGTGCTTGGAAGCAACTCTATAGTGAACTCTATCTCCCTATCCGGTGGCAATCCAGACAAGTCATCGGGAAAGACATCTGGAAAATCCTGCACCACATCGATCTCTGCAAGAGTCAGTGACGAACCAGCATCGGGTACTAGCATAACGCTGGCAAGAAATGCGTCACAACCCTTGTTCACCATGCGCATCGCCTTCATGGCAGAGATAACTAACTTTCCCGCTAAGTTCTTTGGCAAGGGATGAGAGAACTCGTCCTCACCAGGAATGCGGAAAACAATCTTCTTCCTACGGCAATCCACTAACGCATAATGCTCCTCTAGCCAATCCAGACCAAAAATGCAATCATAGTCCTTCATCTTTAGCAAGAAGAAGCACCATCTAGGAATCTATCCTCAATGCACACAGGTAACGACGGAATGCACTTCCTAGTCGATACCGTACCCGCAGGGGTGTGCACAGACAAAGGACCTCTAACTCCTCAGACTCTATGCCTGACTCTAGGGCTAACTGCCTAGCGAACCGCTCGAAAATGAACGAGTGAGTAGCACCCGTATCAAAAAAAACCCGAGCGTGCACACCGAAAAGTAAAACTGTACCTTCGGTGACATGCTCCGCCTGTTCGGCGTCCTCGCGAGCTAAAGCAAACACTCGAGCGGGGCTCGAGGCCTTCCTGGTCTTCCTGTAGCTGGCGCGGCTGCCGCTACTGCTGGTGCTGGCGCTCCACGCTGAGCTCCCTGCTGAAGTCTTGGGCAGTCTTTAATCTTGTGGTCGCTGCTCCCACACTTTAAGCATCTACCCGCTACTAACCAGCACTCGGAACCTCCATGGGTCTTCCCACAATGGGGACACTCCTTCTTCACACCGGGGGAACGTACAGAAGGTACCTGAGAGTTGCCGACTGTCATTGGTTTCTGCGGTGTCTGGTACACCGTTTTCTTCTTATCTTGCCGCTGGAATGCCGTTGCCGGCCTCTTCTGCGAAGCCTTCTTCTCCTCCAGATATTGCTCCATTTCTCCCTCCTGTCTGCAGGCAGCGCTGAGGGCCTCGTCTAGCGTGCGGTGGTCAAACGCCACGAGTCTCGTCCGCAGTGATGGCTTGAGTCCCATCACGAACTTCTTCGTCTTCCTGCGCTCATTTTCTACGATGTGCGGTGCATACTTAGTAAGTTCAGAAAACCTTGCCTCGTATTCCAGGACGGTCATTGATCCTTGCGTCAGGGAAAGGAATTCTTGCTCCATCATGTCCTGGATATGCTCTGGGACGAACTTGGCTCGGAAGAGCCTCACGAACGCGTCCCATGTCACGTCTACTGCTCCGTCCTCAAAGCGTGTACGCAGTAGGGAGGACCACCATACATCAGCTCTCTCCTGTAATACACCTTCATAAGCACCAACTAACAATTTCTAACTTGACAAACAACATACAAGTATAAACTAAGGCATACCTGTAGCATGTAGGTGGCTAATGTCACCTTATCCTCGTCAGGACACCTGATAGCTCGGAAGATTTTCTCTGTCTCCCTTAACCAGCTTTCTGCCATTAGCGGATCACTCTCCCCCTTAAAAGAGGGTGGGGTCATCCTCTTGAATCGCTCCATGATGGAAGGTCCACCATGGTCCTGAGCTGGGGCCTGAGCCTGCTACATTAAACAATAACAATATACGATAAACACAATATCATGCAATTTAAATAGCAACTACTAGGTTGTTTCATTATTCTACCTGGGCCTCCAACTGGGCCTGGAGTGCTGCCTGGGTGTGAGCCTGCGTCTGCATGGCTTGCACAAACCTTGCATGAATACTCCATAGTCCACTGGCGGTGGTGGGGGAAGCACAGGACCCTGTGGGGCCGGGGCCTGCTGCTCCGCCCGCTCCTCACGCCTCTGCTCGTCGTCGCGAGCTGGCACACCTCCACGTCGTCTACGGGAAGCCATGGCTGTAATAAAATTTCAGCACCATTAGAGCTAGGTTACTAAGTTTTCTAACCATTTTCCTATCTATCTTTCACTTCTTATTAGTGTTTTCTACACATGTGGACATACTTAGCATGCAAGGGGATGATGACTTAGGTATATTCATGTGCAATCTCAACCGGTCGCTCTGATACCAATCTCTGTGACGGCCCTCGTTACACCGGTACGGTTATACCAACCCACGTCGGCATAGCGAGAGTCCTCACAGTGGGACATTTACCCAAACGATACATACAGCTGAGATACACGCGAATATACAACAGAGTAGCGGAAGTAAAAGAAAACTATCTCCATTCATTCATCATCCACATTAAACATACATGCAGTATTTATATCTAATTTAACATATGCACACGTAATTATACTAATCAATACGTACGTAATACGTATACACATACACAAGCACAAATGCACACATGCAAATACGAATAATGCGACGGAAATTTCGAGGGCCTTACATGACCGTTCTCACTGGGAAGGCTTGGATAGGATACTGAGATACCTTAAGGGTACTGTTTCCTTGAGCTTGCATTTTGGGAAATTCTCTGGAGTCCTTGAAGGATATAGTGATGCAAGCTGGATTGCTGAAAACTCATGGAGTAATGGTGTAACAGGGTATGTTTTTACTTTGGGAGGTGGTGCAGTGGCCTGGAGGTCCACTAAACAAACCATCTTGTCTCGATCTACTTTTGAGGCTGAGTTGTGTGCTTTGGACACTACTGGTATGGAGGCTGAATGGATTAAGGGACTTTTTACAGAACTACCCCTAATGAGTAAGCCTATACCTGCGATCTCTATCCTTTGTGACAATATGACCACGATTGCTAAGGTCAAAAGTTCAAAGTACAATAAAAAAGAAAGGAGACATATTCAAATCAGACTAAAGTCTGTAAGAATTGGTGTCTCAGGAGTGATAGCTATGGATTTTGTTGGTACCAAGGACAACACAACAGATCCTCTAACTAAAGGACTTAATAAAAAACAAGTCTTGAAATTTAGGATGGGGATGTGATTGAAACTCATTAATATTCTCCTGCAGTAGCAACCCAACTTATCTGAGTAGAGATCCCACAAAGAAGGTTCAATGTGGTAACAACAAGCTGTTGAGAGAACTGGAAGACACTAAAAAATTCTAGATACCTTGTATCTAAATTCCACCCCTGTAATCCTAATACGAGTGTCTCTAACTGCAAGCTAAGGTTGAGTTACCTACTCTTAATGGGTTCAAGCCTGGTAAGGCAGGATGTAAGCAGTGCATCCTTGGAGAAGCCCACCTAAGTGAGTGCTACTGTGGGGCCGCAGTTAAAGGGATTGGGTTATCCCTAAATGCACTTATGATACAGGAAGGGGCGCATGGCTGTAAAGCACCACCCGTGCAGATTGCTATCTATGTTTATATCATGTTGTTTTCATTGATAATCTTCACCCAAAAGTGTCAAGTTCAAGACTTAGTTCACTTCGTCTCTATGAAAAAGGATTTGGAATACTCAAGTAGAAGTTCAAACCCGAAAGGTACTTCTATTGAAAGCATGATATGTGTCTCTCTTGATGTGTGTTCCTCCGGGCAAACCATGAGTTTGGGGGGAATGTTGGGTAGAAGAAGGGTGGTTGCAAGCTTAAAGGAAAACTCAAGGTTTGGTAGGAGAGTGTGCCTTATGTGTTTATGGGTTTTGTCCCATATTGGAAAACACAAGTAAGGGAGTGGCCTTTATAAGTCCTTGTGGTTCTAAGGACTTGTTCCTATGGAACTAGAAGGAGGTATGCCCAAGACCACACACACTTTTTTCAATCCGGTTTCTCCCTTTTTGCTTAGTGGGTCTGTGGGATGCGCCCGTCCCTGTAGAAGTGAATCGGCGTGAATAGTGGGGCATGGGCGGTTGTGATAAGGCAAGAGAGAGAAACCGAGTTGACCTACTCTTCCTCCCGTAGAAACTCTCTTGCGGTCTCTCTCTCGTGCTGTCTGTCTGCATCGCCGTGGTCACCATCGGGGAAACGCTCTCTACTGCTGGTCGCTTCTTGCCCTCACCTTCGACGCGGTCCTTCGACGCGGTCGTCGCCGTCGACATGCCGCACCTTCCTCCGTCGCCGACTGTCTCGTTCTCCGCGTCATTGGTGTTCGGTGCATACTTTTTCTGTCATATATTCAAGAGAGATACTTCTGTAATATTAGATAGTTTTTGATTTACGAGATCAACAGTGTGCGACTGTCATCTCGTTGGATGTGGTTGTATCCTGGGGGAAGATCGCCGTTTCCTTTTCGCACCTATAGTGGGGGCGATATCTTCTCTAAGGTAAGTTCCTATTGGAACGCCTCCACTGCATATTTATTTATATTCTTGTTCGTATTTTCGTCATGTATACTTTTCTCATCTATTGTTGTTATCTTGGAATGATGTCTGTGTTGATTTATGCGAACTTGTACTATGTTGCTCTGTTTGCAGTGTCTGAATTATGGATGTTCTATCGCCATGCAAAATCTATTGTACCCACTATTTTCACAACATAGTGTGTGCCACTGGAGCCTAGTGTTATGTCTTGGCACTTGACCTTGTTACAACATTCTAGTTCTTTTTTTTTTGGTTGTAATAGGGAGCCTAATGGCTTCAGAATACAAGAAGGTCCTATATATTATCCACGATACAGTGGAGGGTAGTAATTGGAGAACCCAGAAAGTTACCCCAGCAAAGATCCATAACCCACTTATGATGGTTTCCTCTGGCTAAGCATTTCCTTACACAGGGCGTGTCAATAAGTGGATTTGGGTTGACTCCATCTAAATTTAATTCAGCTCAAAATTAGAATGACCCAACTTAAATCTAAATCCAAACCCAATTTTATTAGATCAAAATTAAAAAAACTCACAGTAGTTTGTTGGGGGCTCATTGGAGCCCATTTTGCATTAAGATTGACACGCCCTTCGTCAAGATCAAAGTTATTATTCTGCATTTATTTGTGCGTTTGCCGGCCGGCCCTTCCCATCTATAATTGTTTTAAAAAATCAAATTAATTTGTTTACATTTTTTTAGAGCCTTAATTTTATATTTAAATGATGTCTAATTAAGCTTTAATTTCAAACACAAGTTAATTGGAAGGTGATGTATTTTATAGTGATTTTAGTTACTTTCTTAAAATAATTTTTTATAGAGTAAAGATTACTCAAAAAATCAATAATTCGACTTAATCTCGATATTCGTATACCAATATACTCAATATTTATATCTTTGAAATCAACATATTTTCTGGTAATTATGGTCGTTTCAAATTTAATTTTATTATCAAGTTCGGTGATATTCCGTCGAGGTGCGTACATATGAAAATAGTACCGGAGTAATGTTAATAATGTAAAAATATTTCTAAATCAAAAGTAAGAATACATGAAAATAATTAAAATCATATTTATATTTAATTAAATACGATCAATTTATTAATATTTATACATTAAAAGAAGAATAAAATTAAACAATGTATATTTATATGTAAATTTACTCATATATATAATTACCTTTTAATACAATGTTATTATAATTATATTAAAAATAAATTTATTTGATTTATGCAGTTTGATTCGGTTTTACAATTTGTAAAATCAAATTGTACCGAACTTTTGTCCTAATCGAATTGAATTGACCGGCTCGATTTGATTCAGTTCAATTTTTCAGCTTGGACCAAATTATGTTCAGCTCTGTCTTTTATATCTGGCATAATAAAAAATAGATTTATTTGGTCTGAAATAGATTTTTTATTATGTCAACTGTGATCCAAAATATATTTTGGATTATGACTAAATTTATATTATAACATCGGTACTATTTTCAAATGTGCGCATCTCGACGGGACATTACCGAACTTCGATAATAAAATTGAATATGAAATCACCATAATTATTAAAAATATAAATGATTTCAAAGATATACATATTGAGAATTATTGATGTACGAATATATTAAGTCGAATTCTTGATTTTTAGATTAATTTTTACTCTACGGAGTTTTTTAAATTAAATTAAAATTATCATAAAATATATCACCTTCCAATTAACTTGTGTTTGAAATTACATCTAAATTGGAACGGTTTAAATACAAAATTCAGGCTCTAAAAAATCTGAACACAAATAATTGATGGCGCATTGTTCCAACAAAGCTAACAAGCCAAGCCCACCCATCGCGTTCCTGGTCCATGACCAATGGGCTACCCAAGTCCAGCCCATCCATTGATGGATTAGCATATGGCTCAACAGAACTCGATGGGCCTTTAAATTTTGGCCTAAAATTGAGCCCAAAACGGATTATCTATTGGGTTATAATTAGCCCGGCTCAATTGGCACCCCTTAAACACTTCTTTAATACATATTTTGGTTAGCTCCTGGAGTAGTATGCTGGACCTTAGGATCTGTTTGTTTAACCGTAAAATCTCATCCAAGAAATTTTTTCCAAGAAAAATTATATTTTTTTATCATTTGGTATCCTATAAAGCTAAAATCTGTAAAAGCTCATCCAAAAAATCTCGGATTTTGCCATCGGCGGGAAGGGTTCAGAAACCTAATTATTTTTCATTAGTTGTTTTAATTTTTTATTTTTTATTAAAATATCAATAGAACACTATTCATTCAAGTTATGTTTTTATTTTATTTCTCCTACTTTAAATTATTTTTTTAAGTTACTTATTTTTCATTAGTTATCTTAAGTTTTTGCTTTTAAAAAAATATTAAAAATAAAAATAAAGTAAAATAAAAAAAAATTGATGAATAGTGTTAAATAGTGTACAATGAGTACATGACTATGAGTGGATCATAAAACCTCATGCCTTTCCATGTAACTTTGTAGTAAAATCTTGCATTTAATGCTATGACATTTCACCTTTTTTTCTCTGTTTACACATGAAAATATTTACTTGACACTTAAATGAACAATTACGATTTACATTTTTCACGTAAGAATTATTCTATGAAAAATTATTTCTTATTAAACTATTTTACAGACAACCAAACGGATCCTAAATGATGCTGAACATGGCTCTTCTGGCCTGTTTCACCAACCAGTCTGCTGCTGAATTACAACTTCTGTGAACATAGGGCACCATGCATGTACCTCTCCCATCATACCAACATTTGTTTGATTTGTTATGCTAATTAAACCCCTGATCTCCAGAGAAGCCTTAAATGGATCAATGATCGCTCTTATTACTTCAACATTAATGCCTTCAATGTGGAGACCGACAAAGTTCTGTTGATCACTAAAAAAGTTTCAGCTCTTTCAACACAAGCTTTCACAGTTTTCATCTCAGCTTTGAGAACTGTATTGTACTATAAATAAAGTGCACCCGCAGCTAGCAGTTCCCCATCGTCCTTTCTCAAAATGTAGCCGGCTGCACCCATGTGAATCGAGTCTCCAATCTCCTTTCTCGCTCCGTCGAAGTTACCTGATTCATCTACTACCCTTGTTCAGGCTTCATCCATCCTATAGAACGAGACAAATTCCCGCTGTCCTCAACAATGTTGCTTGCTCCCTTAATTCTGCTCTTACTCATCTATCTTTCATGTTTTAGACTGTTTTTTTTCTCCCAAGTGCCTTTGTTGGCATTGAGAAAGTTCATAGCTGCAATTTATCATCATCTGTCACTGCCTCTTGTGTCATATTCCAATGGCCATCTATTAAGTCCTAATCTAATCTACTATAGATCCAATTGTCCCAGTGTATGTTGATGCTTTTTCCATCTTTAGGCAGCCAGCCAAATTCATTCTTGTGGTTTCTGAATTCCTAAGTCACCCTTCTCCAGGTATCTGACATAGGGATTGCGACATATAGGTGTTCGAGCTTCCTCTTCCTAATCATATACTTATAATCTTAACTAATTTAACCCAGTAGTTGTCCTCTCCCATGCTGATTCTATCCACCAACTTTAATATCATGGTCGAATTTCTATTCATAATGTCAGTGATGCTTAAACCTCCTTTCTCTTCTGGTAATTTGAGAGCTTCCCAGCCCACTAGATATAGGCCTTTGGTTTCCTTGCTTCCTCTTCAGGTGAAATCTCTGTAGAGTCTTTCCATCTTCTCTATATATGTGCTTTCCTGAAATTAGTCACAGTTGTCTAGTAAATAGGTATTGTGGGGCATGTTTGACTAGCACCACCCTAGCTGCCATAGATAGGGACCTGCCCTTCCAACCTTCAAACTTATTCTTCATTAGTTCCAACACTTGAACACAGGCTTTATCTGGAGGTTTGATGTGAGAAATCTGCACACCCAAGTATTTGCCGATACTTCTGGTGTTTTTCATGTTAAGTGAAGATTCAATACTCTTAGAGGTTCTACCATCTGTTTTCTTACTTTGCCATGAAATGAGATCACCCTAATATAGAATCACTAGCCAAATGTAGATTTTCTGTGTGAGAGAGAGCCAACATAGTCAGCATAAAAAAATGCCTCAACCTGAAGATGATCAGGTTTCTTATAGAGTAAGCCTTTTCTTCAAGATCCTTTAATGTACGTATTTTAGAATCCTCAACACAGCTTCCCATCAACACTATTTTAGATTTTGCATAAACTAACTAAGCCAACTACAAAGGCAATGTCTCGCCTCGTGTTGGTTAAGTAGATCATCCATTTATCTACCAAGCATGGCTAGTGACCAACATCAGGGAACTCATCTCCATACTGGTCTCAGAACTCAAGTTGTATAATAATAGGAGTGTTCATAGGTTTTGTCACGCCTCGACGGCAGCAAAAATATCAAGACACAACAGATAAAAATGTAAAAGAATAGCTCATTTGTATCACGAAGGGTTCAGTCGTTCACCACACTTTCCGTTCAAAATATTTTACACTTGATTTTTTTTGAAAAATATTAATAAAATATTATGGGCAACAGATAAGAAGGTAAAAGAGTAAGTCACTTGTATCACAAAGAGTTCAGTCGCTCAACACACTTTTCATCCAGAATACTTTACACTTGAAATTTTGTTGAAAAATGTTAATAAAATATTAAGAACATAAAAATGTCCAGTAAGTACTCTAATCTTACTAAATCAAGAGCTAACAGTTAATGTGAATTAACTATGAACAAGAAAATATAAATAATGATAAAACATGTACAAGAATTTAGTAATAGAAGTGTACAGGTCACTAGAGTGGTGAGAATATGAGTTCTTTAAATAGGAGTGCATGAGATGGTCACGATATCACGAATGATCAGAGTGAAACTAGGAAACTAACTCAAGAAGCTGACTGTTGAACACTTATCACGAATAACACACAAGTGATATTCACGAATGATCATTGTGAAACTAGGAAACTAACTCAAGAAGCTGACTGTTGAACTGTAGTACCCCGAATAATCTATTAATTAAAAATTATAGATAAATTGAAATTTTATCTATTAATCAATTCAAGTAGTTAAAAAGGGTACACATCATTATTGCATTCGTATAAACCCATATAAATATTTCATAAAATTAGTGTTGTACTTTAAATAATATTCTCTAATGACCCATCATGAAATTTGGACATAGAAAAATCATTTGGACTTAGTTAAGAATTTATGCGACTTATTAGCATAATTAAGGAATAAGTCGGAGAACTCTATTTTATGAGCTAAAGTGGATTATAAATTAAAATAAACATGTGGGTAGACTTTAAATAATATGGGTTGATAGTCCATTATGATATTTGGACCAATGGACAATTTTGGCCCATGAATAGATTCTTTAATAAGAGGATAATTAAAACCCATTAAGTGAATTAAGTACATGAGTTGTACAATTAAGCTCACATGAGTTATTGGGCCAAGAGTAAGAGCCCAAATGATGAAGGTTATAAATATTGGCATAAATAATATTAAATTGAATTGAAATAAGAAATTAATTGAATAAGTGTGATAAATAGATTTAAATAAGAATAAAGGGTGAAAAATTAGAATTAAATCTATGCCCATTAAGCTAAATTAATAATGAGTTTTACTAATGGTCCTAACATGAATTGTTGGACCAAATATGAAGAGCCCATCATGAGATGGAAAGTAATTAGGCTAAATTCGTACATAAAAATAGTAATAAATAGAAAATGGTAAGATAAAGACTAAATAAGAGTCCTCATCCCATCCTAATTCATTACCCACGAAATTAGACCTCTCATCTATTCTATTAAGTGGGATAATGCTAGAAATAAGGAGAAAAATTAAGAAATTCGGAGTTTGAATAGAGGTGAAGAGTTTTAGACAAATATGACTCTTAAACCCATCAAAACATCCCTAATCCGGCCCTACCAACCCATAGCTCGTTGTTGGAACCTTGGGAGACGAAGAGAAGAGCTGAAGAACGAAGGAGCAAGAAGGGAGGAGCTTGGAAAGAAGGGATTTCATCTCGTTCTTCATCAAAACCCTAGGATTTTCTTATCAGCGTAAAAAAGTAGGCAATCTCTCAAGCTTAAATCGTGTAAAAATTACCCTAGGTAGTCTTCATGATCCTCTTCAAAAGCCCTCTCATTTCGTTCTTTTTTGTTCTTCCATGAGGGTGAATTAAATACCCAAACTTCTGTTAACATGTTGTGCCTGAACCATCATGTTTGTGTTCAATCCTCGTTTGTACATGTTCCCATGCCCTGAAATAATTCTCATAAATACTACTTCCTATTAGCTTTCAAACGCCCCTATTTTCTCTAATTTCCATCATGTATTCGTTGCTAATTAAATTATTCTTCCATGACTGTGCATATTTATGTCACTGAAATGTAACCTAATCAAAGCATGCCTAAACCTTGTCTATTTTAGAATTAATCATGCATGTTGTTAGATCTATGAGTATACTTTCATTTAAAATTAGTTTCATAATTTTTGGACCATCTTGCGATTTTTATTGATTTTACAAGTGCACTGTATCACACTTTAGAGGGAAGGACCAAACCCAAAAAGGGAAAATCCCCTTTTCTGGGTCGGCCTGCGCCTCTGAAGTCGCGACGGCCCGACCCGTCGTGACCTCAGAGGAGTCGCGGTCGGTCGGACAGTCACGACATGAACGCGACGGCCCGCGCCGTCACGCCAGGCCGCCCCATCGCGACTTGAGTCACGACGGAAACCTCTGTCTCGTTCTCTTGGCTATCGCGCCTGGACCCCCCATCGCGACTTGATCGCAACGGGTACCCTCATCGCGTCTTTAGATTTTCGGCCAGAATTGGTATTTGCCCTTATACCCTTACTATTTATGCCATCTGATCTTTGTTTAGACTTAATTAAACACTGTTAAACATAGTATTGATCTGAACATTAATCTTTTGTATTAATTACATAAAATAAATTAAATAAAAGCCATGTGCACCATCTCTCATGCTCTCATGATTATTTTCACGTGAACACACTTAATAAAAACGTTTGCCATTAAACTCTATTAAATTACTCAATAATGTATATGGTAATTAAGTAAAATTAATTACCTAATTTCTCTATTATTTAAATGACACATGTCTTCATTTTATTCGCGTGATTTGTACACTGTTATCACGTCCCTCTGCCTTCGAGCACTCGAGGCAAGACGAACATCGTTTCGTTACACACTTTCTCTTGGCATGGACCACCTCTCCATCGGGAATACTCTCGATTGGGCCAGGGACTCCTTGTCAAGGACTCCGTAAGTCTTCTTGGCTTTGGCACACATCCTTAGTTGACGAGCTGGTTGTACCCTTAAACCCGTTACATCCCTAGGGATCAGTACGATCCAAATGGCCTTAGTGAGATCTCTCTTATCTTGTGATCACGTCGGATCATCTAGCCAGTGTTCGTAGCACGGTTAGTGGGCGGTGGTGACTTCTTCTACCAGACTGTCGGTACCTGACCTAGTGCCGTGCAACTGTTACTATCATGGTTTAACGTTGTTTTACGATTATACCCCTATCTCATCTACTATCCTTGTACTCTCATTTATTCACGTTCACTCTACTATCTCGTCTATTCATCTAGTACTCTCTTGAGACTTTTGAGCTGTTGTGGCTCCTATTGCTTGTACTATACATGACTGTCTAGCACTATAATATGGGTCCTGTGACCCTATTGACTCAAATGCATACTGTGCAGGACACGAAGAGTGTCTGAGGGGTTCCAATCTAGTCCTGGGGGCAGAGAGCCATCTGAAAATACCTGCAGGGGCTATTGACGGTGTTCTACATTGCATTGGTTCTGACTGACTATACTGAATTGGCTAGACATCTGACTATTATGCTATTACTGTTAGTCTGAAGAGTTCAGACGTACTATAATATTACTGTGCTATCACTAACTGTTACTATTAGTCTGAGGAGTTCAGGCGTACTGTGCGATTACTGTGCTATCGCTGACTGTTTCTGAACGGCTACTATCCTAGAATGACTATTGCCGTATTCTTCTAGTGCACCGTTGTGCAACCATACATGCTATCTCGTTACACGCTATCTCGTCATACGCTATCTTGTTATACGCTATCTCGTTATGGTCATTCTCTATCATCCTAGTCTTACAATAATCTTGTGGAATGTGATATCGTTCACTTGTTATCTTGTGCTATTACTCTCTTGACTATACTTCATCGATCTCTCTAGTTAACCTGCTTTACAAGACATTAATCACTTAAAGCATGCTTATTTACACGAGATATTAAGTCCTACTGAGCGTTATCGCTCACCCTTTATTATTTGTTATTGTGTTTTCAGGTAAGTCGAATGATGACCTTATGCATATCAATGGGAATGGACTGGAGTG
The DNA here is from genome assembly GCA_014218235.1 of Colocasia esculenta. Lineage (NCBI taxonomy): Eukaryota > Viridiplantae > Streptophyta > Magnoliopsida > Alismatales > Araceae > Colocasia > Colocasia esculenta. The sequence continues at coordinate 147,707,765 of CM024758.1, read as the reverse complement.
ATGAGCGTCCTGGAGTCATAGCGATGGAATGTCCTTAGTACCTTAGAGTTTAGTTAGATATTTGCTTAGTTATCTTTTCCAATGTAATGATGTTATTGAGCCTTATGTTTTGACTCTGAATTAGTGGTTGTAATAGTTTAGATGAATTATCAATAAAATGAAGATTTTATTGCAATTATTGTTCATTAGATGCTCTGATGTTTGCGATTGAATGCGCAATTTACGTTACCATACACGTTGTTCATGCCTCCCCGATTTATTCCGCAGCTAAATTGGCGGGGCATGACATGAACACTTATCACAAATAACACACAAGTGATATCGTGATGGCACACATGTAATATCACGAAATGAAATTGTCACACAAGTGTATGCCACACACCAGACCATCATTTGCCAGTTGGTACCAGTTGGAACACGAAACATGTTTTCGTGATCTTCTCGGAACTAGACCAAAGTTCTTTAACTGGCATTGGTCAACTTAACATACCTGCTGACAATCCATTTAAGCACATAGTTGTTCAAGAGTTTCAAGATAAGTGGGTTAAACTGACGAGAATTCAAATTGGCAGAATTCCAGGTTAGAAGAGTTACAATGGCGAGCATTCAATTTGATAAGAGTTTCGACATAAGAGGGTCACAATGTTAAGAATTCAAACTAACTGAGTTTCGGAATAGGATACGATCTTGAATAAACAAACTGGCAGAGCTACGATATGATATAGGATTTCAACTAAACAATCCGACAGTATTCTGACATGAGAGAGAGGTTTGAGTAATCAATTCGGCAGCATTTCGACATAGAAGGAGATTTCGAGAAAACATTATGACAATATCTCGATATAGATGAAAACTCAGTAACTTACTAACTAAAGATTTAGAGGAGACTAGAGGAACCTACTTGCACTCAAAAGATTGTTGAAGCTCTAAATCCTATGTCTCCCTCTCCTCCTCCTCTCTCTTCTTCTTCTTCTCCACCTTAACCCTTTACTAGCATGGTGGAAATGGGAGGAGGTGGGGGTATTTATAAGAGGAAGAAGAGGGGCGCCCCAAGGCAGGAGGGGCCTGGATTGGTGCAACCTTAGCTCCCTTCCATAAACTTCCAAGAGATAAGATGGTGACACTTGTCACCCTCTCTCTCTCTCATCCTTATCTGTAGGCCTTCCTAGAGCATCTAAGAAATTTTCAATGAAGTTCTTATAATTTTTATTTTTTAATTTTTAACCCTCATGTTTTAAAAATTGGATATATATCTACTCCTCTTTCTTGATTCGTCATTCTAGCTCTAACTCTAAATAACCTCTGACCAGAATTTTGATAATGTCTTTAGGGGTCTTAAGAAATTTCACAGGGGTCCCTGAAAAATTGTCAAAATCATTGTAGACCATAATGTTTTGATAATTGGAGATATACCCTTCCTCAAACTATTTTTTATTTATGTTTGTACTTTCTCCAATTTTTTGAATTATTAACTCAAGAGTTTAATGTGAACAGGGGTTAGGGTCAAGTCCCTATGGGGTCTTAGTGTGAATAGGGGTTAGGATTTACTTAACCTTAACTTTATAAAAATTGTACATATACTCTTTCCTAAACTTTTCGAAATTGCGTACTCACTTTATTCATTACCTGGGGTATTACATGTTTATAATCAATAAGTCCAATTTCTTGTAGCAAATCTAAGGCATATTTCTATTGAGAAAGAGAGATTCTGCCTTTATTGTAAGCCGCTTTTATGCCAAGAAAATGGTGTGGCCGACTAATGTCTTTTGGAACAATTTATTTTTGTAGATATGCCTTAATAGTGGCAATACCATCCACATTAGTGTTAGTCAACATTATATCATCAACATAGACAGTAAAAACTACAATATCTACCAAACTTTTCTTAGTGAAAACAGAGTGATACACTTGATTATGAACAAGACCTATAGCAGAGACAATCTGGCTAAAATTATCAAACCAAGCTCGTGGAGTTTGTTCAAGACCATACATGTCTTTCGAAGTTTGCAGACCTTCATCTACCCTTGAGCAACATACCTAAAAGGTTGCTCCATATAGGCTCCTTCCTATAGGTCACCATAGAGGAAGGCATTTTTGGCATCCATTTGAATTATGTGCACACAAGATTAGTAGCCAAAGAGAAAAGAACATAGACAGAAGTAATCTGAGCATATGGATAAAAGGTTTCGAAGTAGTCAATGTTATATGTATGAATAAACCCCTTGCCGCCAGGTGTGCCTTGTACTGGTTAGTGGAGCCATTTAGGTGATACTCTTAACAGTAAACACTTACTTACAAGCGATAGGCACAACACCTGGTGGAAAAGTGACAAGGTTCCAAGTCTACAAAATAGGAGAAGGTGAAAACCTAAAAGGATTGGCTAAGATGCTCATAAGAGACAAAGTATATGGTAATGTAAATCGCGCCCCTCCAATTTAGCAGCGGAATAAATCGGGGAGACGTGAACAAAGTATATGGTAACGTAAATTGCGTATACAATCGTAAAAATCAGAGCAACTAATGAACAATAATTGCAATAAACTCTTCATTTTATTGATAAATCACTTAAACTATTACAACCACTAATTCTGAGTCAATACATAGGGCTCAAAGACATCATTACACTAGAAAGGATATTTAAGCACATATCTAACTAGACTCTATGATACTATGGTCACTCCATCGCTATAACGCCAGGTCGCTCATCACTCTAGTTCATTCTCGTTGGTGTGTGTAAGTTCATCATCCGACTTACCTGAAACACATATAACAATAGCGCAGGGTGAGCAATAACGCCCAGCAGTACTTAATATCTCGTGTAAACATGGATGCTTTAAGTGATTAATATCTTGTAAAGCAGGATAACTAGGGAGAACGATCACGTATAAACTAGAGAGTAATGTCACACAATAGCAAGAGAGCGATAATACATTCAAAAAGAATATTGTAAAACTAGCATGATAAAGGATTGGCCATATAACGAGATAGCGTGTAACGATTGCACCGAAGTGCACTAATAGAGATAGCACATTTGGTCGAGCTTCTTGTCAACCCAGAGAACATAGTGTAGTGATTGATCGATTGATTGTCATAGATTAAATCTTGGTAATATGGCGTTGGATGCATGCGGAACACTCTGATGATTTAACTCCCGCGGGCAAATGGCACTTTCAGGCGCACCTCCCAGAACCAGATCGGCTCTTTATAATATTGCCTGGCATAGTTATGTTTGTTATCTTAGACAATCAATTGATAGCCAAATAGAGTACCAAGAATAGATGAGAGTAAGTGAAGAATAGACGAGAGTATAAAGAGAATGTGAATAGATGAGAATAGGGTCATATTCGTAAAACAATGATAAACGAGCGATAACAACAGTTGCACGACACATATGGTCGTGTGCCGACAGTCCGATAGAAGTCACCACCGCCCAATAGTCGTGCTATGAACACAGGCCAGAGGTCCGGTTGATCTCAAGGTAAAAGAGAACAAACTAAGGCCGTTGGATCATGCTAATCCCTATGGGTAAAATAGGTGTTGATGGTACAACCCGCTCGTCGGTAATAGACGTCCGCCAAAGCCAATGAGACTTACGGAGGCCTTGACAAGGAGTTCCTGGTCCAGTCAGGAGTATTCCTAACGGAGAAGTCGTCCAAGCCAAGATAGAAGTGTGTAAAGAACCAGTTTATCCGTCATGCCTCGAGTGCTCGAAGGCAGAGGACGCGATAGCGGTATACAAAACGTGCGAATAAAACAAAGACAAGTTCATTAAAATATATGAAAATTATATGAATAATTGCACTTAATTACCAGATATATTATTGAATAAATTTGGTAAAGTTTCATGGCAAACATTTATGTTTAGTGTGTGCATGTGTAAGATAATCATGATAGCAAGAGATAGTTGTGCACATGACTTTTATTTAATGGGAAATCATGATAATATTACCCATTATTAATAGCATGGCATTACTGTTCACAACAGTACTATTTAAGGGTCAAACATTGCTTAAATGACATGATTAACATAGATTACATGAAGAATTAGGGTTCTGTCTGACACAGTGAAAACACGACGGGGGTACCTGTCGCTATTCAAATCGCGACGAGATGGTTGGTCACATTCATTAGAACGAAAACATGCCAATTGATAGATGCTCTAAACGTGATGGGATGAACGGTCGCGATTAGGGCAATCGATCCATGAACGCGACGTCGGGGTCTGTCGTGTTCTGGACAATCGATACGGGCCTGAAGATTGCGACGAGTCGAGCTGTAGCGTTCATGTCGCGACGCGCTTGTCTGTCGCGACCCTCGTGAGAATCGCGACGGGTCGGGCCGTCGCATTCTCAGAGGGTCTGGCCGAACCCCAAAAAGTGAGCTGGTTCACTTGGGATTTCGGGCCAGTCCTCCATAGACTTGATACATGGCCATTCAAAAATGAATATAAATTCATATACATATCCAAAAATCATGAACCTGGTTTTAAATGAAACTAGACATACAAATGTATCTACAATATCACTTAATTAGAGAATAGACATGGTATGGACATGCTATGAATATGTTACATCTCGGTGACCTAAAATCATACACAGTGATGAAATTCGATTTAATTCGAAGATGGTACATGATAAAAATTGGGGAAAATAGGATCATTCGGTTCCTAACATCATGGATCATGTATGATAAAAATTTCAAGGCATGAGATCAAGTGTATACATGGATTGAAGGTAAACATGTTGGTTTGGATACATGTTCATGACAGGAATTGGAGCACGAAATACTCCTAAATGGCACGGTAAAAATTGGGGGAAATATGAGGCTTTGCAAGAGGGGATCATGGTCTACCTAGGGTCGATGTTAATTAGGTTTTGCTCGAGAGATTGCCTACCTTTAAGCGCTTTGAATCCTAGGGTTTGAAAACGTGAAGAACTTGATGAAGCTCTTCATTCCTAGCCTTCTCCTCCTTGATCTCGTCGTCCTATAGGCTTTCCTTCTTGTCCTCCAAGCTCCAGAAGATGTCTAGAGTTAGGTTGGTATGAAATAAGAGAGTATTTGTATCTCTTAAGACTCCAACACCCTTAAAACTCTTCCCTCTCTTCTAGCTATGAATTTCTATAATTATCTTACCCTTTTCTAGCCTTTATCTATCTAATTGGCTTGGAGAGAACTCAAATTTCGTGGCTAAGGGATTATGGTAGGTCTATGACTCTTTTTAAGATATATATGAGTCATATTAGTACTTTAATTGCCCCTTTTTAATTAGGAGATAATATAGTTACAAAATTTCCTATTTAATATGTGTCTCCTATTTTTATCTATATTTCCTCTTATCTAAATCCCCTTTTTAGATTAGGATAGAGCTCTATTGAGTTAGACTAGGGTTAGGACTCAGGCCATATTACCAGTGAGGTGATCTAGCCAACGTGTCTAAGTCGAGACGGCCAAGGCGAGGACAACCTTGCCGAGGTTCGTTTAGCCGACGTGGGACGCATGCTCTGAGCTCTCGACCTGATCACCTGCAAAGCCTACCGAGAAGACTCGGCGGGGAGACACTCTGATGCTCAAGTCAATTGCTAGCCGAGAAGAATGGCCTAGCCCAAGGAGCAGAATAACATACCTACGTCTGTAGAGTGTCTGTCTCTTTATAGGGTTAGGTTACCCGTGGAACAGTTAGACGAATTCTGCGACATATTTCCATGTTTGTCACCAGATCGTGGTTGTAACCGCCATGCTAGATCGTCCAGATCGTGGTCTGAATTGCCGCAATTATTGGGCGCATGATCTTCGGCCATTATCTCGTCAGTTAATGCTCTGGCCGTTACGTGAGCCACGCTCCTAGAAATCCTGTGGACACGCCAATCCTCGTGTCAACCACGACCGAGCTGGGTAAGCCTCGTCCTTAGACGAGCTGTTGTTGTCGGCCCAATGAGTGTGAAGAGGTCGGTCTAGCCGACCTGAGTTGTCGGCCTAAACGACGCCACGATCTCTGGTCCAAGCCTTGTCAGGATGTCGACTATTATACTGGGAGGTCAGCTGAGCCAAGGCTCCACCCGACCTATGGAACTCCCCGTGTCAAGAGCAGATGAAGAAGATGCAGTGGGATTGGCCATGAATCGGAGCTGTGAAGCTAAGGTGCTCTAATCCCATAAAAGATTTAGAGAGAGAGAAAAAAAACATACAGCTAGTTGTGTAATGTTGCTTTCCTCTCCCTCAAGAGTCCCTATTTTATATAGATTTGTACAGTAGTTGGAAGTAGCCCCCCCCCCCCCCCCCCCCCACTCTACAGACGTCCGCCAAAGCCAAGGAGACTTACGGAGGACTTGACAAGGAGTTTCTAGTCCAGTCAGGAGTATTCCTAACAGAGAGGTCGTCGAAGCTAAGATAGAAGTGTGTAAAGAACCAATTTATCCATCATGCCTCGAGTGCTCGAAGGCAGAGGGACGCGATAGCGGTATACAAAACATGCGAATAAAACGAAGACAAGTTCATTAAATAATAGGGAAATTATATGAATAATTGCACTTAGTTACCAGATATATTATTGAGTAATTTGGTAAAGTTTCATGGCAAACATTTATGTATAGTGTGTGCATGTGTAAGATAATCATGATAGCAAGAGATAGTTGTGTACATGGCTTTTATTTAATGGGAAATCATGATAATATTACCCATTATTAATAACATGGCATTACTGTTCACAACAGTACTATTTAAGGGTCAAACAGTGCTTAAATGACATGATTAACATAGATTGCATGAAGAATTAGGGTTCTGTCTGTCACAGTGAAAACGCGACGGGGGTACCTGTCACTATTCAAATCGCGACGAGATGGTTGGTCGCGTTCATTAGAACAAAAACATGCCAATTGACAGATGCTCTAAATGTGATGGGATGAACGGTCGCGATTAGGGCATCGATCCATGAACGCGACGTCGGGGTTTGTCGTGTTCTGGACAATCGATACGGGCCTGAAGATTGCCACGAGTCGAGCCGTAGCGTTCATATCGCGACGCGCTCTTCTATCGCGACCCTTGTGAGAATCGCGACTGGTCGAGCCATCGCGTTCTTAGAGGGTCTGGCCGAACCCCAAAAGGTGAGCTGGTTCACTTGGGATTTCGGGCAGTCCTCCATAGACTTGATACATGGCCATTCAAAAATGAATATAAATTCATATACATATCCAAAAATCATGAAACCGATTTTAAATGAAACTAGACATACAGATGTATCTACAATATCACTTAATTAGAGAATAGACATGGTATGGACATGCTATGAATAGGTTACATCTCGGTGACCTAAAATCATACACAATGATGGAATTCGATTTAATTCGAAGATGGTACATGATAAAAATTGGGGAAAATAGGATCATTCGGATCCTAACATCATAGAGCATGTATGATAAAAATTTCAAGGCATGAGATCAAGTGTATACATGGATTGAAGGTAAACATGTTGGTTAAGATACATGTTTATGACAGGAATTGGAGCACGAAATACTCCTAAATGGCACGATAAAATTGGGGGAAATATGAGGCTTTGCAAGAGGGGATCATGATCTACCTAGGGTCGAAGTTAATTAGGTTTTGCTTGAGAGATTGCCTACCTTTAAGCGCTTTGAATCCTAGGATTTGAAAACATGAAGAACTTGATGAAGCTCTTCGTTCCTAGCCTTCTCCTCCTTGATCTCGTCGTCCTATGGGCTTTCCTTCTTGTCCTCCAAGCTCCAGAAGATGTCTAGAGTTAGGTTGGTATGAAATAAGAGAGTATGTGTATCTCTTAGGACTCCAACACCTTTAAAACTCTTCCCTCTCTTCTAGCTATGAATTTCTATAATTATCTTACCTTTTTCTAGCCTTTATCTATCTAATTGGCTTGGAGAGAACTCAAATTTCGTGGCTAAGGGATTATGGTAGGTATAAGACTCTTTTTAAGATATATATGAGTCATATTAGTGCTTTAATTGTCCCTTTTTAATTAGGAGATAATATAGTTACAAATTTTCCTATTTAATATGTGTCTCCTATTTTTATCTATATTTCCTCTTATTTAAATCCCCTTTTTAGATTAGGATAGAGCCCTATTGAGTTAGACTAGGGTTAGGACTCAGGCCGATATTACCATTGAGGTGATCTTGCCGACGTGTCTAAGTCGAGATGGCCAAGGCGAGGACAACCTTGCCGAGGTTCGTTTAGCCGACGTGGGACGCATGCTCTGAGCTCTCGACCTGACCTGCAAAGCCTACCGAGAAGACTCGGCGGGGAGACACTCTGATGCTCAAGTCAATTGCTAGCCGAGAAGAATGGCCTAGCCCAAGGAGCAGAATAACATACCTACGTCTGTAGAGTGTCTGTCTCTTTATAGGGTTAGGTTACCCGTGGAACAGTTAGACGACCCCGCGAATTCTGCGACATATTCCATGTTTGTCACCAGATCGTGGTTGTAACCGCCATGCTAGATCGTCCAGATCGTGGTCTGAATTGCCGCAATTATTGGGCGCATGATCTTCGGCCATTATCTCGTCAGTTAATGCTCTGGCCGTTACGTGAGCCACGCTCCTAGAAATCCTGTGGACACGCCAATCCTCGTGTCAACCACGACCGAGCTGGGTAAGCCTCGTCCTTAGACGAGCTGTTGTTGTCGGCCCAATGAGTGTGAAGAGGTCGGTCTAGCCGACCTGAGTTGTCGGCCTAAACGACGCCACGATCTCTGTCCAAGCCTTGTCAGGATGTCGACTATTATACTGGGAGGTCAGCTGAGCCAAGGCTCCACCCGACCTATGGAACTCCCCGTGTCAAGAGCAGATGAAGAAGATGCAGTGGGATTGGCCATGAATCGGAGCTGTGAAGCTAAGGTGCTCTAATCCCATAAAAGATTTAGAGAGAGAGAAAAAAAACATACAGCTAGTTGTGTAATGTTGCTTTCCTCTCCCTCAAGAGTCCCTATTTTATATAGATTTGTACAGTAGTTGGAAGTAGCCCCCCCCCCCCCCCCCCCCCCACTCTACAGACGTCCGCCAAAGCCAAGGAGACTTACGGAGGACTTGACAAGGAGTTTCTAGTCCAGTCGGAGTATTCCTAACAGAGAGGTCGTCGAAGCTAAGATAGAAGTGTGTAAAGAACCAATTTATCCATCATGCCTCGAGTGCTCGAAGGCAGAGGGACGCGATAGCGGTATACAAAACATGCGAATAAAACGAAGACAAGTTCATTAAAATAATAGGGAAATTATATGAATAATTGCACTTAGTTACCAGATATATTATTGAGTAAATTGGTAAAGTTTCATGGCAAACATTTATGTATAGTGTGTGCATGTGTAAGATAATCATGATAGCAAGAGATAGTTGTGTACATGGCTTTTATTTAATGGGAAATCATGATAATATTACCCATTATTAATAACATGGCATTACTGTTCACAACAGTACTATTTAAGGGTCAAACAGTGCTTAAATGACATGATTAACATAGATTGCATGAAGAATTAGGGTTCTGTCTGTCACAGTGAAAACGCGACGGGGGTACCTGTCACTATTCAAATCGCGACGAGATGGTTGGTCGCGTTCATTAGAACAAAAACATGCCAATTGACAGATGCTCTAAATGTGATGGGATGAACGGTCGCGATTAGGGCAATCGATCCATGAACGCGACGTCGGGGTTTGTCGTGTTCTGGACAATCGATACGGGCCTGAAGATTGCCACGAGTCGAGCCGTAGCGTTCATATCGCGACGCGCTCTTCTATCGCGACCCTTGTGAGAATCGCGACTGGTCGAGCCATCGCGTTCTTAGAGGGTCTGGCCGAACCCCAAAAGGTGAGCTGGTTCACTTGGGATTTCGGGCCAGTCCTCCATAGACTTGATACATGGCCATTCAAAAATGAATATAAATTCATATACATATCCAAAAATCATGAAACCGATTTTAAATGAAACTAGACATACAGATGTATCTACAATATCACTTAATTAGAGAATAGACATGGTATGGACATGCTATGAATAGGTTACATCTCGGTGACCTAAAATCATACACAATGATGGAATTCGATTTAATTCGAAGATGGTACATGATAAAAATTGGGGAAAATAGGATCATTCGGATCCTAACATCATAGAGCATGTATGATAAAAATTTCAAGGCATGAGATCAAGTGTATACATGGATTGAAGGTAAACATGTTGGTTAAGATACATGTTTATGACAGGAATTGGAGCACGAAATACTCCTAAATGGCACGATAAAATTGGGGGAAATATGAGGCTTTGCAAGAGGGGATCATGATCTACCTAGGGTCGAAGTTAATTAGGTTTTGCTTGAGAGATTGCCTACCTTTAAGCGCTTTGAATCCTAGGATTTGAAAACATGAAGAACTTGATGAAGCTCTTCGTTCCTAGCCTTCTCCTCCTTGATCTCGTCGTCCTATGGGCTTTCCTTCTTGTCCTCCAAGCTCCAGAGATGTCTAGAGTTAGGTTGGTATGAAAAAGAGAGTATGTGTATCTCTTAGGACTCCAACACCTTTAAAACTCTTCCCTCTCTTCTAGCTATGAATTTCTATAATTTCTTACCTTTTTCTAGCCTTTATCTATCTAATTGGCTTGGAGAGAACTCAAATTTCGTGGCTAAGGGATTATGGTAGGTATAAGACTCTTTTTAAGATATATATGAGTCATATTAGTGCTTTAATTGTCCCTTTTAATTAGGAGATAATATAGTTACAAATTTTCCTATTTAATATGTGTCTCCTATTTTTATCTATATTTCCTCTTATTTAAATCCCCTTTTTAGATTAGGATAGAGCCCTATTGAGTTAGACTAGGGTTAGGACTCAGGCCGATATTACCATTGAGGTGATCTTGCCGACGTGTCTAAGTCGAGATGGCCAAGGCGAGGACAACCTTGCCGAGGTTCGTTTAGCCGACGTGGGACGCATGCTCTGAGCTCTCGACCTGACCTGCAAAGCCTACCGAGAAGACTCGGCGGGGAGACACTCTGATGCTCAAGTCAATTGCTAGCCGAGAAGAATGGCCTAGCCCAAGGAGCAGAATAACATACCTACGTCTGTAGAGTGTCTGTCTCTTTATAGGGTTAGGTTACCCGTGGAACAGTTAGACGACCCCGCGAATTCTGCGACATATTTCCATGATTGTCACCAGCTCGTGGTTGTAACCGCCATACTAGATCGTCCAGATCGTGGTCTGAATTGTCGCAATTATTGGGCGCATGATCTTCGGCCATTATCTCGTCAGTTAATGCTCTGGCCGTTACGTGAGCCACGCTCCTAGAAATCCTGTGGACACGCCAAGCCCCGTGTCAACCACGACCGAGCTGGGTAAGCCTCGTCCTTAGCTGAGCTGTTGTTGTCGGCCCAATGAGTGTGAAGAGGTCGGTCTAGCCGACCTGAGTTGTCGGCCTAAACGACGCCACGATCTCTGGTCCAAGCCTTGTCAGGATGTCGACTATTATACTGGGAGGTCAGCTGAGCCAAGGCTTCACCCGACCTATGGGAACTCCCCGTGTCAAGAGCAGATGAAGAAGATGCAGTGGGATTGGCCATGAATCGGAGCTGTGAAGCTAAGGTGCTATAATCCCATAAAAGATTTAGAGAGAGAGAGAAAAAACATACAGCTAGTTGTGTAATGTTGCTTTCCTCTCCCTCAAGAGTCCCTATTTTATATAGATTTGTACAGTAGTTGGAAGTAGCCCCCCCGGAGCATCCGCCTCATCGTCGCTTGTACGACCATAGCTGTCCGCGAGTGTCATCCAGTCGCATGTGTCGGCGAAGATGCTGAAGCAGGTCGAGGAGCCGTTCGCTTCAAATCCATACACTACATTCTCTCTGAAGGCACTGACCTGCATTGGACAATGGAGGGAGTTATTGAGGTTGAGGAGGACGACACATAGCATCGGCACCACCAGGTCAGATGCCCAAAAGTTGTCTTGTAAATGCTCTCCTCCTTCCTTCCTCACCCTCGGACCACAATGACCACCTTCACCTCTCCCTGGACGAGCCCGACGACGTCTCCATTTCCCTCTGCCGCAACCCGGCCCGCACGGTTAGCACAGGTCTCGCCCCTGCGAGAAGGACCCACCGCCTCATCTCCTTCTAATGGGACTAGACCTTTGCATTCCTGCGGGGCTCCACCGCCGCCTCCAACCAGGCCCCTCTGGGAAGTCTCCATCTAGGACCTCCCCCCTGGCTCCCCCGACGACTCTATCCCCTATTCAACCTCGTGGTCCCATTGATGGGTAAGAAGTAGGGGTGTCAATGGGTGGCTTGGGCTGGCCCAATTTAAACACAGTTTAGCCTAACACTAAAATAACCCAACCCAAGTCCAACATAAATTTAATGGATCAAAGTAAAACAAACCCATAGTAGCCCATTGGGACCCATTTCAGCCCATCAAAGTAATATGTAGATATAATTTAAGCATGTTTTAATTTAAATGGAACTATTGGTGTGGTGGAACCGATTTCTTTATTTAAGTATGTTTTTAATACATGTGTAGGTATGTTGGTTATTGATAGGTATGGTTGTTATTGATGTCTCTTAGCCCAATGGGCTAACCCGAGTCCAACCCATCAAGTGATGAGTTTGACAAATAGATTTCAAAAGAGATCCATGGGCCATCATATTTTAACCCAAATTGAGTCTGGAGTGGACTACCCATTGGGCTTCAAATTACCCAGCCCATTGACACCCCTAGTAAGAAGGCGGCAGTGGTAGCGACCGTCCCTCGGCTTCAAGGCTAGCTTTAGGTGGGATCTGCCTCAATGACGGCTATCACGTAACCGATGACGGTTATTTTGGTCTTTTCCTAAACTATAGTTAATTAAACTTAGGTTGAGTTTAATTTGGTCGATAGTAAGAAACAACAGCGACTAATGTGTTTATCAACAATATTTTAAAGGGTTCTTAAGATAATAGTTAAATTTTAGAGATCAATCGACAATTAACGATATTTGTAAGTACTAACATGAAAAAAACTATTCTGATCATCATTCATCCATTTAATATTACAAATTAAAAATGAGAAGTAAATTATATAATACTATAAATATTAAATAGAAAAAGATAAAGAACACTTTTGGGTATTCTAAGAAATATGGACGGGTATAAGGTATGGTTGGGTGCATCGTATAATTTGATCATACTGAATTTTGCATTGGTATGATATAGTATGAGAGTGTATCATATTGTATTATAGTATTCCACCTCAAATCTTTGAAATAAAATTTTAAAAAATAAAAATAAAATTATTTATATATATTGTATAGACACTTGGTGCGGTCTTGATCGATATATTGGTGCGGCATGATATTAACTTTTTTTATACCACTTTATATTACAGAATTAACTCTTATATTTTCAAAATAAAAAATATAAATTATTTATAGATTCTTGTTAGATAAGGGATCTTAATTGTAAGTCTCTGTAAAAAATATTTGCATAAAAAATTTAAATATTTTTAAAGATGCTAATTTTTAGTCCCTATTTTATTGAGATCTACAATGACAATCTCTAACTAACATTTTCTATCTTTTGACTGTGATCACTATTATTTTAAAGATTTTTAACTCTTACTTTAACACATTTGAAGTTACACTTAAAAATCATATCTATAATTACTTTAAATCCCACATATTTTAACCAATTTCTTTTTTTAACATGATTTTTCTTCTACTTTAACTAATTTTCTTGTTCACTTTAACATACTACAACTACTACTTTAGTAGATAACAATTACGGCTTTAATAGACTATAACGACTACTTTAACATACTACAACTATTACTTTAACAGATCAGATACTTTAATTGATTTCTTCTTCTTTTTTAATAGATTTTATTATTTTTAACATATTATTTTTTGGTAACCAGGAAATCTCGCCCTGTGTGGTTTTGTGGACTCAGGGATTGGTGTTCGTGAACTCCAAGATCAGGACTTGGCAGCTCCTACTTTCTGTGTACCCGTATTGCCCTTACCCTACTTGATCGAAAAACTCCGGATCTACACACCTCGAAAATTACATGTAAATCAGGTAAGACACACACACATTAATATATGATTGATATATATTAACCAATTTTCTCTTCTACTTTAACTGGTATCTCAGTCTATTGTAATATACATAAATGGTTGAAGTTATAGAAAAGTCAACATCTCCGTTAAAGTATACATATGGATGTATTAAATTATTATTGTATATGAGTTAAAATAGAAGAAGAATCTAATTAAAGTACAAGATCAAATAATAAGAATATAAATGATAAGTTAAAGTAGATGTAAAATTTAATTAAAATAAATGAGAAAATAGGTGTTAAAGTAAACGAGAGAATTAATTTAGTAGATGAGAAAAGTACTTAAAATATGAACCCAATGATCATATATATTTGATGACAAAAAATAAAGATATACATTGACGAAAACGTAAAATGGAAAAAATAATAGAAGATAGAAACTATATTTTCATGAGTTGATTGTTAAAGTTTACAAAAATAAAATAAAAATATTTAGAACACCTTTTTCTAACATTGATAAAAAAATAAGTTCTTCGTGTCCCATAGACTTATAACTAATTTGCCCAATAAAAAACCTACCAGCCATATCCCGGATCCTCGTGCGCTCCCTCATCTCTGATTCCCTCTCCCTTCAGCGGCAAGCTTTCGGCGGCGACGAACCTGCGTGCGGCCGGGCCTGTGGTAGTCCGGCAGAGGGCGGCAGTGCGCTGGTGCCGGCGAACGATCCCTCCCCTTCGAGTGGCACGCACAAACGAAGGTGAAGGACGGCCCAGGGCGAGTAGGTGCCCTCTCCGTTCCAGGCGCCCACCTCTGCTTCGGCCAAGGGTGCAATCCAACCAACAGAGGCGAAGGCCCGAGAAAGAGATCTATAAGATCTTCTTTCCCCGATCCCGTGCAGTGCCTCCTTTTCTCTTTCCAGTTCTCCCAAACAAAGCCTCGCGCGGCTGCCCTATCCCTGATTCAACCTTTTGGGGGCGACGAACCTGCGTGTGGGTGGGCCTGTGGGCGTCCGGCGGAGGCGGCTGTGCGCTGGTGGGTCTGCGGTCGTCCGGCAGAGGGCAGCTGTGAGCTGGTGCCAACGAACGATCCCTCCCCTTCGAGTAGCACACACAAACAAGGGATTGCCTTACTCCGTTGCCATCTCTTCTGAATTTTTAAAAAATGGCGACAGCTTCAGGTAAGATATCTCTAGATTCTTTTTTCTTTTCTTCTAGGATATAATTGATATGATATGGAGTTCAATTGCACTGGTTGCTATATTTTAGATTCTTGAATGAATTCTCGTGTTGCCTATAGCTCAAGTCGGCGATGTTTATTATTGGACTATAAATGGTTTCGAAGGATGATTTGGTGCTCGCTTTCGGCGGGGTTACTTTTCTATTTTGAAACTGTTAGAATTCGGGAATGCTACAAGCCCTCTTAGGAACCCCAAGTCCCGGGCCTCCAAGCAAGACTTGGAGGATGTCTCCAAGCTCCAGGCTCCGTTTCCCAAAGAGGAACAATGTAGGAACTACTATTTATGAGTTTTTGAGGGTGGCATAATATAATCACGGGTTCTTTATCAGATATTTCTAGATATTTTAGTCTTATTTGAAGTATATCACTCTACATTATCGGAGGTTAATTCTCTTTTTCCCTGATGAGGAGCAGTAGTTAGTAGATATTAGGTTGTTGCTGGAGGTGGTGCAAGATATCACTGGGCTAAAGGTTAATTACAGCAAATGTCTAATGTTGGGGATCAACCTGAACGAATTGGAAACTAGGAGAGCAGATCTTTTTGGGTGTGAGGTTGATTGATTCGCTTTCTCTTACCTAGGGCTCCCTTTGTCACCATGTCCTTTATGGTGCAGTGATTGGAAGGGGATCATCCAAAGGTTTGAAAAGAGGCTGGCTCGTTGGAAGGTAAGGACTCTTTCTTTCGGTGGTCGCTTGGTCTTCTGTAGAGCTGTTTTGGACAATTTGCTCATCTGTTATTTGTCCATCTTTAGAATTCCAAAGATGATCGCAAATTCATTGCAATCCATTCAAGCAAGATTCTTCTAGCATGGCAATGGAAGCAATGACAGAGGGTGGCATGATGTCCCTTGGGCCAGAGTGTGTCAGTCTAAGGAGACAGGGGGCCTTGGAATTAAGAACATCATGTCTTTCAATCTGGATCTTCTATGCAGGTGGTGGTGGAGGCTTGGGTCAGAAGAAGGGGGTTGTGGCGGCAACTTGTTAAGCAGAAATATTAAAGCTCTTCCAGAGTTTGGGACCTGCTCCCCTCTCCGCAGTATAGAGTCTCCCCAGTCTAGAAGGGTATCCTTCAATGTGTGGATTTCATCAGGGCTAGTGTAAGGGTCTCTTTGGGCGATGGTCAGAAGTGTTCCTTTTGGCAGGATAGGTGGTGCGGCGATTTCACTCTGGCAGAGTCCTTCCTTGCTTTATTTGCCATTTCTACTTTCCCTTCAGCCTCGGTTGCAAAGTTTTTTGAGGCTAATCTGTCTAGTGGGACATGGGTGTCAACTTTCCGAAGGAACCTTTCTAGTGATGAGACTTGCCAACTTGCTCATCTCTTCTCTTTACTTCTTCTCTTTAGGCCGGAAGCAAGTAGGGAGGACTCATGGTTATGGAGATGGGAGAAGTCAGGTCAATTCTTAATTAGGTTGGCCTACCTTATCCATGCCGATGGAGGAGTTAGGCATGATGCTGGGGGTCAACTTGGGCTCCCAAGATCCCCTCAAGGTGAAAGTTTTTATTTGGAGGATCTCTCATGGAAGGTTGCCGACTTGTGATAAGCTTTCTCATTTCCTACCACACATTCCTATAGTTTGTTGTCTGTGCAGGGAAGAAGAGGAGGATTTGAATCTTCTGTTTATAGCCTGTTCCTACACTAAGGGGCTTTGGTCATTCATTGGTCAGTTTACCCAACATCCCATTCCTCATTTTGAGGGGGTTTATTAGCTTACCCTTGGGTGGCCTAGGCGGTGGTTGCTGAAGGGAGATCGGGTGTTGTGGTTGCTCATCTTGCATGCCACTCTCTGGGCCTTGTGGAATGAAAGGAATTGTAGAACATTCAGAAAACACGGTCAGAGGAAAGCCTTTTTCATGTTGTTAGAGATAGAGTTTCTTTATAAGCAAAACACTTGGGAAATGGTATGAACTCCCCCCTCTTTTTGCGTTTGGGGAGGTGAGGTGATGTGTTTCACCTTTTGGCGAGGGGTTCATTTTATATAGAGGGTTTTCTTGTTTATACGTCTACACTTGTACACCCTTCTTCTTCTATTAATATATTCTGTGGTACTATTCACATTTATTTAAAAAAAAAAACAATATCGGAGGTTAAAACAAGTGTATATCAGAAATGGGTAGAAAAACTTGACAGATTCATAAACTCATATTCTTCTTTCCATGTCATGATATTTCTCTTTCACACACATATAATGGTATAATAAAAAATTACAAACTACAGAAGAAAAGCTACTAAGAACAGGAAGATATGGCTCAGAAGTGGAAGAACGGAGGTGGAAGAAGATGGTGCTATGTGTAGGAAATCTGGTCACAAAGCAATTTCTTGTTGGTCATCTGTATTTCTATTATATTCCAGATTCTACAAGGACCAGACACTGGCACCTCAAGATTGGCAGTTTCTCCTGTAAAAATTGTAAAAAAATCTGCAACTAATTCCAACTGTCAACAGTGTTTGTTGGAATGCCCCAATAAACCACTAACTAACTTCTAACAGAGTATGGTTCACATCAACTACCAATGGTTTCAGCTGAGGATGTTAGCTCAGGATGCTCCTTTGTAACAGGGAATTTGAATAAATTTCCCTGCTTTTTCTTTGCACTTTCCATTGTGTTATGATTGTAACTACTAATCATCTTTCTTCTGTGTGTTCTACAGTTTCGTTTAAATCCCGGGAGGATCATCGGAAGCAGATCGAACTAGAGGAGGCTCGTAAAGCCGGGCTTGCCCCAGCTGAAGTAGATGAAGATGGAAAGGAGATCAATCCCCACATTCCCCAGTATATGTCATCAGCACCTTGGTATCTCAATGCGGAGAGACCAGTGAGTTTCCCTTTTTGGTTTCTTGCATTTGAAATTTGAGTTTTGCTCAGTTTTATATCTAGGTATGTTCATTTACTGATTATTTTTCTTTTTGTAGAGTCTGAAACATCAAAGAAAATGGAAATCAGATCCTAATTACACAAAATCTTGGTATGATAGAGGTGCAAAGATCTTTCAGGCAGATCGGTATAGGAAGGGTGCTTGTGAAAAGTAAGTTTAAAACCTTTCTGCTGCATTTCTTCATTTCTTTGCCTTTTCCACTCCTTTCCCTCTCTTTTTTTTTATAGTTTCAATTTTTTAGGGTGTCTGTTTCCCTGATTTGTTGGGATGTCGAAGTTTTTTTATTTGAAGGCAACCAGAAGGTTACTGTTGAATTTTCCAAAAAGAGGATAGACTGAGTATGAAGAACAAGAGGAAAGGGAGAGGAAGTGATGCGGACAGACCCGCGGGAGGGGGGATGGGGCTGGAACCGAAGGGAGATGGGGGAAGGTTTAGCCGCGGTGGGGAAGGGGAACAGAAAAACGGGAAGGGGAAGAAGGGGGGTGGGTCGCGCAGGGGAGGTGTTGGACCGGGAGAGGAGAGGGGGAGAAGGAGGTCGGGAGCGGAGGAAAGGGGGTTTAGGAAGGAAGAAACGCAGGAGGGTCTCAGGGAAGAAGGTAGAAGAAGACGGGGAGGGGTTTTAGAAGGGGACACAGCAAACACACACTTGGAGGCGGCGCCTCTTCCAAGAACATCAAATCAGATTTTCTATTCCATCCTTCTCAAAAGAGTCCATACAAGAGTATATATAGGACAAGCCCCTAGAAACCCTACTGTGCACTTTTCCATGGGACCACAATGTCCTCAGAACAAAAAGAAAAGACAACCAAGTCCCACCTTTACAACTAAACCCAAAAATCTCCAAAATACATCTGAAAATAAGAGAACTCTCATGGGCCTCAAGTGGGCCTCACAACACCTCACATGAATGGCACTAAACATAGCACTCCTCATCTCCAAGCCATAATGACGGGATCGCTGCTGTCGAGGGTCGCCGACGCTGGTAGACTCGAGCCGGGTCGAAGCGGGTCCGCGCTCTGGTGTCCTCACCAGGAAGCCTGCACAACCTCTCATGAGAACCCTCTTGAGAGATCCGGTCCCTCTAATCCCAACTGTTTATATTGATTCAGGGTAGTTACAACTAAGACTTTAAAACAAAACAAAAATACCTCTTAAAACAGGTATAAATAACAAGACTGCCCTCAGAACTAACTAACTAAAAGAAAACATAAAATAAGGGACTAAACTACCCCTCTAACACCATTGCTACACTCCCCTAAAGCTGAGTAAAGATTTCCATCATACTTAGCTTGTTTAGACAACGTCGAAACTGTGCAGCGGAATGTCCTATTATAAAAATATCGGCAACCTGATCTTGCGACTTTACGTATGGCAATCAAATGTCTCCTAAATCAAGTTTTTCCCTGATGAACAATTTCAATGTGCTTTGTCCAGTCATGTTGAACAGGGTTATTTGCAATGTTGATAATTGCCTTATTGTCACAATATAACTTCATTGGTAGGGAAATCTGAACATCTAGGTCTATTACAAATAATTTTAGCCATACCATCGCGGTAACATGGTTGGCCATGGCTTGATATTTAGCCTCAGCACTGGACCTTGCACACACTTTGTTTCTTCTCCATGAAACAAGACTGCTTTCCAAGAACAAACAATAACCAGTAGTTAATCTCTTATCATCTTTAGAACCTGCCCTGTCTGCATCAGAGCAACTTTAAATCAGAGTTATTTTACCAGGCAAATAAGAGACCTTTTCCAGGAGAGGACTTAATGTAGCGAAGAATCCTTTCAACTGCTTTCAGGTGAGGAATTCTAGGTGCATGCATAAACTGACTGACTACACTGATAGCATATGCCAAGTAAGGGCGAGTCAGAGCCAGATAAAGTAAGCAGCCAACCAATCTCTAATGCTTTCCTCGTTCTGACTTAAAATAGGAGATCACCATCCAATTTATCCAGACCATCCATGATTGACTTCAATTGGAGTGTCATATGGTTTACAACCAAGTTTTCCAGTCTCCTTCAACAAATCCATTGTATACTAAGTGCTCTGTACGAAACAGTTTTTTAAGTCCATGATTTTAGCTTGTACACTTTTGGCATAGTTGTCAAGACGCTGCCTAGGCCGGAAAGCACCCAACTGAGGGCTAGGCGAAGGTCTACCTTTTAGGGACCCAAAAAGGCATCCCAAGGCGGTGCCTAGGCGAGCGCCTTGGCCCGCCTGGGCGCCTTGGGTGGCCTAGGCCCTATGACGGATGCTTTGTTGGGTCTTCTTTCCCTGAATACATATGATTTACATTTTCTAAAGATATTGCATATAAATAAGGAAGTATCCCCCATTTGGATTCAATAAAAATATAAAAAAATTATATCTCTTATTAATAAAAAGTCAACTCTCCTTTCTAATAAGAAAATCACGATTTTGGTGGTTCGATCAAAATGCTGACTTTTTAATCCCTCATAATTTGGCCTAATTAAAATTTTTATAATTCAAATAAATTTTATGGAACACTAAAAATCCAAAGTCCGGTAAAAAAAAATCAAACTTGCATATGACTTCTCCAAAGGGCTCACTCTCTTACTGACAACATCTAAATCTCCGTCAGTCGGAGAGTACGTTTGACTTTTTCACGGGACTGCGTACTCATACATTGGAGAATTCAAGGCCTCAAGCTTCATATTTCAACACTGTTCATTAGATTGTGAACATTGTCACAGTCATTAAATGTTAAAAAATCCTAATTATTTGAGACCATCTTAATTTATTATACTTAATATTTTTAGTGAATATTATGTTCTAATTTTAATTATAATGTCATATTAACATCTTTATTACATAATTATATTTTGATTATTTATACACTATATACCTTTAGATAATTAAATTCCATATAGGACATGTTGAGCACCACCTTGGACGCCTAAGCACCACCTAGGTGGGTGCCTAAGTGCTTAGGCACTCAAAGACCCCAAGAACGCCTTGGGGCGCCATGACAACTATGACTTCTGGAAAACAAATTGTAAAAACACAATTCAGTGAAATACTTCTACTGTATGTTTTTTTTAAGGTAACAAGAAATTCTGGCAATAAAACAAATTGTAAAAACACAATTCATTGAAATATTTCGACTGTATGTTTTTTGAAGGTAAGCAGAAATTCTGTCCATAATTCATTGAATTGAATATGCTTAAACTGGACTTCTGTATACTAACTGCTCTGTAAGAAACAGATTTTTTAAGTCCATGATTTTAGTTTGTTCACTGCTGGAAAACTAATTGTAAAAACTTTATGTACATATATTCATTATTTTTTGTGCCCGCATTTTAGGTTAATGGGTTTTATTTATCTCTTGCAGTTGTGGAGCAATGACACATGATGCAAAATCGTGCATGGATAGGCCACGGAAAATAGGGGCTAAGTGGACAAATAAGCACATTGCGCCTGATGAAAAGATTGAAACTTTTGAGCTTGATTATGATGGAAAACGTGACCGGTGGAATGGCTATGATCCTTCCACGTATGCCCGTGTAATTGAAAGGTATGAAGCAAGGGATGAAGCTAGGAGAAAATTTCTGAAAGAGGAACAACTGAAAAGGCTAGAAAGAAAGAACAGTATCAAAGATGGTGAGGATGAGGTCAGTGAGGATGAGGTCAGTGAGGATGAAGATGAAGATGAGTTAAAGGTGGATGAGGCCAAGGTTGATGAGAGCAAGCAGATGGATTTTGCGAAGGTGGAGAAACGTGTGCGCACGACCGGTGGTGGAAGCACCGGAACCGTTAGGTAATCAACTGCTTCATATTTTTTTTCTTATGCTAATTATCATATGATACTATTCATATTTGTACTAACAGCTTGGCTCATCTTTTGAATTGAGCATGGTCATGAGTGAACTCTGCATTTGTTCACAAGTGTGGTTGTTTTCCAGGAATTTGCGTATTCGAGAGGACACTGCAAAGTATCTTCTGAATTTGGATGTCAACTCTGCTTACTATGATCCCAAAACCCGTTCCATGAGAGAAGATCCTCTACCAGATATGGATCCAAATGAGAAGTTCTATGTAGTAAGTGACTAGCGTGAACTTGTGATATTATCATTTATATTTTTTCATGTGCCAGCATTTTCAAATTATCATGGTCGTTTATATTGTCTATTCTATTGCTGTTCCCCAGGGTGATAACCAGTACAGAAGTAGTGGGCAGGCACTGGACTTTAAACAATTGAATATACATGCATGGGAAGCATTTGAGAAAGGGCAAGACATCCACATGCAGGCTGCTCCCTCTCAAGCTGAACTTCTGTTTAAGAATTATAAGGTTATAAAAGATAAGTTGAAGTCACGAGTGAAGGAGACCATCATGGAGAAGTACGGGAATGCAGCATCTGAAGAAACACTTCCAAGCGAACTTCTTCTTGGGCAGAGCGAGAGGGAAATTGAATATGACCGTGCCGGTAGAGTGATCAAGGGACAGGTATAGTCTTCCTTTTACTCTGTCTTCCCCCTTCCCTTTCAGTTCTCATTCACTGAAAGATGTAAATATCAAGTATATGTATAGATTAAGATCTTCTAAAGTGTATAGACAGTAGCTAATTGCAAGAATTATGTGTTTTCACAGGAGGCAGCTCTTCCCAAGAGCAAGTATGAGGAAGATGTGCACATAAATAACCACATTTGTGTCTGGGGCTCATGGTGGAAGGATCATCAATGGGGTTACAAGTGCTGCAGACAAACAATACGGAACAGTTATTGCACTGGCTCAGCTGGCATTGAGGCTGCTGAAGCTGCAACAGATCTCATGAAAGCCAACATGGCACGGAAAGAGATTGTCGATGGTTAGTATGTCCAATAAATCATAAGCTTTTGTTTTTCTGCATGTATTCCCCCCTAGGTTATTTGATTTTGTTTCTGTTTAATCATGTGCCCTGTCCCCCCCCCGATATTTGTTATTCTTTTAGTTGGTGATTTGTATTTTGTTAGCTGATACACTTTATTTTACAGATAAACCAATCCAGAGAGAAGAGAAGAATCTTGCAACTTGGGGAACTGAAGTCCCAGCTGACTTGGTTCTTGACAAGAAACTGCTTTCTGAGGCTTTAAAGAGGGTTTGTTTAATTGTTCTGCCTTTTCTAGCTCTCGTTCAATGTGTAGCTGCTGACACAAGTTAATTTTTGTTCTATAGGAGGATCAAAGAAAGAAGGAAGAAAAAGACGAAAGAAAGAGGAAATATAATGTGAAATGGAATGATGAGGTATGTGAACGCAACGTTCTACACAGAAGGAATATCTTTTCATGGAAAAATTTCTTGTTTTTTACTGTTAGTGTCTTGTACAGGTTACTGCAGAAGAAATGGAAGCCTACCGAATGAAGAAGTCACATCTCGAGGACCCAATGAATGACTTCCTACATTAATTTGCTTTATATGCTGTTTCCTAAGAGGTACCAAAGCAGATTTTAGAATTTGTTCATACAATGTAAAAGGTGTCTGAAGTGGGGGGTGTGTAGGAATTTGTTCTCATTGTCTATGGAAGACAAACAGGAAGGAAGGAGTGGTTGGCATGGTAAGGGTGTTATTTCCTTCGGGCAAAAGTAGTGAAGAACGGATGCGTTCCAGAATTAGTCAGCTAGTACACGTGGTTTATGAATAATTGACCACCCTTATTTCATGTATAACAACAATGTTGGAGTTTTTGTGAGATATAAATGTAAATATTTCTTTTCGACAATGCAATGCTAAAGGAAGAGGCCCTCGACCATGTGTGCTTCATATGGATATCATCTTGTTTCCTGCGAGTGTTTGCATATTCTTTCAAGTCGACCGGACTAGTACTCATCATCAAGTCCTGAGACAAAGGCCACTGGTTTTGTGAGGTCGTGTGAGATTTGAGTCCTTTCGAGAGGACTGAGGAGTATAGTGTCTCCCGGGGATGAGTGGGTTTACGTGCATATTTGTGTACGTAGTCAACTCTCATCTATGTATAGTGTTATGTATTCATTTGGGTACCCTTTGTAGACAACTGCTAAAGTAATAACTCCATCTCTTGAGTAGATCATGATCATAGTGGCCCTCATGTGATAGTGGCCTTGATGGTCAGGGGGCGACCACTATGATGCCTGTTCGTCTGCCAACTTTCATGTCCGTAAAAGGAAGGGATTGGGTAGGGCTGCAAACAGGTCGGGTTCGGAACCGGAAACACGGATTCCGATTTTGATAATCGAAATATGGTTCCGATTTTGATAATATCGGAATGGTTAATTTCGATTCTGTTCCGATTTCGATAACATTATCGGAACCGAAATTTCGATAAGATAAGGTGTTTATCATAATTTTTTCTTTTAATTTTATGGATAATTTATCGGAATAACTGTTACCGATTCTGATTATTTTCGATTCCGATTCCGATAGCTTATCGGAATATCCGATACCGATTCCGATAAGCTATTAGGTATCAATTTTCAATTCCGAACTAATAATTTTTATCGGAATCGGATCGAAATATCGGATTATCGGCTTCCATTTACACTCCTAGGATTGGGGTGAAGATGATCACTCCTTAGATCGGTCTCGGCTCTTCCAAGCTGATAAACTTAGCCGGGGGGCGTGGAGACTCGTTTGTTGGGCCAATTGACTAATCTGGTGCTCGAGGCAGGCTAATTCCTCTACTGTGGGCTTTATTGGGCCGATCCATGGGCCCTTAAGTTGTAGAAGGCTACCTACGGAAACCCCCTCTTCACGTTGGTCGTCTCACTACGGAAACCATAAATATCTTATTAGAGTTACTCAAACTGAAGAAAAACGAGGTTGTATGTAGAAGGCTTAGGTCGACTGTGAAGAATCAATTGAACTTGAAATATGACGAAACAGTGTATTTCTTATGTCATGCAATATATATATATATATAACGGATTGTCAGGTTAAACCAAACACCCCTCCAAATTATTTTTTACATTAAGAGCAAAATGTAAAAAAAATGAGCTCCATCTGGATATAGGTCAGACATGACATTTGAATTTTGAACCTTCTCAACTATCAACTCGCTTGGACGAGCCACGATTGGGCTCCAAAAGCTATAGTGTGGGACTCTTAACGGAGTCAGATGAGCTGTTTCCCACATTAGTCTCCCAGTGGCCTTAACGGTACCCACTGCCTTCCCACTCACTTCCCCAAACCACCCGCTTCCCTTTTCTATCGGCAAGTCGAGGAGACCAAAAAAATGTCATCTTTCCATGAGTTTGTACTTTTTAACAATCCTCTAGTTAGACCGGGTTAGATAGACATAGACGATCCGTTTTCTAAAACTTATTCCTCTAAGCTGTGGGGGTTTTCGGAAAGATATATAGTGAGATTTTGAGAGCTTAATCTCCCAAATGTGAAAGATCATGGAGATCACACTCTAGCATGATCAATTAAAAACTAAACGTTTGTGTTTATTTGGTTGAAGGATTTCTTCACATTTTTGGAAGTTTCTTCAGGTTAAAGCAATTGGAAATATACAACTAAAAGTAACTATATGTTCACATGTGAACATCGAACATATCAATCATGCTTTACATTTTATACAGGTAAACCGTTTTGTCCACGATCCTTTTGAATTCTTTCCTTAAAGAAACTTATATATATTAATACAAAAGAAGTATCAAAACTATATGGTTCAAATCAAAAGCTGACCAAATTGATTCCCTTCGGCCCAATTCAGCTCAACTCTTGGAATTTTCAGTGTCCATCAAACCAATGGAACTCCTTAATTATTCCCATCAGATTCTCTAGATGGATTGTGATCAAGACGTAGCTGCAAGAGACTGCCAATTAATATATATGTACATATAATTTGGCTGAAGCATGAACAGTTGAACACAGTGACATCAAAAATTGAAGGTAGCTAGCTAGACCAGAACAAGCAAGGTGATCATGAACATGCGGATGATGCATACTGTGGTGGCCAAATCTGACCACCTAGTCCCATGATGGCCCACTACGGCCCTCGCGTGTCCTATCAGCAAACGTGGCCCCATCTCAACGGGCCACGTCCTTTTCAGGACAGTTTTAAGATCTCCAAGGTACCGCCCCCCTTGATCGGACACTGTCAAGCCTCGCGGCGGTATATCCCCGAGCAGGTCATCTGCCCTTCCACACCGAACAACTACGGAGGGGTTCCGAACAGGAACAGTAACCCCGTTGCACAGAACAACCCTGGATATCACCGAACAGCATGTTCGAGCCCCCTGTGGGTCACCTGCTCGGAAAGTGTCCCCAAAGAGTGCCGAGCAAGTTCTCTGGCTAGCGGAGCGGTTGTAGCCGTCCCAGGCCACGCGCTCTACCATCAAGAGGCACGAACTGCCTGGCAGCCCAACGGGCACCTGAGCGCATAACGCCTCCCGTTATGCGCGTCCATCAAGGCGCCTTTTCAGGCACGATTCCAACGTTACGCACGTTGGTCTTGGCTCCAATGCCTATAAAGACACAGGTACAGTACCAGGCAACGGTACGTTCTCTTCCTCAGGCGAACACATTCTCGTACTCCGAAACCCCTGCCTTCCAAGCTCTCCACTGATTAGGTATCGGAGGGTTTCCCCGGTCTTCACCGGGCCCCCCTGATCCTCTTCTGGTTTTGCAGGCTCTCATCCTCACCAGCGATCGTCTTCCCTACTCTCTCTAGTGGAGGCCCGTTTGGCTCAGGCCCAAACAGGATTACACCACCACATTTGGCGCCGTCTGTGGGAAGCGACGCAGCCATGGCTCGAGGACGATCCTCATACCAGAACGTAGGCAGCAGGGCGACGAGGTCCCGCCAGACGCGAGGGGACTCTCGTCGCCGATCCCCCCTGGTGACGTTTCCATCGCCCCCGCCGGCGTTAATCACGATGTCCCAGCACCACCGGCTGCTGCACCTGCAACTGCCCTGGAAGTAGCAGAGCTTCGGGGGCAGATGCAGCAGTTAACGGGCGTCTGCCTCGCCCTGCAGGCTCAGTTGGCGGGGGCAGCGGCCCCGGCGACTTCCCTGCCACGCGAGCGACAGGCGGAGTCGTCGCATCGCCGCTCTCGCGTCCCCCCGGTGCCTCAAGAGCAGCAGGCAGATTCGCCGCGCCGGTCCCACCGGGCTCCTTCGGAAGAGCGGGCGCCGGAGCGCCGTGGGCGTTCGCCCCGTCGCTTTGTCGCCTCCCCCCGTCCGCCATGATCAGTCGTGGGAGGCAACTCCCACGCGTCCGGACGAGGGGGCCCCGCCAACTCCGAGCAGGAGCTCGCCAGGCGCTTAAGGCGTGTGGTCGACCTCGAGCGCCGCTTGGACGCGGTGGTCCAGCGTGCGGAGGGGAAAGCTCCAGCGGAGGACGACTTGGACTTCCGCTCCCTTTAAGCAGGGAGATCTTGGAGGCTCAGGTCTCCTCCAAGCTCCCTCTGCCCACCATCGCACCCAATGACTGCACCACCGACCCGGCCGACCACATCCACGGCTTCGAGTCGCACATGGTGTTCCATGGAGCATCAGATGCGGCCAAGTGCAGGGCCTTCCCTGCAACTCTCAAGGAGACCGCCAGGGCCTGGTTTGAAACCCTCCCTGCGGGCTCCATCACCTCCTTCCGCCAACTGAAGAAGTCCTTCCGGGACAATTTCCTTGGCGGAAGGTCTCAGCCGCGAACGGCGGCTTCTCTCCTGGCCGTGCGCCAGAAGAAAGGCGAGGCGCTCTGGGACTTCGTCAAGAGGTTCCGAACAGAGGCGCTTCGCATTTCGCGCCTGGACGTCCCTCTGGCAACCAGTGCCCTTATCCAGGGCACTCGCGACGGTTTCTTGCAGAGGACCCTTGGCGTTCAGCAACCCGCCACCCTTGCCGAGCTGCTCTCCATCGCACAGCGCCACGCGGCTTGTGAGGAGAGCCTGGCAGCAAGCAGGGCCGAGCAGGGGGAGCAGTCGGATAAGAAGCGGCCTTCCGACAACGGTTCCGGCCGTGATCGGAAGAAGGGACGACACAACGGTGATTCGCCGCGCCGTTCGCGCCCCTTCACCAACTACACCCCCCTCACCGTGGCGCCCGAACAGATCCTGGCAGAAATCAGGAACGAAGCATTTGTTCGGTGGCCACAGAGAATGCGCTCCGACCCTCGGAAGCGCGATCAGAATAAGTACTGTCGCTTTCATCGCGACACGGCCACGACACCTCCGAGTGCCGCCAGCTTAAGGACGAAATCGAAGACCTTATCAAGCGCGACTATCTTGGACGGTTCGTGCGCCGGAATGAGGAACGCCCCAGACGCCGAGAGCGTACTCCCGAGCAGCCGATCAACAACGAGCCCAATGGGCAAGAGATCAATGTGATCGCGGGAGGCTTCGGCGCGGGCGGGGAAAGCACTCGAAGCCGACGCGACTACGCAAGGCGAGTACATGTCGTAGATAGGCCTTCAGCATTTCGGCCGGCTCCCTATCCTGCCAGCCCTGCACGCGCACATCCCGAGGAGATTATAACCTTCTCGGATGAAGATCTTGTAGGGGTCACGACCCCACACACTGATGCGTTGGTCATTTCGGCCACCATCAATCATTGTAATGTGCGCCGGGTTCTGGTAGATAATGGAAGCGCCCCCGATGTCTTGGCTTACGACTGTTTTGTCCTCATGGGTCTGCGAGCCGATCAACTCACCCTTGTAAACTCCCCATTGTTCGGCTTTTCGGGAGTTTCGGTCCAGCCCATGGGAAGGATTCGCCTTCCGATCACCTTGGGGACGGCCCCAAGGGTTGTGACCAAGATCGTTGACTTCCTGGTCATCAACAACATGCCTGGATACAATGCTATCCTTGGCAGAGGTCTGATCGGGAGAATCAAAGCAGTACCTTCGTCACTCCATCAGAAGATGAAGTTTCCTACTCCGAGCGGAGTTGGCAAAGTGCTCGGGTGTTAGCGCGAGTCTCGTCATTGCTATGTCCTCTCCTTAAGGGACAAGCAACCACTCGCTGATCTGGCCCCTCCAGCTTCCGATCAGCCTTCAACCAGCCGAGGGACGCCTGCTGAAGATCTAATCCCCATTCAGGTGGACGATGACCCCGAACACGTCTTGTACATTGGCGCCTTGTTGACAGAGGCCGAGCAGCAGCGCTACACAGCCTTCCTGCTGGCCAATTTGGACGTGTTCGCTTGGTCTGATAATGAGCTTCCAGGCATTCCCCCGGAAGTCATGGTGCATCGCCTCCGGCTGGATCCCCGGACCCCGCCAGTCCAGCAAAGGAGGCGACCTGTGAACCGAGAACGGCAGACCGTGATTCAGGATCACGTGGTCAAAAGCCGAACTGTTGGGCTCCTCCGAGAAGCCCAATATCCAAGATGGATCTCCAACGTGGTCCTCGTACGCAAGTCCAACGGCAAGTGGCGTGTGTGCGTGGATTACAAAGATCTCAATAAAGCAACGCCCAAGGATAACTTCCCTCTGCCGCGCATTGACCAGATGGTGGACGCTACTTCCGGACACGAGCTCCTCACCTTTTTGGATGCTTACTCTGGCTACCACCAGATCAGCATGCATCCCCTGGATCAAGACGCCACAACATTCGTCACAGACATAGGCTTATACTGTTTCACCAGAATGCCTTTTGGTCTAAAGAACGCAAGCGCGACTTACCAGCGGCTGGTCAACAAGATGTTCGAGCAGCAGATCGGGCGCAACATGGAAGTCTTTGTGGACGACATGCTGGTCAAAACGCTCCCGAGCATTGACCACATTTCCGACCTCCAGGAAACTTTCGCAACTCTGCGAAAGTACAACATGAAGCTCAATCCTGCCAAGTGCGCGTTTGGTGTTCGGTCGGGTAAGTTCCTCGGGTTCCTCGTATCAAACAGAGGAATAGAGGCGAACCCGGAAAAAATCCAAGCCGTGCTTGAAATGAGCAGCCCAAAGACAGTGCGCGACGTCCAACGCCTAACGGGGCGTCTTGCGGCACTGAACCAGTTCATGTCCCGAGCAGCAGAAAGAAGTTTTAACTTCTTCAAGTTGCTCCGAGGCCCTAAAAGTGCCTCGAAGCAAGGGGGGTAAGTACGGTGGACTGATGAGTGTGAGGCCGCCTTCACCGAGCTGAAGATATATTTGGCAGCCCCTCCTGTTCTCTCAAAGCCTGTGCTCGGAGAACCTCTGTTCGTATACCTTTCGGTCACCGAACACTCCATCAGTGCGGTCTTGATCAGAGAAGTAGGAGCGGCGCAGCATCCTGTATACTACATCAGTAGGGTCCTCCAAGAAGCTGAAAGGAGGTACCCCAGAGCAGAAAAACTCGCCCTTGCTCTCGTCACAGCTGCGGAAGCTTAGGCCCTATTTTCAGGCCCATTCCGTTACAGTTCTAACCGATCAGCCTCTGAAATCCATCCTTCAGCGGCCGGAGGCTTCCGGCAAGTTGGTTAAGTGGGCGATAGAGCTTGGTGAGTTCGACATCAGCTTTCGACCGAGGACGGCGATCAAAGCGCAGGCGCTAGCGGACTTCGTGGCAGAATGTACCCTTCCGGCCGAGCAGGATCCACCGTTGGCAGACGAGCCCCCATGGGAGCTTTACGTTGACGGATCCTCTTGTATCACCGGAAGTGGAGCAGGTTTGGTCCTCACCTCCCCGGAGGGGTTAGAGTTCCAGTACGCCCTCCGTTTCCGCTTTCCGGCCTCCAACAACGTAGCCGAATATGAAGCTTTGCTGTCCGGTATCCGCATGGCTAGGCATCTTGGAGCCATTCGGCTTAGAGTCTTTAGTGACTCTCAACTGGTTGCCAGCCAAGTAAGCGGACAGTTCGGAGCAAGGGAACCCCGCATGGCTCAATACCTCCAACAGGTCAGAGCCAGACAGAAGGCTACCTGCGCCTCGTTCAGATATTTCTGCTTCTGACCCCGAGCAGCTAGAGCCTTCAGGATGACCAGCAACTTGGACACTCCATCCGCAAGTGCCTCCAGATCGATGTCGCTCATGCCCTCATCATCTAGGCCCTTGGATGGTAACCTTCCACCGGCCTCTCCGGAGTCTTCTCGGAAGAAAGGTCCAAGCACCTTGCTAACTGGTCAAGGTGAGAAGCAGTGGGACTCGCGGGCAGATCCTTGGCGCGTTCTCCATGCGACGAAGGGTCGCCTCCAGAGCCGCCACCGAAGGGTCTGCAGGAAGCTTCTTTTGCAGCGCTTCACTAAGGGGTCTTCGGTCGTCTTCGGACTCTTCAGCCCGAACACCGTCCCCAGCACCCGCAGCATCCGCCCCAGTATCCTCGACTACCTTGGAGGTTGCATTTACAATAGCAACCACCTCGGTGGGGGGCATGGGGGGCAGGATACCCCCAAGGGTAGCAGCAACCTCTTCGGACGTCCCTGTCGTCGCAGCCACCTTTTCAGTGGCCCCTGCAGCAGAAACCACTTCCTGACCTTCAGACGGAGCTGCGTTTGGCGCCGGAGCTATCGCGCTGCTAGCTACCACTCCAACAGGGGCGGAAATGGCCATTGCATCAGCATCCTCCTCCCGCCGAACAGGAGACGCCGCAATCTCTCCGCTCCTCCTAGAAGAGACCTCCGCGGTGTTGCTGGTAGCACCGTGCTCGGCACCACCAACGTTGGAAGCACCGGAGGGCTCCCTATCCCTCGAGCAGGTGGAGCCCCTGGCCTCTCCTCCAGCAGGGCTCCCAGACCCCTCGCTTACAAAAATGAGCCCCAGCTCGGTCGCCATCTTCTGCGCGACCTCGGGGCGCGTCGCGGAGGCCACCTGTGGCACTCCCTCATCGGCCGATTTTACGGCCCTACTCCTTCTACGCAGTAGCAACTGCGCTTCCTCTTCTTCTTCAGTCCCCTCCTCGTCACGTGGAGGGGTAGCTTGGACTGTCTTCTTCTTCTTCCGAGCACGGAGTTCTTCCGCCTCCTCCGCGCTCTCTTCAAATAAGACCGGCCTCCTCTTTGCGGGGACAAAAGGCCGGCTCGCTCCGTCACCCTCCGCTGGAGAAATCCGAGCTCCAGCCGGTACCACCTCTTTGGTGGCCTTCTTCTTCAGCCGGATCCTTCCAAGCCCCTTTTCAGGAGCCTGTGCCTTGCTGGGGCGCCCCTCGGCAGGTGATGGAGCAACGAGCGCCGTTGTTACCGCGGCGCCAACCCTCACTGCAGAGGGAACCCGAACAACGGCGGCGACATCGTCGCCTTCGTACACCATGTGCGCCAAGACAGGGATCTGTTCGGCAAAGTCTTCATTCGCCTCCTGATCCCTTCCGGCCTCCAGCTCTGCGGCCGCTGCGCACAAAGAAGACAAGAAGAGGAAAAGTTAGTATGAGGTCACCAAACCTAAGAGTAAACAACCGAGAGATCGAACACTTACTCCACGGTTTGCTCAACCCGTACTTGACGAGTTGGAACTCGGTCACGTATCCTTCTCCATTCCGAACACCTGCTCAGAGAAGTCTGTCCGATGCCCTCGCCTCGTCCTAGATCAGCTTCGGAAAGCTGTCCTTCCATGCTGAGCGGATGACAGTGGGGAACCCCCACTCAGCACCCCCCCGGTGGCGCACGAAAAGCAGCTTGTCCATCCAACCCTTATTGTTGGAGTACTTGTTGGACAGCCCGATGTGCATCCGATCTGTTCGGTGCTTCGCATAGTATATATCTGCTCCTGACGCCCGAGAAGCAGACAGCTTGAAGTGAGCTCGGAAAACATCCGCCGAGCCTCGGATTTCTTTAAGCTTGCAGATGACACCGAAGATGCAGATGTATCTCCAGGTGTTGGGCGTCAGCTGTATTGGCAAAACACCCCATACAGTTCAGAAGCGCCTTCGCCACTCCGGCAGCGGTAGCCGGAAGCCTGCCTCCAGGTGATCTACGGAGAGGAGGAGGCAGCCTGGTTGTTCACCAGGATTGATTCCCCTTCCTTGGCGTCGATGATTCGTACTCGTCGTCGATCCTGAAGCGCTCACGGAGTCCGCTGTAATGGCGGTACCGTGGTCCGCTGGACGTCGCGGCGGTCACCCCACTCGCTCCGGCAGCGGCCTTCCCTCTGCTCGCCATCGTTGGAAGGATCGCAGGAAGCGGCGACGGCGCAAGGGGACGAAGGAGAAGATGGAAAGAGAGGAAGGCAAGGAAACACGAGAGTTACAAGGCTGGAAGGTTTCTGGGAGGCATAGCTCCCGCCTTCATCTCTTCCCCACCTTATAAGGAAAGATGAGGGAACGAAATTCGAGGCGGGTCCTTAAACGCCTCTCCTTCCCGTTTTTGAAAGTGCCCCTTCGGGTACAGCGTTGGCGACCGTCCGAACGCAGCGGCGGCACCTCAGGCATGGCGCGGCTTTGCACCCATCATGATGGGTTACTCGCCTTCCAGGGCTCCCAGCGGCGGCACCCCGCAACGGGCCATCGCATTAAATGCGAAAGTGACGCCCTCGAAGCGCTCGTCTCACCGAGCCACTCGAGAGCGTGGGGGGCAAGTGTGGTGGCCAAATCTGACCACCTAGTCCCATGATGGCCCACTACGGCCCTCGCGTGTCCTATCAGCAAACGTGGCCCCATCTCAACGGGCCACGTCCTTTTCAGGACAGTTTTAAGATCTCCAAGGTACCGCCCCCCTTGATCGGACACTGTCAAGCCTCGCGGCGGTATATCCCCGAGCAGGTCATCTGCCCTTCCACACCGAACAACTGCGGAGGGGTTCCGAACAGGAACAGTAACCCCGTTGCACGGAACAACCCTGGATATCACCGAACAGCATGTTCGAGCCCCCATGTGGGTCACCTGCTCGGAAAGTGTCCCCAAAGAGTGCCGAGCAGGTTCTCTGGCTCGCGGCGCGGTTGTAACCATCCCAGGCCATGCGCTCCACCATCAAGAGGCACGAACTGCCTGGCAGCCCAACGGGCACCTGAGCGCATAACGCCTCCCGTTATGCGCGTCCATCAAGGCGCCTTTTCAGGCACGATCTACCAACGTTACGCACGTTGGTCTTGGCTCCAACGCCTATAGACACAGGTACAGTACCAGGCAACGGTACGTTCTCTTCCTCAGGCGAACACATTCTCGTACTCCGAAACCCCCTGCCTTCCAAGCTCTCCACTGACTTAGGCATCGGAGGGTTTCCCCGGTCTTCACCGGGCCCCCCTGATCCTCTTCTGGTTTTGCAGGCTCTCATCCTCACCAGCGATCGTCTTCTCTACTCTCTCTAGTGGAGGCCCGTTTGGCTCAGGCCCAAACAGGATTACACCACCACACATACATCCAACAGATACTTAATTAATTTATGATTACACGTACCCACATATAATTTAACATATATATCTTCAAAAACCGTTCACCAGGTGAAGGGAGAACCCAAGATTAAGTACATGGCTGCTATGCATGACAATATTTTCGCTATAAACGTTCGTGCTGTTCACCTACTATATATAGATTTATGTATATACAAGGAAATCTGTGAAGCAAGAAGACCGAAACAGTACATGACTCCCAACACCATCATCTAGGGTTTATACCTGATCATAGTT
Organism: Colocasia esculenta; assembly: GCA_014218235.1. Classification (NCBI taxonomy): domain Eukaryota; kingdom Viridiplantae; phylum Streptophyta; class Magnoliopsida; order Alismatales; family Araceae; genus Colocasia; species Colocasia esculenta. The sequence continues at coordinate 147,673,176 of CM024758.1, read as the reverse complement.
CCTGAATCCTGGTTCTAGAATCTCCCCCCACACACACACTGGCTGCCATCTGTTTACATATATGTACTACTATCGAGCGAGCACTACCTCTGGCGCCGCATCTCCTCTTTGAACTTGGCTATGAACAGTTCGGCCCTCAGGTCCACCCCCTCCAGCTGGGGAATCCGCACAGCGGAAGAAGACGACCCCCCTCCTCTTCCTTCCATTTCGCTGATCAGGTCCCCTGGTGCGGTCTTTCCCTGCAGACCACCCTCCACCAATGCAACGGGCTCGGTTTTGACCACTTTCGAAGATGATCCATGACTGGCGCCTGCTGCGACCAGACCACCTGCTCCTTCGGGCGCCGCCGCCGCCTTGTCCACCAGCACCTCGCCGACAAAGACCGCGGGCTGGACGACCTGGATGCGCACCGGGGTGGCGGGTTTGGCGAAGAGGTCGTCCACATACACGGGCGCGAAGCCGTGCCGCTGCAGCTGGCGCTGGATCTTTGTCCGGTTGCAGCCGGCCGGGTCGGAGGGCAGGCGTGGGAGAGAGCGCTTCTTCAGTCGAAAGCGGCGGCGTCGACGGCGCCGGCCGAGCACGGTGGAGATTGCAGCGGTCAGCCCGGTGGCGGTGCGCTTGAAGGCCTTGGAGCGTTTGAGGAGAAAGAACTTGGAGCGGAGCAGGGTGGTCAGTCCCTTCCAGGCGTTATTGGCGGACACAAGCTTTCTTTTGATGGCGGAGGACGGCATGGAGAGACGCCGGTCGATCCCGGGAGGAGGTGGTGGTGGTGGATGGGAATTAAGGGCGTGGTTTCTCTTACCAGAGACGATGGTGCAGAGATCAGGTATGTGATGGTGTGTACAGCGGGCTGGCTGTGAGGGAGAAGGCAGGGGGGGGGGGTGGTGGGGGGAGGGGGATGTTATTTATTGGGTCCCTGCTTAATTCTGCGGCTATGTCTTACGCAAAGCTTACGTAGTTAGCTTAGTTTTGTGTGTGTGTGTGCGCGCTTGTGTGTGGAGTAGTAAGGTTAACACTGAGACTGCTCAGCAAGTATCAAATAATTACATGTCTGGCTTGGCTAGCTATAAATGGATATCCCGCCTAGCTCCTTATTTTTAACCATTTTTTATGCACGCGCACACATATATAAGAAAGATTTAATGTATTTTTATATTATATTTTAGTGTAATATGATTAGATAATAATTCATGTGACACCCATCACTTGAGGAGTGATAAAATGACAACTAATTATTAGATGTCACATGAATTTGTTACCTATTCATATTGTACTAAATCTAATATGAAAATGTACTAAGTCTTTCTCTCTCTCTCTCTCTCCTCTATATATATATATATATATATATATATATATATATAGTATGGGATGGGCAATCTTTAGATCGTTAGATCTGTTATCTCACACATTCGATGGCTATGAAGATGGGTAAAACTCTGGAATCTTCAAAATCCAAGGTTCGTAATTTCATGCTCACACAGATCTGACTTAATTTGAAGATTTATATTTTTAGTTTTTAATATTAACCTAGAATTAGACTCACTTATTATTATAAATAGAGATGATGGAAGCTGGAACTATTTCCGTTATTGCATTCCGGAAGCAAAAACGTACGGATCATATATATATGCACAAATGAAAGTAGAAGAGGCCGTTTCCATTGCTATATATGTTGATAATTCTTACAGGAGATGGAAGCATAAGAACTACGTACTTCTAATTCCAACTCCAACCTGCCCCCAACAACATCTACCATATGTATGTAGAGGAAGGAGGTCATGTGTGGGTCACATGGGTGGTGTTCTCTTCTAATCTCTTTCTTTTGTCGTAGACGGAGGTGCATGGTGGGGTGGAGGAGTGCTCGCCTTTCTCAGCTGTCCTCCTAAAGAAAGGATGCTGCTTTCGGCACGCGTTGTTAACCCTCCGTAGATCTCACGCTAAGTCTTGCTTGCAGTTGCAGGGGGGGAGCTATATATGTTCCTGCAAAATTTTTGCATGGAGTCCCTTAAGCAATTAAGGAATGTTAAACGTAAGCATTGGAGAGGTGGGGGGAAGGAGCAGAAAAGGGAACCAAAAGCATAGGATGTGCTCGTTTGGGTCCACATGCATGGTAGCGTTCTTCCTCTCCTTGTTTTCGGACAACTCATGAGATTTGAACGCATCTTCCAAGTTTCACACTTTGGTGCAGTGGTAGGAAGCCTCAAATTGTTGACTACGTACGCCAAGATAGAGTACTTAAAACTTTCCAGTTCACAAGCCAAGAATAGTCGTGGGGAATGGGGTGCGCTTGAGATCTGTTGCTTAAAAGCTACGCGATCGAGTTCTTGGACTGTGATCCTTTCTGTTTGTTTTTTGTCAATTGTGTGTTCTCTGGGGACCCCTTCCCATTTGCTTCTGTTTTGGTTGCCTGCTGCCAAACTAGCTATATATTCAAATTTCGATTTTTTTTTATCAGCTTCCGAATTAAATAATGGATATATAAGATTCGAATAAGGAGCATCCTAGCTACTTCCTCCATGCATGGCCCCCCAACCGGTGGACTTTCCGACGATGGGCCGGCGCATGGCCCATTGGGCAAGGAAGATGTATTGTCGGTCGACTGGGCCCAAGAACATCATCTCCAAAACATGGCTCCTCAGGACAATATTTCACAAGGGACATGTAATTATTCTTAATTACAAAGATGCTCATCTATTGGCATACAACATGATGAGAGAAGCTCATCATCCTCCACTGATACGGATGGTAAGTTGGCTACTAATTTATCATCTGGTAGCTAAAAATTTAAAATATGTCCGAAACGTAAAGAGGGTGTTAATCTCCTAACCTATTGAATCAGGCCACGTCTCTAGCTACTTCATTCTTTTCACCTTCATTATCACAAGATAATATTGAAGCAAGACGGATCTTAGTTGCAGAACTTGATAAAGTTGAAAATATATTGATATCTTTAAATTATTTTCTGAGGCATCTGATAAAAATACAAAAAATGATGACGTTAAGTGTTGCTGCTGATCACGACGTTCGGGTCTTAAATCTCGAGCAATTTTTAACGTACATATACTCTTAAGATCAATCATCTACAGAGTTCAAAGAGCTATATTTTTTGTGAATGGATCTTTATCTTAACTTTACTATTCTTGTCATGGTCATCATGTTTGGCCAATGCCACCCTGTTGTATCTATTTTCAGTTTTATTTTGTTAATAAAACCCTCTAATAATTAAAAAAAAACAGAATAAGGAGCATCCTACACCTTATAGAATCAATGATAGTTTCTAGGAGTCGGAAACGGAAGTGAATGTTCTCTCATCTATAATTAACCCTTTTTTTACTTACAGGTAATACTATAATCCGTATAAGCTCGACCATAGATGTAACATGGAATGGTAATTTTAATTAGATCGTTAGATGCGATCTATCCCCCATCTAATGGTTATGAAAATGGTTAAAGTGGAGAACTTTCTAAATTTGAGGTTCATAAATTTCATACCTGTATAGATCCGAAGAAATTTTTTTTATAATTTGTGATTTTGAAGATTTTATACTTACTAATATTTCACAGACGATGGAAATTTCTTTTCCATTCATTTGCATCTCGATTATTTTTTATTGAAAAATAGAAGAAGGTGCCATTTTTGTATCCTAACTCCAACCTAGGGTTGTCAATGAAATGGAGTCGGAAATGGAAATGAGTGCTTCTATATTTTCACATCCTATACAAAGTTTTAGAAATATAAATGGATAAGAAATTAAAATGGTGCTTTTGCTTTTACATACATTTTCACCTTTTAGTTGAAAATTTGAGGCAAAAGTAGAAATAAAAATAAAAAATGTAAACTTTCCATAATACATCAATATTTTCATAGTTAGAGAGATATAGGGTTAAGAGGTTGAGGTTTTTTTTTGGTTTCACAGCATAATGATCAGAGACCACAAGTTGAGGTTTTTTCTGCCCTAGTTTGATCTGATAACAATGAATAATAACTTTAACTATTAGATTTTGATCCATTGAACAAATATAAGTTAATAAAAAGAAAAAAATATAATGAAGAAGAGGTAGGCAGGCTACTACAGCAACGACTTAGTCTTCGTCACGATTTCGTCATCGCTGCCTTGGATAATCGTCATCTTCTGCTCCGATGTACTTTGGAGGATGACTACTTGCGTCTCTTACTATGGGAACAGCTTCTTGTGAAGGGTTTTCTATTCAAGTTCCTAAAGTGGACAATCGATTTTGAATGTGGGAAGGAACCTCCAATCATGTATCCGATCTATTGCAGGGAATATTGGACGGGTCTTACAGGTGGCTCTGCGTACGTCACAACTCACAAACGCATCGACGACTTATGCTTGCGTTAAACTTGATGTTCTGAAGGATAGGCCCTCCAGGATTTGGATAGGAATGGGGTCTACTGGTTTTTGGAAAAAGATTCTATATCAACGAGTGCCAGAATACTGCACTTCTTGCTGCTTGATGGGCCATGTCATCTCCATTAATTGTAATCGCTCACACATGCCCATTTCTAAGGATGGAACAGAAACAGCCCCTTCGGCGCTTGAACAGGGTCCTCCAAACCGCCAAAGGTGGACGCCGAAGCAAAGTTTGGTAAATTCCACGCCGACTGAAGACCCTACTGGCGGAGCAGGCAACATGGCGGTTTCTGCGGTGGTGCCTTCCAATGCGGCGGCGCCTGCCTATGTCCATGCGACGTCGCCTTCCACCACGGCGGCGCCTGCCCGCGACCATGCGATGTCGCTTTCCACCGAACTGTCTTCGGTGCCGGCGGTTTCTGCGGTGGTGCCTTCCAACGCGGCGGCGCCTGCCCGCGACCATGCGACGTCGCCTTCCACCGCGGCAGTTCAGGGAAACCCCGTTTCCCTCGGAGAGAGCCCGGTAGTTTGTGGAAATGTTTCTAAATTTCCGGACCCAAGGAAGGAAGCACAGCCTTCGCGGTCACCAGCTGGAGATTTCGGTGCACAAATCATACCTTCCTCGGAAGACTTTCCTCCTTCTGAAATCACTGCTTTTTGCCATGATCATGGTACGCCGGGTATGCTGGGCCTATTGGTTTTAATGGGCCTTTCTAACCAGGCCGTGCTGGATGGAGTGGAGTCTCATATGGATATGGTTCAAGTGTCTAAGGAGTCTTTAGCAGTGCAACAGCATACGGGAGACGTACGTACCTGAAGCTAGCGATTTACAAAAATCCAGCGAGACGATTGTCCTTGCTTCTACGCCGGTGCAAACGGGGCAAGATGTGCAAGTGATTGAAGCTACGGTAGATACTCCTTTGACGTTTGCACAAGTAGTGCGACAGCCTCCTAAGCCCCCAAATGTTCAGGATAAGTTGAATCAAGGTGAGTGCTCCAACACACGTTCGAGCGGTTCTTCTTCAGGACGTCGAAAAAATATTTCACGTCCTTCTCGCAAATGAGGGGTTAGAATTTCTTTACCGATCGTCAGAGATCGTTCACCTAGTCCGGGGCGGCAATTAGAGGAGATTAATGCGCCAGATTTATCTCTGCAAGATAATATTAAAGATTGGAGGACTAAAATTTCTTCGGTGTCTGAGCTTGCTAGAGCAGAGAATATTTTTATGCCTGATTTTAAATTTGACTCAGAGATATCTAGAATGGATTCAGAACAAGATTACATGGAGCGTTGTTCTCGAAGACCAGGGTTACGACCCCGGGCAGTCCTTCGTCGTACTCACTCCTGGGATAGAATTTTTATGGAGTTCTAGTTACCTCCATATTTTTTTGGGACATGTAGTCGGTTTCTCACTCTGATTTCAGAGTTACTTCTCATATATATAATAAATCGGCTAGCTTGGGCTTTTGTCAAAAAAAAAAAAAAAGAGGTAGGCAGGTAACTTCCCTTTGGTACGTAGTCCAATTGCGTGACTACGTGATCAGGTAGCTGCAACACTCTATCTTGGTGATATCGTTACCTTCCCCATGCTTGCAGAAAGCAGTGCTCTTCCTGCAGGGGTGCATGGGCAACATTAATGTCTCCCATGAAGTGCTTGCAACCACTGGATCATCGCTGTGCGAGATCCAACATTGGCTAGCTGTCCTACGCACCTCTCTCATTTCTTCTTCTTTTTTTTTTTGCAAGAAATTAAGTTTCTAGTATTTTAAACAATTTTCTCTGTTTGACTATATATAATTTTGATCTGGCAATTAAATTAAGTTACAGTCGAGGATTCCCGCTAGATTGATCGATTAGAACTTTTGTCTCGAGATAAGAGGTCCCAAGTTTGATTTCGAAGATTTATCTATTCTACATATAATTTTCGAGATGTATTGGTCTAAATTTTTTTGATCTAATGAGCTAGGGTAATACAAGTACACTCGTTTATTCAAAAACTGAAATCGTATGTATTTCCATGTATGTTAAAAGTGAATTTGGAAGTCCGTTTCCACTTTTGCTAAATTATCAAAAAAATCTTCTTCTTCTTCTTCTCTTCTGAATATCTTTTTTTAGTATCACACAAGAAAAGACATAAATAGAGACTGACTATTTTGATCTCTATTCGATCACAATTCAGTAATTGTGAGTAATAGTCACTCAATTGTGATTGAATAGTGATCTAAATCGTCGATTAAAAAGATTGGTCACAATACTGTGATCGAATTTTTTCAGTCGCTATTCAATCTCTGTTCTAAGACCAAATACGTTTGATATCTATTCGGTCTCAAAACAAATGACCAAAAATATAGTGGCTGAAATTATTCGGTCCCAAATTTGGTCACAAAACGATGACTGAATTGTGATCGAATCCTTTCGATTGTAGAAGTCATTTAGCGACCGATTACTTTCGGTCACAGATTTGGTCTTAATTTTGTGATTGAATATTCCATCTTAAAGTATTTAGCGATCAAATACTTCGGCTATATATTCGGTCACAAAATTGAGATCCAATCTATGACCAAAGTAATCGATCTCAAATTGATCTCTATTTTTTCATTCAGTTTTAAAAAAAGTTATATATAAAAATAAAAATAACATGTTTTACAAACACAACAAAAATAAAAATCACACAATCACTTAAAGTAAAATACACATAAACATAAAATGTCAATCCACAACAATAAAAAGAAATAAACATCATGTATCTTGGGTGTCGTCCTCTTCGTCTCCTCCGACGTCACTCGATGAAAAAAATTCCAATAAACATATAAGAATAATAAATTAAATATAAATATTAAAATAAATTAAATACTACAATAGAATAGACATATAAGAATAATAAATATATTGAGTTCTTCTTTTTGTAAAGATCCAGGATAATCTCTATTCCGTCTCTCTAATTATGGGTGAAGCCTCTTCACAGGGACATGATCTTTTTCTGGCTTTTGAATTGAATGGATCCGGTGGGTCCCCACCACCAATGTATGTTAACTTGAAACGTAATCCCAGATGATCCTGTCTTTTATTATTGCTTTTTAATTGAATTTGTTCCCAAAGAAAAATTCTTTGTAATTAAGTAGATTATTTTATAATCTATTTATATACCAATGATATATATCAAGTGTAAGTTGCAAGAATGATAAATTTTCAATTCTTAAATAGATACGATATAGATGAACAGGTTATGACATAGGTGTATGATTAGTTTGATCCTCTGATTAAAGGGAAACTCCAGCTTTGCAGATACGATATAGATGATCTTCTCCACATATATATCCACTAAAGTCTCTCTCTCTCTCTCTCTCTCTCTCTCTCTCTCTCTCTCTCTCTCTCTCTCTCTCATCTCTCTCTCTCTCTCTCATCTCTCTCTCTCTCTCTCTCTCTCTCTCTCTCTTCAGACAAGCTACCTTTTGATCGAGCTGGATGGCTAATCCTCTACGTATCTGCAAGCGTAGCCCGAGCTTTTGGAGTTGAGTGGAGTGCAAGCATGCATGCAGACTTGCACCGGATCCTTATTCCCTATTCCTCAAGAGATATCCCTACTTCCCTAGTACCCCCTCTTAATTTATCGTGTAGATGAGTCCAATCAACATTAATCTTGAGTTGTAGTGGTCTTAATCCATCTTATTCGTTTAGGGGCCTGGTTAATTATGAAAATTTTCTTGTATTTAACGTGTCATACATCATTAAGAATATTTGGATTTTTTTTAACTTTTAACTCCCTTGTATGCGTTTATACTTATGTCCCACCCATCTGATCTTGCTATTTATCTGAAAGCCACAGAATAATTGCCATTACATAAAACATTCTTATTTCACTAATTAAGTACCTTAAGAATTGAGAATAGTTAACTATATGTAGATAAATGCTCACGCCCCCCCGTCTCTCTATGTGGGTACCGTGAATTTTGCTATAGAATATTCTCTTTTTTGTGTCTGATAATTTGATGAGCTTACTTAGGAATTATAACAAAATTTAAGTGTGAATCATAATAAAATTTAAGGGTTCTTTTATATACATTGGATAGTCTGATTAATAATCATGAAAGAATATACGGAATTAAAAGTAAAAATTACTTAAGAGTATTAGAGAATTTAAACACTTTATTTGCTGGACGGATAAAAAAATAGAAAGCCTTGCTGCACACTAGGGCTGCCAACGGGTCGGAGTCGGAATCAGAAATGGGTGTTTTCGCTTCCGCTTCCTATAAGAAATTTCGGAGTCTGAACGGAAACGGAAAAGGGTATTTCCGCTTCCGCATCCATTTCCGCTTTCTATCGGAAAATCAGAAACGGAAATAAAACAGAAACTTCGGATGTAACAACATTTGTACAATTAGAATTAATTTATAAATTTATAAATATATTAATTATTAAATTTATGAATAGTTTCAAATGTAAATTTAATAATCTTTTCTACCATATCTTCTTCATCATGTACATTATAATGACCCTTACTAAATGAAGTATAACAATATCAAATTAGTATGGTAAAATCATATAGTGATATATAATGGTTGAGTAATAGATAATCAATATATATAGATATAAATATCATTAGAGAAAAAAGTTGCCAATAATTGGGACTAGAATAGATGACATTTACATATAGATGGGAGGTGAGAGACAATGAGTTAAAAATTTAAGAGCCAAAGTTTGAGGATATTTTATTATAAAAATATTATATAATATATATTAAAAATTATCGAAAACGGAAACGGAAAAGCGGATGCGGAATTGGGTGTTTCCGCTTCCGCATCCTTCGGATATCTATTTCCGCTTCTGCTAGGCTATCGAAAAGTTCTTTTCGGAGTTCTCATCTTATAACAATGTGAAAACGGGTCGGCTAAACGGAATTCGGAGGTCCATTAGCAGCCTACTACACAACTTTCGAAGGGGGTGTACAAACATATTGTATTGTGATGACGTCACTCCATCACAGCGTAATATCAGACAACAAATCGATGTCCGGTGTGTACACACAACCCTCCACGAGGTGTGCACCAAGACTTTCGCATAAAAATATCACCCACTTTACCCGTGATTGGATGGGTGCTAGGCATAGACGGATCTAGAGTAGAACCAGTGGGGTCATGTGACCCCACTGGATTTTTAAAACTCTATTGACGGGTCTAAAAATTTCCATTAAATTGATTTGGTTGGAAAATTTTTTAAAGAGAGTGACCCCACTGAAAAAATTTCTGGGTCCGTCTATGGTGCTAGGGGCCCATGTCCACGCAAGACGCAGGCTCCTCCAGCACCACCGGATCACCGTATTGAGTGGGTGATTTTTTTTCTCTACCCAGTAGATATAAAATGTTTCTTAGAGTATTAACGATGGATGGAAAAAAAGACCTCCTAAATGTATGTAGAAAGACCAATTTATGGTCCTTTCTTATAATGTCGACAAGTCTATTATATATATGCTTGCAAATTTAATAAAAAGCTCTCTACAATTACGTATATTTTAAAAAAAAAGTCTGCAATTTTTATTATAATAATGAATTATATGAAAAGAATCAGATAACCATGCAACTCTTTTAATTTGGTCCCTACTGTCCAAGCACTTCCATGCGAAGAAGATGCTTTTAAGATGACGTGGCGCTCCCAAGATTCCCTTTTGTCCAAGACTACCAAAGTTAGAAGAACATCTCACAAGTGGAAGACCTGCGCTCCAGGGTTGAGGACTCGATGTGATTTAAGAGAGCGACTTATTATCTAAGTTCTGTCTAACTTAGACATAAGCTGTATTAATGGGTGAAATTTGTAATTTGTAATGATGTGATGTTTGTTGATTTTAATTAAATATATTTGATGTGAATATATAATATTCTAAGGCAGTAAATTTTTCTCCTGATTTAATTATATAATGTAGGAGATTATTTTCCCGTGTATCTAATTCTCTCGTGGATCCTTCCCTCGATTACCTGATTAGATTGTGGTCTCTTTCTTCGGCTTCTGCTATCTTATAATCATGTCGTGTATATGTTGCATCATGTGATCACGCGTAATTGATCGATCGAGGAAGAAGTGTGAAGCTCGATACAATATTGTTGTTCTGAGGTTTATAATTAAGGAGGACATTACCCTTAACAATGAAATATTCATTTGAATATTGTATAGCTCGATTCGCGAATATTTAATTTGCCAAATAGGAGTACGTACGTATAGGGGTGTCAATAGGTGGGTTGGGCTGGCCCAATTTAAACTCAGTTTAGTTCAATATTAAAATAACTCAATCCAAGTTCAACCCAAATTTAATGGATCAAAGTAAAACAAACTCATGGTAGCCCATTGAGACCCGTTTCAGCCCATCAAGTTAATATGTAGATAGATTAACTATTTTAATTTAAGTATGTTTTAATTTAAAGGAAACTGTTGGTGCGGTGGAAACCGGTTTCTTTATTTAAGCATATTTTTAATGCATGTGTAGGTATGGTGAATATTGATAGGTATGGTTGTTATTGATATCTCTTAGTCCAATGGGCTAACCCGAGTCCAACCCATCAAGTGATGAGTTTGACAAATGGGCTTCAAAGAGATCCATGGGCCATCATATTTAACCCAATTGAGTCTGGAGTGGACTATCCATTAGACTTCAAATTAACCCAGTCCATTGACACCCCTACGTACGTACGTATGTGACCACACTCAGAAGCCCATTGCCATTGTTGAGTCCCAAAATTTAGGCCCAAAATATAATGCTTTGCCCAATGTGAAATTGGACTGTCCCAAGAAGATAAATGCCCACTCAGGCCCGTTCTTTGCTCAAGACCCATATTAGCTAACAAATTAATTATTCAGCTCAGAATTGATCTCCTTAAGTGTGTCTATATATATTAGCCACAAAAAAAGGTTCCATGTTCTAAAAGAGGCAGGGATTCTGGTGATTTTATGTAGTAATAATAGTTTTTTTTTCTCTATACAATACATAATCTAACTTTGCAAAATCGAATATATTTGGACAACACAATGGTACCCTGAAGTACGCTAATTTGCAAGAAGCAAGAGCTTACGCTTTACCCTTCCCCTACATATATAATGGTGAAGTAGCAATATTTTTCTCCGTGAAAGCTGAAACCATTCCAGAGCTCACTGGAATAACCCGATCCATCAGCGTAGAATTTCCTAAGAGAACTGGGCGAATTCTCGGTGCTGCTCGTCCATGTTTGTTCATACATATAAGTTGCAGGCGATTGTTTCAAGATTGGATACAGTGCCGGGCTAATACAGTTCAAACTCTGCGATTGTTTCAAGTATATATGAACCATAAAGGTATGCATCGAGATCCCCTCGTGCTTGCACAAAGGGGAGTCTCTCGGTACTGAGGAGGGGAAGGGCTTAAATGCGCAAAATATACTCCCAATCTCCACTCTAAACGTATATATATATGCTACCCTGTGATCCTGATTCATGAGCTGCTTAGCTACCAAGATGGCAAGATCTGGTCGGCTCAGCCTGCAATTTGTAGATGGGAAATATTTGACGACAACATTCGATATCATATGTATTTGATATTACTCACATAACATAAATTTTAACTTTAAAATTTGTGCTATGTAACTCTCTAGCCCCTTTCTAGAGAGAGAAGCTCCGGGCTTTGTTAGCTTCGCCCGCGCCCCCTTCTCCGCCCGGAGGGGAGGGGGCAGGGCCCCCTCCCCCTCCGCCCTCGTCACCTTTCAGCGACCCCCCCCCCCCCTCCATCCACGGCTGTTTGTCCCCCTCGCTCTCCGGCGACCGGCAGTTCGTGAGTTTCTTCCCCTCCATGGGGATGGTTTTGTCTCTCCGTAGGAGAGGTTTTGTTCTCCGTCGACAAGGCTCCCTCCTTGCGTCGGAGAGTCTCTATCTCCGTTTGGTCGGCGGCCTCCCGACGGCTATTCGAAGTTTCGGCATCGGCGACTGTTTAGGTATGTTTGGCTTTTGTGTAGATCTCCGGAGAAGCTTGGGCGTCTCCGGTGGGTTTGGTGTCGGCCAACCCCTTTTTGCCCCTTTGGTGCGGCGTCGTCGCTGGCGAGCTCTCGCCCCAGCCACCCTGTCCGCGGTCTGCAGATGTCTCTTTCACCTCCTCCTGTTCCGGCTCAGGCGAGCTCCCCCCGCTAAGCCAAGAGTTGCCGCGGGCCTGCTCATCCCTGCCGTCTCCTCGCCGAAGCTCGTCGGCGTCCCTGCTCGGCAGTTCTGTGCGCCTCCCGGAATGGTTTATGAGACTTCTTTGTTAGCGCCTTCATGTGCGCCCCTGTGCGGATGCCTCCCCAATCGGAGCACCTCGGTGTAGAGGGTTGCCAGCGATGGACGGCGACTGTCCTCCTCGCCTCCGGCGCCTTTGGATTGTTTGCTCTCTGTGTATGGACCTTTGGTCCTTTGAGTGTCGCGTTGCATGGGTTTCTCTGGCTGTTGCACGCCGTTTGATGTCCTCTGTGTACTCTGTACCACTCTTTTAATGTGAATGCGACTGGCGTCGTTTAATTGCCCAAAAAAAAAATAGTATCAAATATATGTGTCAAATATAAGTGTCATCGAACCCTTGCATATTTAGCACACGTGTGAGAAGGAGGACAGGCATGCATGCGGTGCCTCGATGTACACTTGTTAACACCACGAATGCCACGCAGAGGCGTCATCCACGCCGCGCGACGCGCAGACCGACTGCAAAGTGGGGAGCTCTCCGATCGAGATGACTCCGTGAGAAAAAAAACAAAGAAGCATGCATGCATGCCAGACCAGAAGCGGGGCACTCAAGATGTGGCACACTATTGCTGCCACAAGTCTGTCCTGGTGCAGCTTAATTCGCCCCTTCATCACTATATACCCCCCCGGTCTGTTCTACGCCGCCTCCTCACCACACCCAGCTCCCTTCATCTCTGCATCTTTTACCGGCATAGAACCATGGCGAGGTTCTCCTCTCGCGCTTTCCCTATGGGAGCCATCTTTGTTTGCCTACTCCTGGCCGTCGCAGACCTTGCTGCATCGAGTAACCTGCAGGGCTCGCAGGAGGAGGCACCGCGGTGCCGATTCCGGCGCCTCTCCGCCAACCGCCCGTTCCGGCGCATCCAGTCCGAGGGCGGCTACACCGAGCTGTGGAACGAGAACGATAAGCAATTCAAGTGCGCCGGCGTAGCCGCCATGCGTAACACCCTCCGCCCGCAGTGTCTCTCGCTGCCCAACTACTCCCCCCAGCCACGCCTCGTCTACATCCAGAAAGGTATACGCATATGATGAGATGAGAGGATCGGTTCTCCCATGTGCATGCATACGTGATGCAAAAGCTAGGAAGCCATATCATATATGCAATAAGAAATGGGATCAGACACCGATCCATACTGATACACATTGTTTTCAACGTTGAAGGGACGTATTAATCTTATCACCTGATGACATGCTAATCGAAGAAAGAAAGAAATGATCTTGTTGTTCAAATACTTGTAACAGGGCAGGGATTGATTGGTATCTCCTATTCGGGATGTGCGGAGACCTTCCACTCCGGCGAGGAGTACTCCTACCCGAGGAGAACAGAGGAGAGGGAAGGCCGGAGAGAAGAAGAGCATGAGAGATCACAAAGGGACCAGCATCAGAAGATTCACAGGATCCGTCAGGGTGACATCGTAGCCTTCCCGCCCGGCGTCACCCACTGGTGCTATAACGACGGAAACGAGGACCTTGTTGCCTTCTCCATCACCGACGTCAACAGCCAGTGGAACCAGCTCGGCCCGACTCCCAGGGTAAGTGATCTCCGGCACCGATAACTTCTCCACCACCACCTCTGTATGACTATCGCTGTTGGCTGCTATACTGACGCACGCACGCATTGCTCCTGTGGGATTCGCACCAGTCGTTCTACCTCGCAGGTGGGCCACCGAGGGAGTCGGAGACCATGGAACCAGCGCGCGACATCCACGCGGTCAATATGATCCGACCGTTCGACGCCGAGCTCCTGGCTACGGCCTTCAACGTGCCAGCGGAAATCGTCAGGACGATGCAGAGGGAGGACGAGAGGGGCCTCATCGTCAGGGTCAAGAAGGGTAGCATGGAGATGATGAGACCCACGGAGGAGGAACGAGAGCGCCGGGAGCGTGACGGCCGTCGAGAAGAAGAAGAAGAAGAGGTGGAGGAGGGGAGGAGGAAACGTGACAACGGCGTCGAAGAGATCTACTGCAGCGCCAGGATCCACCATTACCTCGACAACCCCGGGGCGGCCGACGTCTACTCCCGGCAGGCCGGTTGGCTCCACTCCATCGACGTGTTCAAGCTCCCCATCCTCCGATACCTCGGCCTCAGCGCCGAGAAGACCAACCTCCGACCTGTTAGTAGACCCCATTCCTAAGCAAGTTAATGATGATAACACTACTAGATCTGCGTTCACATTTTTAACAGTCATCACTTTATGATTTAGCTTCCTCACCACTTTCTGATCTCATGCAGAACGTCATATCCTCGCCGCACTGGAGCAACAACTTCCACACTATCGCCCTCATGACCCGAGGCGAAGGCCAGGTGCAGGTGGTAGACGGCGAGGGGCGGTCCCTGTTCAACGACCGGGTGCGGGAGGGCGATGTACTCGTCATTCCTCAGAACTTCGCGATAGTGAGCAGGGCCGGGAATAACGGCGTGGAGTGGGTCGCCTTCAAGACCTCCGCGACGCCGACCAGGAGCCCCATCGCCGGCAAGGCGTCGGTGTTCATGGGCTTGCCAGCGCAGGTGATCGCCAACGCTTACCGGCTGTCGTTGGAACAGGCCCAGCAGCTCAAGTACAGCCGGGAGGATCAGTCGATGATGTTCCCATCCGGCCGGGCTTCCACCGCCGACTGAGGAGGCAGAAGCTTTTGGTGACCGTGTCTTGGCTATAAGCATAGCTTGCTAGTAGTAACAATAGTAATAAACTGCAGATAGAATAGATCTGCAACCAATCGAGGATGGACAAGCATGGGAGTCTGGAGGGTCCTCTTCATATTTCTCACTTTTTGCTGTCCATATCGTTGCATGCCAGTAGTGTTTTTAGTACTTGTTAGCATATGAGAGGTGATCAGGTGAGTCCGTTGTTGGCTTGATGTATCAGAATAAATAAAGCGGGCTATTTCGATGTAGCAATTATAGTCTGAATAATGATATAATAATAATCTATAGTAAACTTGTTTTTTTTGGCCACACAATCTATGGTTAATTAAGGAGGTTCTTGGTTTGGCTTTAGTTAGCTTTGGACTGGTAATGCTAGCGGGCGGCTATATGTACTAGTGGGTGTGTGTCATTTGTCTCTTGGGTTGAAAAAAAATTAGATGGGGGAAATATTATAATCTCCAAGGAATAAATAGCACACTCTAGTGGGTGCACACCAGGGACTCCCGGCTGGGTCGATCGGTAAGAATCTTGCTTAAAAGCAGGAGGTCCTGAGTTCGATTCTGGGGGGGGGGGATTTACCTGATTTACATGTAATCTTCGAGATGTGTAGATCCGGAGTTTTCTCGGTCAAGTGGGGTAAGGATAATACGGGTACACAGAAAGTAGGAGCTGCCAAATCCTGATCTTGGAGTTCACGAACACCAATCCCTGAACCCGCAAAGTCACACGGGACGGGGTTTCCTCGTTATCAAAAAAATAGTGGGTGCACACCATTTCTCATGTATATTACTTATCTGGGTGGAAACGTATCGGCCGGCTGAGTTTTTTTTTCTTTTCTAATCATTTGATGCGATTTTTCGCAAGTAACAAGTACAGTGCCGTACTTGGAAATACCTTATAAGATTATATATGTAACAACGTCCCTCTATGGCCAGGATATACACATTCTCATATAACAATATCCCACAGTACACAATAGGAGAAATACTAGGATGGAGCATAAGAGCAAAATGAGGTAGAATTATATTCATCTATTTTTAATAGGTTATGTTAGAGGCATATTTAATATGTTACATTTTAGGGGCATATTTTATGTGTATGTTGCTGGAAAAATCAGCAAGGATCGTCGGCCGGAGCCGAGCTGAGTGGGCCCCGAGGGATTGGCTGCGTCGCGCTGTCGTCAGAGAAGAGAATCCCACCTGCAAAGAACCACCGAGACTCCTCGGTGTCGGGCACTCCGACGATCAAGTTAGTGAGAGTAGTAAAAAGAGAGAGAGAGAGAGGAGAGAGAGAGAGAGAGAGGAGAGAGGATTTCTTTGCTATGAATAGCGTACCTTTCTTCCGTGGGCACCCGTGCCTTTTTATAAGGGCTTGGTCCTAGGATGGAAAGGGATGGGGGTGGACGAGTCGCCGCAAGGCAAGGGCCCTATTTAGGGAACCTCGCCAGTTGGGCACGGGGAGTCTCGCCTCGACAGCCGCCTGCCTAAAGCGGACGGGCCAGCTGGGGAGTCGTGATTTACGGGGCTCGTCTGTACCTTGGGCAAGTGTGACCTGGCACCAGCCAGGCGCGCCCGGATGTAGTGCTAGGCTAAAATGGTTCTCGACAGTGATTGGTTTGCCCACGACGACGACGTCCGACAACCTAACTGTCGGTTCGTCGGCGCGACTGATTATTGAACTTCTGACTCGTCGGTTGACAACGACCGGCATCACTAGCCCCCCGGGTTCTCTTCGAGACGAGTTCTCGGCTTGGAGAGAAGCCATTTATTGCCCTCAGGAATTCGTACGGGTGTACGCCGCCGCCTCGTATTCCGCGCGCTTGAATCGGGGGCGCTCTGCCTCTGTCATGATGAGAGCCGTGGTCTTGTCATAATGATGGTACTGCTGGTGACGGTTTGTCAGGTACTTTACTCTGAACCCTGCGCCATGATGACGCCGCTCGGTTTCGGGGCGCGCGCTGTGGATCCGGGTGAACGCCTTCCGGCTGTCGGGCTTCCGACACGTGGCGGAATCCTGGATGTGCAGGATTCTGGGTCGTTCGATCGCATTGGCGTCGAGGCCTTATAAATAGCTAGGGTCCGATGCGTAACAGACGTTTCTCACTTCGAGTGCGAGCCTTACGATCCTTGCTGTCCCGACGCTTGCCGACAATACGACGACTGTGCCAACCGTACGAGGTCGCCCGACGATCTTCGCTTGCTTCCTTCCGAGGTAAACGATGGCCTTTCTTCTTCCTCCACTCTTTGAGGCTTCCTCTTCGTCGTCGTCCACAAAATCTAAGGACCCCCCTGCTTCGGTCGACGCTCCGACTCCGTTTCTGAAAACTGGGGTAGGGTCGGTATCGTAGAAACCCAGGTCTGGGGGCCTGTTGACGATACTTTCGTCCTTGAACTAGTCCACGGGACCTATGTTCCTAAAGAACTTCAGCCATACTTCGGTGCTCGTAGGAGCCACAACGTGGCCGAAGCCCGTTGTGAGACTCCCATGGTACCTTTTAATGGTGCGGAGCTCCTAGCACCACAAGAATTTGCGGGATTACCGACGGATATTTCCGACGATTATTGTCCGTCGGTAATTCCGTCGGAATTACCGACTAAAACATATCGGTCGGAAAATCCGTCGGAATATTCCGACGGAAATTAATCCGTCGGAAATATCAGTCGGAACTAAGATAATACCGACGGATATTCTGACGGAAATAATACCGTCGGAATATCCGTCGGTAATACCGCTATTCCCAATCCCGCGAAACCCCCTTCTTCCCCCTCCCCCTCTTTCCCACTCCCGCTCTCTCTCTCTCTCTCTCTCCTCTCTCTCTCTCTCTCTCCTCTCTCTCTCTCTCTCCTCTCTCTCTCTCTCTCTCTCTCTCTCTCTCTCTCTCTCTCGCCGCCTGCAGCCCGCCGCCGTGGAGACGCCGCGTCGCCCCAAAGCTCCCGCCACCGCCGCTCCCTCGCGCCGCCGTCGAGACGCCGGCCCGCCGTCTCCCCGAGGTCCCGCACCGCCCCGCCGGCGCAGGTACCCCGTCGCACCCCCCTCCCCCTCTTTTCCCCTCCCACTCCCGTCCGAGCCCCCCTCCCTTTCCTGTCGCCCCCCCCCCCCTCCATTCCCCCTCCACCCTCCCCGTCCCAGCCCCCCTCCATTCCCTCCTCCACGTCCCAGCGCCCCCTCCCTTTCCTGTCACGCCCCCCTCCCCGTCCCAGTTCCCCTCCTCGTCTCCCCATCCCAGTCCCCTCCCCGTCCCCTCCACCTCCCTGTCGCGCCCCCCTCCCCCTCCATTTCCTTCCCCCTCCCCATCCCAGTCCCCTCCCCCTCCCAGTCCATCCCCTCCACCTCCCTGTCGCGCCCCCTCCCCCTCCATTTCCTTCCCCCTCCCCGTGCCAGGCCCTCCCCTAAATGCGGCCCCCTTCCCCCTCCTGCGGCCCCCACCCTCTCCCCTAACCCACCGGCCCCCACCCCCCTCCACCTGTGAAGGCCCCCCTCCCCTAAACCACCCGCCCCCCCCCCTCCCCTGTGAAGGCCCCCCTCCCTAACCCACAGCGGCCCACCCCCTCCCCTAACTCGGCCCCCCACCCTCTCCCCTAACCCACCTCAAAAGACTTTATTGTAACAGGCAAGAGCACATCTATTAATTATTTATTGCAACCTAATTAATTAGTTTTAAATCAGATATTAAATAAATATTCTGAAAGTTGTTGGGGGTACTTTCAACTAAATATATAGTTCGGGAAAACAACCACTAGTTTATATCATCATAGAGTACTCTTATCCCATTAAACATCTAATTTATAAATATAAGCCTGCACAAAATTAACCTTTCTTACGGAACTTGAATTGCACATGTTAATCTAATTAGGAGGCTTCCTTATAATTTCAGCATATGTCTTGCCCTTACACTGCCCTGGTAGCAGATTTTATTCTCTCAAGTTCTTAATATTGTGCAAGGTTTGTGCTCCAATACTAAACCTAATTGAGTTAATTTTTTGCCTAGCCGATCTGCTAGTTAATTATTGAATTAAGTGGCGCTTCCTGTTTAATGAGAATTGTGAACTATGGGCCATTTCTTGATCAGGGAGTCCGTCTGTTCAGATAATTAGCATTTGGATTTCTATCGTTGTCTAGTGTAAGGATCTGATCTGATGGCGGCATCAGTAACCTTATCAGAATTATCTCAGAGATGCAATAATCCCACAAACACGTTCTACCATTGCTACTGAAAATTTGTCCTCCTCCCCCTACTATATGCACAGGACAAATTAAGATCGATCCATCGATCGGTGATAGGGAAAAGGGAAGTTGCTACGTACCCAACTGGTTTCTTCTCTCTGATCATCAAACCCTGTAACTTTCTCCTGCCATGATTAAAGCCAAAGTATATTGATCTTAGAATATTGAAAGTTCACAATTGATAAACTACGCTCGATTGCTTGATACTTATACTGCAATCTCCAATTAAAATAAAGTTCTTGCCGACCGGCCGACTGGGAGATGGTCTCGGTCATCCAATGCAGTCAACACGCGAAGATTCTACTGATCTTCCAAACACCCGGCCCCCACCCCCCTCCACCTGTGAAGACCCCCCTCCCCTGTAACGAACAAAGATTTCTCAAAGGTGTTATGGTACAAAGAAAAGCCTAAAAAAGGCAATAATCTTTAAAATTCAAAATATCTAAATACCCTTATTTAAGAACATGGGTCAAATCAATTAAAAGTAAGTCATGCGTGCCATGATATGAGGGGAGCACAAATTTGCTGTCATACACCCCTCAAATTGGGATTTAAAGATGGCAATCCCGCCAGTAGAAGCAACCCAAATTGTAGACCCAATTGCACAGTTTGGAAAGTTATCGATTTTGCCCTTTCATCTTTAAATACACCATCTAATTCTCATCTTGGCCAACCCTAGCACATTTCTAAAGGTTGCTGAGGTGGCTGGGTTGTAGAGGAAACAAGGAGAACCTGGGACATCATCTTTTTCTCTAATTCATCATTGTTGATTAGCGTTCTTCATCGATTTCCTTAATCAAACCAAAAGGTAGATATTCTTGGGTAATTAAACTCTACTGTAGGATCCTAATCATGTCTAGAGTATATGCACATCGTTTCCCCCAATTTCTATTGAGAATCTTGTTAGTGGGTGCGGACCTAAACCATACCTATCTTCCACAATGCAAGTTGATTTTAACACCATCCCTTCCACCATGTGAGGTCCTTCTCACCGTCTTACACGGTTTTTAGGCACTTCCTTTCAAAATGAGAAGTTGCTACACTAATCGATCGGTAAAGGAGATCTAAATGGGGCTGTGTGAAAATGGGCTACTTGTGATCTGCACCATACACTTGGTCAATTCGAACTTGTGAGCCATCCCCAGACGTGTACAAATTTCATTACCTGCATGTGAATCCTATCAATGTTTCATGTGTTAGTTGTCTAAATTGTGTAAGCATATTCAACTTTACATATTTTTCATGGTCATTCCTCACATATTCCTCTTTCACATTAGTTAGTTTACGTTTAATTATTATTTTCTGCTAATGATAGTATTACACATCTTATTATATGTATTATTTTAGTATTGCACTTGTTTATATGTAATTCATGTACATGTATGTATGAATTTGTTTATTATTGCACTGTTCACATGCATGATTTTGTTTCATATTCATTTCATATTCATGTGCGTTTGAAATTTGATCTATGCATGTATAGTAATTTTTCACTGCACACACATCACGAGAGCGTGTTCAGCCCTGTCAATGAACATTCCCGTTCAAGACTTTGGGATTGATGTGCACGAGTCTTATTTTCAATAATGAGAACGTGTATATCTAACTCAAAGTCTTGAATTGTCCCGTTTTGGACAGTCTGTGAATGTTTGATCGGAGTTAGGTGGTCATTTATTATGTGATTGTATTATTTGCTTAAAATTTCGGGTGCTTCTACTCACTCCTCTCTGATATACCTTTATTGATTTAGAATATTTTCTTAACCACTTATTAGTAAGTGTTTAAGAAAATATCTCAATCAATAAATATTTTTGGTATATCGGAGAGGTGTGGGGAGATGCTGCCGAAATTTCAGCAAATAATAAAACACATAATAAATGGTCATCTGAGTGCGATCAAATATTCACAGATGGGTAAAAAGTGATAATCTTAATAATATATCTACCTATCATTTTGACTTACTCGAACGATGTGAGGGTCTGTTGGATTTTAACTCGGGACATGACATTTAATCTGTGTAGGAAAAATGTCTTTTGAGAATCGGTCATGGATGTATCGTGGATAGTGAATGGATTTGTGACCGAGGAGTTTAAAGAGGAGTTGACAGTTTTATTCAGTTTGCATTGAGTAATTCCTCAGTAGCAGTTGATCCGATGGGTAACATCCGATGTCCGTGTTCGGCTGTAAGAACAGAAAGTGGATATCGACATGGGATGTGCAGCATCATCTGTATACGAGAGGATTGTTGGCCATTATGAGTTATGGTCGTGTCATGGTGAGTTGAATATTCAGTCGTGCACCAGCTAATTACTTTGCCTCCACAAGTACGTACGTAGACATGGTTGTCGATGCTGCTGGTCCGGAGTTCAATATTCATGAAGATCAAACAAATGAAGAAGTGCCGAATGATACAGCTCAGAGATTTTATCAGTTACTTCGAGATGCTGATGAGCCATTATGGGATGGTTGTGAGAAGCATACACGGTTGTCTGCAGTGTCGCAGCTATTGATTTGAAATCTGAATTTCATATGAGCGAGAGTTGTTTTGACCGGCTTCTCTTACTGGTCAAGAGCATGCTTCCTCAATCAGAGAGGTTACCTGCTGACTTTACGTGCGAAGAAGATGGTGAATGATTTGGGCTTGGTTTTATGAAATTGATGCATGTCCGAATCACTGTATGCTGTACTACAAAGAGGATGCAGATAAGACATCATGCTGTATTTGTAAGCATGATAGGTTCAAGCCCAAGAGAGGGGACAAGTCAAAGCAGAAGGATGTTCCGTATAAGTCATTGCGGTACTTTCCTATCACACCCAGATTGCAGCGATTGTTCATGTCCTCGAGGACAGCTGGACATATGACTTGGCATGCGGAAAGAGTCCGTCGCGACGAAGGTGAAATGAGTCATCCTGCCGATGGTGAAGCTTGGGCTCATTTTAGCCGTACTCATCCTTACTTCTCAAGGGATCCACGCAACGTACGGCTTGGTTTATGCACAGATGGTTTCAATCCTTTCGGAGGCTCGGTGGCATCTTACTCATGTTGGCCAGTATTCCTAACACCGTATAACCTTCCGCCAGGCATGTGCATGAAGCGTGAGAATCTGTTCCTTTCATTGCTGATTCGGGTCCAAAAAGTCCAGGAAAGAATATAGACATATATCTCAGACCGTTGATTGATGAGATGAAATTGTTATGGTCAGATGGTGTGCAGTCTTATGATGCATCCAGAAAACAGAATTTCAATCTGAAGGCTGCATAATGTGGACAATAAGTGACTTTCCAGCCTACGGCATGTTATCTGGCTGGAGCACACATGGGAGGTTGGCATGTCCTTATTGCATGGAGGATTCTAAATCATTTGTGTTGAAATCTGGGGAAAATCTTGTTGGTTCGATTGTCATCGGCGGTTTCTACCCAGTGACCATCCTTTCCGAAAGCAAAAGGATTCTTTTATGAAAAATACAACTGTGATGGAGGAGGTAGATATGGAACGGGTGTCTGGTGGAAACATGGCGAGGCGGGTCCAGAACTTACCGACTGTAACACAACTGGCTGGTAGTACCCGACAAATCCCTGGCTTTGGGAAGGATCACAATTGGGTGAAGCAAAGCATTTTTGGGAATTGCCTTATTGGTCAACACTTTTGATACGTCATAACCTAGACGTCATGCATATAGAGAAGAATGTTTTTGATAATGTGTTCAACACAGTTATGGACGTCAAAGGCAAAACGAAGGATAACGTCAAGGCACGTTTCGATTTGAAAGTACTTTGCAAACGTCCAGAACTAGAGCTACAGCATGTTCAAGGAAAAGTGGTGCAACCTAAAGCTGCATATGTGCTTGGGGCCAGACAGATTAAGGAAGTGTTGCAATGGTTAAAGCAATTGAGATTTCCGGATGGATATGTCTCGAATATTGCGCGTTGTGTAAATGTCAACGAGGGAAAAATATACGGAATGAAGAGTCATGACTGCCATGTTTTCATGCAAAGACTGATGCCTCTTGCTTTTCGTGAGTTGTTGCCGAAACAAATATGGGGAGCAATGACTGAGCTGAGTCAATTCTTCAGGATTTTATCTGCATCAGAACTCAAAATTCATGACTTGCAAAATATGGAGCAAAATATAATTCAGACAGTCTGCAAATTAGAGAAGATATTTCCTCCAGCATTCTTTGATTCAATGGAGCACCTGATCATCCATTTACCATATGAGGCAAGGGTCGGAGGACCAGTACAATTTCGATGGATGTATCCGTTTGAGAGGTATATTTCTACATCTCAATTTATTGCCATTACGACGATCTTTTATATTACTTATGTATGCATTTGAATTATTGTCGTAGGTGCATGCACGATCTTAAGATGAAAGTCCGCAACAAAGCACAAGTTGAGGGCTCCATTACTCAGGCGTACCTCATTGAGGAGATATCGAACTTCTGTTCGATGTACTTTGACACGGAAATACGAACCCGACGCACTCAACCTCCACGTAATGATGATGGTGGAGATTCCGAGGTGTCAGACCGACTCTCTGTATTCAAGTGTCCCGGACGGGCGTTCGGATCTTCTTCTACTCGCGCACTCCAAGACAGAGAGTTGGTAGCTGCGGAGATCTACGTGTTCATGAATTGCGAAGAACTAGACCCTTACATTCAGTAAGCTCTCCACGCTTATTCGTCATCATTTGCGTGCATTGCTGCAGAACCTAACGGTTGTGTGACATTTACATTGCAGAGAGTTTGACTCGGTCATATTGCGACGGAATCCACGTCTAACTGACGTGCAGGTTGAAAAGGAACGGGAGAAGTCTTTCCTACTTGGTTAAGATCTCGAGTATGTGTCTAATTATTTTGAAACATAAGTGTTATGTTTTTATGCAGACTGAGTTGAAGTCATTTATTCAATGTTTGTCTATTTATCTCATAATAGGTTGAACAAGGCTTCATTCCCGATTCAAGAGTACAACAGATCAGTTTTGGCCCCTCGAAGATTGTACGTGTCTATCCAGGCTACATTGTGAATGGATACAGATTTCACACGAGAGATTATGGACGGAATAAGTCTACGATGAACAACGGCGTATGTGTGAAGGGAAGTGCCTACAATGAAAATGAAATTGACTATTATGGCATTCTCGAAGAAGTCATTGAACTGCAATTTTGGGACAAGACAACAATGTATTTCTGTTCAAGTGTCATTGGTTTGATCCGACATCTATTCGTCATGACACAACATATGGATTAATCGATGTGAAGCATAAGTCCAAATTGAGTACATATGAGCCATTCATCCTGGCGGCACAAGCCCAACAAGTTTATTATTCAAATTATACATCCCTCAAATTAAGAGATTGGTGGGCTGCATGTAGAGTGAAATCAAGACTATTCCCTGAGTATGAGCTTCTCCGACTGATGATGAGCTCGAAGGTGTTAATGACAACTTTTTCCAATCAGATCGGAGTGACGCACGAGAGTTGGCAGCTTCTACGCAGTACAATGTTCATGATATAAATGAAACAATTTGCTTACATAAGGATAACGAACAAGAAGAAGTTGACCCAAATGTCGCTGAGCGGGAGGTGGAGTCTGATGTGGAGGAAGACTCCCAAGATGATGAGGATGAATTCCAGGATGATGATGAAGATGATGCTGAATTAAACATGTCTTCAGCATCTGATGATGAATATAGATAATATACTGCATATTTTGTAAGAAATTGGTGTTGTTGTTAATTACATGTTCATAATAAATTGCTACTTCAAATTGAGTGCTGATGACTTGCTATATCTTTATTTGTATCAATAGAGATATGGTACGTGGAGGACGCAGTCGGACGGTTGCCACGTCCGTTGGCAGAGGGACTGCCTCCCCGTCCACGTCTGCCTCCCGTCCACGTTGCCTCCCCGTCCACGCCCGTCGTCCCAGCGACAGGTAAATTTCTATATTGTTGTTTATTTGAAATTCATATTTTAATGTGTATGAAATTTTGCAGGGACTGCCTCCCCGTCCACGCCCGTCGTCCCAGCGACAGGTAAATTTCTAATTGTTGTTTATTTGAAATTCATATTTCTAATGTGTATGAAATTTTGCAGGGACTGCCTCCCGTCCACGCCCGTCGTCCCAGCGACAGGTAAATTTCTTATTGTTGTTTATTTGAAATTCATATTTTCTAATGTGTATGAAATTTTGCAGGGACTGCCTCCCCGTCCACGCCCGTCGTCCCAGCGACAGGTAAATTTCTATATTGTTGTTTATTTGAAATTCATATTTTCTAATGTGTATGAAATTTTGCCTCCCTGTCGACCATCCGAGCAGTGCCACCTTCGTCTTCTTCCTCACCACAAGGTAAACGTATGTTTCAATAGATTAGTATGTTTGGTCTCTTGCAATTTATACAATAAAAGTGTACTAAATTGTTTTCAACAGAGGTGGAGAGCCAGCATCCAGCAGCTGAGGAGGGGCCTCAGCTACCAGGACGACAACCATGCTGGATCTCAGGGTAAAGTTCATCATCTCAGTGTTACTGTATTTGTTATTTAGGATATACATTTCATGTAGAAAATTAATGTGGAATTGCAGGGGGAAGATAGATCCCAGTCCTGCTTCCCGCTATATTACGACGCTGGTCCACGCACATATTCCAGGACCAGTGGATGCATGGAGAGACTTCCCGGTGCCAGTCCGGGATTTATTATTTGACATGTTTACGGTATTTTTATTTTTTAGAAGAGTTGAAGTCATTTATTCAATTATTATTAATTTGGGTTTATTGCAGAACGTTGATTAATTTTATTTCTTTACAGCGGAGGTTCGCGTTCACGAGACCCGAGGATCTCCCTCGAGCTCGAGCCGTCTGGGAGATTACGGCCCAGACTAATTTAAGAAAGTCGATGTGGGAGGTACGGGACAAGGCAATGAAGACCACAGGCAACCGGGATCCTATGGCTTGGGTGGATTACGGCCCTGTTTGGCTGCGGAGGGACTATTGGGAGTCCCTTTGCGAGCGTTGGGCTGCTGGACCATGGCAGCAGCGGTCACAGGCGGCAATACGCAACAGAGCAACTCAACCGGAGAAGAATGTGCATACTAGTGGATCCGTATCTTATGCGACCCACAGTCAAAAATTGGTAAGTATTTTATTGTTCGATTCATATATACATATGGATTATTATTGTGAAACTAACTAATTTTGTTGAATTTTAAGCATCACGACCTGGAGCGTGCCCCTACTTTCCGCGAGTTATTTGACCGGACTCATAAGCGGAAGGGGACGGATGACTATGTTACCGAGAGTGCCCGCACGATTGCTGTAAGTCAAGCTTTAAATTATGAATTCAATTATGATATTAAAGTAATTTGTTTTCAATAATTTAATTTTAAATTATTTTACAGGAGACGTACGACAGGACGATGGCGGAGCGCTACACAGAGGGCACTCCCCAGCCAGATTTGGATGCGGACGCTTGGGTCGAGGCAGCGGGAGTGCCGAGGAAGGGTCGAGTGTACGGCTTTGGGGACAGCCTGGATACTCATCGAGTGTTGTCCTCATATGCCAGTTCGATCGCTCCCCCGGCACACGCGAGTTCATCTTCTGCGCCGCCCGTCAGTGGTGTAGAGGACATTAGAGGCATCATTCGGGAGGAGCTACGTACAGAGCTACAGACGCAGCGGGTAGAGCTACAGACGCAGCGGGTAGAG
Organism: Colocasia esculenta; assembly: GCA_014218235.1. Lineage (NCBI taxonomy): Eukaryota > Viridiplantae > Streptophyta > Magnoliopsida > Alismatales > Araceae > Colocasia > Colocasia esculenta. Next base: position 147,646,003 of record CM024758.1, on the reverse strand, counting down.
CTACAGGCGCAGCGGGTAGAGATAGAGACGCATCGGGTACAGCTACAGACGCAGTTCAGCGATATGGTTCAGCAGTTCATCTCAATAATGCAGGGAGTACGCCCCACACAGCCAGCAGCTCAGGTCAGTATTAGTATTAATTTCATATACTTAGGATTGGGACGGGCGTTCAATTGACGGATCTAAAAAACAACAAATTACATATAAAGGGTTAAAACACACAACCCGGGGGTCCAAAATCCCAAATAGGGATCGGATCGGCGTGCCGTTTTCTCCGACACGACCGGGTGGGTTAAAGTGACGTGTGGGAACTGACGGAATCCAATTTGGATCTCCGGATTGGGTCGGGCGTTCAATTGACGGATCTAAAAAACACCCAAGTATATATAAAGGGTCAAAACACACAACCCGGGGGTCCAAAATCCCAAATAGGGATCGGATCGGCGTGCCGTTTTCTCCGACACGACCGGGTGGGTTAAAGTGACGTGTGGGAACTGACGGAATCCAATTTGGATCTCCGGATTGGGTTGGGCGTTCAATTGACGGATCTAAAAAACACCCAAGTATATATAAAGGGTCAAAACACAACCCGGGGGTCCAAAATCCCAAATAGGGATCGGATCGGCATGCCGTTTTCTCCGACACGACCGGTGGGTTAAAGTGACGTGTGGGAACTGACGGAATCCAATTTGGATCTCCGGATTGGGTTGGGCATTGAAATGACGGATCTAAAAACGGGAAAGTATATATAAAGGTTAAAACACACAACCCGGGGGTCCAAAATCCCAAATAGGGATCCGATCGAAGTGCCGTTTTCTCCGACACGACCGGGTGGGTTAAAGTGACGTGTAGAAACTGACAGAATCTAATTTGGATCCCCGGATTGGGTTGGGCATTCAAAGGACGGATCTAAAAACACGGTCAAACATATATAAAAGGTTAAAACACACAACCCGGGGGTCCAAAATCCCAAATAGGGATCCGATCGACGTGCCGTTTTCTCCGACACGACCGGGTGGGTTAAAGTGACGTGTAGAAACTGACGGAATCTAATTTGGATCTCCGGATTGGGTTGGGCATTCAAAGGACGGATCTAAAAACGGGCAAGTATATATAAAAGGTTAAAACACACAACCCGGGGGTCCAAAATCCCAAATAGGGATCCGATCGAAGTGCCATTTTCTCCGACACGACTGGGTGGGTTAAAGTGACGTGTAGAAACTGACAGAATATAATTTAGATCTCCGGATTGGGTTGGGCATTCAAAGGATGGATCTAAAAACACGGTCAAGCATATATAAAAGGTTAAAACACACAACCCGGGGGTCCAAATCCCAAATAAGGATCCGATCGACGTGCCGTTTTCTCCGACACGACCGGGTGTTAAAGTGACGTGTAGAAACTGACGGAATCCAATTTGGATCTCCGGATTGGGTTGGGCATTCAATGGACGGATCTAAAAATGGCAAGTATATATAAAGGTTAAAACACACAGCCCGGGGGTCCAAAATCCCAAATAGGGATCCGATCGACGTGCTGTTTTCTTCGACACGACCGGGTGGGTTAAAGTGACGTGTAGAAACTGACAGAATCCAATTTGGATCTCCGGATTGGGTTGGGCATTCAAAGGACGGATGTAAAAACGAGCAAGTATATATAAAAGGTTAAAACACACAACCCGGGGGTCCAAAATCCCAAATAGGGATCCGGTCGACGTGCCGTTTTCTCCGACACGACCGGGTGGGTTAAAGTGACGTGTAAAAACTGACAGAATCTAATTTGGATCCCCGGATTGGGTTGGACATTCAAAGGACGGATCTAAAAACACGGTCAAGCATATATAAAAGGTTAAAACACACAACCCGGGGGTCCAAAATCCCAAATAGGGATCCGATCGACGTGTCGTTTTCTCCGACACGACCGGGTTGGTTAAAGTGACGTGTAGAAACTGACAGAATCCAATTTGGATCTCCGGATTGGGTTGGGCATTCAAAGGACGGATGTAAAAACGAGCAAGTATATATAAAAGGTTAAAACACACAACCCGGGGGTCCAAAATCCCAAATAGGGATCCGATCGACGTGCCGTTTTCTCCGACACGATCGGGTGGGTTAAAGTGACGTGTAGAAACTGAAGGAATCCAATTTGGATCTCCGGATTGGGTTGGGCATTCAAAGGACGGATCTAAAAACACGGCCAAGCATATATAAATGGTTAAAACACGCAACCCGGGGGTCTAAAATCCCAAATAGGGATCCGATCGACGTGCCGTTTTCTCCGACACGACCGGGTGGGTTAAAGTGACGTGTGGGAACTGACGGAATCTAATTTGGATCTCCGGATTGGGTGGGCATTCAAAGGACGGATCTAAAAACACCCAAGAAAATAATGGATCTACAAAAAGTATTGTATTAAGCTTGAGAAATAATCACATGTTTTAAATTTTATTTTTGAAAATACTGTATGTCTTTATTTATTATTAATGTTTCTCATTTTAATTTGTTTTAATATAGGATCCAGCTCCAGACGATGACGGGTAGGGACAGCAGACGATCCAGCAGATCTATGTTGATTTTTGTATTCATTATTCTATATGATTTTATATTTATTGTATTTTATGATTTTATGTTGATTGTTAGTATTTGTTAAATTTATGAATATTGTAGCAGGTTTGACATTGTAGCAATGTTGACAAATCATTTTTATTTGCCTATTTTTTTTTAAAAAAAATATGTGTATTTTTCGACGGATTTTCCGACCGATAAGTATCCGTCGGAACTTATAAATTACCGACGGAAAAATACCGTCGGTAATGCCGTCGGAAAATACTGACGGCTTTCCCGACGGATAAGTATCTGTCGGAACTGATAAATTACCGACGGAAAAACACCGTCGGCAATTCCGTCGGAAAATACTGACGGCTTTCCCGACGGATTATATCTGTCGGAGGTTTCGACCGAATTCCGACGGAATTGTCATCCGTCGGAAATTTCTGACCAAATATTTCCGACGGACAGTTTCCGACGAGCTTTGGACGGAAAGCGGTCGGAGGCGCCTTTTCCGACGGAATACCGTCGGATTTCCGACGGACTTAGTCCGTCGGAAACAGCGCATTTTCTTATAGTGTAGGTTTGTTCTCCCTGCAATCGCCGTCGTGTTTGCTGACAGGGATTTTAGGGCTCACTATGTCATGAATGGGGGGTTCTCGGTTTACACCGAGGCGGTTCGGGCAGGCCTCTGTTTCCCCTTCCACCCCTTTGTTATTTTTCTTCTCTTGGAGCTTGGGGTGGCTCCTTCTCAGTTGGCACCGAACGCCTGGCGAGTAATCGTCGGCTTTCTGTCTTTGTGCTATTCGGCAGGGGTCCCTCTGACCTCGCGCCTTTTTCTCTACCTTTTCTCTATTAAACCGTTCGGAGACTGGTTCTATTTTGCGGCGAGGAATGGTCGGCATATCCTTGGAAGACTGCCTTCCTCGCTCCACGGCTGGAAGAGGAACTTTGTTTTTGTCTATAGTCCCTCGGGTTGGCCGTTCCCGACCAAGTGGTCGGCCGTCGACGTCCGGAGCAAAGCTTTTGGATCGCCGAGGCTTACTGCATCCAAGCTCTTCGACCTCAAGTGTTTGAAGGAGGTGGAGCCCCCCAACCTGATCGATATCTCCGAGGAATTGTTTCGGCTGATCGACAAGGGCACAAAAGGTTGCCAACCCCGTAGTTGTACTCTTGATCTGCCTCCGATTTCCCTATATAACGGACGTATGTGCTTGCAGCCATGGCCGACAAGAGCGACTCCGTACCCCCGACGCGGAGGGGGCCATCGCTCGTTGAGAAGGCCAAGAGCCGGGCTCAGTTAAGGGAAAAGAAGGTGGCTTCTCGTCCCGAGAAACGCCAGCGCGAGGCCGAAGCTGTGCCCCCATCGGCTCCGGCGCCTGGTCAGAGCTTGGCAGCCGTCCCGTCGGCCGAGGAGAGGCCGAAGAAGCGTCCAGTTCCGGCGTCATCGTCTACGGCACCTGCTGCTTCGGTTCCATCCTAGACTCGCTTCTCCTTGGACCCGGTTGAGTGGGGCCGACAAGCTCTGCCTCCCGAGGTCAAGGCGGAGACGCTTGGCCACCCTGCACGTTGGCTTATGCATGAATATTACCATGGTATGCTGAGCCAGCTAGCCGCGTTTGACGCATTCGTGCACCGAGCCGAGGTGAAGAGGTTGGCTTGCGACAAGCGCGTCGCCGAGGCTGAGGAGCTTTTAGCCACCAAGAAGGCCCGCTGTCTCCGCCTGGAGGAGGAGGCAAAGAAGAGGGAAGGCGACCTCCAGGCGGCCCTCGCGTCCGAGAGGGGGGCGCTAAAAGCGCTTGAAGCTGTGAAGAAGGCGCAATACGACGAGATCGCCGCCCACGAAGAAACGAAGAACAGCTTCTCGCGCCTCGTTGCTGAGGAAAGGAACAAGGTGATAGAGGAGTATCGCGACTCCGACGAACTCCAGGACGAGATCGCCGACCTCTTCCAGGGAGGATATAATGACTGCCTCTCAAAGGTTAAGGGGTTGTATCCCGACCTCGACTTGTCGGGTGCGACTCTTGCTGGAGATGGCGAGGGCGGCGTCCAGGTTGCTGGAGGCAGAGACGAGGAGTTCGTCGCCGTGGTGGACGAGGCCATGGAGACGGCCATTGATCGCTCCCTTGATCAGGCAGCTGATGTCGTCTTGAACGAGGCGTAGCTGCCCTTGTTTATGTACTCTGTATTCCTTGTTGGTGAGAATATATTCTCGGACACACTTTAGTTTTTAGCTGACGAATGTTGTTCATTTCATCGCACAAACGACCTTGTCGACGGGTGTGCCAAAGGCGACTTAGTTGGTAGGGGAGTGCCGAGGCGACCTCGTCGGTAAGAGTGCCGAAGCGACCTCGTTAGTGAGAGTGCCTAAGCGACCTCGTCGGTAAGAGTGCCTAAGCGACCTCATTAGTGAGAGTGCCGAAGCGACCTCGTTAGTAAGGGAGTGCCGAAGCGACCTCGTAGGATTTAGAGTGCCGAAGCGACCTTGTACTCGGAGAGTGCCGAAGCGACCTCGTACTTGGATTTAGAGAGCCGAAGTGACCTCGTACTCGGAGAGTGCCGAAGCGACCTCGTACTTGGATTTAGAGAGTGCCGAAGCGGCCTCGTACTTGGGCTCAGAGAGTGCCGAAGCGGCCTCGTACTTGGAGAGTGCCGAAGCGACCTCTTACAGGAAGTAACGTCGAAGATGCTCGGCGTTCCATGTTCTCGGTATGACTGCTCCCCGAGTTATTGAAGCCGATAAGCTCCTTGTCCGAGTTCATCGGCGATTCAGTATGGCCCTTCCCAGTTTGGCGATAACTTCCCGCTAGCCGACTTCGGGTCTGAAATTGCGAGCTTCCTGAGGACAAGGCTCCCAACCCCGAAGCGTCGTGGTTTGACCTTTCTGTCGAAGCTTTTCTTGACTCTCTTTTGGTATATCTCCATCCTTGTAGAAGCATTTCCTCGCTTCTCTTCTATTAGGTCGAGTTTGGCACGCAATGCCTGATTGTTGCTTTCTTCGTCAAATCCGAGGATTCTTTGCGAGGGAACGAGCATTTCTACCGGCGACATTGCCTCCATCCCGAAAGCTAACGCGAAGGGTGATTCTCGAGTGGCTTCTCTTGGTGTCGTCCTGTATGCCCAAAGCACATGGAGGAGTTGGTCGGCCCAAGCTCCCTTGTGGTTTGCTATCCTCTTCTTAGTCCATCCAGGATCGTCCAATTGGTGACCTCGGCCATTCCGTTTGACTTGGGATGGGCTACCGAGGAGAATCTGTGTTGGATCCCGAACGCGACGCAATTCCGACGAAATTTAGCGTTGTCGAATTGTCGTCCATTGTCGGTGATGATTGTTCGTGGAAGACCGAACCTGCAGATGATATTTTTCCCACACAAAACCCCAGGCGTTAGTATCTGTAATTTTCGCTAGGGGCTCAGCTTCGACCCATTTTGTGAAATAATCTACTCCAACGATGATGAACCTCCTTTGACCCGTCGCAGGTGGGAATGGTCCGAGGATGTCCATGCCCCATTGTGCGAATGGCCATGGGGAATTTATGCTCGTGAGTTCCGATGGAGGTTGTCGGTCGATCTTGCCGAACAGCTGGCATTGTCGGCAGCTTTTGACGTACTTCTCGGCGTCTTTAAGCATCGTCGGCCACCAGTATCCCTGTCGGGTAACTCTTCTTACTAAAGATCTGGGGCCTGCATGAGAACCACACGTTCCTTCGTGAACCTCGTTGATAATTTCCTCGGCTTGAACAGGGTCCACGCAGAGGAGATTGGGATAGCTAAACCCCTTTCGGTACAAGTCATCGCCGACGATGAAGAACTTTGATGACCGCTGCCTCATTTTTTCGGCCTCGTTCTTGTCCTCCAGTAGCAACTTACTCCTGAGGAATTTATTAGTGGGGTCATCCATGTTGTTCTTACCTCGACACTCATTAGATCTCTGTGCTATAGTTGGCTCCGATAGTTCTTCTATCAATAGGGTTGTGGGTGATTCCAGTGCGGATGATGCGATTTTTGAAAGCTCGTCAGCTTGCTCGTTCTCGGACCTTGGTATCTTCACAAGCTCCGCAGAGTCGAATTCCGCCATGAGCCTTAACACCTCGGCCTTGTACGACGCGAGCTTTTCCTCTTTTGCCTCGAACGCTTGCGACACCTGGTTAACGACTAGTTGGGAATCGCTGTGGACACGGACCCTCTTTGCGCCGAGAGTTCTTGCCATCTTTAGCCCTGATACCACCGCTTCGTATTCTGCCACGTTGTTAGATGCTTGGAAACCGAAATGAACCGCGTACCTTAAGTCGACGCCCTCGGGTGAGCGCATGACCACCCCTGCTCCGCTACCCTGGGAGTTTGAGGCACCGTCGAAGAAAACTTCCCACCTTCCGTCGGATTCTTCTTCCGTAGCTGCTCGGGCAGTGCCTTCGGAAATGAAATCCGCGAGGGCTTGGGCTTTGATAGCGACACGGGGCCTGAACTCAATGTCGAATTCTCCGAGCTCTACGGCCCACTTGGCCAACCTTCCCGAGGACTCGGGTCACTCGAGAACTTGTCGAATCGGTGTGTCGGTGAGGACGACGACCTTGTGAGATTGAAAATACGGATGCAATCATCGTGCGGCCATGATGAGAGCGTACCCGACCTTCTCGAGATCAGGGTAGCGTTGTCTCGGCTCCTCGCAGCGCCTTGCTTGTGTAGTACACCGGTAGGTGGGCTCGGTCTTCTTCTCGGACGAGGACCGAGCTGACGGAATAACTTGTTGTGGACAGATACAACAGCAGCTCTTCCCCCTCCTTCGGCTTGCTTAGCGTCGGTACGCTCGCCAGGTGTTCTTTTAGCTCGTCGAAAGCCTTTTGGCAATCCTCGGTCCACTCGAAGCGGCCCTTCCTTAGCACCTCGAAAAATGGCTTGCATCGCTCTGCTGACCTGGACATAAACCTGCTTAGAGCTGTTACCATGCCATTAAGTCTTTGTACTCTTTGACTGTTCTCGGAGCCGTCATGCCGAGGATGGCTTGAACTTTGTCGGGGTTGACGTCAATGCCTCGTTGGGAGACAAGATACCCTAGGAATTTTCCTGCTCGGACGCCGAATACGCACTTCTCTGGGTTCAGCTTCATCCCGTAGAGCTTCAACACTTCGAAAGCTTCGGCTAAGTCCCTGACATGGTCCTCGGCTCGTCGGCTTTTTACCAACATGTCGTCGACGTATATTTCCATGGTCTTGCCGATCTGTTTCTCGAACATTTTGTTGACCAGTCTTTGGTATGTTGCTCCTGCATTCTTTAGTCCGAATGGCATACGAGTAAAACAATACAAACCTCTCTCAGTGGTGAAAGATGTCTTTTCTTCGTCTTCTGGGGACATTCTTATTTGGTGATAGCCTGAATAGGCGTCGAGGAAGCTTAAGAGCTCGTGTCCGGCAGTTGAGTCGACTAGCTGGTCGATCCGGGGCAAGGGGAAGCTGTCCTTTGGGCAGGCTTTGTTTAGGTTGGAGAAGTCAACGCACATTCGCCATTTGCCGTTTGCCTTTCGCACCAGGACGACGTTGGCGACCCAGTTTAGGTAAAACGAATTCCTAACGGTACATGCATGCAAATATTTCGTCAGCTGGTTTTCAACCACTTCCTGCCGCTTGGCTGACAAGGGCCTCTTCTTTTGCCGGATAGGTCGGCCTCGGGATCCACGTTCAAGTGATGTTGGATAATGCTTGGGTCTATTCCTGGAAGGTCGTCGTCAGACCAAGCGAATACGTCGCCACTTTGGCCGAGGAATATGGTGACGTCATTTTCCAACTCTTTGAGTTCGGTCCCGATGATTAGAAGTCTGTTTTCGATTTTTATTTGTTTAGTTAGTTCTACGGCTCGTGTTTTGGGGCGTCATTTACAGCTGGCACGTACTCAGGAATAGCTGGTTCTTTCGCTTTGATGGAGTTGACATAACATAGGCGCGCCTCGGCCTGACTCCCGACAACTTCACCCACCCCGCTTGGAGTTGGAAATTTCAGCTTCTGGTGGTATGTTGACGGGACCCCCCCGAGCTTCCCGAGCAATCCGCGTCCAAAAATCGCGTTGTAGGCCGACTTGACTTTCACAATTAAGAAGTCAACCTCAACCGTTACATGCCGAGGACGGGTACCCAGTGTCACTTTGAGCCTGATGGACCCCTCGGCGGTGACCGGCGTTCCGCTGAACCCGAACAGAGGTGTGGTGACTGGTTTGAGCTCCGTGCTCAGGTTCATCATCTTCAGGAAGCAGTCATAGAAGAGGACGTCAGGCGCTGCTCCGTTGTCGATGAGGATGCGATGCACGGTGTATCCGTCGATGTCGGCATGGATGACCAGCGCGTCGTCGTGAGGGAAGCTTAGCCCCACTGCGTCGTCGGCGGAAAAGGTGATCGGCTCCAGGTTGGGTTGGTGAATCCCGAGGACGATGGCTGACGCGTACGCTTTCCTCTTCCTGCTGCTGTTGCCGCCACCCGCCGATCCGCCGGCGAGGACTAGGATGGCGCCTTTCCCCTCGCGCTCGCGATCCCCTTCTTGCTCGCGGTCTTTTGGTTTGCCGTCGACGACGTCTTTTCCGATTATCCCTTGGCGCAACATCTCTGATATTTCCATCTTCAGGCTCCTGCATTGGTCTGTTAGGTGACCAAAACCTTTATGGTACTCACAGTATAGCTCGGCCCCCCGCCCTGATGGAGGCCTCGTGATGGGTTCCGGTCGCCTGAACTCAGGTAGCTTCTTAATGATGGGGAGGATCTCTGACGGTGGCCTTCCGAACCGGGGGAGATCCCTGACGCGACGATATTCGTCGGGTTGTCGGTCAGACACCCGCCGGTTCTCTGAGTCTCGGTGCCTGTCTCCATGTGTTTCCTCCCTTCTCGGCCTTTTCTCGCTCGTCTCCGAGCTCGCGCTCCCCTTCTCCAGCGGCCGCTTCAGTCGCCCAGCGGCTCCAAGGGTTGATTCCAGCCTGACGTATTTCTGCATCCGAGAGAGGAGGTCGGAGAGGCTTACCGTGGTTTTTTGGCAATTGACGCCACAAACGACACGTCAGTGCACACCCTCGTGAGAATGTTGACCGCAGTTCTTAAGTCCAGGTCCACCACTTTCATCCCTCGACCTGGAGCGCTTCGCGTAGTCTCGAAACATCTCGCTCTCTTTCTGGGCACACCAGCCATAGGTCGTCGGTGCACAACAAATGTTGCACCGTGTTGAAGAAGTGGTCGAGGAACCTCTAGGCCAGGTCGGAGAAGCCCGAAACCGATCGAGCGGGGAGCGCCTTGAACCACTGTAGAGCTGCGTCATCTAGAGTGGACATGAAAGCCCTGCACTTCAGAGCATCAGTTACATTCATCATTTCCACCTGTCCTTGGAAATGGTCGAGGTGGTGGACTGGGTTGGTGGTCCCATTGTAGCGTCGGAATTTCGACAGTTGAAACTTCGGTGGAACCGGGGCCGACGTGATTTCTTCTATGAACGGTGAGGAGAGAGGAGCGTCGCCACGGACGGGGCGCGAGTGCCGAGCTGCAGAGCTTCTATCTTCCTGTTCATCTCTCGCAGGTCGTCCCTCCAGCGCGGGTCGAATGGAGACTCGCTGATGTTGATCGGAGCAGATTCCGCTATGAAGCGGTCGGCAAGGTCGGCCTTGGCCGCATTCCCCACGGCTGACACCGGCGTGACGGGAAGGGCATTGTCGGCTTGGTTTACAGCTGGCGCGGGAGTCCCGACCATCGCCGGCGGCGCGCCGGCATGACTTGCCGACATCGCAGGAGGCGCACGCTGTCGGTTGGGGGCCTCTGCCTCATCCTGATCACCTGGGACCTTCTCTACCTGACGAACCGAGCCCTCCCCTTGTACAGGAGGCGCTTGCTGGTTTTGTTCCATCCTCATTAGTATCTGTTGGAGGTTTGCCAATGTTTGTTCGACACGATCGAGCCGCGACAGGGTTGTCGAATCTTGTTCCCCTGCGCCGGATGCTCCCCCCGCTACTTCTTCCACGACATTAACGAGGGCGACCTCCTCCTCCAACGGGCGAGCTGCAGCCTTTCCCTTGGGTGCCATTGGGATAAGCCTTTTCGTATCGGTTCCCACAGACGGCGCCAAATGTTGCTGGAAAAATCAGCAAGGATCGTCGGCCGGAGCCGAGCTGAGTGGGCCCCGAGGGATTGGCTGCGCCGCGCTATCGTCAGAGAAGAGAATCCCACCTGCAAAGAACCACCGAGACTCCTCGGTGGCCGGCACTCCGACGATCAAGTTAGTGAGAGTAGTAAAGGAGGAGAGAGAGAGAGAGAGAGAGAGAGAAAGATAGAGAGAGAGAGAGAGAGAGAGAGAGAGAGAGAGCGAGAGAGAGAGAGAGGAGAGGAGAGCGAGAGAGAGAGAGAGAGATTTCTTTCTTTGCTATGAATAGCGTACCTTTTCTTCCGTGGGCACCCGTGCCTGTTTATAAGGGCTTGGTCCTTAGGATGGAAAGGGATGGGGGTGGACGAGCCGCCGCAAGGCAAGGGCCCTATTTAGGGAACCCTCGCCAGCTGGGCACGGGGAGTCTCGCCTCGACAGCCCGCCTGCCTAAAGCGGATATGGTCCAGCTGGGGAGTCGTGATTTACGGGGGCTCGTCTGTACCTTGGGCAAGTGTGACCTGGCGCCAGCCAAGCACGCCCGGATGTAGTGCTAGGCTAAAATGGTTCTCGGCAGTGATTGGTTTTCCCACGACGACGACGTCCGACAACCTAACTGTCGGTTCGTCGGCATGGCTGATTATTGAACTTCTGACTCGTCGGTTGACAACGACCGGCATCATGTATTATTATATTATTTGTATGTATTGTTATTTCATTTTTTGTATTATTCTATTATTGTGCACATTGTAATATCATTTATGCGTATTATTTTGTGCTCATAAAAAACATCGTATGAAATAGGGGTGTTCACTATTCGGTTATGAAATAGGGGTGTTTCACTATTCGGTTCAAACCGAAAAAACCAAACCGAACCTAGGGATTCGGTTTGGTTTGGTTCGGTTTGAACATGAAAAAAATTTGATTTGGTTCCAACCAAATCGAAAAAGAAAATTCGGTTTGGTTCGGTTTCTAACCTCTAGAAATCAAACCAAATCGATTAAATTGAATATAATAATAAATTTTAATTTGTATATATCTATCAAGTTTTTTAATATATTTATGTAAAAATACATATTATGGAGGTTATATGGTCATCAACATTTAATACTTTTTTCAAATATTATTTGATAGTGATTTATTAGAGAAACAAGTGATTAAATCTTATTTAAGACTAAGAGAATCTAAATATCTATTTATTTTCAAGTTAAACCGAATCAAACCGAATTTAATTCGGTTTGGTTTCAAGGGACTTCGGTTTGGTTAGGTTCGGTTTGAGTCCGAATTTAGTTTGATTTGATTTCCTAAAAATCTCCTATAAACCAAATCAAACCAAATCATGAACACCCCTACTATGAAATAAATATATTAATTAATACACTCCCAACAATTTATTAAATATGTCTCTCACATATTAAATATTTTTTAGAGACGCAATCTCACATGATTTAATAAAATGGGCAAAGAAATTTCAATCCGGAGGGTAGCATTACTCTACGCCAAGCCAGGGGGCCTTTCACCTTTGTTTGATCTTTTCATTCAAAAGTACTTATTCTATTCACTAATAAAGATGTGACCGCGCAGAATAGTTTCCTCTCTCTCTTTGACACTTTGAGAGACAGACAAGACTTTTATATTACGCAAAATAAGGATAGATGTTACAACATATATATAGGTGTGTGTTGATGAGATAATTAACAGAGGTATTATATATTATCATCCAAGCTGTACAAAAGGACTAAAGATATATAGATGCTCCTACGATAGGGGTACTGTTTGTTGAGATATCAGATGCTTGGAGATATACACAATCCCTCGAGCTGTACCGTTCAATGGTTGAAGGGGCATCTTGATCACAAGTTGCTTCGTAAAAATATCAGCCCAGGTTCATGTAGCAGTGATTGTAAGACACGAGCTGATGGCTCTGATACTGCATATAGATCTAGAGAGAGAGAGCAGAGGGAGAGAGTTAGACAAAAGAAGAGGAGACGTGGATTGGGGGAAGAAGGCTCTCTTACTTGATCGAGAGCTCTCATATTCCTTTTTATAATGAGTAATGCTAAGCACCCGAGTCTGGATATTTTTTTTATCCAGACGCCCGAGTGGTGCAGCACTAATCTGAGTGTGGGGTCTAAACAGTAGGTCACTATCCAATGAAGTGGCGCCACTCGGATGTCCGGGTAAATTATTCACCCGGATGCCTAATGGATATTTACACACTAAAGAAAAGAGGTTATTGGGGACGGCTGACAGCCTTCCGCTAATATTCAAAACGCTGTCCCTCAATATATTGAAGACGGCTACAAGGTCGTCGCTAGCCCATCCCTATAAGTCCGTCGCCATAGTATTGGAGACGGCTAAGACAACATCCACCCGATAACATTATTGGGGACGGATAAATGTCCGTCTTCAATAACTTTAATTGAGACGGATAAATACCCCGTCTCAATTAATGTATTAGCGACGGCGTGGTAGCCGTCCTCAAAAATGTATATTAGCGATGAAGATAAGCCGTCTTCGATAGATATATTTAGAGACAGACAATTCATCGTCGCCAATAGTATTATTGAAGACGGACAAAAATCCGTCGCTAATAGAATTATTAGAGACGCACTTAAAGCCGTCTTTAAAAACATTATTAGTGACGGCTATGTTGCCGTCTTGATAAGATTATTGGCGACAACGATGAAGCCGTCGTTAATAGCGTTATTAGAGACAGCTTGAAAGCCGTCGTTAAACCCTTATTATGACGGCTATTGAGCTTGTCTTGAATAACATTATTGCGACAATGATGAAGCCGTCGCCAATTGCATTATTAAAGACGGCTTTGAAGCCGTCGTTAAAAACCTTATTAGTGACGGCTATGGAGCCGTCTTGAATACCATTATTGCGACACAATGAAGCCGTCGCCAAACTATCTATTAGCAACGGCTTTTTACCCATCCTCAATGGTACTATTGGAGACATAGTGCAGTCGTCTCCAATGAGGCTATTGAGGACGCTCCATCCGCTTTAATAGTTTTATTGGAGACGGCGGGGTGCCGTCGCCAATAGTATTATTGGAGACGGCTGAAGCCGTCCTCAATAGTTTTAATGGGGACAGCTGAAGTCGTCCTCAATAGTTTATCACAAAATTTAAAAAAATAATAATAAATATTTTGTCACAAAGTTACAACCTGTTACAAAAATTACATTAACAAACACATTCCAAAAATTATAAAAACTCTCAATTTAAATGTATACATGAAAAGTTACATAAACGATTCCAATCCTCTTTCTAAAAGAATGATAGTACTTGAAATTGAAATACCATTACATCACACTTATTTGATTTTGTCAAATATTAATGTAGTACTCATAAAATCGTGATCGTAATGAAATATCAAGTCACTCATCATCCTCAACAAAAGTTCCCTCCTCTTCATCTCCCTCCTCTCCTCTGTCTCATCCTCAGTAGCACAACTGGTGCACCACTTCCAGACACGAATACGATTAACTCTTGAAATCGATCATCCATGCTTTGAAGCATTTGTGTCTTTAGCTCAGCAAGTCGAGCCTCCATTGAGCTTCCACTCGAACATCTTTATGTGCTCTGTGCTTCTATTCTCTGCTCTTGATCTTCAATAATTTTTTTCGTTCTTTCAATCTCAACTTTTGCTGAGATATCTCAGACTTTTGCTGAGATTGCTCCTCTAGGAGAATGCTGACATACAGTGTTGCTACTGCTACCATACTCAGATGGCCCATACCAACTCCTCAAAGTCTGTCCTCGACCACCGCATCGTATCTGTCCAGTCTATCCCTCCCAAACACCTGACGAAGGCTTCCTCTGGAGTAAGTACTAGAGGATTAGTTGTGACATCTGATTCCTCTGAGGGAGTGTGATTCATCAACTGGGTCATTTTGATCCTGTAATTAATAAGGTAATTAGTACATAATTAGCTGAATGTAGAATTAATATTAAGATTTTTAATCATCATTACCATCATTTGACGACTTTGTTCATTGCTCCACATGACACTGCCATCCGGTGCTGTCCTAGCTTGCGTCATTTGAAACATTTCCGGACGCGTGGGATGACGACCTTCCCTTTCCATCTACTTACATTTAAAAGTTATAATTAGACTATGATACTATTAATCAATCAATCAAAGTAATAATTAAAATGAATAGTTACAAAATCATTACTTAATTGATGAATATTCGTCTGCCCTCTTCGATAAGGCATTGATAAATGAGATCGATTAGACTTATTTCTTTCACTAACTCGTTGCATTCATGATGGAACAAAATTAGTGATATCCTAAATAATTGAATCCATCAAATAATAGGGTTGACAAAATAATACCTTACTATCTTCTCGATCCCATATCTCACACATGTGCCGCCATTGACTAGAATCATAACTTGGTGGCAAATTATTACATGCATCCTCAAATGGTCGTCCTGCAAATACTATCATACAAAAGCACAAGTTACATAAGAATGTGTGCAATAATACTACATAATTGTAAAAAATTTTACTTTTCTTTTCAAGTGGGACCTTTGCTTCCTTTGCATTTCTCCCATGTGGCGAAGAATGTCGGCATCTTTGGCTGGAGACCGCAGAAATTGAAATGTTGCTACATAATCATCATATATGATCAATGTCATTATAACTACAGAAATGAACAATTATATGACCTAAATAATTAATAAATTTTACCTGTAGGTCTCTGAAAATAGCCTCCTTCTTTTCAGGAGGAAGGGTCATGTAGTCTTGCTGCCATAGGTTGCAATGTACTCTATTACAAACTCCAAGGTATGTATAGTAAATTGCTAACCATATGGACCAACTGAAGATCCCCCTTGTAGATCTATAGAAATGGTCTGGCCTGGAGGTAGTATCCTGACGCTGGTCGCCCTAGAAGGACCTCTCCCACGTCTAGTGGTACCAACTAAATGAAATAAAAAAGATGAAGTGAATGCAACTATACAAATAAATTCAAGAAATAAAAACATTGTAAACCTGAAGCAACTGAAGATGCACTCCCAGGAGTCTGAGGACTGATGGTTGCATGCTCAGAGATGTTGGGGCATCTGGTAAGGAACGAGGTGTGTGTAGCCCTCCTGCTTTGTGAAGCCCCTGGTTGTGAATGTACAGCCTGTGAGACTGAAGCTCCTGCCTGTGAAGCTGATGCCTATGAATGTACATGTGCAGACTGTGAGGCTGAAGCCCCTGCCTGTGTCTGGAGCCCCCCTTCCTGTGAATGGGAAGGCAGCCCCTGTGCATGGGACGACTCCCCTAGACTGGTCTGGTGGGCCGACCGACGGGTCTTGCTGAACTTATTAAGCATCTGTTGAATGAAGGATATTTAACAAAAATAATGTACAAAAATGAAACCATACTAGCAAAGTGAAGAAGCAAAAACAAAATGAGGTCTGTGAAATAGTGAAAAAGAAATGACATAAATAGACATACATTTAAGAACAATCATCTTGCCATGAACATGTTTTCTTCTGAGCTCGACCTTAGTTAAAAACATGAGGTCGACCACATTTCCCAGAACCAAAACTGAGGAATGGATGGTCGACCCATGATGAACCATGGGGTCGACCCCACTGTTGCCCAGTTGACGAGCCCAAAGGGGGGGGGGGGGGGGTGAATGGGTCTTTAAAATTAATCTAGAAGATACCTGTAAGTAAAAACATTCACACAAACGATCATCGATGGAGGTTAGTAACTGTTAGTTCAAATATCAATCACACAAGGAAAGCAAACACCGACACAAAGAATTATCCTGGTTCAGACCTCCTCTCCCTAGGAGTCCTACGTCCAGTCCCTGAGCAACAACTCAGGATTTCACTAGATAGGGTACAGTCCCCCTAAGGACGCTACAACACCCAGCTCAGCTGGTCTTCCTTCACACCCAAGAGAAAAACCACCTTGGATACCCCACCAGGTCTTCCTTCACAAGGGAACAGCACCCTGGATACCACCAGGTCTTCCTTCACAACCGAAGGGAAAACAATCACAAGAGAAGAAATGATTTCAAGCCCCTAGATCAAGCTTTTAACAAGTCAAGATCTGAAGCAAAAAGCACTGAGAGGAAAGGATTAAAGCTAGATGCACTCTCAGAACTACACAAGCTCTCTCAAGATTTTATACTACAGAGTGGAGAGCAAAGAGCAGAAAACAAAGTGGAATGAAGTTTCTTGGCTCTAGAAATCTTTCAGAGGATTTGAAAGCTTGAACGAAGTTGATCTATCGTTGTGTCTGTTTGTATTTTTTTCTTCTGAACTTCTGGCCTGTATTTATATCTCCAGTTTGAAATACGTCCGTTGAAGTAATCGTTGTCTCTTAGATTGGTAGTCGTTAGACTGCTTGACATTTGGAAGCTTCAGCAATCTTTTATCCGTTTGAGCACGCAAAGAGATAATGTCTTCTTCCGTCAGTATGATCCAACGTTGTATGACAGAACGTCTTTAGGAACCTGCATAATTAATGCTATAACAGTAGACAGCTAGGCTGTCTTTAGTTATCAGTAAACATTGATAAGAATATTCACCAGAATAGCAATGCCAAATAGTTTTCTCCTAAAAGATATTGACAGAATATGCACGATAATGGGTAATGCATGCAGAGATACGTTCAGACCTCATAAATGCAGGAGTGTCAGAAAGATATATACGAGGACTTTGACTAGTCAACGCTCTAAGGCGAAGATAAATATCAAGTCGATGTAAGATATGAAATCGATGGCTATATGACTTATGAAATTGTTGTGATTAAGTCATTTTAACCAAGTTGTTATGAGCCACAGCAATCGTTACATTCACAGAAGAAGTCATTGTAAGCACTTAACAAATCGTTACGGAATGCAAGTCGTTGTTTTCACCAAAGAAATCGTTGTGAAACACTTAACAAATCGTTACTGAAAGCAAGTCTATGTGTTCAACGGGGAAATCGTTATGAACTTTATCAAGTCGTTATGAGTTCTAAAGAAATCGTTGTGAAACACTTAACATTCGTTACTGAAATCAAGTCTATGTGTTCAACAGGGAAATCGTTATGAACACTTATCAAGTCGTTATGAGTTCTAAAGAAATCGTTGTGAAACACTTAACAAATCGTTACTGAAAAGCAAGTCTATGTGTTCAACAGGGAAATCGTTATGAACACTTATCAAGTTGTTATGAGTTCTAAAGAAATCGTTGCGCAAAGCAAAACGTTATGAGTGCTAAAGAAATCGTTGTGATGACTTATAGAATCGTTACGGCGAGCAAGTCGTTGAGAGTTCTAAGGAAATCAATATGATGACTTATAGAATCGTTACGGCGAGCAAGTCATTGAGAGTTCTAAGGAAATCGATACGATGACTTATAGAATCGTTGCGACAAACTCGTTACGAGTTCTAAGGAAATCGATGCGATGACTTATTGACTTATAGAATCGTTGCGACGAACAAGTCGTTACGAGTTCTAAAGAAATCGATACGATGAGTTATAGAATCGTTGCGGAATCGACTTGTTTGAAACACATGACTTTTCAGTCTTACAAGGAAATCGTTAGAACACTTATGAAATCGTTATGAGTTTTAACAGAAGTCGATGTGGACTTAGAGAATATCATTCTGAAAGATTAAAGCTTCAGTAAGACAATACTTACCAACATTGACTTGATTGATCTTGGTAATTTTCCTGTACTTAAGACTTATGAAGTATATGTTAGAGATTTTCAATAGATTTTTGTTGGTTTTGTTAAACACCAAAATACACATGTAATTAATTAAAATTACATGGGGACAGACTGATCATCAATCTCCCCCTTTTTGGTGATGACAAAACTGAACATAAGCATGAATGAAAAAATTCTCTCTATTTAACAATATTCATAAATACATGAAGATTCTGAATAAAAATTATATTTGTGGAATGTATTTCAGACATGCTAATTTTCTCCCCTTTTTTGTCAGTAAGTAAAAAGATAATCTGAGACAAAGAAAGAAGATAAAGAAAAACTGAGACAGATTAAAGTATTTCATTTATCTTGAGGAGGTACAGGTAAATAATAAGCAGGAGACAAAAGAGAGGCAAAATGGGAGATGGTTTCCCATGCATGTGCTTCCTGCTCTTCAAAATAAGTTTTAAAGACTCCAAAGACAAAGAGTAGGTTGGTCCCATGGAGGAAGCCATCCTATGGAGATGAAGATCTAAGTGCTTGTAGAGAAGATCGGCATAAGCATCCTTATCCATAGTCATCTTGAGGAAACGACGAGTCTCAAAGCTAGCACAGTTAAGAAACTGATCCATGGACACAGATAGTGATTGTGATTATCTCTGAGAGCTTTGTGAAGAGCTACATATACCTTGTACCTTTCCTCCCAAGCCTTGAAGGGGTCATTCACAAGGTGAATGGAGTTCATATCCAGGAAAGTGGCTGGAGAGACAGCAGTTTGCCTTCCCTGGCTTGAGCTTCATTCAGAGCAAACAACTGCTGAGCAGACAAAGGGTGAACTTGGACCATTCTGAGGAGGTCAGCCTTTCACATTCAGACATGATTGGGGCTAGAACTTCAGCACTTACATGCCCCTGGTGATATTCTCTAAATAGGAATCTAGGAAAAGCAACCAGACAGCCTTTCTGTACTTTGATTCTGCCCATCACTCTGGCAAAACGTTCAAAGATGATGGATCTTATAGAAGATTCCATGACTAGGAAGTGAATCTGAGGGAGGGCAATCTCATCTGGCACTAAGAGGGTAGCAAAATCTACCTGAACATCTGAAGAGTGAGAGATGCCTGGACTCAGAGCTGAAATGGCCTTCTTAAATTGGCTCAGCTGAACTTCTTTGAGCTGATGGACATATCTGTAGTTGTTAACCCACATGTAATATCTGACCATCTTGATTTCTTTTTGCATGAAGGAAGCCCATGATTCTCTGTGTAGAGGCTGAACCACTCTGATAAGGTCAGGGAGTGATCCCTTGGAGGAAATCTGGCAGATTGGTCAAGGATGAATTTTTGTAGAGATCCTTGTGACTTTTGCCCCACTGCTCTTCAGTTTTGAGTGGGCAAGAGAGAAGATTTTGGACTTTCGGATTTAGAAGAGAAGTGTAGGGTAAAATGGTGTTCAAATGATCTGAGAGATTTAGAAAGGGAAGGTTAATGATAGTGGCAACAACGACCTTGGAAAGGTATTCTCTATACAGTGGTTTATTTTTGTGTGCCACTGTGAGAGAGAACCACAAGGGAGGATATTTAGAATCAGAGGAAATGGAGGAATAGAAAGAAATTTTCCTCTTCTTAGGGACAGGACTAGAGGAGTCTGCCCTATGGATATGCTCCCCAACTTTCAACACTGCCCTGAGAATGCCTTCCTCAACTCATCCTTTACTTTTTCCATAAAGGGAGAGTCAAGTTGAGCTCTTTCAGGGATGATACTTGATGAAGGAGGGTGGAGGAGAGGGGTGAAGGAATGAGTGAGAAGTAGTAGGGTGGTTATCAACTAGTCCAGAGAAGGGACCAGAGGAGGAGGAGGTTCCAGCAGAGGATCTAGAGGGGCCTCAAAGGTAGATGAAGGAGAAGGAATGTGAGTAGAGGAGGCAGGAGATGAGGTGGACTGAAATGGTGCTGGAGAGGAAATGGTCTTGATTGAGGCTTCTTGAAGGTTGTGGAGCAGGAGGTGCTGTAGGAGCTGATGGTGGAGAAGAGAGGAACAGGTGTGAGAGAGGGAGGAAAGAGCTGGGGGCTCAGGTGCCAAGGACTCTTCTTCAACTCTGTCTGCACAGGTCCACTCTCCAATGGCCCTGATGGCCCTGACACTTGCTCAGCCGGCCCTGGAGGCCCTTCAATCGGATCAGCTGGCCCAGATGGCCCTTGCATATTAACTTCTGCCTCTGCCGCTGCTGGTGCTTGGCCCTGACTCTTGAACTGATGGCCCTAATGGCCTATACTCAGGACTTGGGCTGCAGGAGGTGGAGGAGGAGGAGCTTGGGCTCCAACCACCTTCAGGATTTCACCCCACATATTTTTCATGCTGCCCATTCTTTGTTGAACCACTTCATGGCATTCCTGATGTTGGAAATTTCCTTTGAAGCTGAAGCTTGGCTCATGAAGATGGAGGATACATCAAATGAAGAGAACATAGAATAGTTCCTTGGGCATCAAGTCTCTCAATCACATGCTTCAATTTATCACAATCTTCTGCCTCATTAGCCTTTCATGTGGAGTATTTGATAGGAGTGGTACTTCGGGCTCCACTTCTTTCCTTTCTTCTGCCTAGCCTCTGAAGCTGGAGGAGGTTGATCATCATCAAATCAGAGGAACTTGTTGTTTCCCCCATCTCTAGGATCAAAGACTGGAGGATTGTCATGTCCCTCCCTGAGTAGGAGCATCCTCATCCATTGGCTCTTGCTCCCCCTGAATGGAGCATCCTCTTCCAAATAATATTATCAGGAGCATCTGATTGCTCCTCCTGACTGGTATTACAAGAGATTCTTCAATGTGGCCGGATGCCACACTTCTTCTTCTGCAATCCACCAGTCTCTGAGGTGACTGGGGTGGTGAGATGAAATCCACTACCTCTCTTAGAATAGAGGCAACAATGGAGGTGGACAAAGTGTCTGCTTCACCTACCACTGCTCCTCCTACTTGAGCTTCTGAAGGGTGAGATTCAATTATTAAGGGGGTGACCCTACTTGCTCTGCAACTCTGTTTCTTCTGCTGCTACTGATTCTGCTGTGCTGGCTTGAGGTTCTGCTAATTCAGCTGGCTCAATTTCTATTCTTGGTTCTGCTACTGCTTGATCCGCTGCTAGTTTGTTCTGCTGTAGGTTCTGCTGCTTCTTCCTGAACATCTACTATGATGGCCTCTCCCTCTGCTACTGAGGTCTTAGACCAGACACCATTGATCACTGAGAAACCACTTTTCCTTAGATTTCTGGACCTAATTGATTGGCCCATTTTCTCAACTATAGCTCCGGTCAGATCAATACCAAAATGCCTGAAAACTTTGGTAGCAGATGAGCATAAGGCAAAGAGACATTGAGCTTGCTCTTTGTGTCCTAATTTGATCACGGGCAAATCTCATCCTCTCAATCATCACTGCGGCCATATTGATGTCCTTGTTCTGTATGGCCCAGAACATCATGTCTGAGTCTGCCTTGGTACAGGTGGAGAAGTGGCGCTTCTTGGGACCAAAATCTGACAGACTATGAATGGAGGAGGCGGTTGAAAGCATTCAGTTGGTTAATGTCTAATTTACCATCTTTCAATCTGAATCCCGGTCCTACAATACCAAGACCTTTAACTTGGGCGTCCACGGTGTGAACCCCACTGTGCCCGGATGTCTTTACTCCAAACAACGAGTGTAACAACTCATGATCTATCTTGATCTGGGTTCCCTTGACAGATGAAATCAGGGACCCATCTTCCTCTGTTCTCAGACAAACATAAAAGGCCTTTACGAGGTCCGGATAACTTACCTCGGAAGGGTGGTGATTCCATCCACTGCATTCTATTCATTCTTCAACTACACTGCGCATGCCATTCTTCTCTAGATCTGCTATATCCACTGCCTTATTTCCACAGATTTAGACTTCACAAAGGTGAACCTTTCCTGCTGCTCAGGAGCAGAAACTCGACGCTGTAGCCACCCAAACTCCCGGAACCTGTGATGCGGCATGGAATTGTTGAGGAGGTTTTCTGGAGGGTTGAGAAGGAAGGAGGGTGAAAGCCATCAGAAATTTTGCGGGAAGATGAAGAAGCTTCAAACTTAGCAGAGAGTCGATGTCGAACTTGCTAGGGCATCGGCTCAAGCAACCAGACAAAGGGGAAAAGGTAGAAGATGGGATATGAATCGTTCTCTTATATCGATTTTATGATAATTAAATGCGCTGAGGAAAGTGAGGCGCCAAAAGGGCGTGGAAAGCGACAACGAGTTTGACTATCAAACCGACTTCAATAAAAGAGCGAACAAGGGATAATATTGCTATTTTTTGCTTAAAGCCATGGAGAAAAAAAAAGTTTAAGTCTAAAAAATTTTATGCCAGTTTTCAACAAGACTCTTTTCACAAATTGCACATTCACAATTCCCTTCTAAGAGATTGAATCTCTCTTCCGGTAAAGCTTTGGTGAAGATGTCCGCTAGCTGTCCATTTGTATCAAAAAAGATATTTCATATTACCATTTGCTACATGATCACGAATAAATGATATCTAACCTCAATATGCTTGTCCTTGAATGTTGAACTGGATTCTTGGTGAGATTAATGGCACTGGTGTTGTCACACAACAGTGGAATCGATTTGATGTTAATCCAAAATCTTCAAGTTGTTGCTTTATCCATAAGAGTTGTGTGCAACAACTTCCAGCAGCTACGTACTCAGCTTCAGCTGTAGACAGTGCTACTGAATTTTGTTTCTTTGAAGACCAGGATATCAAACATCCTGCAAGAAATTGACAACCACCACTGGTGCTTTTTCTATCTACTTTGCATCCAGCATAGTCAGCATCAGAGTATCCTACTAAATTGATTTCACAAGATTTTGGATACCACAGACCTAAGTCATGAGTTCTAGCTAAATATCTAATATTCTTTTTACAGAATTAAATGTGATTCTCTAGGATCTGCTTAATACCTAGCACACATGCATACACTAAATAAGATATCAGGTCTACTAGTTGTCAAATAGAGTAGTGAACCTATCATACTCTGTAGATCTTTTGATCTACTTTCTTACCATCTTTGTCACTGTCCATCCTCGTTGATGTGCTCATTGGTGTTGACAGTGGCTTGGTATTTTCGAATCCAAACTTCTTCAGGAGTTCTTTTGTGTACTTGGCTTGACAGATGTGAGTTCCTTCCTTTCTTGTTTGATTTGTAATCCAAGGAAGTAATTAAGTTCTCTCCCATCATACTCATTTCAAATTCTCCCTGCATCAACTTTTCAAAATACTTGCAAAGGAATTCAGAGTAGAACCAAAAATAATATCATCTACATAAATTTGAACCAGTAATATGTGTTTGACCTTTGACTTTTGAAAAGAGTGTTATCTACTTGACCTCTACTGAAACCATGGTTTAAAAGAAATGAACTAAGCCTTTCATACCAGGCTCTAGGTGCTTGTTTTAAACCATATAATGCTTTATGAGTTTGAAAACATGATTAGGAAATTCTGTGTCATCAAAACCCGGGGTTGTTCCACCATAAACTTCCTCTTTTATGAACCATTTAGAATACAGATTTGACATCCATTTGAAATAGTTTTAAATCTAATGCTGATGCATATGCAAGTATTATTCTAATAGCCTCAAGTCTAGCTACAGTGCATAGGTTTCATCGAAATCTATGCCTTCTCTTGAGAATAGCCTTGAGCTACCAATCTGGCTTGTTTCTTAAGATTGCACCCATTTCATCCAGTTTATTTCTGAACCCCCATTTGGTGCCAATGACTGGATAGTCTGATGGTCTAGGAACAAGTGACCATACTTGGTTTCTCTTGAACTGATTTAGTTCATCTTGCATGGCTATTATCCAAGATTCATCAGTAAGAGCTTCATTGACTGTCCTAGGCTCTATTTGAGAGACAAAACTAGGTAATCACAAGGAATTACATTACCTCTTGTTCTTACCCCTACAGATGGATCACCAATAACATTTTCGAGTGGGTGATCTTTCTTATATCTCCACTCCTTTGGAAGATTTTCATGTGAAATTTCCTTTTGTTGCAAGTCTTCCAGTGGTGGATCATCCTTGTCTTCAATTGATGTATTCTTCAGTTTCTTGGACGTACATCTGCATCATCATTATCACTATCTTTGTGAGACCCTAAATTTTTCATTTCATTATAATTTTTATATGTGCATTTGATTGTTGCGAGTATGGTAGGTGTATTTAGTAGCGTGTATGTAATTCTATGATATTTAGGTGAGAATAGGCAATAGCTAAATTGTGCATATTGTTTGTATTAAGCATCCCATGCATATAGTACTTAAGTAATGTTGTGCAAGTTTAATCTAGTTACGGTGTGCATGTGGTATCTATCTATTTCATGCATAATGTACATAAGTATGTTACACCCGTGTGTTGTTTACTATTATATTATATGTCAAATCAGGTTGTGCATGCAAGAACTATTTTGTGGAATAGATTATCCTAGCTAACTAATTCATATTACCTCCTAATGATTGCGAAGCCCTCGCAATTCTTGTCATTTTATTTGCCGTGTGTTGAGTTCACGCTTATGTAAGACATCATGTACGCATAGGTAGATATCTACGTACATCTTATCTTAGATTATTATGAATTGATATGTATGCTAGGTATAAATGTTATTGATTGCATGGTGTAGTAATATACATGTATTACCTTATACATTGTATGTATATACGTAGTGTAAATACAGTTCTTGTATGTTGAGTCATGTTGTGTGTGTGTGTGTGTATATATATATATATATATATA
The DNA here is from genome assembly GCA_014218235.1 of Colocasia esculenta. Taxonomy (NCBI): domain Eukaryota; kingdom Viridiplantae; phylum Streptophyta; class Magnoliopsida; order Alismatales; family Araceae; genus Colocasia; species Colocasia esculenta. The sequence goes on along the minus strand of CM024758.1, from coordinate 147,620,915 downwards.
TCTATAAAATATATATATATATATATATATTATATATACATTGTATGCGTATGTAGATGTTTATGTACGTATTATTATCTTGATGTACCTAGTATGTATGTGTATGATTAGTTGTAAATATTGTATGTTTGCATGTGTGGTAGTGTGTACATCATATCATGTACATATTGCATGTATATACATCGTACGCAGGGATTTTCTGCATGTTTTGAGCTCTGGCCGAAGAGCAGTTTGGCGTCAACATGGTGGACGTCTATGATAGTCAACGTCAACATCGTTGGACGCTAATACTTAAATAAACGGCCATGTATGTGGACGTTAATATCACTGAATCTCAGTACGCTGCAGACCCTGGAATTTCGGAAGAAGCAAGCTCAGCCATTGGGGAGATGTCCCCAACGGCTCTGAGCCCTTCACATCACCTTCTGCGTGTCTCTCCTATAAACAAACCCCTTTTACAACCACAAGACCCTCTCTTGGCTCTTTGCAAGGAGAAGGAGAGAAACCCTAAGCCCTGTGAGAAAACTGATCCTTGGAGCTCAGATCCGGCAGATTGGAGCTTCATCCGGCGATCTACAGCAACTAGAAGCTAGCTTGGACATAGGAGAAGGCTTCCCCGACCTCGGACTGGAAGCTACAACCCACAGAAGAACGGAGTGAAGGTGTTTTGGAGGCTTTCTTGGGACTGCCCAAGGAGGGCTTCACCGCCTATTTTGATCCCCTTGGAGGTTTTAGAGAGGCAAGTAAACCCTAGATCTTGAGCTTGTGCGTGTCCCATTGAGTTTAGTATTTTACGAATTTTCCTCGAGTCCTGGACCCCACATTCACCCATCTTGGAGCTCGGTCTGTGTTTCTGCACAGATAGGACTTAACGGCAAAATCACTTGCCGTTAAGATCTCCATCCGACGGCAGACGATGTTGCCGTTAACTCATGTGAACAGCCAGACCTTGCCGTTTAGTTCATCTAGACAGAACGGAGAACTGTTCTGCCCTATCTGATTATTTTCCGGAATTTGACGCATGAGGATATAATGTAATGCTGTGTGTTATATATATAGATAATAGAATGTGTTGTGGAAATAGGGTGAATTTCTGTAAATAGTGTGAATGGTTTCATTCATGGAAAATGCATGTTAGATAGACATTGGCCATGTTAGTTTACTGTTTGCATAATTCGTGAGGAATTTGAATGCCAAAATTTAGCTAGACCATGTGTAGTATGTCATCTATGTTCTGAAATTTGGGAATTTCCCCATGCTCATGAGATTTATTGCAATTTCTGTCTTGAAAATAGAAAGCATGCGTAGGTTTTGTAAAGATCACCGTAAATCATATGATGTGCCGTAAATCCGGGAAAAATTCAGGTGATAATATGCATGTTAGGTATAGGTCTGTAAATTGTCAAATCCAACATTTATGTTGTGCCTTCATGATAATTGAGTTATTAACGGCATGTGAATGAGTATTTCATTTTCTGTAAATTCTATGTAGTCAGAAAATATGAAGATTTGCTGAGTAATCTGAACCCTGCAAGCAGGTTGGACAATTTTCGCGTGATTTTAGATAATAGTAGTGTATGTTGTGAAATTTCCATGCGAAAATGAGTCCTTAAGCATGCTATTATGAGGTTGATTAATAATGTTTTCCAACCTGATTAGTGTAAATTTACTGAATGTTTAATTTCTGTTAACAGTAGTATCATGTTTAAGGTTAACTGAGACATGTGGAATCTATGGATGTACATATAAAAATGATTCAACAGAATAAGTAAAACATGTGAATAATGTGCGAAAATGTGATAAAGTGAATGTAATGTGTAATAATTGGGCCGAATGACACGGCTACCCTAGGGGCCTCGAGAGATGTACATAGAAAAGTCCCTATGGAAGCTCTATGTGCGAAAAGTTTTGTCCTAAGGCATTAGGAAAATCTTGGAGGTGGACAAGTACCACTAGATAGGGTGAAGAGGCTTCTCCCGGTCTGCGCAGTTACCAAGATTCACCACTGTATTGCCTAGGTTGGTGGTGATGTGATTATGAGTTGTGTTATGTGTTATGCGTTATGAGATGTGATGAGTTATGAGAATGAGATATTTGTTAGTGTCCTCTACTAGTAGTTAGGACTATGTGTCATAGCAATTCGTTTAAGCAATGAAATATGAATAAAGTGTGAAATGATATGTGAATGTGGCACATGGTAAGTGCAAATGATATGATATGTGCACTACAAGAAAAAATGCATTTAGAGACCGAAATTTTCGGTCTCTATTCGGTCCCTATTCGGTCCTAAACAGCTCAGAGACCGAATAGTGACCGAATAGTGACCGAATTTGTCGGTCAAGACTTTCTGGCACAAATCTGTGACCGACTAATTCGGTCCCTATTCGGTCACTATTTAGTGACCGATCAGTGACCGAATTCTATCGTCACTGAAATTTTGTTATCAGTGACCGAACTAGTTCGGTCACTATTCGGTCCTAATTTAGGGACCGAACAGTGACCGAATAAATTCGGTCGCTAATTTCTAATTTAGTGACCGAATTTATTCGGTCACTGTTCGGTCCCTAATTTAGGGACCGAACAGTGACCGAATAAATTCGGTCACTAAATTCTTATTTAGGGACCGAATTTATTCGTCACTGTTCGTCCCTAAATTAGGGACCGAACAGTGACCGAATATTCAGTCTCTATTCGGTCTCTATTTTTTAATTTTTTTAAAAAAATTAATATATATATAGCAAAAAAATCTAGATAAGTTCTAAAATGGTGGCACCAGAAAATAAAGAAATAATGCCACTTGTACAAGTTTTGGACGCAAGACCAAATCTTCAAAATTTAGCTCCAAAATCATGTCGAAACAACTCACCACTAAAACAACGTACAAACGGAATGCTGGTGCAATGATAGAGTTCCTTATTCTGCCAAAGATAAATAATCTTTTTAAAGATGGTGTTGGCAGCGGGCTAGCATCATGCTTGCACCATGAGTTGCGCTTACAGCCTATGTACCAGTAATAGAAGCCAACAGAAATATTATAGTTTAGGAGTCCCAGAAATTGTGAATAATTCAGGACAGCGAATCAGAGAAAAATCCACCGTAATTGAGGATCATGACCTATATAGAATCATTACTGGGAAAAGGGATGAGAATTCAAGTACTTACCAATTGAGCAACGCTTACAAGAGCTCTAAAACGAGTGGCCGATGCTCCACCTCCGCCATTGCAGACACCCGCTACTCCAAATCTTCCGTTCTTTTGCCTCAAGACCTGTGAGATGGTAGTCAGAACCAGTAGATAGCGAAAGTCATAGTCTTGATTAAAACTCTATTATCTTCCCCTTGTTTATTACTTCTTCATTTTGATGTGTCCAGAGAGAGAGACGCCACCACCAAAATCCCCAAGATATGGCATATTCACAATTAGTGCTCTTCGACATTTTACAAAACAACATGCTACCAAACAGATTCCTACACTGCTGCCCATTGCCAACATGCCTCCCAAATGACAGGTTTAATTAATTATTCTACCTCTTTTCCTATGGCTGGACTATCTGTTATGTAGTTGCTGTGAATGTCACAGGAAAAGAATGCGGAGCATGCCTGGTTGCAACCTTTCAATAGTTACATCCTACTCATGCATCACCTGGAACTCGTATACATGCAGGCCTGCAGGATTCCTGATTTTTCCTTTCTACATTGTCTTACGCAGCAGACATCTGCAGTCATCTACTTGAAAGAAAGCTATCACATCAATTCTGATATGAAGCATCTAAAAGTTTAACGAAGCTCTGACAAGTTGAACAGATTGGCTTTGTAGTGAGAGGAGCTATCACATCAATTCTGATATGAAGCATCTAAAAGTTTAACGAAGCTCTGACAAGTTGAACAGATTGGCTTTGTAGTGAGAGGTTATTGCGAAAACAAAATGAAATAAAGGCAAACATGGAAGTATACAAGGACTGGCTCAGTGGTTAAGGCTCATATAATAAAGACTTTGAGAGAGAGTAATAGAAAGGGTGTCTAATGTTTATGACCGGTGTTTTCAAAGCTGTCCAACTTCATGCCAAATAGATCTATTACAAACATTATTTCTTGTCGACGCAGATGATGAAGTACAGAGAACTAAAAAGATACGGAGAACTTATGCATGATTTGTATTCATTTATGAAAGGTCTATGGTTGAGTACCTAGACAGTTAATTTAATGAGAGAAATGGGGTCCCAAAACAGACATAATAGTGAGGCCAATGGTATACTTGTTTATGAAGACTCAGAATTATCCCATTGACGCATATGGTAAATAGTTGATATTGTTATTGATACGCATAAATGGGTTCAATGCCAAGGTTAGTGTCATAAATAAAAGGTTTTAGATTTTTTTTTTTTTGAAAAGTGGATAGTACCACTGATATTATAAAAGGAAAAAGATGTACAAGTAAATGTGAAAAGGGAGGCAGCTCCCAAATGCCCCCAACAAAATATGGCAAGCCGAAGCCTGCCAGGGGAGCAAAGAAAAAAGAAAAGCCAAATCACCCTCAACTAAAACAACCCAACAGCCCCACAGACAACCAACACATCCAATAGTCCCAAAACAAAATCACTCGGCTCTGAGCCCCACCCACATCATATATCTACCAATAAGACCACACACAAAAAGGTTTTAGATTAGCTGAATTAACTCACAACACGACAGAGTTTTAGTAGAATGAGATGAGAGGGATTGGGAGACGAAGACTGGATATTGATTGAACAGCATGCTATTCCAAGAAGCGGTAAAGTTTCAATCTTCAGAATCTATATTCAAGAAAAAGGAAGAACCCAAGAAGACGTTGCATATAGTTAAGGAAGATCCATTGAAGTCAAGAGGTGTTCTGAAGTCCTTTTATGATAAACCTTGAAGTTTGAGTGAAAGTTTCATAAAATTATTATGCAGGACACACTGCTATATGAAGCCGAGTAACGAGCAATGTAGAAAGAAAGTATTGGAAAATGTACATGGCAGAAATGAGCATATGACACAAATGTCTAAAAAACTTAGACAAATACATTCAGAATAAGCATGTAGACAAGGACCTAGGAGTTGGAGGGAGCAACTCCTTCTAAGGATAAATTGAAGGAAAAGAAGCTTAGATGGTTAGGTATGTATACTGCCATCTAAGCCATTTGCAGTGAGGTAGACATAACAACCAAGGTTGGTAAAGGACTCCAAAAAGACATAAAGTAAGTTTATGTGATGTAGTCGAAGGGGATGGTTTTCTATGTTTAACGACGACATGGCATAAACAATAAAGGGTGAGACAATATTGTGCATGCATCTTTGGAAGAGTCTGAAGTGCTGATAGCAGTTTCTGAAGCCAGAATAGGACTACACAGGCTCAATAGATGCATATCTCCAGTAGAGTCCAAGATTAGAAACCTTTTGTGTGATAAAGCATAGATGATATTGCTTTGGCAGGCAGCGATGACAATGATATCTTTGTTGGGCTATCAATTGCTACAAAATATGAGCTAAAATCACCCGAATTCTGCCTCAGTTTTATTGTCCTGAGTTTATCTGTGCATGAAAGGAGTGTAAAACTATGATAACATGAGAAACTAATATCATGATTCAGATAATTTTGCAATGTCATCACACATGCCTTGAAACTAATATCATACCACCACTGGCTAACATAATTTCAGAATGAAATTAAAACACTAGAGAAATAACTTTGACAAACTAGTATATCAGAGTAAAATGTTAGGATGCAAAATTTGATCATCTGGGCATGCTGAAATGGAGAACCAACTAGTATCTTAATGTAAAAAAGAAGATTAGGCTAGTGCTACCAATGAAGGATCTTATCAACATCCATGAATGATAGATCCTATATCGATTCTGCTAAATACAAGGATCTTATCAATCCTGATGAATGATAAATCTTGATCTAACTACAAAATCATAAAACTTGGGTGGCAGCATTCTTAACCTGAAAAGCAGTGATTGAGAAAAGGAGAGGTTCATGTCTATGGGTAATCATGGGAACAGATACACCGAGTCAGGCTGCACCTGTAGCTCAAAGGATTAGAAGACATGTCTAGAAACCCCATGGCCAGAGGTGTGAATACCTCCTCATCCAGAACCAGCCCAAAATGACTGAACTGAATATGTTGGTCCATTAGGAATTTAGCCAATGGTACCAAGCTACTTTTGTAAAGCTCTCACAATCTAGAGCAGGTAATTGTTTTTTTTTTAAGGTAACCAAGATAACTGGTTAAAATTCATTAAATAAGAAAACAGCAAGTACAAAGACAACAATTACAAAGCAAATAAAAGGCAAAGATAGGAAAAAAAGAAAAGAAAAGGGCATGAAAGGGGATACAAAATCACTCTACTGAGATAGTAGGGTGGCGGTTACAAAAAGGATCTCCAGCAAGGAAGGTCATCCAGGGCACACAATTCAGCACCATGAGGTTTGCCAATTTTTATCCAGTTTCTAATCCAGTAAATGGCTCTTCTCAAAATATCATAGGTAGAATTGGAGTCACCTCCGAACTTCCTTTCATTCTTATGCCTCCAGATCGCCCACAAGATCGGAGCAAAAATCTAATCTAATCCAGTCAAGCTTGTGGCATCACCAAATAAACTTGTACCACCATACTCTCTCCCTCATGTCACAGAGATGAAGGTCAATGATCTGACTGAATACTGAGGCTTGACCTCCCATTTCCAAATCCTTCTGTCTTCATCATCAATAAGTAGAATATTTAGAAAGAATACTTTGTAGCAGACTGTAGTCTTCCAACTCGAACTGACAGGTTTCTTCTGAGCAGAATCACCCAATTACCGCCTCCAATCTCAAACATAAATGTGACTGTCATCTTCTCTTGAGTAAATTGTGAACCTTCATAGGCAGAGGTGCATCAAGGCACCAAGCATCTTCCCATAAAAGGATAATCATACCATCTCCCACATGCAACACTGACGAAGCTTTAAAACATCATCATCATCATCAGAGCCTTATCCCATTATTTGGGGTCGGCTACATGAATCCTTTTCCGCCAAAGATTTCTATCAAGTGCTATAGTCGTTTAAACTCAAGAAGTCCAAGTCCTTCCTAATAACATCGCACCATCTCATTTTAGGCCTTCCCCTAGCTCTTTTACTAGCATCCACTAAAATTTGATCACATTTTTTTAACCGCGCCGAGTCAGGGCGATGGTACACGTGTCCAAACCACCTAAGTCTATTTTTCCTCATTTTTCTATCAATTGGAGCTATCCCCAAATCCTCAAGGAAGCTTTAAAAACATCAACACATTTAAATATTTGCTTCCATATAGAAGAAACACTGCTCCATGATTTTGGGTCAACATTCAATTTGCCACTGTCTTTGAGGTATTTAGGAGAGCTACCCGCTGGGGGCTGTTTGTTTGTGAGGAAACCAACAGCGGGATTAATGGAGAAGGGAGGAGGTGGACGAGGAGAGCTACCTGCTGGGGGCATCAAGCATGGCCACCAGCCTGAGAGTGCCCGTCACACCATTCTATGCCCGGCCGACGGTGGACAGGCAGCTCAGCCTGGAATTGGAGGATAAGGCTGTGGAGTATGCCTGGAAGTTCTTCTTTTGGGGCTTCTTCTGGCTACCGTGGCTCTGGGCCCTCTTTGAGGTATTTAATTCTGACAATGTTTATCCAATTACCTTCCTTATCATTCCCTAGTCTCCAAAGCCATTTAGCAAGCAAAGCATCATTGAAATTCTGAATAGGACAAGACCTGTCCCACCTCTTAAAGTACAAACAAGGACCAATTAAGTAAATGCAATTTTCTCTTGTCATTCTTTCCCCTACTCCCAAAGAAAGAACTTCTAATGCTCCCGATCATTCTTACTATCTTGTTTGGCATTTTAAATATGGCTAGATGATAAATTGCAAGAGAAGACAATCCATTTTGCCTAGTGATCCCAGGCCTCAACGCCATTTTTTTGCCCCTGTCCAGCCCACAAATTGGCCCAAAAAGAGGCCCATTTAAGCTAGCAATGTTCACTTTCAATTATCATTTAGTGTATTTATATGTTGTGAATTTGTTTACTACTTTACTGGCGTTTGAGGCTGAAGGCGACCCCTTGGTCACCTCAGCCACCTTTTCGCCTCTGACTACATAGGAATGAATTGCTCCATCTGACAGAGGAAGTCCTAGATATTTAACGGGGAGATTGGTCTGCTCACAGCCTCACACCCCAGAATATGAGACACAAACTTCATAGTCATGAACTCTGATGCCTACAATTTCAGACTTTTCATAATTTGTCTTCAATCCAGTGACACATTCCACTATGGTGAGAAGATATTGGATGTTCCTACACTCCCTTCCTCAACAGAGATGAAATGAGAGTACCATCAGCAAACTAAAGCAGGTAGTTGTTCACTTGTTTGTTCAGTATTGGGTTGAGAATAACAATCATATCAATTTCCCTAAGTTGTTTAGTAATTCCTTTTGGATTACTAAATATTAACAGGAAATATGTAATATATATATATATATATGTATTACATTATCTAAAAGCGTCATCATCGGAGCCTTATCCCATTATTTATGGGTCTGCTACATGAATCCTGTTTCACCAAAGATTTCCATCAAATGCTATATTCATTTATAAACCAAAGAAGACAATGTCCATCTAAAAGCGTATATTATAATAATATTATTACATATTTTGATTAAAAATATATTAATATATTAACAACAAATACATTAATAAAATAAAAGAAATTGTGCAAAGCTGACCAATTTGCCACAATGGGACAAGTCTACTATAGAGAGAAAGGTAATAGGCATTTGATGCGAACAGCATAATCTACAGTCATTAGTCATTATTCTATTCTCAGCAGGTACTAAATATAGGATTCAAGGATGTGAAAGATTCCTTACCTGGCCAACCAACAATTATCACAAACTTATATTTTCTACATACTTGTATTTGTTTTATTTTAGTCTTTAGAGCCTTATCTGTTTTATTTAGAGTCAGCTAAATGAATCATGTCCCAAAATTTTAATGTATCTAGTGTCATACTTTCAGTTAGACCTACGAAGGTCCACCATTTTATCACTATATCCAACCATCTCATTTTAGGTATTCCTTGAGCTATTTTACACTCCACTCAATTTCAATAGACCCACTAGCTGGTATCAAATTGAAACACGCCGACATGCTACACCTGATCAAAATATAAAAAAAATTCTCTGAGCTTAGTATTATAGGACCGATACCCACCTCTCCATGTATTGCCATTTCCCTACATATCCATCTTAAAATATACATCTCTGTTACACATTGTTTTGTTATTTTATTTCCTAAGTCTAACAGCACAAGACTCAACTAGAAAGGCAAACCAACAGAGACAATACTGTTATAACTTATAATACCTCCTTCGAGCTTTAAGGGGACTTGTCAATCACGGAGGACTTTCTATTCAATTCATTTCAGTCAAACTAAGCTAACAATACCACTGTATCTTCAGGAGGGAGTCTCACATAGAGGAGGTGTTGTTTCATTTTGTTTGGGATAGGGTGAAGGAGTGAGCGGCCACTCTCTCCAATTTAAATTCATCTATTTCTCCTCTTTAAAAAAAATCATAGAATCTAAACCTCTCTGACATGATCCTACAATAACATAGCATTCATGTGTTGATCTATTCACAACATCCTTATCTTGAGTCATAAAAACAATCATCTAAAAGCAGCGGATGAATCTTTAAGTCACCATCAAGGTTGTTTTCTATGGAAGAAGAAAAATTGTAATGTTATTTATAAGTCATCACTAAGGCACAAACTTCTCAAACCCAACTTCATTACCCATGCTTTTATCATTTGTAAGATTATAAGTCCTAGATCCAATTGCAACAATGACCAAATAATAAATGCATCCTACTAAACATAAATGGCAACAATGCCCTACACCAACACTAATAAATAAATAAACAAAAGACAGCTATACAATGCAAGGTTGCAATGACAGTTTACATCCCCTATGATATCTTTGAGATTCACCTCCACAGGTCCCCAGAGAGAAGTTTTATAGAGAAATGATATCTTTAAGTCTCTCCACGGGTCTGCAGAGAGAATTTTTACAGAGAACAGAATATGAGGGAAAACCAGGCATAACCATTTAATCAATAATGCTTTGTTGAAGAGCTCAAAAGGAATCAGGCCTACTCCTCTTTTTTCCTTTCCTTTGCATACATTCATCCAACCTAGAAGACGAAGCCCTCTATGTTGTGATCCTTCAAACCTTTTGGCAACAGCTGAATGAATCAAAGACAAAGGGGTGGAAACCAGTCGAATTGGAGAGAAAAACTTTTGGGAGAATCCATCTATTCCCTTCTGATGAAAGCATACAATTCAAGTGTTTCTCATCTATCTTCAAAGTTCATCACTAAACAATCCCAACCAGATCTACTTGGCACTCCGTCTGACAGAGGAAGGTTCAAAGATTTTAAAGGGAATAAAGTCCAGGCAGAGCCCATCACTCAGCCTATACAATATTTTCTCTTCCTGCACATGAATACCCGTGCTATTGCTCTTGGAGACATTGACGGTCAAGTTGTTCCATCTTTATAATAGAAAAACAATCATCAAATGCTTGCATCATGCATTAAAATACATTCACACATCCTGCAAAAAACATATTCATGCATCCACACATAATATAAAAGTTGAGCCACCACCCAGGCTCGCTGGATTAAATAAAGATGAGCCACCACCCAGGCTCGCTGGATCTTACCTGAACAAAAAGCCTTAAAAGATGAAAGCAACTAGCTCGACATGTTCCAAGCAAAACCTGTCATCATATGTTACAAAATATATATATATATATATATATATATATATATATATATATATATATATATATATATTAATAAAAAGATGGGTAAGCCAACACAATTTATTAAATACATAACACAACATTCCAAGTACTAAATTATCTTTCTTACAACTGAATGACTGTAGAATGAAATCGATTTCATATGGTAGAAGCTTTCTTTCTCACTTTAGCAGAGTTGTAGGCTTCTTTCTTACAGCCAGGAAGAATGCTAGTAGAGCATGGCGGCAACACATATTGTTTCCCTTGGAAGGTGACAGTGGTGTGATGAGAACTATTTGCATTTGTGAGAAAACATCCAGGCTGCATACCAGCACCGTAATAAGTTGTCACCTGCCACCATCAATTAAAGACTCATGTTTCCGATTGTTCATCTCCCATTACATACAAAGCCCGGCAAAACATAAATGTACTGGTAATGACAAGGAAAGTTGGAAAAAGTTGAAGCACTAGTGTCTCATTAAGATAGTAGGATTTGGTTTTTTCCATAAAGAAGAGTCTTTTCCATGGCTTTGATAGCCAGATGAAGGTCTTTCAAATGTCCCCACTTGGGCTGATTCGGATTTCCAGGAGGAAAACAAAAGAAGAAAATTTTTTTCCTAAAAACAGTGGGCAAATGCAAAGCATTCCATATCTAAAGCACTTTGCAAAGTTCTCATGTAATTACCGTATTCATCAAGAGGAGCATCATAGTCATAAGATGTTATCATGTATGGACCCCCGACTGTGCGGCCAAAGTTTGTCCCTCCGTGGTACTAATTAAAATCAAAGATTGGGTTCTTGTCCAAAGGAAAACTTAATTAGTTACTACCATCCAGTCCAATTTTCTGTCCACATCTTTGGAGTACTTGAGTTACTGGGTTGGTAGCTCTCACCATGAAACCATTAGATCTGTCTCAGAATTAATTAGCTCAGTGACTGCATTTTCAGAAGCTTTGTTAGTTCTTCAATATCCAGGAATCCAGGATGTCTACAAAACATACCAAAAGTCATGGCAGTGTGTAAAATTAAATCCATGTAGTCTCCATCTGAATCAGTGAGGTGCAGTGCATAAGAAGCATAAGCATATATGAATCAGGATTAACAGCTCAATCACCCACATTGGTAAAGGGACATTGTAAATTGGTGTCTCTTGCATAGTAAGATCTCTTCTAAATGATAAAAGCCCAGTGGAATTGTTATTGACACCTCATACCCAGGAGTTACCCCGACAACGAAAAATATAAATCTGATTTGCCAGTCACATGGCATACACCTTCCATTTGGTGTTCATATTGTGTTCAACATATTCATTTCTGCTTTTATTCTCACATGGTTATGCTGTGGTGTTAGTATAGATTAATTTTGTGATTATAATTTTTTCATTGGTATGAAGAGAGCAAAAAAAAAACAGAACATGAGTGTATTAGTATCTTGAGCAACTTTTTTATCTTACTTATCTGAAGATGTTCACCTTTGTACCTTTATTTGTATTAAAAAAATGTGGGAGGAAGTAAGGATTATTTATATTATCAAGACACATTATTGCCCAAGACACATATTTTTAAAACATTCTGGATTACATGTGGAATTAAGAGAGTAAGGGCAGGTAATCATTAGAAAACATGTATTACTAAAAAATAGGAAATAAATGAAGAGAACTATGCATAGAAGACTGACCAGGATCTGCTGAAGAATCAATCACATCTGATTCCAATTCAGAATGGCCAAATCAACTGATCCACAGGAAGTCAGGCTGATCATTTTGATCAGCTAGAGTTGGCCCAATCTAGGGATCTGTTGATTCAAAAGGTTTCTAAAAGACATTAAAAGCCACTTCCCACAAACTCAAATGTGAAAGTAGTTTATAAGTTAATCTTTATAAGACCGATGAAAAGAAAAAATCATCTTTGGCTTACAAAGACATAATATAATCACTCCAGTTTGAAACAAATACTCAACACCAAATTGTTTCCCCATTTTTCTGCTTGCTTCCCATTCCTCTGATTTAATCACGCTGCCTCTTTACATGTGATATAATTAAAGAGACTGGCGTACAGAGAAAAAAAGGAAACCTACATCAAACAAAATCCCATAGTTGCAATTTCCTTCATCTTCTGCTTAAACAAATCAGGATTCAACAACATAATTGCTGCTTTCATGGTTGTAGATAAAAACCTCCTAAAGACATGAGCTATTCAGCACATGAGGTCACCATCCCCTTAAGTACATTATTGTCATAGAGAAAACATCTATCATGCATTAGTACTATCATGAATTAGGCGAACTTACCCATGTGAATAAAGTAAAATGCTTAAAGCAAGTGTTGAGATGAGCTTCTTCCTGGAGACTAACAATCTTCTAAAAGTGTGAGTGGTAGATGTGAGCATAAACCCTAAACAAGCGCTTGAAGATTGTTTTAACAATTTCCCAGAAATTAGGAGGAAATGGTGAACCTGAAATATGCATCAGTAGTAAGCTCAAAACTTGTGTTTCCTTAAAAAAAGGATTGATGTTTCTTGACAAAGAAATTTCACAACATGCAATACCAAGTTTTTGAGGAAATATTGTCTCACCATCAAGTTGTTCTGCAATCCAATCCATCAAATATTCTACATATTTTGGTGCAAAGACTTCTATAGGTTTCTTTATCTGAACCCCATCAGCCCACCTATACTCAAACCTACAGAACGCCACAAAAAATAGACCACAATGCATTAATAGAAAGTCAGTTTCAAATGGAGGTCCATATTATACAAAATATCTATATATTTTAAAGAAGAAACAAGTATCAAGACCATAGATGATAACTATATTTTTCTGACGGTCTAAGACCACCTTGCCATAGAAAGCAGAAAATTTAGAAATCCAATCTATCTCAACTATTGGCACAACTTTGATAATGACATAGTATCTTTATGGTAGGCAACATCATGTTTCAAAGCACTGGAGAACACAATGTTGCTGGTTTATCTTCTGCAGATAATTAACAGGTTAGGCTTCTTAAAATAAAACATAAAAAAAAATTTTTGAGGATATTCTATAATATATTACCTGTAAAATTAAATTCGTGGGAAACATTGGAACGACTCAGTGCTGCACTCAGTTGTACTGGGGCACAGATAAAGGCATGGTTAATTGCAAACGAGCTTGCCACAGCTGTTGCAGCCCGCATTTGCCTTGCAATTGCAGAAGCAGCTGACAGACACTTTCATCAATGGCAAATAATAGAGGAGCTGCGGAGTTGAACAAGTCTGACAATGATTTGTTTTTACATGGTCACTGGGAAATCCACCCATTTTCCAACGGCAAATCAACCTTCTAATAGCTTTCCATCAAAATCGAAGCTTCTATGCAGTTGATAGGGCTTCTAAAACCTCAAACCACAAGCACAACAACAGAAATCATGTTTACCTGATAAAATCAGTAAGATCACAGTGTATGTAAAACACCATCCCAACCCAACCCAACCCAATCCAACCCAACCCACAGATGCTGTCGTAGAAACATATAACCCATCCTTGATACCTTGGCTTGAAAGGGAAGGATCATAATATGATCCAAGGGAGAAGAATTTACAGTGTCGCAATGGTGCCCCCATCCAAATCACTTTTGTCCCTCCGAAATAGGGAGACCAGATTCAAGTGAAACCTCTCAGGGCTTCAGTCGTTTCATCTCCGGGACAAACGTCTCCCCCCCCCCCCGAAACCCCTCTCTCAGCTGTGCAGTGCCCCCCCAGACCCCTCCCTTCCCTCCGTCACCTCCCCCCCCCACCGTCTCCACCCCCCCTCCCCCACGCTGTTTTGCCCACTCCCCTTCCTCAGTCCAGTTCCCCCCCACCCCTCCCCAGACTCCTACCACCCCTCTGTCTCCTCCCCCGCCCCCAAACCCCTCCCCCCCCACTGTCTCGCCCCATCCCCTTCCGTCCAGTGCCCCACCCCACATCACCCCTCCCTTCTGTCTCCTCCCACCGCGACACCCCTCCGGCTGTCTCCCCCCACCCCTCCCACTGCGCCACCCCCAGCTGTCTCCCCCCCTCCCACAGCGGCCCTCCCCCCAAAGAGAAAGAGAAAGAGAGAGAGCAAACACACACGCACAGAGAGAGAGAAAGAGTTTACCGGCGGCGATGAGGTGGAGCTCTGGCGGTGGCGTCTCAGCAGCGGCAGTGGAGCTCCGGCGGCGGCATCTCGGCAGCGGCGGTAGAGCTCTGGCGGCAGCGTCTCGGCAGCGGGGGTGGAGCTCCGGCGGCGTGGCGACAGAAGAGAGAAGAGAGAAAGCGCGAGAGATGAAAAAAGGAGCGGGAGGAAAAGAAAAAGGGCGGAACGCAGCGACCGCGTTACGACCGAACTGAGTTCGGTCCCTAATCCCGTGTTTTGCCTGCGACCGAAATAATTCAGTCACCATTCGGTCTCAAATTAGAGACCGAATTTTTATTGGTCACAATTCGGTCTCTATTTTTGAGACCGAATATTTCGGTCACTATTCGGTCTCTGATCTGAGACCGAATAGTGATTGAAAATAAATCGGTCACTAAATAAAAATATTAGTGACCGAAAATATTCGGTCACTATTCAGTCTCAGATTAGAGACTGAACAGTGACCGAAATATTCGGTCTCAAATTCGGTCTCTATGTCCTCTTTTTCTTGTAGTGGTGATAAGCAAAACAAGAGTAAATGATATGATAATTATGTGAAATGAGACTGAGGGAGAGTTAATGCACATGAGAAATTGTGCAAACATGTGAACCAATGTGTTAGATTGTGAAATTGTGACCCATGATATGTTAATGTGAAATAATGTTATAACAGCAACCTTAAAGTGTATGAATGATAGTGTGCTTGCATGTGAAAACTAGTTTACTAGCATGCCATGTTTATGTTTTCACATGTTAATATCTCAATCGAAATGCCATGCTTAGTTCATATCATGTAGTTTATAATTCATCATGTAATGGTGTATGTGAGTAAACTTAGACAACCATGATTATTGTGCAACACAAAATATGAACATGTAGACTTATCTAAAGGATAAGATAATATGTGAACAATTATAGATCCATGTAATTGAATGTAATGCATATAAGAACCAGTAAAGTGTAATTATGAACATGGTAAATGCATGAATAATATTTGGATTCCATGCTAGTTGAAATGCTCAATTAGTATAAAGTTTCATACTTAAGTGCTTATTGTTGTTAAATGGTTTTACCATGTCTTAACCTTCAATTCATGCTATAAAAATGTGAAGCTACGTGCATGTGATTTTATTATGTTAAAACAACAAGTAAATTATTTAATTAGATACAAAAGTGCATGTGAAAAGAAAGTAGTCATCATGCTAGCTTGTTCTTTTTCCTTATGCTCAATTTTATGCTTTAGTGGTAGAGATATCTATGGAATGAAATAATGTGTGGACGAACCATGCTACATGTTAGGTGTATGAAATATGTACATGTGTATGATGTAATGTTCATGATTTAGAATAGAAATATGATAGACTAAAGTATGCTCATGTGAATATAATACGTGTTGCTAGTTAAGAGTAAGGACCATGAGTACCTTCGTGATTTGATGATAGTGTGCATCTCTTTAATGTTAATGCCTTATTGTGAGTGCGACACGTTTAAGTTAAGTCTTTGGTTTGCTTGCTGAGTCTTTGGACTCACCCTTGCTTCGGCGTACAGGTTGACAGGTATCATGCACTAGAAGGAAGCTTAGTGAGGATCGCCAATTTGAAGACTGTTTTGTGGAGCTGCTACTAGTTGTACTTTTCTTTTTCTCGTAGTATGAAAAATTTATTGTATGGACAATATTTGGACGATGTAGTTCTTTTATCTTGTATTAATGTGGACATTGTCTTTCTACTTCGCTATTTAGATTGTGGAATGTGTGTTGGTGATGGGTTAAAAGTTGAGTTATTTATTTTATTCCGCTGTACTCTATTGCTATCCAAGTACATATCAACCTATCGACTAGTGTTGGGTACATGTCCCACTGTGACGACGCCCTTTATACCGATGGGGATTGGTACAATCGTACCGGTATGAAGAGGGTCGTTACAATCTTCTTCCTTCTCAAGGAAGGGTTAGTTTCATCAAAAATAATATGTACAGACTGTTCAATTAATAATGTACGTTTATTAAATACTCTATAGCCTTTGGGTTTAGAGGTGTACCCCATGAAGATGCCTTCATCTGATTTGGCATCCAACTTACCAATATCTCGCTTGCCGTTGTTGTGTATAAAGCAAGGACATCCAAAGATCCTGAAATGACTGATCCTTGGTTTCTTTTCTTTGAACAGTTCATATGCAGTCTTCTTTAGAATTGGCCTGATCATCACTCTGTTGATGATGTAGCTTGCTGTGTTGACTACTTCAGCCCAAAAATATCTCGGCAAATTATATTCAGATAGCATAGTTCTTACCATATCCAATAGGGTTCTATTCTTTCTCTCAGCAATTCCATTTTGCTGTGGTGTCCTTGGTGCTGAGAAATTATGCTCAATTCCCTGATCATCACAGAACTTAGCAAACTTTTCATTCTGAAATTCACCACCATGATCTGATCGGATAGAAACAATGCTGAACTTCTGATCCTTCTGGACTTTCTTGCTGAAACGGACAAAGTTTTCGAATGTGTCATCTTTATGCTCCAGGAATGATACCCAAGTGAATCTTGAATAGTCATCGACTATGACAAATCCAAAGTTCTTTCCTCCAAGACTGGTAGTCATCATTGGTCCAAATAGATCCATATGAAGGAGCTCTAAGGGTTTTGAGGTGGTCACCACCATCTTTGACTTGAAGGAGCTCTTGGTGTGCTTTCCCTTAGCACAAGGTCTACAGATATCTTCCAATTTTGCACTGACCTTTGGTAGACCTTCCACAAGATTTTTCTTCAGCAATTTTCTCATGCCATCTATACTGCAATGTCCTAAACGTCTGTGCCATAATTCAATAGACTTATCTTCATTTGCTGCCAGACAAACATTTTGTTCTTTGAGTTCCTCAAGATAGAGCACATATAAATTCTTTTCCCTGTTTGCTTCAAAGATAACAGCTCCATCCTTCAGTATGCTGCATTTTGATTCTTGAAATTGGATCCGATGGCCTCTGTCACACAGTTGGCTGATGCTGATAAGATTATGCTTCAATCCTTTGACCAACAATACATCCTTTATAACCGATTTTCCTTTATTATTCACGGAGCCACTGCCTATCACTGTTCCTTTTCCATTATCTTCATAGGTGACTGTTCCTTCTTCATCTTGAAGATGAGTGAATAGCTTCTGGTTTCCTGACATGTGCCTTGAGCACCCACTATCCAAATACCATTTAGATGCTCGAGGGTTAACCTGAAATAAAACCATCAAGTTTTAGATACCCAAATTCTTTTGGGTCCTGATGGGTTAGTATCATCAATTTTTCTTTTTATTACCCATTTCTTATGTCTTATTGGACATGTGGTTTTTATGTGACCTAACCTATTGCAATGACTACAACAAGATGTTTTTGTTACTCTTTCAATATATTTAAAATTAGCTTTATAGGCTATATCTTGTTCAGGGACAAATTTTGGAGTTGGATATACTTTAGGTGGAATTATTGTTTCTGCATTTTCTGGTGGTGTGTATCCTACACCATCTTTCTTCTTTCCTGAACGTCTAGCTCCTTTTAATACTAATGAATTTTTACCATTTGTGAATTTTTCTAGTGTGCTTGATAATTTATCATTTTCTTCATTTAAGTTTTTAATTTCTTTCCTTAATTCATCTACACTCTCTTGTTTTTCTAATTTTGTTATTTATTTATTTTTATCTTTTAAATCTTCACATAGTAGTTCATTCCTTCTTTTAAGTTCAATTATTTGTTTTTCTAGTTCTTCATTTTCTGTTTTCAGATCAGAGTTAGTGTTTTCTAAACAAGTATTATTTTTCTTACTTGCTTTTAACAGTTTAGTTATTTCTTTATATTTATCATAAAGTTCATTAAATGCTTCCTCTAAATTATCTGAATCAGAGTCATTACATGAATCAAAAGAAGAGTCAGAAGTTACCTTGTCTTCGGTATTTGCCATGAAAGCCAGATTGGCTTCTTCTTCATCGCTGCAGGAGCTTGACTCACTGTCTGAGTCACTACTATTTTCCCATGCTGCTGCCATCGCCTTCTTTTTGTACTTTCTGAACTTCTTGAAGCTGTCTTTCTTCCTGAGCTCCGGCTTCTTGATTTTTGGACACTCAGCTTTGATGTGTCCTGGCTTTTTACATTCATAGCAGATGGGTTCTCCTTTTTCACATCCTTTCCATCTGATCTTTTGAAGTCCTTATTCTTTTTGAAGTGTCTTCTACCTGATTGGAACTTCTTCTTCTTAGTTAGAATCCGCTGCAATCTTCTAGAGAGCATTGCTTCCTCATTTTCACTGTCTTCAACACTCTCACTCTCATCTGAGCTTGCTTCTGATGAGTCTTCTCCAGCCTTTAAAGCGTTGGAGTGCTTCTTTCTACTTGAAGACTCTCCTAGCCTTTCCATATTGATCTCATGGGCCATAAGGGACCCGATGAGCTTTTCTAAGGACATTCTTTTTATATCATTAGCTTCTTCAATGGTTGTTACTTTTGGGGTCCATGAGGATGGTAAAGATCTAAGAATCTTTCTGACCATATCTCCCATTTCATAGGTCTTTCCTAATCCAGCTAGCCCATTTGTAATATCTGTAAATCTACTGAACATTTGGGTAATGGACTCACCTGATTGCATTTGAAATCTCTCGTACTGTGCTACAAGAATATCTATTCTTGTTTCCTTTACCTTATCTGTGCCTTCATAGGTGATTCTGAGCTTTTCCCACATTTCCATTGCAGATTTGCAGGCTGAAACTCTGTTGAACTCCTTTTTACTAAGGGCACAGCACAAAATACTTTTTGCTTTACAATTCTGCGAGATCTTCTTCCTATTGTCGTCTGTCCACTGAGCTTTCTCATTTGTGACTAGAAGATCGCCTTCTTCCACTATAGACCATATCTGATAATCGTGGCCTTGCAGAAAGTACTCCATTCTTGTTTCCAGTAAGTGTAATCCTCTCCATCGAACAATGGTGGTCGGTTGACAGACTGACCTTCGTTGTGACTTTGGGTTGCCATGGATCTTTACTCTTCACATCGTAGGATCCTTTCTTTGTCGAAGAGACTAGCTCTGATACCACTTGTTGCCCAGTTGACGAGCCCAGAGGGGGGTGAATGGGTCTTTAAAATTAATCTAGAAGATACATGTAAGTAAAAACATTCACACAAACGATCTTCGATGGAGGTTAGTAACTGTTAGTTCAAATATCAATCACACAAGGAAAGCAAACACACGACACAAAGAATTATCCTGGTTCAGACCTCCTCTCCCTAGGAGTCCTACGTCCAGTCTATGAGCAACAACTCAGGATTTCACTAGATAGGATACAGTCCCCCTAAGGACGCTACAACACCCAGCTCAGCTGGTCTTCCTTCACACCCGAAGGGAAAAACCACCCTGGACACCCCACCAGGTCTTCCTTCACAACTGAAGGGAACAACACCCTGGATACCACCAGGTCTTCCTTCACAACCGAAGGGAAAACAATCACAAGAGAAAGAAATGATTTCAAGCCCCTAGATCAAGCTTTTAACAAGTCAAGATCTGAAGCAAAAAGCACTGAGAGGAAAGGATTAAAGCTAGATGCACTCTCAGAACTACACAAGCTCTCTCAAGATTTTATACTACAGAGTGGAGAGCAAAGAGCAGAAAACAAAGTGGAATGAAGTTCTTGGCTCTAGAAATCTTTCAGAGGATTTGAAAGCTTGAACGAAGTTGATCTATTGTTGTGTCTATTGGTATTTTTTTCTTCTGAACTTCTGGCTTGTATTTATATCTCCAGTTTGAAATATGTCCGTTGAAGTAACCGTTGTCTCTTAGATTGGTAGTCGTTAGACTGCTTGACATTTGGAAGCTTCAACAATCTTTTATCCGTTTGAGCACGCAAAGAGATAATGTCTTCTTCCGTCAGTATGATCCAACGTTGTATGACAGAACGTCTTTAGGAACCTGCATAAATTAAATGCTAGAACAGTAGACAGCTAGGCTGTCTTTAGTTGTCAGTAAACATTGATAAGAATATTCACCAGAACAGCAATGCCAAATAGTTTCTCCTAAAAGATATTGACAGAATATGCACGATAATGGGTAATGCATGCAGAGATACGTTCAGACCTCATAAATGCAGGAGTGTCAGAAAGATATATACGAGGACTTTGACTAGTCAACGCTCTAAGGAGAAGATAAATATCATGTAACGACCCTCTTCATACCGGTACGATTATACCAATCCCCATCGTATAAAGGGCGTCGTCACAGTGGGACATGTACCCAACACTAGTCAATAGGTTGATATGTACTTGGATAGCAATAGAGTACATCGGAATAAATTAAATAACTCAACTTTTAACCCATCACCAACACACATTCCACAATCTAAATAGCGAAATAGAAAGACAATGTCCACATTAATACAAGATAAAAGAACTACATTGTCCAAAAATTGTCCATACAATATTTTTGTTTCATACCACGAGAAAAAGAAAAGTACAACTAGTAGCAGCTCCACAAAATAGTCTTCTAATTGGCGATCCTCACTAAGCTTCCTTCTAGTGCATGATACCTGTCAACCTGTACGCCGAAGCAAGGGTGAGTCCAATGACCCAGCAAGCAAACCAAAGAACTTAAACTTAAACATGTCGCACTCACATTAAGGCATTAACATTAAAGAGATGCACACTATCATCAAATCACGAAGGTACTCATGGTCCTTACTCTTAACTAGCAACGCATATTATATTCACATGAGCATGCTTTAGTCTATCATATTTCTATTCTAAATCATGAGCATTGCATCATACACATGTACATATTTAGTGCACCTAACATGTAGCATGGTTCGTCCACACATTATTTCATTCCATAGATATCTCTACCACTAAAGCATAAACTTGAGCATAAGGAAAAAGAACAAGCTAGCATGATGACTACTTTCTTTTCACATACACTTTTGTATCTAATTAAATAATTTACTTGCTGTTTTAACATAATAAAGTCACATGCACATAGCTTCACATTTTTATAGCATGAATTGAAGGTTAAAACATGGTGAAACCATTTAGCAATCAATAAGCACTTAAGTATGAAACTTTTATACTAATTGAGCATTTCAACTAGCATGGAATCCAAATATTATTCATGCATTTACCATGTTCATAATCACACTTTACTTGGTTATTATATGCATTACATTCAATTACATGGATCTATAATCGTTCATATATTATCTTATTCCTTAGATAAGTCTACATGTTCATATTTTGTGTTGCACAATTAATCATGGTTGTCTATGTTTACTCACATACACCATTACATGACGAATTATAACCTACATGATATGATACTAAGCATGGCATTTCGATTGAGATATTAACATATGAAAAAAAAAAAGAAACATAAACATAGCATGCTAATAAACTAGTTTTCACATGCAAGCACACTCTCATTTGCATTAACTCTCCCTCACATCTCATTTCACGTAATTGTCATATCATTTACTATTGTTTTCACTTATCACATATCATATCATTTGCACTCACCATGTGCCACATTCACATATCATTTCACACTTTATTCATATTTCATTGCTTAAACAAATTGCCATGACACATAGTCCTAACTACCAGTAGAGGACACTAACAAATATCTCATTCTCATAACTCATCACATCTCATAATGCATAACACATAACACAACTCATAATCACATACCCACCACCTAGGCAATATAGTGGTGAACCTTGGTAACTGCGCAGACCGGGAGAAGCCCTCTCCACCCTATCCAGTGGTACTCGTCCACCTCCGGGATTTCCCTAATGCCTTAGGACAAACTTTTTACACATAGAGTTTTCCATAGGGACTTTTCTATGTACAACTCTCGAGGCCCCTAGGGTAGCAGTGTCATTTCGGCCCAATTATTACACATTACATTCGCTTTATCGCATTTTCACACATTATTCACATGTTTTACTTATTTTGTTGAATCATTTTATATGTTACCTCTATAAATTCCACATGTCTCAGTTAACCCTAACATGATACTACTGTTAACAGAAAACAAACATTCACTACCTCACACTAATCAGGTTGAAACATACAAAATCAACCATGTTCATATTAGCATGCGTTGAACACTCGTTTCCGCATGGAAATTTCATAGAGCACTCTACAGTTATCCAATTAACATGAGAATTTAACCACGGACTAATTTCAGGTTTATGATCACACATGCAAATTTTCATATTTTTCTGAATCATATTACATTTACAGAAATTAAAACATTCAATCTCATGTCATTTATAATTCAATTTATCATAGAAAATAACATGAATGTTCGAATTGACTTTTCACAGGTCTATACCTATCATTCATAATGTCACAGAAATTTCCCCCAAAATTTTTGCACCACATGCAAATTCTTCCGGAGTCTTAAACCAATGTAGGCATGCTCTCTATTTTCTGATACAAAATTTATAACCTGTTTCATACTCAGGGGAAATTCCCCAAATTTTCGGGACATGGACTGACATGCATTTACCTCATCTAAAAATTTTTATGGAAGTCTAATTACATATGGATCATGCAAACAGTAAGCTACCATACCCATGTTCTTCATTTCACATGTATTTCACATAATTCTAACAATTTAGATAAATCACAGAAAAATATAAAAGTCTCTCAAACACATGCCATTAGCCATATTACATAACATATAGTGCTTACAATATATCCTCATGCGAAACACATTGGAAATTTATCATATAGGAGGAGAGAACAGTTTACTGTTCTGTCCTGAGGAACTTAACGGCATAGTCTGGCCGTTTAAAGGAGTTAACGGCAACATCGTTGGCCGCTAATAGAAGAACTCGGCGGCAAGTGATCTTGCCGTCTAGTTCCTGTCTGTGCAAAAACATAGACCGAGCTCCAGATTGAAGAAGAATGGGGGAATCCAGGACACGATAAAAACCCACAAAATTTACTAGGACTTAGGGGACATGCACAAGTTCAAGATCTAGGGTTTACTTGCCTTAAGAAAACCTCTAAACGGATCAAAATAGCCGATGAAGCCCTCCTTGGCAGCGCCAAGAAGCCTCCAGAAATCCTTTGCTCCAGGTTCTAGGGGGTTGCAGGCTGCAGTCCAACGCCAGGGAAGCCTTCTCCTACGTATGGCCTTCCTCCTTGTCGTAGAAGATCACCAGAAAACGCCTCCAGTCGCCAGATCCAAGCCCTCCAAGGTCAGTCCTTCCTCTCTCTCTCAGTTAGGGTTTCCTTTCTAGTAAAGAGCCAAGAGAGCTCTCTAGGTTGCAAAAGGGATGTGTTGTATAGACTAAGGGACAAGAGGGGCTCGTGCAGGGCTGAAGGGACAAGTAAGAGCCGTTGGGAAGACATCTCCCCAATCAGAAGCCTGGCCCAATGAGTGCTCTCTGCGCTCTGTTGCGCACAGAAAATCAGGGATATTGACGTCCACCTAACTGGCCGTTTACTTATGTGTAGGCGTCCATCGACATGGACGTTTACTCACAATGGGCGTCCGCCCATGATGACGCCAACTTCCTCATCGGCCAGAAAACAAAACAATGCAGAAAACCATACCTGCACTCTACGTGTGCATGCAATGTACTAAGTACAATGTATACGTCGACTACACCATGCAATTGAGCAACGTCTACACTAAACATACTCATGCATACATAAGTATACCAAGATGTTATGCATTTAGAATTTGTATACTATTACCACATGCATAAGACAATCATACATATATATACATACATACATACACATATAATTTGAACGGCGTTTTCAACTATCATATGCATGCATAGCAAGTACATCCAGCTGATATGTACATAGATATCTACATATGCACGCATGATTTTTTACTCACAACCGCGAGTCCACACACATACAAAATAAGAGGATAATTCGAGGGTCATACAACATTGGATAGGTAAGTATCACATGCGTAAGATAACGTACTATTGTATGTACATACGTACTTCATATATCCACACATCACCCATGAAATAGGTAGTATAGAATATTCTTCAATATTTTAGAAAATACATACATAATATTACTCAATTATTCTAAGTCTAAGATTCTTGGAAGAAAAAAAAAACATTCATATTACTTCTTAATTTAGCTAATTGCTCACTTCTACGTGAATTATCATAACACGTATATATATATATATATATATATATATATATATATATATATATATAAGAAAATAAAAATTCGGGGTCTAACATATCAAGTCGATGTAAGATATGAAATCGATGGCTATATGACTTATGAAATCGTTGTGATTAAGTCATTTTAACCAAGTCGTTATGAGCCACAGCAAATCGTTGCATTCACAGAAGAAGTCGTTGTAAGCACTTAACAAATCGTTACGGAATGTAAGTCGTTGTTTTCACCAAAGAAATTGTTATGAAACACTTAACAAATCGTTACTGAAAGCAAGTCTATGTGTTCAACAGGGAAATCGTTATGAACACTTATCAAGTCGTTATGAGTTCTAAAGAAATAGTTGTGAAACACTTAACAAATTGTTACTGAAAGCAAGTCTATGTGTTCAACAGGGAAATCGTTATGAAGACTTATCAAGTCGTTATGAGTTCTAAAGAAATCGTTGTGAAACACTTAACAAATCGTTACTGAAAGCAAGTCTATGTGTTCAACAGGGAAATCGTTATGAACACTTATCAAGTCGTTATGAGTTCTAAAGAAATCGTTGCGCAAAGCAAAAACGTTATGAGCGCTAAAGAAATCGTTGTGATGACTTATAGAATCGTTACGGCGAGCAAGTCGTTGAGAGTTCTAAGGAAATCGATACGATGACTTATAGAATCGTTACGGCGAGCAAGTCGTTGAGAGTTCTAAGGAAATCGATACGATGACTTATAGAATCGTTGTGACGAACAAGTCGTTACAAGTTCTAAGGAAATCGATGCCATGACTTATAGAATCGTTGCGACGAACAAGTCGTTACGAGTTCTAAAGAAATCGATACGATGACTATAGAATCGTTGCGGAATCGACTTGTTTGAAACACATGACTTTTCAGTCTTACAAGGAAATCGTTAGAAACACTTATGAAATCGTTATGACTTTTAACAGAAGTCGATGTGGACTTAGAGAAATATCATTCTGAAAAGATTAAAGCTTCAGTAAGACAATACTTACCAACATTGACTTGTTGATCTTGGTAATTTTTCTGTACTTAAGACTATGAAGTATATGTTAGAGATTTTCAATAGATTTTGTTTGGTTTTGTTAAACAATAAAATACACATGTAATAATTAAAATTACATGGGGACAGACTGATCATCACCCACCACACCATGTTTTATTTTGAGGTCGACCGCATTTGAAACTTGAGGTCGACCCCATTTCCCAGAACCAAAACTGAAGATTGGAGGGTCGACCCATGAGGAACCATGGGTCGACCCCACTACACCATGTTTTATTTTGAGGTCGATCTCAGTTGCAAATGAGGTCGACCCCATTTTCCTAGAACCAAAATACAGGAATATAGGGTAGACTTATTAAGAACCATGGGGTTGACTCCACTAGACATGAAAAAATTAAATACTTACAGAATATCAAAAATTCACATGTATATATTCTTCACTTTGAAGCTATACATGGATATCTGCATCATTGAACATCACAGGCACATCAACAAGGCCTTCTTGATAGGGCTCTTCATCATCATCACTTGCACGCTAGACATATTATAATAACTTCTAGGTGGTGACTTAACAGCTATCACCCACCTGCAGCATTGTTGTCATCTACATAGAAGACTTGCTCAACTTGACTTGCAAGTGCAAATGGTTCATTAGTCCCTAATTTCTGATGTGTATTTAAAGATACTAGTCCATGTTCATCAACTTTGAAACCTCGGTCCTTATTATACACATCCCACCATTCACATTCAAATAAGACAATTTGTTTGTTTCTCTCAAAAGATATTTCAATAATATCAATTATTTTCCCATAATAACCATCGCATCCAGATTGCAGCTCAGCATTGACAATAACACCACAAAGTTGTGTGCATTTGGTAGAGTCAGTTAAGCTTGTGCGGAATCTGAAGCCATTTGTAATATACCCAGAAAATGATGTTGCCAATCTTGATGGACTGAGTGATAAAATCTCAAGTTCCTCAGTGTAGCGTGGGTCATGTAAATTCTTGAGTTCTTGGACACGTGATGGAAACCACATGAGGAAATTATCATTTATATTCCTTCCACTTGCAAGTGCATCTTCATGTTCCCTCCGAAAATGTACAATATCATCAACTTGATTTAACACATATGTATGTGCTAAATCTCTTTTGGCTTCTGACAATGTTCTGGGTACTCGTCTGCACTTTATTGGACGACCAACTGGTGTAAAGATAGACACTTCTCCATCAAGAGTGCAAATGGACCACCATCATAATTTCTATCTTTAGTATTGTGATCATCCATTTCTTGCATGTACATCGAAATAATTACACTGCATTCTTCCACAAGATATCCTTGTGCAATTGAACCTTCCACTCGAGCTTTATTACCCACATAATCTTTCAATTTCTTCAAATATCTTTCAATTGGATACATCCATCGATATTGAACTGGACCACACATCCTTGCTTCGTATGCCAAGTGCACAGTAAGATGTATCATAACATCAAAGAACGACGGTGGGAAAATCTGCTCGAGCTTGCATAAGATAATTACAATATCGGCCTCCCATCTCAAAAACTTGCTTTGTCCAACACTTTTGAACAAATAGCTTTAAAATATTGACTAAGCTGAATTATTGGATCTGCCACTTGTTTAGGAATGATGCCACGAAGTACTAAAGGAAGCAACACTTGCATGTACACATGACAATCATGACTTTTCAGTCCTGAGATTGTTTTGCTACCCATATCAACACATCTGGAGAGGTTTGAAGAATAGCCATCTGGAACTTTTAAATCTATGATGAAGTTACATATACGAGCCTTTTGTTCATTGTTCAACTTATAAATAGCATCTGGATAGCGCACTGAATGCTCATAAGGATGTAGTTCTGGACGAATTTTCAACACTTGTAAATCTTTTCTTGAGTTGAGGTTGTCTTTATCTGTCCCCGACAGATTGAACATGTCAAGAATATTGTCACAAATATTTTTTTCAATATGCATGACATCTAAATGATGACGAATGATCAGAGATTGCCAATACGGCAGAAATCTGAAGAAAATACTCTTCTTCTTCCAGTTTTTGTTCTTTGCTACATTTTTTCTTAACTTCTCCAACTCTTTTTTGAAAGGCTTGCCAAACCTTACTAGGTCCATCTCTTGTTGTTGTCTCCACAATTCATAACCTGTCTTCATTATTAACTTTCCTTTGTCACAACGTCGACCATCAAATTTATCTTTGTACTGATACTTTCTCCATCGGTGCGTTATTGGAAGAAAACGACGATGCCCTAAATAACATTGTTTTTTGCTATGAGGAAGACGAGAGAATAAGTTTGATCATTGCAAATTGGACATGCGAGCTTCCCTTTAGTACTCCATCCAGACAAGTTTGCATAACTTGGAAAATCATTTATGGTCCACAGCAAGGCGGCTCGCAAAGTAAAGTTTTGCTTCTTTGCAGCATCATATGTCTCGATCCCATTATCCCACAACTCCTTTAACTCTTCTACTAATGGTTGTAAATAGACATCAATGTCATTTCCTGGAGCTTTTGGACCGGGAATTAATAATGACATCATCATGTAAGCTGACTTCATACACATCCACGGTGGCAAATTATAAGTCATCAGTACAACTGGCCATACACTGTACTTTGAAGACATGTTCCCAAAGGGATTAAACCCATCACTGGCTAAGCCAAGTCGAACATTACGGCTTTCGGAAGCAAAATCTGGATACAACTGATTAAAGTCCTTCCATGCAGGAGAATCTGCAGGATGACGCATCTCACCCTCAGATTGGTAAGGACGACTGCCATTATGCCATGTCATCCATTGAGCTGTCTTTGATGACATAAATAGGCGTTGCAATCTATCCTTTAAAGGAAAATAGTGCAACACCTTTCTTGCCACCTTCTTACTACTTTTTGCGGTATTCTCTTTATATCTTGAAGTACCACACTCTGGACATTGAAATTTATCTTCATTTTCTTTCCAAAATAACACACAATCATTTTTACATGCATCAATCTTTTTGTAACTAAGTCCCAAGTCTTTGACAATCTTCTTTGCTTCATACCAATTTTCAGGTACAAATGCATCACTAGGCAAAACTTGTCTAAACAACACAAGTATCATATTCATACATTTCGCTGTAAGACCATTCAAAGATTTCATGTGTATCAACTTCAAAATAAACTTCAACTTAGACATATCTTTGCTCCCAGCATACAACGGAGTTTCTGCGTCTTCTAATAACTTATAAAATTTTTGTGCTTTTGGATTTGGTTCTTCCTCAGCTTCTCCAACAGGTACATTGTCCCTTTGAAAATCATGTAGCATGTCCATGACTTCATCCAATTCTAACTCATTTTCTGATTCGACAAGTTGTGTCTCTTGTGTCGGCGTATCATTGTGTACTTGCTCACCGTGTGACAGCCAACTCCGATAACTTAACCATATTCCGTCACATATTAGGTGCTCATGCACACGGTCCCTTCTACATATGAAGCCATTGCAACATCTTCGACATGGACATTGAATCAACTGTTTGTCTACTCCATGTCTAAATCCTATTCTGTCATCATGATATGCAAAATCTAAAAATTCTTCTACTCCATTGACATACCTAGGGTCTAGCCTATTAGGAATATCCATCCAACTTTTATCCAATTCAGCCATTCTGTGACACAAACATTTTTGCACACAAAGCAAACTGTCAATTAAGAAATAGACATCATTTCCGTATAATCATACACAATGACAATACATAATATTTAACATACATGTACACACATACATGTCACTGATATTCCGCGGCAACATTTACATAACCACACAACATTTCGGTCTATAAGAGCATTATACAAGTGAGCCACCACCCAGGCTCGCTGGATCACATTCACATAACCACACCGATTATTATGTCAATATGCATTATAAAAGTGAGCCACCACCCAGGCTCGCTGGATCACATACCTTTCTTGCCAACGGTAAAGACAGTGGCCAATAATAAGTCCAGTTATGTGGGAGAAGGTCAAGCTGCATGCAAACCAAAAAATTTCATAATGTGAGACATTATAATTTAAACATAAATTTAGAATGAAGTTACAAAGGGAAGGGGTACTTAAGGGCTAACTGTTACAAGACCTCTCTGTTGACCAACTACCCCTAAGGAAATCATTAAAGATTTTAAATTAATATAATATCAATATTTTGCTATGACTAAACCTTTAAAAGACTTTGTACAAATTAAATATATATTATACATATGACAGTAAAATTGTTTGAACCATCTCTATGTCGAACTTTCCAAGTCCAGACTACTATTCTGTATCCGACTGTCCACTCCGACTTGTACAGTCGAATACTTTATTTTGGACTAAAGTCGAATTCTCTGTTCTGTTTCTGTCTTCGTTATGGACTATTTATTGCATATCATTTTGTCTCTCTTCATATAATTTCTGTTAGAACTTACTTTGACTGAATATTTTATCAATCTATCAGATTATCATTATTTAATAGTTTCTGAGAAGTATTATGGCCTATTTAAGAACTGCATTAGTGATGGGAAATGAACGATGGACTGTGCAAAGTCAAGTATTATGGCCTTCTAAAAGACCCAATGGTTGTAATCTTGTTTGGCTTTACAAATTCCTAGGGTCATTAAAATAAGTTTAAGTCCTTTCAGTTTCTAAGTCTTAAATAAGGTGTTTATTAAGTGAGTCTCTTTGTTTTAAAGTCTATATAAATGATGGGAAATGAAGGATAATTAAATCAAAGTCAAGTATATTATGGCCTATTAAAAGACCCAATGGTTGTAATCTTGTTCGGCTTTACAAATTCCTTAGCTCATTAAAATAAGTTTAAGTCCTTTGACTTTCCTAAGTCTTAAGTAAGGTCTTCATTAAGTGTCTCTTTGTTATAAAGTCTATATATAGAGTCCTGTAACCAAAGATGAGATAGAGAAGAAGAAAAATTTGAGTGTGAAGCCTACACTCCCACCTCTTATCCCTCTTTCGGTGTGATTCCGGCGACCCCCCTTTCTCTATCTTCCTGAACCCCTTTGCTCTCTCTGTCTGACTGTCTCGCATCTTCTACTAATCAAGAAAAAATAATGTCGTAGTAAAAAATTTTCTTGCAAGGCGTTGAACAACTTCAAAGGAAAAAAAGGTGCACTGGCCCTGTGTTCCTTAATTTCACCTACTTATAGCTGAGAAAAGATTTGGGGGAGTCAGGTTCGGAGAAATGGAGAGGAACTGTCGTGTAAGTAGGTGAAAGTCAGGAACACCCAGTGCACCCTTTTTTTTTTACTTTGAAGTTGTTCAACACCTTCCCAACTCTGCAAACAGCAGCAAAATGCCACAGTTTTACACACTACTCAACCAAACCAGCATCACATACCTACGTCGGCGGCGGTGGAAGGCTCCCAGCGGCGGCGCTCCGGCGGTGTGGGCTCAGCAACAGGCCGGAGGCGATGGCGGGGGACAGAAACAGGGGCGGGTGTTTTTTTTCAAAGGGGGAAGGGAAGCCGGTTAAAAATGGGTTAAAAATTAAATGCCGGGTTAAAAATGCCGGCCGCTGGTGTTTTTAATATATCCCCTCCATGTTGGAGATATATAATATATCCCCAGCTAATTTTTTAATGATGACAGGTGGAGATGTCACATCAATGTGATCAGCAGTGCACATGCACGTCTAAAAAAATGCATATGACATCAACTTGTGTTTGACGGGTCATATCAGTAATACAAATATCTATTTAATTGGTTGCTTTCCCCTTTATCCTCGGGATAGAAAAAATCATCATTTTTACCGGTTGTGCACTTGTGCAAAGTGCACAAGTGCAAGTCTTGGGCATTTTGCCCATGTGGCACCTGCACAAAGTGCACAACTAGTGCAAGTCTTGGGCATTTTGCCCATGTGCGTGCACTTTGCACAAGTGCAATATAGCTTTTCTCTTTTTTCCGTAGACCATTAATTGTAAGATGTTTAAATCTGAATCCGGGGAAAAAAATTAGATAATATTAAGATGTTTAAATCTGGATAATATGCTCGTTAAAATACTCGATTAGTTACTCATTATTAATATACTCGAATTATATTAATTCCTTAATATAAATATGAAACTATTAATATTTATTTTTTTAGAGAAATTGTATTAAGGTACGTACGAAATACTTATGAATACAAAATGTGAAAGATTAAATATGAGGGTGTAAATACACAAATTATGAAAAGAATGACGGTAAGCGAACTAATACACTCGACAAGTAACATGAATTCGACTCGGATGTTACTCGAATTCGGCTCATTTAATATATAAGGTAAATGAGTTAAGCTCAAACAAATATTTAATTAAACTCGTTTCATAAACGAGCAGAGTATGAGCAAATAGTACTTACTCGCCTCTTTTAAGCTCGTACACAAGTTCATTTAATTTTTTAATTATAAAAATTATAAATATAGTTGTAAAATATTTTAAACATTATACTAAAATAATTAAACAAGTGACTTATGAAGGATCTTGGGGTATGACTTTGAAATAAGATAAATTTGGATCTTATAAATAATTAATTTTTTACTTGTAAATTGAATTGGTCTTATATATACATATAATATAGATATACATATATATATAACTCGCAAGTCATTAAGATACTCGTTAAGGCTTGAACTAGATAGTATTTAAATGAACCAAGCTTCACATAACTATTTTCAATACTCGAAAAAGCACGAGCTCCATTAAAAATTAACGAACAGAGCTTGAGCAGCATAATACTCGGCTCGACTCGACTCGTTCGCAACCCTAGCAGTACTTATCCAAGGGGTAAGGGTTACACACGGTACGTCACGGGTCGTTCTTACGTACCCAGGTTACCCTCACTCGAATACGTTCGCGAACAGTACGTGACATATGCTCGACTCGAATTATGGCTCGAACTCGAGAGTATTTAAATGAACCAAGCGAACGATCAGTTTCAACACTCGATAAAGCTGGTTGATTACAAAATAACGAACAGAGTTTGAGCAGCATAATACGACTCGTTTACAACCCTAACCCCTCTGTAGTTAACCAGGGGTCGGTTAATTAATTAGGTTTTTCCCTGGGTAACCCTGGTTTAAATATTTTTTTTATATATGTCTAAATATTATCTCATTTTTAGAAGATAGTTGACTGCAAAAAATATAAAAAGTGGGTACTCTACCCTTGGTTAGTGGGGTAACATAGAAATACATGTCAAAGTGGGGAGGCTTTGGTTAGAAGAGCCCCCATAAACTACGTACCCAGAGATAGTCAGTGTCAAACTGGTTAATATTAAAACAATTTACAAAAATTTATAAATAATATTTTAAAGTATATCTTTTAAAATCAAAACTTTTTAATTATTTTTTTGAAGATTAATAGAGTCAAATTTATTCCCTGTGTGAAGTGAGGTCGACCCCAAAAGACTTGAGGTCGACCTCGTTATAATCGGGGTCGACACCACATTTGTGGAGTCGACCCCTCAACCCAAGGGGGATTTAAAGTTCGGCCTTCCCCTTTTTGTTCCCGCTGGAACTGCCGCCGCGATCGCCCTTCTCCTCTCTATTCTTCTTCCTTGCGCCGGTGGATCCCTTCTGTTCCTCCCTCGAGTGCAGACGACCTCCTCCTCCTATTCTCCTTCCTCTTTGCACTGGATCGACCCTTCTTCCTCTTTGCACTCCTCTGTTCCCTCTTCCTCTGTTTCTTCTTCTTCGACCAAACTCTCACTATCATCAGATGGCTCCTCCCTGGTGGTGACAAGGGAAAGGCAGTGGCAGTGGCTGGTGATGATCAGACTCCCTCCAAGAGATCTCGAGGCAGCAGTGGAGCCCCAAATCGAAGCTTTGACGGTAATAATTTTCGTAGTGTCCACGCATTTGATCTCTTCACCACCGATATATCACGTAGGAAGGTGCATTTTGGGAAAAGGATTGACTTTGACTTCTTTAAAAGTAATGGGGTAGATCTTGCTTGCCTGTTTGAGACATTAGGATGGGGACATTATGTTACCATGAATGAAGTGGTTTACCCTCACTTAGTTAGTCTCTTTTATGCAAATTTGGAGGAAGATGAGGACAAGAAACTGAGTACTTATGTGAAAGGGATCCATATCCCTCTCGGAGTTTCAATGCTTTCCGAAGTGATGCGTATTCCATATAAGCGCGGGTTTAAATATGTCCGATCGGTTAGACAATCGTCGGGAAGGTTATGAAAGAGTATTGGGAACTGAGATTGGGAACCAACTATTTGAGCGTGTGAATGCCAACTCTTTTCCGGCCTACCATCGGTTTCTTCACAAGATTGTTTGCTCTATTCTCATTCCAAGGATTGGTAGCATGGATGGAGTCACCGATGACCATATCCTTTAATTCTAGGACTTATAAATGGCACTCCTGTGGACCTACCAAATATCACATTGAACACCATGCGGGATGTAGTAGGCACGGCTAAGCGTGTACTTCTTTTTGGTATGCTTATTACCCACATCTTGAAGAAATTCAAAGTCAATTTTGCTGGTGAAGATTACCAAAATTTGACAATGTTTGATGTGATTGATGGGAATACTCTCGCACGTATGAGGATGACTATTGAAAATGATCTTTCGTCCGCACGGGCACTCGGTCTCCTTACAAAGTGCAGGACCTCCAACCTGATGAAGATGGTGATGACGCAAATGTGTCTACTCCAGGCTCCTCCAGGCCTCCTGCTCCTCCCATAGACCAGCTGACTCAAATGATTGAAACCCTCAATACCAATATGACTGCTCGTTTTGACTCTTTGGACAATCGCTTTGTAACTTTAGAGAATCGCTTTCAAACCTTGCAAACTCATTACGAAGAGCTTCAGTCCGATGTTTCTATTCTCAAGGGACAGCAAGACCGCAATGATATGCTTCTTCAATCTATGGCCAAATAACAGGATTTTATACGGGGCAATCATCAAGAGATGCGGAAGAACTTACAAGACTTGGCCGGTGCTGGAAATTTCATATGGGCTTCTCTATCTCGCCAACCACCACCACCTTAGTCTTCATCGTTATATGGTATATTGTGTCCGTACATGTACGGTTTATAGTTGGAGAACAATTCAATGATTTCTGAATATTAGATTTCGGTTTGCTTACACATACATATTAATATGTTAGTGTAAATACATGATTGTTTAAGGATAATTTAAATCATCCTATATAATTTCATCACAAATCACATCTTTGTTGGCTAAGAAGTGGTGAAGTACACATGTGCAGCAACCAAAACATTTTTCAAGTGATATCGGATCTTAAAAACACTTTTCAAATCATCGTGAGTGAACCCTATATTTCTTCATGGGTCGCCCATCATAACCCCATTTCAACACTGGTGAATGGGGTCGACCCATCATAACCATGACTGTGAACTTATGAAATCACAGATTGAGTTAGGCTGGTTTTTAGTTGGGCCAATCGTTGATCGTCCAGGTATTGGTCATTCGCTTGCTACAAATCGTGCTGTGTGTAGCAAGCAGTCCAAGTACCTGGACGACTGGACGCTCGCGAAGATCCAGCTGAAGCTCGCAGGGACCGCACAGGTGGGTTGTATAGATATGCTGTACAACTAAATCCTGGAGATTGTCTATGTTTTATCAATTCAGTCAGCGCCGCGCGGGACATCACGCAAGCATGACCCGCCGATCACATCACAACCGCCGTCCCCCCTGCACTTGATGAGTACGTATGCCGGACGAGGGTTAAATCCAGGTAATTGGTCAAACGGCAGCGGTTTCAAAGCGGTCATACATCAAGGCGTCTCTTCGAACCATGCTTCATAAAGTGATTTGATTACAAATAAAAAAGAGCCTCGCGTCATTGTTTAAAATAGGGAAAATTAATTGGGGGTCCCTGTCAGAGGCTGGTACTTTTTTCCTCGTCCCTGTCAGAATACTGGTAAACGTAAAGTCCCTCCTTTTCGTCCGATTTAATTTCCAGTCCCTGCTTTTCACACGTCACCATTTACGACCCTCCACGCATGGTTTCTGTCTCGTTGGCCTCTGTCTCTTTTTCCCATTCCCGTCTTACCCTTCCCTCCTTTCCAATGCCACGTCCTATCCAGTCTGAACGATGGGAAGTTGCTGTTACATAGCGTGCGGAGAACTGTTACAGCTAGCATTGTAATGACTTACACAAGTGCTTTCGAAGGCCCGTGAACTGTTCTTCACAACTATAAAAGGAACCGAGGGCCTCATCCTTCACAAGCTTCTCTGAGTCTTCTTCTTCCTGTCTTGCTTGCTCGTCTTCTTTCCTCTCTATTTGCAGATGTTTACATCTAACCATACCCCCCAGAGGGATGGCAAGGCACCAGCCTCACCGGTGCCACCGTCGCCCCCGGCGCCACAGGCTCCACCATCGCCGTCGACCGACAGCCCCGACTACTGGAAGGGTTTTTACATCGGGTGGAACATGGCTTTACAGAAAGCCTCTCGGCTGTACCACCACAAGGGCCTCACCAACATCCTCCCTGACATCGGCCCTAGGGCAGAACGCATCTGTTCCTCATCTTCCTCTGGTCCCTCCCCGGGCCTTTCCTCTTCCTCCCCTCCCGCGTCCACCTAGTAATCGGGTTAGGGAGTTTAGATTGTAAGTAGTTCCTCTCCCTCCCCTCCCTCCCCGGCCCATTCCTCCTCTCCCTCCCTCCCCGGCACGTTCCTCCTCCTCCTCCCCTCCCATCCCAGCCCGTTCCTCCTCCCTCCCCTCCCATCCCGCCCCGTTCCTCCTCTCCCCTCCCTCCCCAGCCCGTTCCTCCTCCTCCTCCCCACCCATCCCGGCCCGTTCCTCCTCCCCTCCCCTCCCATCCCGCCCGATCCTCCTCCTCCCCTCCCTCCACCACCAATATCCTTTTCCACCACCGAGTGATCGGGTTATGGAGTTTAGATTGTAACGGTGCTTGTTTATGCAATATATCTATTTTCCTTTAATGCAGTCTTCTGTGGGCTTGTATCTGATCTCTATTATGCAAACACAAACGTATACTGTAACATGCTAGCATGTATTGTAACAGGATTAGGAGGCTACTGTAATAGTAACGGCAAGACTGTAGTGGTCTCACTGTAACCCCCTATCATGTATACTGTAATGAGAATATGCAACTATTGTAACAGGTTTGTACGTATACTGTAATAATGTAGTTGTAGGTGTGCGGTGAAAGCTAAAGGAACGATGTACTGCTCGAACTGTAACCTGATAGCATGTATACTATAATGAGAATAGGTAAATACTGTAACAGATTTCAACTTATACTGTAATAATGTGTTCTGGAATTGTAACCTCCTATCATGTATACTATAAAGTATAGGTAAAGACTGTAACAGGATTCTGCATATACTATAATAAGGTAGGCGTAGATTGAGCGCTCAAGATGTAAGACTGTACTTCTTCAACTGTAATCTAGTATCATCTATCCTGTAATGAGAATATGCAGCTATTGTAACAAGTTTGTACGTATACTGTAATACTGTAGTTGTAGGTGTGCGATCAAAGATAAAGGAACGATGTACTGCTCGAACTGTAACCTCAAAGCATGTATACTATAATGAGAATAGGTAAGTACTGTAACAGATTTCAACTTATACTATAATAATGTGTTCTCGAACTGTAACCTCCTATCATGTATACTATAAAAGTATAGGTAAAGACTGTAACAGGATTCTACATACACTGTAATATGGTAGGCGTAGCTGGAGCACTCAAGCTGTAAGACTGTAGTTCTCCAACTGTAACTTCGTATCATTTATACTTTAACAACAATAGGTAAAGACTGTACAACAAGTATCATTACACTGGTTAGGAATTAGTACGTGCGGCAGTTCTCCTTCAGTTGTATACGCTATGAACGTCCTTGTGCATTGAAGTATGCTTTGATGAAGTGGACGGCGATTTTTGCTCGCACGTAAGGCATGTCATCCTGACTGAAGGGTAAATCTTGAATGTCCCTACGTGAAAGCACTACACTCTTACATTTTGAGCACTACACTCTTACAGTTTGAGCACGACACTCTTACAGTTCGAGCACTGTCTGCTCACGTTTTCTATTACATTATACGTAATAAAATGTTACAGTTTGAGTACTAGACTGTTACAGTTTGACCACTACACTCTTACAGTATGATCACTCACTTACGCTGTTACAGTTTGAGCACTACAGAGTTACAATTACATAACAGCCCTGTTACAGTTTGAGCACTGCACTCCTACAATGTTACAGTTGGATCCTCACGATTTCTGTTACAGTATACGTACTGAATGTTACAGTTTAAGCAGTACCCTATTACATTTTGAGCACTACATTCTTACAGTTTGAGCACTACACAGTTCCAGCACTATCTACTCACGTCTTTTGTTACATTATACGTAATAAAGTGTTACAGTTTAAGTACTAGACTGTTACACTTTAACCACTACACTCTTACAGTATGATTACTACACACACTATTACAGTGCGAGCACTAAAGTGTTACACTTAGAGAACAGCCCTGTTATAGTTTGAGCACTACACTCTTACGGATCGAGCACTAATCTGTTATAGTCTTTGGTCATGTTGATTATAGTATAAATAATACGATGTTACAGTGTGTTATTGCTAACATGTTGAGTTTGCATGATAGAGAGAACATACACAAGCACACAAAGTACTGCATAAAACGAAAATGTTATCATAAACAAGCCATGTTACAATAACTCTCTACTCTTGGTAAGATGACCAGTCGGTAGAGGAGGGAGGGGGGGAGGAGGCGGAACGGTCAGGGGAGGAAGGGGAGGAAGGGATGTGTTCTACCCTAGGGCCGATGTCTGGGAGGATGTTATTAAGGCCCTTGTTGCCGTAAAGCCAGGAGGCTTTCTGTAAAGCCATCTTCCAGCCATCGTAAAAATCGTCCCAGTAGACGGGCTGAAGGTAGACTGTCGCAACGGGGGAGTCGGGGGCGACGGTGGAGCCGGTGAGGCAGGTGCCTTGCCATCCCTCTGGGGAGCACGGTTAGATAAAGACATCTGTAAATAAAGAGGAAGAAGACGAGCAAGAAAGATAGGAAGAAGAAGAGCGTTAGAAGCTTGTGAAGGATAAGTATGCGGCCCTGTGTTCCTTTTATAGTTGTGAAGAACGGGTCACGCGCCTTCGAAAGGAGCTGTGTAAGTGATGTCAATGG
Source organism: Colocasia esculenta (assembly GCA_014218235.1). Taxonomy (NCBI): domain Eukaryota; kingdom Viridiplantae; phylum Streptophyta; class Magnoliopsida; order Alismatales; family Araceae; genus Colocasia; species Colocasia esculenta. The sequence goes on along the minus strand of CM024758.1, from coordinate 147,581,572 downwards.
TTGCTGTATCAGTTCTTGGCACGTTATGTAAGAGTAACTTCCCATCGATTACAGTTCACGGGCCTTCGAAAGGAACGAAACGTCAGCGTGTCAGCGTCGTTTGGGAAAAAGGCATTGGAAAGGAGGGAAGGGTAAGACGGAATGGGAAAAAGAGACGGAGGCCAACGAGATGGAAACGTGCGTCGAGGGTCGTAAATGGTGATGTGTGAAAAGCAGGGACTGGAAATTAAACCGGACGAAAAGGAGGGACTTTACGTTTACCAGTATTCTGACAGGGATGAGGAAAAAAGTACCAGCCTCTGACAGGGACCCCCAATTAATTTTCCCTTTAAAATAAAAGGAGAGCCTCGCGTTGTGTGTGCATGCATGTGTATATAGGTTTGTGTATGGGATTTAATGGTGTGTGTGTGCATTACATGAGGGAAGAGAGAGATGTGTTGGAATGGGGCGGCGCGAGTTGGAACGGTGGGAATTTAAAGGGTAAAAAAAAATTGGGAGTACTGGTGCTGAACGGTTGGGGGTTGTGAGAAAGGCATGAGTGTGGGAGGCTGCAGCGCTTTCGTAGCGGTCAAACATCAAGGCGTCTCTTCGAACCCTGCTTCACCATTAAAAACATTAATTCTTGCATCCGTCCGTTCGAATTCTACCTTGTGTGTTTAATTGTCTTTTGCTTCTAATCCTTTCGAGGCGCAAGACATCACTAAAGGTTAGGGACTTTGGGAAGTAATTGTAACTGGCCTTCTATATAAAATATGTTTTCGTTTTGTGCATGTTGTTCTGTGGGCTTGTATGTGCAAACTCAGTGAGCCTTTCTGTAACCGCAGAAAACACAAGAACAGAGCAAATTGGAAGGGAAAAAACAGAGAACTTCACTACCTTCACATAAACCATCACTATGATATAAAAACTGTTAATTACGGACGCAGAAATTTTGTCTAGTGGGGTCACTCAAAATATATTTTAATATTTATATAATTATATATATTATAAATAATATAAATAAATATTGGTAAATTTAATTGGGGGTCCCTGTCATAGGCTGGTACTTTTTTCCTCGTCCCTGTCAGAATACTGGTAAACGTAAAGTCCCTCCTTTTCGTCCGGTTTAATTTCCAGTCCCTGCTTTTCAAACGTCACCATTTACGACCCTCCACGCACGGTTTCCGTCTCGTTGGCCTCCGTCTCTTTTTCCCATTCCCGTCTTACCCTTCCGTCCTTTCCAATCCCACGTCCTATCCAGTCTGAACGATGGGAAGTTGCTGTTACATAGCGTGCGGAGAACTGTTACAGCTAGCATTGTAATGACTTACACAGGTGCTTTCGAAGGCCCGTGAACCGTTCTTCACAACTATAAAAGGAACCGAGGGCCTCATCCTTCACAAGCTTCTCTGAGTCTTCTTCTTCCTGTCTTGCTTGCTCGTCTTCTTTCCTCTTTATTTGCAGATGTTTACATCTAACTGTGCACCCCAGAGGGATGGCAAGGCACCTACCTCACCGGTGCCACCGTCGCCCCCGGCGCCACAGGCTCCACCATCGCCGTCGACCTACAGCCCGACTACTGGAAGGGTTTTTACATCGGGTGGAACATGGCTTTACAGAAAGCCTCTCGGCTGTACCACCAAAGGGCCTCACCAACATCCTCCCTGACATCGGCCCTAGGGTAGAACACATATGTTCCTCACCTTCCTCTGGTCCCTCCCGGGCCGTTCCTCTTCCTCCCCTCCCACGTCCACCTAGTAATCGGGTTAGGGAGTTTAGATTGTAAGTAGTTCCTCTCCCCCCTCCCTCCTCGGCCTGTTCCTCCTCTCCCCTCCCTCCTCGGCACGTTCCTCCTCCTCCTCCCCTCCCATCCCAGCCCGTTCCTCCTCCCCTCCCCTCCCATCCCGCCCCGTTCCTCCTCCTCCCCTCCCTCCACCACCAATATCCTTTTTCTACCACTGAGTGATCGGGTTATGGAGTTTAGATTGTAACGATGCTTGTTTATGCAATATATCTATTTTCCTTTTATGCAGTCTTCTGTGGGCTTGTATCTGATCTCTATTATGCAAACGCAAACGTATACTGTAACATGCTAGCATGTATTGTAACAGGATTAGGAGGCTACTGTAATAGTAACGGCAAGACTGTAGTGGTCTCACTGTAACCTCCTATCATGTATACTGTAATGAGAATATGTAACTATTGTAACAGGTTTGTATGTATACTGTAATACTGTAGTTGTAGGTGTGCGGTGAAAGCTAAAGGAACGATGTACTGCTCGAACTGTAACCTGATAGCATGTATACTATAATGAGAATAGGTAAGTACTGTGACAGATTTCAACTTATACTGTAATAATGTGTTCTGGAACTGTAACCTCCTATCATGTATACTATAAAAGTATATGTAAAGACTGTAACAGGATTCTACATACACTGTAATAAGGTAGGCGTAGCTGGAGCGCTCAAGCTGTAAGACTATACTTCTCCAACTGTAACCTCGTATCATGTATAATGTAACAACAATAGGTAAAGACTGTACAACAAGTATCATTACACTGGTTAGGAATTAGTGTGTGCGGCAGTTCTTCTCCTTCAGTTGTATACGCTATGAACGTCCTTGTGCATTGAAGTACGCTTTGATGAAGTGGAGGGCGAACTTTGCTCGCACGTAAGGCATGTCATCCTGACTGAAGGGAAAATCTTGAATGTCCCTACGTGCTAGACATTCCATGTATTTGCAAGTGAAAATTCCGCAGTCGTCTCCCGATCCTTGTTGTGGGCATGGGTCGGGGTAGCGTAGCGGCCATTTATGTGCATCTATGTGCTTGCCCTTCAGGTATCTTTTAAGTTCCTCCACCTGCATGAGAGAATGAAAAAAAGAGTTCCAGCAACTTAATGTAGATTTAATGTTACTGTTACGTATGTAACACAAGTGCTCACGCTCTGTAACGAATGTAAGCATTGTATGTAACAGACTGCACTTACATATTATGGAATGTCACGATGATCTTTGTTTCGTAATGAGTCGTACACGTGGAACTCTTTTTCCTTAATGTGGATGACCAAAAGAGCCCAATGGTTCGTTCCAACATGTATGGGGGAGAAGATGAGGTCAAATTCATTTGGGGCGCGGTCCAATTTCCCAAAAGCGTATTCGAAATGTTGTTCCTTGCTCTTATCGTCTTTGCAAGATTGGACATAACCCTTTAAAGCGGCTCCCACATATCCAAAATTCCAAAAAATGTCCGGGTTCTCTTCACGGGGGAGAAACAAGTAAGCGTGGACGTAGCAGTCAATTACGACCGATTCGCTCTCCCTCGCGAACAATAGCTCCCGGATGTCATTAAACGAGAGGAAATTCTCGTATCCTTCCACAGTGCCGTTGAACATGAAATCTCTACATGTAAGAAAACATCTTTGGTAAGAATTAAGACTGTCATTCAGTAATAGATGATGTAATATAATGCAACAGAAAAGGTCGAAACTGTAAACATTGTACACATATACTGTAACACGTACTCATTAATGATGCACTCATTCAAAAATCGTCCAATCAATGACTTTTCGGCCACTCCTAATGCTTCCCGGGCTACGTAATCTCGTCTCTTCTCTTTCTTGCCCCTTGGAAGTGTGTCTGTACTCTCTTGAGAGTCAACATACATCGGTTCGGAAGTGGACACATTCACTTTCGTGGCTTTGTGGTACCGAAAATCGTCTGGCTGCGATAGAGTAAGTAATAAAAGAATTTTCTGTAAAACAATTATAATGTAATTGTAACGGACTTTGAATAATACTGTTATGTCTCGTGAAGGGTACTGTAACCGAATGCTCAGCTTATGTATATTCTGTAAGGGGAAACCATACCGTATATAACTCGGGTTGTCGTCTTATCCTCGTCCCAGCTGAAACTCGTCGGGACAATGATGATGGGGATATCTGACGCCGCTTCCTCTTCTTTTCTTCTTCTTCCTCCTCATCCTTCTTCCTGTGCTCGTCCTCCTCGTCCTTCTTCTTCCTCTGGTCCTCCTCCTGCTCCTTCTTCTTCCTCTGCTCGTCCTACTCCTCTTTCCTCTTCCTCTGCTCCTCCTCCTCCTCCTTCTTCTTCTTCGCCTCCTCCTCCTCCTCCTTCTTCTTCCTCTTCGCGTCCTCCTCCTCCTCCCTCTTCCTCTCCGCCTCCTTCTTCTTCCTCTTCGCGTCCTCTTCCTCCTCCTTCTTCCTCTCCGCCTCCTCGTCCTCCTTCTTCTTCCTCTCTGCCTCCTCCTCCTTCTTCTTCCTCTTCTTCCTCTCTGCCGCCTCCTCCTCCTCCTTCTTCCTCTCCGCCTCGTCCACCTCCTTCTTCTTCATCTCCGCCTCGTCCTCCTCCTCCTTCTTCCTCTTCGAGTCCTCCTCCTCCTTCCTCTTCCTCTGCTCTTCATCCACCTTCCTCTTCTTCGCCTCCTCCTTTTTCTTCTTCTCGTCCCCCTCCTCCTTTCGCCCCCACTTTTTCCCTTCCTTCAACTCCGGGATGTGCCACTCGGAAATTGACCACCGCGACCTTGTGTGGACGGTTCTCCTTGCTGTAACTGAGAATATGACAGTCTGTAAATGTCTATGAAAGACTGCTGTAAACGTAGAAAATAGTTTCTGTAACTTCGTATATGAAAGACTGTAACAGAGAAGGAATCAAACTGTAAACGTAGACTACATGAGTATTACTAAGTATATGAAAGACTGTAAGAGAGAAGGAATCGAACTGTAAATATAGAAAACATTTTATGTAACTGAGAAAATGAAACACTGTAAGTACACAAACATTTACCTGGACGTCAGGAACTCGTCTTTGCCACGGCATGTGATCGTACTGAAGCTGTTGAGAGCTCCGGTGGCGGTAGGACTAACATTGCAGATTTTGGCTCTGGGGGGGGGGGGGGGGGGGGGGGGGGGGATGTTGCCACTGAGGCTGCCGCTCAAATTGTTCCTCCAGTCTATGTAGCCTTCGGTCCATTGACTGGAGGATATTGTTCTGTCGTTGTAACTGGTCATTCTGCCGCTGTAGCCGGTCATTCTGTAACTCGATGATAATCCTATGTTCCTTGGACACTGTTAAGATCTCTTGAAGAATGCCATGTATATAGTTATCTGATGGAGGGGTTCAGGAAGTGGTTGACGTGGATGCCGTCAATCGTCGCGAAGCTGTAGGTCGGTCATCCCTCACATTAACCTCCAAATATACCTGAATTAACATAGGTACAGGTATAAGTCATATACGAACATAACACAGTTCCAGGTGTAAGTCACACTTACATCAGAGCGTTGCAACCCCCGTAGTAGGGCGAATAACTTCGGTCCCTTACCCGGCAATCCCAAAGGAAAAATGGGGGATCTCTTTGGGGATGATTGGTTTCAATTTTAATTGGTGCGTCAAAAACCATGCCTACATTATTAACAAATAGATAATGCGTATCAGAAGTGTATCGTAAACGTATGTAACATATACATATCTTCTCTGTAAAAGTAGTCTTCGAGTACTGTAATAGACACATATACCATCTGTAATAGGAACCTTTAGGTACTGTAACAGCCAACATCTGTAAACGTATGTAAAAGATACATATGTCCTCTGTAAAAGGAGTCTTCGGTTACTGTAATAGATACATATGTCGTCTGTAATAGCCACCGTTAGGTACTGTAACAGAGAACATCTGTAAACGTATGTAAAAGATACATATGTCCTCTGTAAAAGGAGTCTTCGGGTACTGTAATAGATACATATGTCGTCTGTAATAGCCACCGTTAGGTACTGTAACAGACAACATCTGTAAACGTATGTAACAGATACATATGTCCTCTGTAAAAGGAGTCTTCCGGTACTGTAATAGATACATATGTCGTCTGTAATAGCCACCTTTAAACGTTCGTGGAGAAGAGACAACTAAGGGTACTGTAACAAATACATATGAGTATGTAAAATAAATCCAAAAGTACTGTAACAGGTACATATGATGTATGTAAAAGCCTACTCACACCGAGAGCGGGAACACAACCGGTTAGGAAGATGGTTTTGCTGGAACCAGCTGCTGTTCCGAATGCCTTCACCCCCGATATCAGGTACTCATGGATGGCAGCAGCCCAATTGGCGTTCTTCATCTCATGGAGGTCGTCCAGGTATGGCAGAATGGACAGCAACCCTGACCTCCCACTTGTGGGGAAAAAGAAACAGGAACATAGAAGCGCAAACCAAAGCTTTACCTAAATTTCAACAGCTAGCGCACCCTCCTGTGGAACGTACTCCCTAAGTTTCAGATGGATATTGTGCATGTCCATCGTTTTTTTGCATCCAAGGATGCGGCGCAAACTAGCTTTTGTCCCATCCGCCTTCAGATTGATAGGTGAACCAAAATTGGGTATACCCATAACTGCTGCTAGGTCTGAAGGGCGAAAAGGCAAGCTGCATGGGCCAATCTTAAAACATTCTTGTCCATCGAAACGTGTCATAAGATCGACTATCAGTGAAATCGGGTAGGTCATCATTTCGCATTTGACATACGCGTGAAATGGTGAATTCCTCATTAACTTCAGATGTGCGCTCCTAAATTGCAAATCTTGCATAACGGAACAGTACCACGAAAGCGAGCATCGCGTATTAAATTCATTCTTTTCTGCAAAGAGAAGATCGGATCTTAAAAAAAAACATTCATTTGACAAAGATCGGACTTAGGATAAGAACAAATATTACTATTTCGGACGACTTGGATGCTGGTTTCCTCAACTTCCATGGCCATCAACGCTTGTTGCGCCGCATCCGCCGCAATGCTCTCAATGTCAACGCTCATAGGAGATCGACGGCTTGCCATCGTTAGAAGGGAGAGAGAGATTACTTCGGCTGGAGATGTAACTAAAGAATGGGAAACTATAACAGTGAAGAGGGTTGGTGCAGGAATGGCGGTGTAGGTGTATGGGGAGGGGAAAAGTCGTGATATATGAAGGGATGGACTCGGTGGACCCGACGGGATGGCGGTGCACTGTAATGATGAACATCGGGCAGCTGAAAGTAGTCGGTACTCCCGACGATGGGACGTGAAAGCTATCACAGCCGTTCGTATAGAGCTTTCCCGCCATTTATGCTAGCATGATACGCACTCCCGCCAATTTGACCCCCAGTCCAAGCAACTCATACATGCTATTTACGGACCCAATTTCGTTCGTCGTCCACGAAACGTTCGTCTTCCTCTGCGACCCAATGGATCCTCACGATTTCTGTTACAATGTTACAGTTGGATCCTCACGATTTCTGTTACAGTATACGTAATAAAATGTTACAGTTTAAGCACTACACTGTTACATTTTGAGCACTACACTCTTACAGTTTGAGCACTACACAGTTCGAGCACTGTCTACTAACGTATTCTGTTACATTATACGCAATAAATTGTTACAGTTTAAGTACTAGCCTGTTACAGTTTAATCACTACACTCTTACAGTATGTTTACTACACTTACACTGTTACAGTGCAAGCACTAAAGTGTTACACTTAGAGAACAGCCCTGTTACAGTTTGAGCACTACACTCTTACGGATCGAGCACTACAGTCTAACATACAGTTTTACATTATACGTTATAATATGTTACAGTCTTTGGTCATGTTGATTATAGTATAGATAATACGATGTTACATTGTGTTATTGCTAACATGTTGAGTTTGCATGATAGAGAGCACATACACAAGCACACAAAGTACTACATAAAATGAAAATGCTTATCATAAACAAGCCATGTTACAATAACTCTCTACTCTTGGTAAGACGACCAGTCGGTAGAGGAGGGATGGGGGGAGGAGGCCGAACGGTCAGGGGAGGGATGGGAGGAAGGGGAGGAGGCGGAACGGTCAGGGGAGGAAGGGGAGGAAGGGATGTGTTCTACCCTAGGGCCGATGTCAGGGAGGATGTTATTGAGGCCCTTGTCATTGTAAAGCCGGGAGGCTTTCTTTAAAGCCATCTTCCAGCCCATGTAAAAATCGTCCCAGTAGTCGGCGCTGAAGGTAGACTGTCGCAACGGGGGAGCCGGGGGCAACGGTGGCACCGGTGAGGCAGGTGCCTTGCCATCCCTCTGGGGAGCACGGTTATATGAAGACATCTGCAAATAAAGAGGAAGAAGACGAGCAAGAAAGATAGGAAGAAGATGAGCAAGAAAGATAGGAAGAAGAAGAGGGTTAGAAGCTTGTGAAGGATAAGTATGCGGCCATGTGTTCCTTTTATAGTTGTGAAGAACAGGTCACGGGCCTTCGAAAGGAGCTGTGTAAGTGATGTTAATGGTTGCTGTATCAGTTCTTGGCACGTTATGTAAGAGTAACTTCCCATCCATTACCGTTCACGGGCCTTCGAAAGGATCGAAGCGTCAGCGTCATTTGGGGAAAAGGCATTGGAAAGGACGGAAGGGTAAGACGGGAATGGGAAAAAGAGATGGAGGCCAACGAGACGGAAACCGTGTGTGGAGGGTCGTAAATGGTGACATGTGAAAAGCAGGGACTGGAAATTAAACCGGACGAAAAAGAGGGACTTTACGTTTACCAGTATTCTGATAGGGACTAGGAAAAAAGTACCAGCCTCTGACAGGGACCCCCAATTAATTTTTCCATATATATTTAAAACAAAAAAAATATTTTAATAACAATGAGACAATTCATTACAATCAATTCTTTTCTTACAGTGGGGTCACCACTTAGAAACATAAACATTTGAACCAAAAAATAAATTCTAGTGGGATCAGTACCCCCCAATAAAATCCCCCCAAAACACAAAGTTTACATGGTCATTTGTCCCTTTGAAAAATTTACAGTGGGGTCACGTGACCCCACTGGATGTTCACTGGGTCCATCCTTAAATAGTGCGTGAACAATGCAATTCTCCAATGCCAAGTGCATCTCGAAATTATCTCAAAACTTTTCCAAGTCCAGAAAGCTACTTTGTATCCGACTGTCAACTCCGACTATACTCTATCCGACCCCTAGAGTCAAATTACACTCCTGCATCCTATGGCAACGTGACACATCAAGCGTCGCGTCTCTTCGGTAAACTCAACTCAAGACCGCCTGAGTCAGTCGAATGCAGAGTATGTAAGCATTCGGCTGTATGAGTCAAATGTAGAGGGGAAGCATTCGGCTGTATGAGTCAAATGTAGAGTAAGGAAGCAATCGGCTGTATGAGTTGAATGTTATGCAAAGTTGAAAATTTCAAAGACTTTTTGACTGAATTTCTGAAGGAGTCGGATTTGGCAGTGGAAGGCATTAGTCGAATTCAGTAGGCTATAAAAATTTTTAATGATCATGAATTTTGTGGAATTTCTTCTTTGAGAAAACATATATTTAAAGATTTGTCATAGCAAAAACATTGTTTATAAATACTAAGAAAATCTTGTTGGCCCTTTTGGTGCGGCAGCAAGGTAACCTAGAGGGGTGGTGAATAGGTTTTTCTGAAATCTGAAGTCAAAATGTGAACACTTAAAAGTTTGGTTAGTGTTAGTGTGATGAAGAGTGGCAGTGCGGAAGCAAAAGAACAATAATTACACAAAGGACACAGGAGATTTATCCTGGTTCGGCCCTTCCCACATGGAAGTCCTACGTTCAGTCCCCAAGCAACCTCTTGGGATTTCACTAACCAAGGGTACAGTCCCCCTTAAGGACACTATAACACCCAGCACCCCAGCTGGTCTTCTTCTCTTTCCCGGGCAAGAAGGCAGCCCACCTCTTTTACAGGTCAAGAAGCCAACCTCCTGGTACAAACCCCAGTGCGGTTCTGCTAGACAAAAACCCCTAGCTAGGTTCTACACTGTATACAGTCCTACAGCTGGACGAAGATCTTTCTTAGAAAAGAAAGAACACTGCTGAGAGTTGGAACAGAAGAAAACCAACTAAAAGAAACTCTCAGCTAAAAGAGTCTCTCCCCCAGATTACAAGATGCACACAGAGAGAGTGAAGAGAGGAGAAGGAGCTTGAATGCTTGAGTACTGCTTCAGATGCTTGAACACTTCTTGGGCTCAGGCTCTTTCTCTCTTTTCCTTTGAGTGTATATGAAGTTCAAGTTCCTCACTGGTTGTACACTCCTTCAAAGATCTTCAAGAAAAGCTCTCTTTGTTCTTCAGTCTTGCTTCATCTTTTATATATATGAGCAGCTGTGAATAAATTCGTTGGAGTTCTAGCTGTTGCTCATGTTCTCTTTCTTCTGATATTTTGTGGTCAACGAGGTCTGCAAGTATAGAAGAAAGCATTTAGTTAAAAGAGTGTTTCTATCAAAAAGGCTATACCTATATGTTTCCTGTTGCCACCCAGCAGTAGTAAGTAATTATCCCCTTTTTGTTGGCAGGAAAGAAGAGATCTAGAGAGATAAGCAAAAAGATCTCCTGTCAGAAAGACAGAGGATTACACAAATCAAGAATATTTGACTTTTTCACTAGATGCCAAAAGCATTTTAAAATATAAAGGAAATCGATGTTAGAGAGATCAAATCCATGTTCTTACAAAGGAATCCATATTTTACAAAGAAATCCATGTTTTACTTATGAAATCCATGTGAGAAGCAAATCTATGTTAGAGCAAATCCTTATGAGAGCGAATCCTTATGAGAGTGAATCCTTATGAGAGCGAATCGATATGAGAGTCACTCATCGAATCCTTATGAGAGCGAATCTTTATGAGAGCGAATCGATATGAGAGTCACTTATCGAATCCTTATGAGAGCGAATCGTTATGAGAGAGAATCGTTATGAGAGAGAATCGTTATGAGAGCGAATCGATATGAGAGTCACTTATCGAATCGTTATGAGAGTGAATCGTTATGAGAGCGAATCGTTATGAGAGCGAATCGTTATGAGAGCGAATCCTTCTTATAGCAGTGAATCCTTATGAGAGCAAATCCTTATGGCACTTTGTGAACTGAAATCGATGTATATTGAATGGACATCAATTTATCGTTTTAGTGCAAATCACATGGCAATAATGTCATAAATTTATATTTATTAGAAAATCATGATGTTTAATTTATTATTAGGAAAATCATGGAATTAAATATATTTAATATTCAATTAATCACATAAATTTATATTTATTAAGAAAAATATGATATTAAATATTTTTAATAATAATTAATTAAACATAAATTTTGTTATCACCAAAATAAAAGGGTAAAATATAGGAGTGGTTCAACAAATCTCTAAATTTCTTAGGGGTAGTTGCTCAACAATTCTCTCCCTTTTTGTTAATGACAAAAAAAAATCTTTAAATAGGCTATCAAATAAACCTTTTGTCAAGTAAGCTTTTATTATACCTTTTCTCCCCCTTTGTGGCATTAACATAAACGATAGCAAAACACAAGATAATGCAAAGGCAGATATTTCATATAAAGGAAATTACAAAGTTCAGGACCTAACAGAACGGGGTAGATACAGAGATTGAGGGATCATGGCTAAAAAGGGTTGGATGAGCTCCCAGAGCTTCATCTCATTCTTGACAAAAGAATTTTCAAACAGAGCCGAATCCACATTGTAACTTGGATTGGTGGAGGGTAATTTCTTAACGGATTTGATGTGGCGCCTCCTAAACCAAGCAACTTTATTATGATATCTGTCAATGTCTATTCTCATCCTGAGGGGAAGAAACTCTTTAGTTGCTGCAAAATGGAGAAAGTCATGGATAGTGATGTTCCAATAAAGACCATTTGACACAGCTGCATCTTTGGCTTGATAGTAAATCAGGTACCTCTGTGCCCATCTATGACCTATGTTCTTTCTCAAATCCATGAGACTCTTAGAGTGAAATTCATCACGAGAGAGTTTCAACTTCTGACACTAAGAGTTGTATGCGGCATAAGCTGCTGCCCATTGCTCAGGAGTGAATCTCTCAAATTCAGCAAAGCTCAACTGAATGTCAAGAAGGTGATGATAGTTCTTGGACAGCTGAAGGAAGATAAACCTTTGGAAGCTCAACTTGGATTTGTACTTGATTTTGAATCTAGTGGCAATTCTGATAAATCTATTGAATACGGCTTCAGCAAAGTTTCCTCTATAGGAAACAGCTCCTATGAGGGGAGGATGGAGTCCGGAGGGCAATGCCACTGACATAGAGGGAACAATTCCCTTTGACCTCTTAACAGGTTTTCATATTGCCCCTTGGATACATCAGGTAATCCCAATTTGAATCTTTCAAAATTGAAAGTCCTCATTTCTGTGTACTTGGCCTGAGATGCCTTGAGATGAGTTGCAAATAGTGTATGGAACCTTAGAGAAAGATGGTGCTCAACAGTCAAAAAATGGTTCCTGGATTGGGTTTCTTGAAATTTGGCTGCCTCTGCTGGATAGAGATCAACAAAATCTTTGGGTGTGAGGCAGTGACTCTTTTGAGAAATAAGCTGAAGATCTGGAATGGAAAGTTGTGAGGTTTTCAGCAGAACAGGAAGCCAATGTTCAAAAGTGAGCCCTGGCATCCCATGGACTTCAAGAAATGCTCTAATTGAAAGATATTCCCTGAACAGGCTCATATTTTGTTCAGAGTGATAAATAAAAGCATACCAAAAAGGTGGAAGTAATAAGGAGGGTTTGTCTCCTAATTTAGGTCCACTAGAAGCTGAAAGTTGGATACTAGGAAGTATCTCAACTAGATGAAGGAGGGTTTTCTTGGAGTCAGTTTTTGAAGCAGTGGGAAGAGAGTAAAAGTAGTGTGGCGGTTGAGTGGAGAGATTTAGAGTGATCTTTTAAGAGGTTTGGCTTGATGTTTCATGGGGTAGATAGAAAACTTGATATCTTGAAAAAATGGGTCTATGGGAATTGCAACTGGAGGAAGATCCGGAGAAGTGGAGTGTGTAGGCTGTGCAGGAGTTGATGTTGAGGGTGCAGATGTTTGAGGTGCATGTGGAGTGGGCTCAGAAGGAGGGTTAACAGGTGGAGCTGGTGGAGGATTAGGCCTGGAAGGAGGAAGAGGGAAGACAGGGTCACCATTTTTGACCAGTCTTCTCTTTACTTTCCTTTTGAAGGTTTGAAGGTTCTGAGAGGACTCAAGGGTTCTCTTGGCCTTGGATTCCTTCTGGGATTTTAGACCTTTATGCCTGGATCCATCTATAGCTGCTGCCACTTCTCTTGGCTGTTTCTCAACCACAGGCTCTTGCTTCTGCACATCTTGAGACTGATAAGCTACTACTGCTAACTGGGCTTCTTGGTCTTGAATTTGCTGCTGCTCAGCAGGCTGCTCATCTTTCTGCTGGGATTTATCCATCAAAGGCTGCTACTCAGCCTGACTCTCAGATTCTTTTTCAACTTCAACTGGTTGCTCAACAACTGGATCTTCAGGTGCTGGCGCTTGAGGTTCTATTTGTAGTTCTTGCTCTTGAGCAGGGACTTCTTCTTCTGGCTGCTGTGAGGAAGCAGGCCCTGATGGCCTAGAAGTGCTATTTTGGCACACTAACTGAAGCAATAGATCTTTCATTTGCTTGACCTCATCAGACAAGCTGTCAAACTTGACATCAATCAACTCAACTTGCATTTGGAGAACAGAAAGGTTCTCATGCTGACTTCTTACTAAATCCAAAATGGTATTAAGAGTATCGCTGCTCTCCCCCTGAGACTTTGGTCGGGTCTCAAACTGAGAAGGAGAGAAGTGAGGCTCTCTCTCTTCAAAGGTCTGCTCCAAGGGGGTGAAAGCTGGAACATCTTCAGATGCTACTCCTTTGCCTCGAAGGTCTCTTAGAACTTCACTGATAGTGTCTTCAGGAGCATCTTGCATGGTAGGGAGGAGACATTATTGAACTGATCTTCTTGCTCAGGGATCTAAACTGAGTCTTCAGATCTGATTTGAACTGCAGGGGCTTCTAGCCTTTCTTCTAATGCTGGAACTTCATGTGAGAGTAGAGAAACAAGAGGTTCATCGGGAAAGATTTTATGCTCACACTCTGGCACAGAGTCCTTGAACCACAAATTTTGCTTCTTGCCAACTAAAGAATAGTGACTTCTTCTTAATGTGAAAATGCCAATTTTCTCCTTGGTTCCTACCAATAACTCTCCAGACAGATCTACTGAGAATCTTTTGAAAATGAGAGTGAGCAGAGATCCATAGGGAAGGGATTCCTACAGGTCCTTGGAAGTAATCATCTTTTCTAATATTACTGTTGGCAAATTTACTTGGTGCCTCTGAACTGCCCAAAATAAAAGATTTCCATCTCTGGCAGTAATAGAGGAGTGAGTTCCTGCTCTAGGAGTCACAATGTTGGTGATCACTGAGTGGATTAATCTCTTTTCAGCAGACAACTCATTCACTTGAAGCCCCCTTTTGCTGATAGTCCCTAGACTGCCAATAATCCCCAGCTTCTGCTTTTCTAAGGGAATGAATTCACTAAGCCTGTGTCCAGAACTTGAAGAATCCAACATTTCTTCAGAAATGGTGATTTTTGCACCTTTGACATATCCTGCCACAGTATTTCCGGATGAAACTTGTAGAGAGGCATAGAATGATCTAATTGCATTTGCTGCATAGGGCTCGAAAATTGACAGAGCTTGGTCCATCCCATAGCATTCAGGGTCTCTTCTACCCAAGAAAGGTTTCCATTCAGATGGGAAAACTCAACAGCCTTTCCAGGATAGATTGGTATCTTGGCCAGGCGTTGGAGTTGATCAGGGGTCAACTGGACAGACTCTGGAACCCTAGATGAAGCCATCTAGAAGCTAGGAACAGAAAAGGCTCAGGGAGTTAACAAAGGAGTGAGAGAACTATACAGGAGAGATGAAAGAACCTACCTTTCTTCCGAAGAGATGAGGTTCCTGATGGTTCCTGGGAGTCCTTTGCCGGAGAACAGTGAAGGCGCGAAGAGCAGAAGAAGACAAATTTCGAATTTGGGTGTTTTCGAAAGGGAGAAGGGGTTTGCTTATATGGAAAGAAAAAAGTAACTGGCCCTATATTTCAGGATGATCGGTCGGAGTTAAGTGATTTGACCGTTAAGACATGAAAGGACGCGTCTTAATGAGGTGTCAGTTGCATAGTTTTAAATATTAAGCACCTTTTCACGATTCTTGAAGAGTCGAATTATGTATTCGACTGCATCAGTCGAATGTATTGTTTTCTTCATCAATCGAATGTAGCAATGATACATGAGTCGAATGTCTGAGAAAATTTTAGGACGATTTTTCACAGACAATTCATACAACAGTACTTTAGCATACAATTCAAGCAGAATTTTGATTTGGTAATTTTAATCAGGGTTGCACATACATATTTCTCTTCTAATAGATGTGAAGATCACTAGTTGAAGATTGGGTCGACTAGGTAAATGCTATTATGTCTAATGTTGAAAAGACACAATCCGACTCTTACAGTCGGACACACAATCCGACTTACTATGGTCCAATCCATCAGTCGCGTCCCTTCGTCCCGAAATCTCTGGTCAGTAACTTTTCAGCCTTTATTAAATTAAGACTACCCATTTCGGCATGTGTAATTTGTGAAAAGGTTTCTGTTTAAAACTGAAACATAAATTTTTCAGAATGTAAATAAATCTTCTCCCTTATCGATAAGCAAAAGAAAACTTAAAACCATTTCTTGTTGACCGTTCTTTTTATGAAAGTCATTATTCCAGTCAACTCTCCTTGTCGTTTTCTGTCGTCCGTTTTGGGCGCTTCCTTTTTGATAAACTATCATTTATCTTATTCCCGAAATCGATGTAGAAACGATTCATCTCCTATCTTTCCCCTCTTTTTCTTCTTTCGTCGGTTTGTCTGAGCCGATGCCCTAACGACTCAGGGATCGACTCTCTACTCATTTGAAGCCTCCCTCTTCTTCCCGCGAAGAAATCCTTGAGGCTTTTCACTACTATCTCCATCCAAACCCTCCAGAAACCCTCATCTACCCAAATCCATGGCCTCATCCGTTGTTTCCGGAAATCTTGGAGGCTACGGTGCTGAGTTTCTCACAGTTGAGCAACAACAGCGGTTCACTTTTGTGAAGATGAAGCTCTGTGGCAATAAAGCTGTGGATGTTGTAGATTTGGAGAAGAATGGGATGCACAGTATAGTGGAAGCCTTGGACAGAATGAAATGGACTGGAGTCGCAACCCTTTTCGAGGTAAGCTACCCGGACCTTGTGAAGGCGTTTTATGTCTATTGAAGTCAGAGGCAGACGGGTCCTTGACCTCATCTGTCAAGGGAACCCAAATAAGAATAGATCATGAGTTGTTGAAATTGCTGTTTGGAGTGAGTACCTCTGGACACAGTGGGGTTCACACCGTGGACGCCCAAGCAAAGGGTCTTGGAATTATAGGACCTGGTTTTAGACTGAGAGATGGAAAATTGGATGTAAATCAGTTGAATGCGTTTAATCGTTTGCTGCACTTCATTGTCTGTCAAGTTTTAGTTCCTAGAAGTGCTACCTATTCAACCTGTACCAAAGCGGATTCGGATATGATGTTTTGGGCTATTCAGAACAGGGAAATAAACATGGCCGAAGTGATGATGGAAAGATTGAGATTTGCCCATGATCAAATCTGGGATACTAAGAGTAAGTTAAATGTATCCTTGCCATATGCTCACCTGCTCACCAAAGTCTTTAAGCATTTTGGAATAAATGTGTCTGGAGCGGTTGTAGAGAAGATGGGCCAAGCAATTAGGTCCAGAAATTTGAGGAAAAGTGGATTTTCAGTGGTCAATGGTGTTTGGACAAAAACATCTGTGGCTGAGGGTGAAGCCATTATTGGCGAAGCCCAAGATGTCCAACAAGAATTAGCACCAGCAGCAGAAGAGGCCCCAGAGTCTAGAGCATCACAGGAAGCAGCAGTAGAAAGAGAAGATGCAGTGGAAGCTTTAGCAACTCAAGGAGAAGCAGCAGTGGAAGATTCTGGAAGAAGAATAGAGGAGATTCCTCTTGAGATTGTTGATCCTGCTGAATCAATTTCAGAGGATCCTCTACCCTCCTCCAAAGTGGCATCTGTGCTCCGAGAAGTATTGGATTCCATTCACTCCACCCCAGTGATTCCAAAAACTGGTGGGAGTTTGGTAGAAGAGGTTGTGGCATCTGGCCACATTGAAGATACTGTGATGGTAGATGCTCCCATTCAGGGGGAGCAAGAAAGAATTGTGGAAGAGGCTCCTATTCAGGGGGAGCAAGAGATTGAGAAGGAAGCAGCATCACAGGGGGAGCATACTGAAGATGCCCCTGTAAATGAAAGGCCAAATGAAGTTCATGTTGAGGTCGAGGAGCAAGTGGAAAGGAGAAGCAAAAGCAAGAAAATTGCTCACAGAAGGCAGAGGAAAATCCTCAAGAAAGTGAACTTGAAACCTATCTTGAAGAGGTTGGATGATCAAAGTGAGATCTTGAGCTCAGTGCAGTCAACTATAAATTCTATTATGGTGAGCCAGGCATCAACCTCCAAGGATCTTTCTTAGATACGGAATGCCATGAAGTGGTTTAATAGGGAAATGGGCGATATGAAGAACTTGCTTTCTGAGTTCCTGAAGGCAGTTGGACCTAAAGATCCTCCTCCATCTGCCCCTCAAAGCAGTGTAGATTTTGTGGCTGGGCCACCAGGGCCATCAGTTCCAGAGGATGGGCCATCAGGGCCGGAGACAGCAGCAAGCAAGCAGCCAACAGAAGCGGTTGGACCTTCTGAGCACTCAGTAGTTGAGCCACCAGGGCCAGTGATCTCTGAGGTTGGGCAGCAGGATGTAGAAGAGTCAGCAGTTGCTCCTGAAGCCCCTGAGTCTTCATCCCTTGCAACTCCAGCCCATTCCTCACCACCATCCTCTTCCACAGCACCTCCAGCTCCACCAACCTTCAAACAACCCTTGCCCCGCACAATTTCCTCACCAACACCCTTTCCATCTCAATCTTCCCTCTCTCCTACTTCTTCCCCAATCCGTCCTCTTCCTCTATCTATTACTGAAGATCCTCCAGCCTCCTCATCCGCTGGGGCATCCTCCTCATCTGGTCCTTCTTCCACCAGATCCTCTTCCACCTTTGATCCAAGGTCACTTCTTTATCCTCCTACTCCACCTACATCAATTACTTTCATACCTGAAAACCCACAACTTGGCAGCGCCCTTCTCACCCTAGCTGAGAATGAGTTTGAACGCTCAACACTCACCTCAATTTTGGCAGTTGCCAATCATGTCCACGGGACTGATTCTCCCAGTCCTACTCAGAAAAAGAGGAAACTCTCCACCTCTATCTCTCTACCCTCTACACCCAAATTTCCTCCTCTTTGGTTCTCCCTCACTACTGAAATTGAAAGGAGACCAATCTATCGAGAATATCTACAGAAATGCATTCTCTCTACAATTTTTGGCATTCCTCATCTTAACCTCACTGAACATCTTCACATTGTTCTTCCCTATTGCCACATGTCCAAAACTAACCAATCCAAAATCTTCCAGTCAGCTGAGTGCAAGACTGAAGACCAGTGGGCAAAAGGGCAAGAGACTCTATACAGTAAATACCTCAAAGCCAAAGCAGACAGCATTTCTCGTCGAGATCACCCACTCTCTCTCTCTGAGTGGTTCATTTTTCATCATCGAACTGTTTGGGGCCAGTTCATTATTAAGGAAATCAGAATAGCAAGGCATTTTCAGCTCTACAATGATTACTGCTATCTGAATAAGATCCCTGAAGTTCAGTTTGGTCAATTCCATAGCACCCTTGCTTTCCTCCGGACTGAACATCCAGTAAATTGCTCCTTCCAAGTGGATCTCACAAGTCTCAAAATGCCTGATACTGTTTTTCTTCCCAAGTTACATTCCCTAGTCTTTGATTCCTCTGCTGGCTCTCATGCTTTTGAAAGATTTGCTCGTGTGATGGGCCGTCAGTCAGCTAAGCAGGGTCGCCTCCCCTCCTTTCTGAGGTTCATATTCAGAGAATACCATTTGGGGCACATCTCTTCTGAGGTTCTGGCTCCCTTAATCTCTGAGTGTGAAAGGCTTTCTCCCACAGACTGGGCAAAGCACTATCCTCAGTCTGCTCTCCAACTGGAATCAGTCAACAGTTCTCTATTCAAGGAAGGAAAGCCGAGTTTATCTGCTGAAGCCTTCTTGGATCTGAATTCTATAAATCCAGTTCAAGAATTGTATGTTCAATGGGCCTCAAGATATTCAGCTTTCTTTGCTTTGAAGAAGGATCTGCATGATCACCAGATTGTCTATCCTATCACCCTTGATCGGTTCCTTCAACGTGCTAGCTTTGGGAGGAGTACCTACTTCAGATTCACTATGGACAAGGATCAGTATGCACTTTTCCTGGAGACTCAGCGGCAGCTGTATATTCAGCACATGATCCCTTCCATGGGTGATTCTTTCACCACAGCACCTGGAGTTTTCCGGCAACTTTTTGAAGACCAAGAGATTAAGGCATGGACTGTTATTTCTCAGCATGCCTCTCTTCTTTCTCCTCTGGTCTATCTTCATGTACCTTCTCAAAAGTAATACCATAACTTTGTTTGTGTGTCTTTTCTCTTCTTCTCAAAAGTAATACCTGATAGGAATGATGCAACTTTCATACTCTATGTGACATTGAGCAATGTACAATAACATACTACATAAGCCTTGCTAAATACTTGTGAATGAACATAGTACATAACTAAAAATTCAAATCATTGACGATGAATGTTTGGTATAACAATCCGACACAGGGTAACCAAATATGGAATACTAATTGCCTACGTACGAATGGGAAAAAATGAATAGTCAACCACACAAGAGAAGAACATGTAACAATGGAAGCATGCGTGAACATGATCATCTATGCGACATTGCCTGCATGCCACAGTTCATTCGCAATCCCCTCCCTCAGTGCCTCCCCAGCTGCCCTTGCTGTTTCATTAAGGCACAAGCCAGTGGGTGCATCTTCAAGCATACACCCCTCATTGGACTCATTATCATCAGAGGATGCATTGAAGAAGTCGTCGTACCCCTGTTCACGGCGGATGTAGTTATGTACCACAAGACATGCAAACACTATCTTCTTCTGTGTGTCAAAGGGGTACATATTTCCCTCACCACGGAGGGTTTTGAACCTCATCTTCAATACACCTAAAGTCCGTTCAACAATATTTCGAAGTTGTGCATGTCTGTGGTTGAATTTTTCTTGCTTGTTATCATAACGCCTATTTCTTGGCCCATCAAAGCTTCCAATATGATGCATGTGGCCACGATAGGGGGCAAGGAAAGAGCTAGTGTTAGCGTATCCGCCATCAACTAGGAAATACTTACCCGATGGCACAACAAACTCTCCTCGTGTTAAGGCCCATCTTAACACCTGCATATCTGGTGCAGAGCCTTCCCACCCTACACATGCATATTGAAATAAGCCATCAAATGACACAGCAACCATCACATTTTGCGTTATAGCCTGTTTGCGATTCCGAAAACGTGGTTGGTCTTCAATTGACACATTTGCGGGAATGTGAGTGCCATCAATAGCACCTAATGCATCCTACAAAATATACAATTGAAGTTAGATCATGTACAGATAAAATGTTCAACAAGATGTGCATTGACATCACCTTGAAATAGGGATAAAATCGATCATTTCCCGAAATATGTGGATGACATTCATTGACTTGAGTAGGCTGTAAAATATATTCCTCCTTTAACGAAGCTAAAGCAAAAGCCACTTTGTTCACGTAGTGGCTAATAGTTTGGGAGCTATGCTGAAAATGTTCTACCAATGCACCAGAACTAGCACCATGGCCAACAGCATAGAGGAACATCGCCAGTTGTTCATTGGCACTAACATGTCGAGAGTCTTTTAATAGGCTCTTACTCACCAAAATGTCAACTAAACTAATGAACATATTAGGATGCAATCTAAAGACATTAAGACATCCTGTCTCATGGCCGTTCAGAACGTTTTGCACCCAAATTGCCCCTGTGTATGTTGATGAATTCATCCTTCGCCTTGGTATGGTTGGTTGTACTTCTTCTTGCACTTCCTCTATCACTACATTCAGTACTGCAGTGAATGTTTCTTCATCTTCTTGCAATATATTGAATATCAGGTTCCGTTCTGTACGCATGCAAACAAAGAAACATTGAAAAGTCCTACGATTACACGACAATGATGAAGGTCTTAATGTTCTTCCATAATTTCAGTCATCACATTCTTAGCATGCATAATGAAAGATGGTACATGTTCCTTTTAATAGAAAACTTCAAATGCTATGTGGCTAATGATGGACCATAATCATGATAAATAGGCTTACAACAATGATGGCCATTAGGAGAATGACAAGAATCAATAAGCCTAAGATTAGGAAGTTGAAGAATGGCAGCTTCGACACATGCGTTTGGGTTGCATTCTCGACACTGTGGGAGGGGTAGCTGGTGGATGCAGATGCTATATACTTCTGATTGACATGACATGGGTGAACCCTAAAGTAAACATGGAATGCAGCTTCCGCTTCCTCAATTGAGTAGAAGCCCTTATATCGTGCCCATGCAAATCCATTGACTTCAACCAAACACTCATCCCAAGAATAATCAGTTCCCGGATGACGTCCAACCCACACAACGTAGCACATGTACTTACCCATTATCTTGTTTTAGTAACCAGCAAGTCCATTGATGGTAAACTGAAGATTACACATAAATATGGTTAACGAATTTTGCTACATTACATGAAAAGAGAAGTACATAGTGAAATAGAGTGACATGAACTGAAAAAACAAAGAAATGAAAGAAAGCACTACACATAAGCCTAAACTGAAAAAAAGTTAAACTCTAAGTATGCCACAACGACGAGGAACATGTGTCACTTTGTCATGGCTTATCGGCGGTCATCATCTTCAGCCATTCAACCTTGTGCTTGTCGGCCATTACAGAGAAAAGGGATCTAAACTTTGGCTCGGTGAAGATGTTCATGGACCTGAGGAAAACATTATAAGGGAGATTGGGAATGCCCTCTAAATCCCTTAAGCAATCTGTAATGCTAGGAACAACCTCCGCGTCCGGCCTCCGTTGGGAGGAACTCTCACTTTGTTGATGTGACCCACGATCGCCGATCAAGTCCCTAATGAGCGCATTCCTTTCGCGGGTTACGTCAACAAGATCATGTAAAGCATCATGCACTTTCTTTTTGCCATGTCCTTTGTTGCCAATTGATGTGGACTTTCTCTTCGGAGAGCTGCTGAACATGTTGTTCATTGATGTGGGAGTGTTGTTCATTGATGTTGGAGTGAAATGGCATGCAGTCGATTCAGTTTCTTGGCCAACAGACATGTGCATGACAGGTTCATTAGAGTACTCATTGACGTTGTTGTCTATGCTAGGTGTTGCATTGACATTACTTTTTCGCCGTGTACGTCTACGGCTGATGTGTTCGACTTGCGCTCCAGTAGCTATATTTTGGTTACAAAGAATGTGCATGTCATTATAAAAAGGGAAAGATCTTCGACAAATTTGTGAGTATTTGGGATTAACCTAATAAGAAAACAGTTGACACAAGTTAGTGCGGTCTGATTAAACCACTATAATAAAATAGATAGTACTAAACAGGAATTAAAATATCGTTACCTTAATAACCTCTTCCCATGCCCCATCATACCCAGGTATTGGTATGTTGTTAATTGGATCCCACCCCCAACCACTTAACTTCAACAACTGCACGTACAACTTATATTTTGTCTTCAGTACTCTCCAGTGATCCTTCACTTGATCACTAGTTAAGGAGTAACCCGATGCAGAATTGAATGCAGAGGACAATAAAGTCCAATTGTGTGTGTTGAAATTTACTCCAGGAGAATTGATTCGTTGATGTTCTTTAAAAATTACATCAATCAAGATTCCATCCATTCGAGCATCCCAGTTCGAAGAGCGGGGTTTCCTCCCATGCCCTTCTATCGCTGATGCGCGTTGCACTTTCTCTAGAGTTTTTGGTTCCGAACGGAAGGGAATATGGTGAGAAAATGGACTTGTGTAGGATGCAATAACCATAATAAATAGTAGAGGAACATCCTATATTTTTATGAATTCATGCTTACACATCTTGTACAATGAAGACGAAATGCTTAGGATGACTATTTATAAGGCAAGAGTTCTAGGACAATAACCTGCTACTGACATGTCGTCCATACGACGCTTCTTACGATCTGCTTGGGACAAGCTACAAAAAAAAAGGCTTTTGTTCAATTTATGCCTACGAAAATATATCGATCTAACTGTAATGGATAAACTAGTGAAAGTAATCTTATGAAAAAAAAAAGTTTCTCACTGCTATACATGATACATATTTCTACAAATCTTTTTTATTCAAAGTAGTGAACCACATGAGTGAGGGACCATATAGAGTAACTTATCCCAGGAAAGTATAGATTGTACTGAAGAAACAATATTGCCTCCTACTGCACACTTTTCAATTTGTTATCACAGCAGATGAATGGCATTTCCTCTAAAGACTAAACACTCAATGAGACCTTAACATTGGAAATCTAATTCATAACAAAAAATGCTACACTGCATTGATTGTATATGGAATGAATCAGTCAAGCTGTAGGTAGATGTTAACATAATCTGCATCAGCACTGTTGCCGAGCCTCATTGGGTCTCTGTAATGAGAATGGATAAAAAAAATGCATGACAGCCCTTATGAGGAGTGAATAGTTTTGTATGCCAACGTTGCCAGGAAAGGACAATGCTGGGAATTCACCAGTTTGAGGGAACAAACAGTGGTGTGCAGGGAAGAAACGCAAAAGTAAGAAACATAAAAAAATCTATCTTTGTAACATCAATTCCATTTTCTTCGAACCAGAGTGGTTGAGGGAAGAAATAGAGAAGCTAGGGAAAAGATGCTGGCCCATTTGTTATGTTCATGCATGCCATGGACGGATCTAGAGTGTAATGAGTGGGGTCCTGTGACCCCACTCAATTTTTTTTAATCTGAAATGACCCTATAAATTGAGATTTGATAAATTTAATATAAGAGGTGACCCCACTGATTGTTTCAGTGGGGTCACTCCTTCGTATAATATATTATTTATATTTATATAATATATTTATTTATATAAAATATAAAAAAAAATAATTTATATGACCCCACTGAATAAAATTTCTATATTCGTCCATGATTATTGCATGCATATTTTTTCATGTAATGAAGCACAAAACATTTACTTCCCATGCAGTAGCAAGCAACTTTCTGTGGATGAACCCTATAAACCCCCAAAATAGATGACGAGTAGAAACATCAGGTGGAAGAAGGGGGAATAGCAAAACGGACAACAAATTCATCAGCGGCGCGCATCTATACGAAGATGTTGATATATTATATATATATATATATATATATATATATATATATATATATATATAAAAGATTCAACATCCCACACATATTACAATGGATTTACATAGCCAAATTCAACAAAAGTCAAACTCAACTACAAAAGCCTGGGGCAAACCCGGAGCATAACAAAAGAAAATTACACTGTTGGAGGCGTGAACCCACACCCCTACGATGCGGCTCAGACTAGAAGACGGACGAGAGACCACCTGCTCTCCCTCAGACCTCCTGCTCTCCCTCACCTGAAAGCAATAAGGGGTGAGCCTCACGAGTCACTGGCTCAGTAGGGAAATTCCCTCAAAAGCCGTAAACCACAAAAACATAAGAGTAACAGGAGTATGGCACAACTATTTATAACTAACAACACAACCTGAGCATGGAACGATAATCATAATGCTTAAATAAAAATTAAGCTAATAACAAGTTTCAACTTCTATAAATAAACAGAAAATCATGCTCAGAAGTACGAGCTAAAGAAGGGTAATGCCAAAGATGAGTCACGAAGGCTGGTTCACGACACCAGCTATAGACCCAGACAAACAACACAGGTCTACCTCTCAGCCTCGTAGCCAAGGACGAAAGGTCCAGCTACTGCTCCACCATACAGAACCAACAAATTGTGGAGGCCAACTCTCACCACACTACAGCTCATACGGCTACAGTTCCATACCTGGAACCTTTAAGGTCTCTGGCCCGAGCACCCTAAAGTGAGGCACTGGAAATAAGGACTAGCTGGGGACCAGTACATCTACCGGTGTCCGTCCCCCAACCAAAAGCGCGCTATAAGTGACTAAGTACACCCACAACACACAAGCCGCTGTCCCATTGTCGTCTTTCCCTCAGCCGGACGTACTACTCAAACTACGAAGTGAGGGTGTTCAAAAAGACGACACATACCCTAACGGTACACAAGTACCAGAACAAGACCCCGAGCACAACGTGCCTAACTTACAAAGAACCTGGGGTACCCGACTCGAGAGGTAACCATGGGTGGCGTCGTATACCCGACTTGCCTCGCACGTACAACCACGCAAACTCGGAAATACCACTTACCACAAGTGCCAATGAACCGCTTAACAACCACTGCACGCAAACCATCATTCATACGGACCCATATATGTAAACATTCATAAGACCATGAAGGCAAACCATGGCTCGGGTAGCAGTAATTTGAATTGCGTCTGACACAGAGATCGCAATTCAATGACTGAAACACGTCGAACCAAACGGTCACGTTATAGACTGAAACGCGACGTCTAGTTCCGTCACATTTCAGCTGCATAAACCCTACCCAAAATCTCCTCCGGGAGAAGCTCAAACCACCCTAAACAGCCCATTTGCATGCTAATTTGTAGTAAAATAAACTCCTACACATGCCATCTACCTTCCTTACCCCATTAAACCTATTTAAATCTTTACATATGGATCCTTTTGATCAAAAAGGAGAAGAATTCCCCTACCACATGAGGAATACGAAGAACGTGTAAAACGGCACTGCCTTGGCATTTCCCGTGCTCCACACGTCATCCTTGCGCCGGAAACCCGCCAACCCACACGCCAGAATCACCAAAACGCCGGAAAATCTCCTCGCACACCTCCCCCACAGCCGAGAAGTATGTTTCTGCACTGCTTGGCTTGGGTCGACCAAGCACAATACACGAACAAAATCGTGTCGGGTAAAGCTGTCACAATTAAATGTGACGCCTCTGCATGCGCCACGCAGTGCACATGCAGACGCGCACCCTGGGGAAACGACAACCGAAACGCGCCGACTAAGGCAGTCGCAATTCAAAATCGCGTCGCCTGGTTTGGTCGCGTTTCAAATGACCATGCCAGAAGCTGGTTGGGCCTGGGTTCCAGGTCTCCAACCCACACTACCTGTACACAACCTATTAAATACTTTTCATACATACCATTTTGGGCCACACAAGGGCCACACAAGGGCCACCAAACCCACTAAGCAAGGATCCGTGAAATCACGATGTTACACACTAAGTCTCACATCGACTTCTCGGTAGTCACAATCGTGACATAGCCATGCACATAGTGTCCAACCAGGCAACTGACAACTCACACAGCACACACCAAACGGGTGCGGAACACCCAATCAGCTATCGACAGCTTTGCATGCACAACATGCAACAAACTGACCCGAAGGCAACCATAACAGCCAGCCGAAAACCACCTGGCAAAAGTCAACGATGGACCTCACCGTTGATGCCAATCGGTCAGTAACTCGCTTTGTCGCTGACAAAACTCGACAAAAGGACACAGTTACTAAGGGAAACCCAATAAAAACACTTACAAATCAACCCCAAGGGTCGGAGGAATGGCCTCACGTTTCTAGCAATAGCTAGCATCGGCCACATAGCCAAGCAGGAGTCTCGCGAAGAAGACAAAAATCAAAGCGGCAACACGCATACGAAGGACCCCTCAACGTGCAGAACGACGTCCACTGGTACCACTCGGCCACATCTAGACCGTCCTCGTGGCCTGACAAGGACACCAAACAAATGTGGAGCCACAAAAAATTGAAAATTGTTTAACCTTTCTTATATTTTACCCTTATATTTGGTAATAACAAAATTTATGATAATTAAATATTATTAAATATATTTAATATCATGTTTTCCTAATAACTATAAATTTATGGAATTATCACTGTGTGTTGTGCACCAAAATGCTAAATCGATGTTCATTCAATATACATCGATTTCTGTTCAAAGTGCCACATCGAGTTTACTAACACGATTTAATAATTTACACAATGATTTGATCGTGTAACGATTCGTTAAGTGAAACAACGATTTGGTCGCTGCAATGATTTGATAAGTGAGAACAACGATTTGCTCTCACAACGATTTGGTTTTCACGACGACTTAATAAGTGAGAACAATGATTTGCTCTCACAATGATTTGGTTTTCATAACGATTTCATAAGTGAGAACAACGATTTGCTCTCACAACGATTTGATTTTCATAATGATTCATAAGTGGGAACAATGATTTGCTCTCATAACGTTTTGGTTTTCATAATGATTTCATAAGTGAGAAACAACGATTTGATTCTCACATCGATTCGATAAGTGCCATAACGATTTGATCGTCACATCGATTTCTCTCTTACATCGATTTCATCAGTGAGAACATCGATTTGACCAAAACATCGATTTGATAAGTTTCATAACGATTTGAACGCCATAATGATTTGATAAGTTTCATAATAATTTGGTTGCCACATCAACTCGATAAGTGAAAATATCGATTTGCCCATCAATTTGAGTATCTTTATAATAACAATTTGCTTTTACTTAAACATCGATTTTGTCCAAACATTGACTTCATGTAAACATCGATTTTCTTTATACTCAGATCTTTCAAATATGTTTGACGCCTAATGAAAAGTCAAAAATATCTCTGATAGAAGATTTCTTTTATCTCTCTAGATCTCTTCTCTCCTGTCAGACAAAAAGGTGGTCATTTACTACTTCTGGGAGAAAACAGGAAGCATAGAGGTATGTGAGTTTTTTGACAGAAACACTGTTTTAGCTAAACACTTTCTTCTATACTTACAGATCTCGTAGACCACCAAGTGGCTGACAATCTGAAGAAGAAAAAGAATAGAAAGATCAGCAATGACTAGAAGAGCTCCAACGGATCTCTTCAACGGATCTATTCAAAAGCCTCTCATATAAAAAATGAAGCAAGGCTAAAGAAAAGAGGGAGAGATTTCCTGAATATCTTTAAAGGAGTGTACAACCAGTGAGGAACCTCAACTCCACATACACTCAAAGAAAGAGAAAACAGCTCGAGCCAAAATCAAAGAGAAGCCTTTCATAGTAGAAGTCTTCATCGCTTTCAAGCCCTCTTCTCTTCCGTTCTCCCTGTACTCATTGTAATTCTTGGGGAGAGTCTTTTGTTGAGAGTTTCGGTTAAAGTTCATTCTTGTAGAACTCTCAGCATTGTTCTTTCTTTTATAAGAAAGACTTTTGTCCAGCTGTAGAACTGTATACAGGTAGAACCTAACTAGAGGTTTGTGTCTAGCAGAACCGCACTGGGGTTTGTACCAGGAGATGGCTTCTTAACCTGTAAAAGAAGTGGGCTGCCTTCTTGCCCGGGAAAGAGAAGAAGACCAACTGGGATGCTGGGTGTTGTATTGTCCTTGAGGGGAACTGTACCCTTAGTTAGTAAAATCCCAAGAGGTTGCTTGGGCACTGGACGTAGGACTTCCATGTGGGAAGGGCCGAACCAGGATAAATTCCTTGTGTCCTCTGTGTGATTGCTTGTTTGCTTCTGCACTGCTACTCTTTATCACACTCAACTAACCAAACTTTCAAGTGTTAATTTTCTGTGTTTAAGTTCCTATTTTAGATTTCAGAATAACCTATTCATCCCCCTCTAGGTTAGCTTGCTGCCGTACTAAAATGGCCAACAAAATCATTAACTCCATAAGCTCGGTACGTAGCGACAAAAAGCAGGGAAAATGCTTGAGATTGATCCGGGACTAGGCAACTCAAGACTTCAACAAACTACATGGTCGAGTACTGGCAACCAACATGCTTCACTGTCCCCAGGGAACCTAACAAGAAACTTAGACGTCGGCCTCCAGATTCACCAACACACACGAGCAGAAATCTGACGATGAGTTGGTATCGCACCCACCAAGCTTCCATAACGCCCAGCATGGTTGCCATCAAGCCAACCACAAAAAAGTGTTCGGTCACAAGCAACCAAGGAAACCACAAGGGTCAAGAACAACACATTGACCTAAGAAGGACCCAAACTAATGCAGGGTACCACCACTGAACACACTCAAACAAGGGAACCTCAGACACTGGTCACAACCAAAATCAGGTGTAACACTGACTGGGCTACATAGACAGCAAGGTCGCCACCCTCACAGTGGTAACGATACAACCACAAGGCATAGGCCACCACACGTGTCTTAGAGGCAGAAAACTCAACACCTTCAACACCGAGCAAACTCGCGAAACAACGAACGAAGTTCAAGATCAAGACACACTGGCACAACACATGGTGATGCTACAAGCACCAAAAACACTCAAGATGCAACACGTGCAACCGCACCAACGGCCCCGAAATGACATAGGGCCAACAGGAAGGACTCCCTTCCAGAGACCGACTAGAGAAATGCGTGCGAAAACCCACAAGATTCACAGGGCACAACAGACCACACTTGCTCTTAGAAGCACACAGACACAAGACACTGTCTCTACCATGACAGGTAGGGAGGTCCACACACCGAAATGATGACACGAGCATCCAAGGCACAAACTGAGGCACATATAAAAAACACACACCAGAACAATGCCTGCATGAGCAGGCTAGAAAGAGAACCTGTAACGACGTAGGATTTGAGATATCGGTCACCCACCAATATACCTGAATCTTGAACTGCCATCCATGAGTCGAAGTTCAGAAGAGTTAAAGAAAGATGTCTAAGGAAGCAATGTAAGAGAACCAACCCACAACAAGTGTATACAACTCAATTATATATATAACAATATAAAGTGTACAACTCAGTGCAAAAGTACAGCAAAAGGAAAGTACAACAAAACGTACTTAGCTCACTAAACTAGCAGCTAGGCAGGACCACTAAAGCGACACTGCTCCTCTGCACCTGGGCTGACAGAGCCTCACCTAAAGGGGAAGAGAGTGAGTCTCAACTCAAGGCCCAGTAGGGATACTAACCCCACAGGCTAAATAGTACACAAGAAGACAAGTGCTGCGAAGTAAGAATGACGAGTAAGTAAACATAGCACAAGCAAGTAATAGGGAACAACTGAACCTTACGCTGAAAAACATGCCACAGAAGCCGCCTCTACTCTAGAAGCACCGAACACACAAGTACCTCACAGGTACAAACACACCAACATAGCACAACCAAAAGCTGTAAACATAGCTAAACCATGCATTGGTGAGGAGTACCACAACGACTACCTCAACACTAAGGGCGTCGGTCACACAAACACCTCATAGGCACAAGTACAACACACAGTACACACCACACCACACACAAGATAGGACTAGCTAGGGTCATATGGCTTGGCGCCTAGACACCACAGAGTCCTCTGACACCTAGCCACGTGTGCACGCATAAACACGATCAATTTTCCCCTATGTCAGACTCTAATAGAAGGAGAAAGGATCCCAAAACAATTGGCTCAAAACCTCCACAAGGGGCATGCACTGAGTGAAGACCCTCTAGACACTCAGGCTCACCGGTGGACTAACTCAACACCAGTCATCCAGGCAGAGCCCAGCTCAACACTCTGGTACACAGCACAAACACAAGCACGAAACAGAAACCACATGGACAAAGACACTCTTGTCATCTGAAAACACCGTGCAATAGGGTGGACACCACACTCTCGATGCCCAACAGGAAAACACGCAAGAGTAACACTATGAGACCTCTGTCTCACACAGGGTAGAGGGTAGCATCGACTGTCATCAACTGCTAATGCAACTAGAACCGTGAATGGCCCTAGGCCATTCTCGGGGGCAATCCAAGCCCCACAACACAAAACCAACATTGCGGAACTCTTCCCCACAATGTAAGGCATCGGTAAACAACCAAAAACGTCGATCTAACACCCGGATTGCTCGGTGCAACTAGATAACCCTAGCATGGATAATCCCCTCAAAACCTCGATTTCACAGCAAATAACATGCATGCAACAACATAGAGTTAACAATGGGGATGTGTGGGTTAGTCTCCCTACCTCAGATGGCAGAAAAAACACAAGAAATGCACTCGTCCCTTGTATCTCACCCTACGGGCAAACCACCCTCGGTTGACCCAGTTCCTCGCAATCCAACGCCGCCATAAGCACCAAAACATCACCTACAAGCCTCTGTCGACCACTAAAGGTGGTAAGTGAAGCAAAGGGTGGTAGAGGTGGTGGTGGAAGTGGAGAGAGAGTGAGAGAGAGAAAGAGAGCTCTCGGGTGCGTATATAAAAATAGACCTGGACAAATTGATGTCAACATAGGCTGCTGTCAACCTGAACTGCCCTAACTTGACGACAACATCAACTACCGTCAAGGTCACACCGAAGACTCCAGAAACCCAAACTTGATGACATCATCTATCGCTGCCAGCAGAGGTTGACGGCACACAATGCCGCCGTCAACTAAAGGTAGACGACATACGTTGCTGCTGTCAACACGACTACACGGCAGCCAACACTATCATCAACGCAGGTCAACGACAGAAGACCTTGTCGTCAACCACCAACACTGTAAAAGCCTCAATAAGGCTCCAGTAAGGGCCCAAGGCCTCATAGAACAGGTGCTACCTTGCACCAAACAAAAATGGGCACATCGTGCCACATTGTTCAGTCAAGCAACATAGAAACCAACATGACAACAGACGGAACAAACATATCCACTAACCTACAGTGCCACGAGAAAACGACGGCATGAGGGGAGCAACCAACTCAACTTGAAAAACAGCTTGAGGGAAAGGGCCTTCACCAAAAAGGTCGCAAACAGTGTGCACCATGGCGCCAAAATGCCACAACAGAGCACCACTATCACGTCACGTCATTTAATATTTCCATAAATGTCGAGACGCAACCGAACGGAAATCGAAAACAAGTTTAAAATTATTTGAGCAAGAATTGCTCGGGGTGATGACTTAACATAAAAATATAGATTTAATGCCATGCCCCGACGCGGAATATCAAAACGTGAGGCAGTTGCAAGAAAAGATATAGAGAAAATACTAGACATCAAACCATTGCACAATGAATAATACTAAAGCAAATCTTTCTCATTAATAATTTCTATTGTCTAGTTACAACCACTAATATCAGAGCCAATCTATAGGGCCCATTACATTGAAACAAAGCAAAAGACTAAACTTCAAACCTAACTACTACAACGCTAAACATAGTAATAGGATGCTAGGGTACTCATGACATCACTCCAGGTCATTCCCGTCCTCTTGAGTGTATGGTTCATCCTCGGTCTCACCTGAGAACACAGCGACAAATAACGCAGGGTGAGCGGTAATGCCTAGTAGGACTTAAATCTCAGGCTCAAGTAAGCTTTAAATAATTAATGCATTAAAGGCAGAGTAACTAATGATAGAACGAGAGAGTCAAGTAATAGCGTGATAGCATGTGAACGAAATAGCAAGACTTCCTAAATATAGACTTTCCAAAAATAGCACAAGTGTCGGGAATATCATAAAAATAGCAGGATGGTCATAGCACAATAGCACAAAGTATAGCAATAGCACGATGAGTATAGCATAACACCTTTCGTCAATAGACAACGAGAGAAATAGCACGTTTTGATTGTCATTTAGATAGTCGAGATAGATAGCACTCGAATGTAATGCCAAACAATCTGATCATTTAACTCCCATGGGCACTAGCACTTTTGGGCGCACATCCCAGGACCAGATCGGGCCGTTTATATATTGCCAGGCATTGGTTATATTGTTTATCTTTAGACAATCAGTCAATGGCCAATATAGAGTACCAAGAAATAGATAAGAGCTCTAGATGAACAGACGAGATAGCAAGGTGAACATGAATAGACGAGAGAGTAGAGTATAGATGAGAGCTAGTGGACATTGCACGTAACACGTCGAGTAAACATGTGATAGTAACAGTTGCACAATACACGCACTTGGTGTTGGCAGTCAGGTGGAACTCACGACCCTTCCGCTGGCCATGTTAAGCACAGGTCCAGAGGTCCGGCGTGATTCAAGACGAGAGTGAACTTCAAAAAGCCGTTTGGATCGTATTGATCCCTAAAGGGTATCATAGGTGTTAGGGTACAACCGGCTCGTCGACCATGTGGGAATCCATGGACAAAGAAGACTTACGGAGGTCTTGAACAAAGACTCACTAGTCCGGCAGAAGGAGTATCCATAAGAGAGTTCGTCTAAGTCAAGAAAGAGGGTAATTATAGAAACAAGTGCTCGACGTTCTAGAGGAGTTCTAGAACAGTGGAGCGTCGAGATCGGTGTTCCAAAACATCGCACGAAAACATACACATGTATAATGAAGCATGAGGCAATTTAATTACATAAATTACCAGATAAATTATGTAACATGTTCATGCCAATTAAGCCATATTTGGATGGTTCAAGTGTGTGTATGTGACATGAAATCAAAGATGGAAATTAGTCATGTGTATGTATTTTAAATCACATATAAATGTTCAGTTTTTATTACTGCGGGTATAACTTAGATTAAAGGGTATAAGCACAATAGGCAATTAGAGCATTGCAACCAAGGGTTTTTCTGTAAAAATCATGTGAACGCGACGCACCCCAGTAAGGGTCGAGACGGGTTCAGGGTAGATCGCGATAGGGGCCTGTAAGGAACGCGACAAGCCGTTCAGGCCAGGCACAGCGATCGCGACGGCGATGCCTGTCGCGTTTAGAATGCGACTGGCAGACTGTCGCAATCAGACCACAGAACGCGGCCTATCGGGCCGTCGCATTCTGGTGGTCTGTGCCCGAGTCTGAAAGGAATCAGACATGTCTTGGATTGCAGACCAGACTTTCCCTGTTTTGACACAGGGTTGTTCTAGAACTAAGAACAAATTGTATAGTGCATGAATAATCATGAAACTAGTTTTAAACAGATCCGGACATGCATGGGTACTTCCAGTGAATCAGAATCAGAAAGCAACGAAGATTTCAACATGGTTTAATAGAGAGTATCATGACGAATATAGAACTGTGTATAGTTGGGATCAACGAATTAATTCGCATGATTGGGTGGATGGAAATTAGGACTTTCAGGGGCAAATGAAACCTAACATCCATCAGAATCTTCAATAAAAATTCTGTGGCATGAGATCAAGTGTAGAAGGAGAACAAGATTTAATAAGGGGGTTCAAGGTCAAGATAAGTGCAGAACTTCGAAAATCAAGAAGTAAATATTAACTCAATGATAAATCATGAAACTTGAGGGTATTGCTCATGATGATGGGAAGAACCTACAGTTAAAATTTTATAGTTTATGCTCGTGAGAATGTCTACCTTTGATCGTTTTCCTCTTCTAGGGTTAAGACTTAAAGAACTCGAGGAAGAACTTGGGAGATCCCTCTTTTCCACTAATTCTCCTCCTCTTGGCCTCTCTTCCTAGTCCAGCAACCCCTTGGCACGAGCTAGGGCCAGCCATGAGGTTTTATGAGAGTATTTAAGCTTCTCCCCGTTCTATTTCCTAATTGGACTCTAATTCCCTTAAATTCCGAATTTCCTATTTTCCTCTCCCCTTTTTAAGCAAGAGATCTCCTAATTGGGTTGAGAGAGGGGGGATTTCATGGCCAAGCAATTGAAGTAGGTTTAGGATTCCCAATCCAACTCAAATCACTTATTTTAATGCATTAAATACCCACTTTTTATTTAAGTAATATTTTAGTTGTGAATTTTGGATATTTTTATATTATTCCCATTTTAAAATCTCTATTTTAACCCACTAATTTTAATGGGTCAATTTAATAAAGCCTATCACTTGTTTTCATTTAATGGGTTTATTTAATTCTCTTTCCATTAATTTCCTATGTAATTTATTTTCTTTTATTTGATTTTCTAATAAATCAAAAATTTTAATATTATGTAAGTTTTTATTTTGTTCAAAAATTCAGGTTGCTACATCCTCCCCCTCTTAAAGAATTTGGTTCCCAAATTTATATAATCATAAGGGAGGAAATGTTTTACCGAAAAGATCGGGGTAGTTATGTCTGATGATTCCTTCCGGTTCCCATGTGGCTTCTTCCATTCCGCGGTTATTCCATAAGACCTTCACCACGTGGATGGGACGGTTCCTGAGTTATTGTACCTTCCGTTCCAGTATCTTGACTGGCTTCTCTTCATATGTCACATCCTTGTTTAGCGCCAACTTCTCGTGGCGGATGACGTGTGTAGGGTCATAGACATATTTCCTGAGCATGGAGACATGGAACACGTTGTGTACACATGCCAGGTCTGGTGGTAAAGCCAGTTGGTATGCAACCTCACCAATCCTTTCGAGTACTTCAAAAAACCAATGAATCTAGGACTGAGCTTTCCTTTCACTCCAAATCTTTGGATGCCACGAGTAGGTGACACCTTTAGGAATACATGATCACCCACTTGAAATTCCAGATCTCGCCTTCTTTTGTCGGCGTAGCTCTTCTGTCTGGATTGAGCAATATTGAGCTGGTCTCTGATTACCTGAATGTCTCTTGTGGTATTCTGTACCATCTCTGGGCCTAGCCATTATTGTTCTCCAACCTCATTCCAGCATGCAGGTGATCTACAGTTTCTTCCGTAGAGTGCTTCGAATGGCGCCATTTTAATGATTGCCTGATAACTGTTGTTATAGGCGAACTCAATTAGAGGTAGGTGCTCGTTGAAATAACCTTGGAAATCTATAGTGCAGGTTCTCAACATGTCTTCAACAATTTGGTTGGTTCTTTCAGTTTGTCCATCAGTTTGTGGATGGAATGCGGTACTAAAGTTGAGTTTAGTACCAAGTGCACCTTGTAGTCCTTTCCAAAAATGAGATGTAAATCTCGGATCTCGATCCGAGACTGTGGATGATGGTACTCCATGCAGTCTTACAATTTCCTTGACATATAAGGCAGATAGTACTTCTACTGACCACTTACTCTTTATAGCAAGGAAGTGAGCAGATTTGGTTAGCCGGTCAACAATGACCCATATGGCATCGAGTCCACCACGAGTCTTGGGTAACCCCATGATGAAGTCCATGCCAATGCTTTCCCATTTTCCGGGATATCTAACGGTCTGAGCACACCAACAGGGCGCATATACTTCGCTTTCACTTGTTGGCAAGTAAGGCAGTGAGCCGCATGTTCAGCTACCTCTCTCTTCATGTTCGGCCACCAAAACGTTCTCTTCATATCTTGATACATTTTGGTACCTCCAGGATGAATATGTACTTTGTCTTGTGAGCTTCATCCATTAGCTTCCTCTTCAGTTCTTCATTGTTGGGGACGCATGTCCTCCCTTGAAATACTAGCCTTCCATCCTCAGCCATGGCAAAGTCCGGCCTTTCGGCTAGAGTTTCCTTGATGCGAACTAAGAACAGATCATTATCTTGTTGGGCTTTGATTTCTTCCAGCAAGTCGGATTGAATCTTGATATGGCAACCAAGACTCGATCATCCCTATGTTCAATATTTAAGTCTAACCTTGCGAATTGTTCTAGTAGTTGCATTTCGCCAAGGACTAGACTTGAAACAGATGCCATCGGCTTTCTACTAAGAGCATCAGCCACGACGTTTCCCTTGCCCGGATGGTATTGAATATTGAAGTCGAAATCTTTGAGGTATTCTATCCATCTTCTCTGTCTCATGTTGAGTTCTTTCTGGGAGAATAAATACTTCAGACTTTTATGGTCTGAGTAGATAGTGAATTTCTCTCCATATAGATAATGTCTCCAGATCTTCAAGGCGAAGACCACAACAGCCAGCTCGAGATCATGTACAGGGTAGTTGACTTCATGTGTAACGTCGCGTGCTTTTCGGATCCATGTGGATCATGTGTGTTGTGGTTGTGGCGGCCGTTGTGAGGCCATGTGAGTTGGTTGTGTGAAATATGTAGTTTGGATGTGTGGTTTGTTCAGGTGAGATGCAGGTTTGGTCCTGAAATGAAATAGGACCTGCTGCAGTTGAGTTGGAGTTGGCGTCCAAATAGGTTGTCGTTTAAGCATGATCTTGGCGGCACAAGATGTGGACGTTAATGGTGGCGGTTGCTATTGGCGGCAGAGGGATTGACGCCAACCTGAGAATTCTGCAGGTTATAGGGTCACCCGAGAGCAGGTTTTCTACCTGGTTCTCATTCTCTCTTGCCCCAACTTCATGCCCCTGTGTCCCTAAAGCTTCCAACAGGTACTGAAGGGTGCTTGGAGGATCGTGGGACGTGTGGCATTGCCGAATTGCGCGAGGAAACGTCGTGGTGTGGTGCAATTCTCGTAGGAGCTCGCGGAGGGTTCGGTGTGAACCGGAGATTGTGGAAGGTTTAAGCGTGTACTGAGGTAGGGAATGACCCCTGTAATCCTTACAGGTCGGGATAATAACGTCAGATAATATGAACCTGCATGAAAATGGTGATTTCGGGTCGTGGTATCCATGCGGGGATAATGGGTGGTTTGATGAATTTGAGTAATAAAGCATGCTGTTATAGTTTAACTATGGTACATGGATGTTAGAGGAACTATGTCTGTATGTTTTTCCGTTGTTTAAACGATTGTAGAACCTGTAGAATCGGTTTAGGGTTTCTGCAGGAAATGGAGTTGAGGAGCTTAGTGTCAACATCGCTTGACGCCAGGTTCATCAGCTGGGATATAAACGACCATATCCCTTGCCGTTTACTTCCCATAAGCGGCAATCGATGTTGCCTCCAGCATGTGTATAAGTAAAATAGTTATTTACGGTATTTATCGATAATGAGTGGTGTGTCGGCACCTGTGGTGCACTGAGTGCACATGGTTACTGTGTTTAGCGTACGGGGTACGCAGTTAGCTACTTACTTTCGTGGTTGCGTGTTGTTCACGCTAGTCCAGTTGGGTTCACGTGTGGTGGACCGTTGTTACTTGAGGTTTACGTGAGGTTTCACGTGGTTTGTGCGTGACGTGCACGTGGTTTTGTGTATGTGGCGAGTAGTACGACGCCTACCATGGTTACCTCTCCAGTTGGGTGCCCCAGGTTCTTTGTGAGCCAGGCTGTTAGCTTGGGACTTTGTCCCGGTACTTGTGTTGTACCGTCGAGGTCTGTGTCGTCTGACCTGGACACCCTCACTCCTATGTTTGAGTTGCCCGTCCGGCTGAGGGAAAGACGACAGTGGGACAGTGACACTTGTGTTTGTCTTTAGTCACTTGTAGCGCGCTCGTAGTTGGGGGTACGGACACCAGTAGTCGACACTGGTCCCCAGCTAGTCCTTTTCCAGTGCCTCACTCTAGAGAGCCCGGGCCAGGGTCTCCTGAGGTGTCAGGCATGGGCCTACGATCGTGTGGTCCACAGGTGGTGGTGGTTAGTTGGTCTCCACAGTTGCTTGACCTTTTCACGTGGAGTGGCAGCTGGACCTTTCATCCGTGGCTGCGAGACTGAGAGGTTTACCTATGTTAGCTTGTCCGAGTCAGTTTCTGGTGTCGCGAACCAGTTCACGTGGCTCGTGTTTGGCTGTCTCTACTTTAGCTTGTACACCTGTACTGGTTTTCCGTTTAATTATTAAAGTTGTTTCTCGTGGTCGGCAGACGGTGAGTACTTTTACAGCTTTAATGTCCTGTTTAGCTGTTCTATAAATTGTTGGTATTGTTTACTGCTTTCGTACTTGTGGTTTTGGTTTGCTCGGTGTTGGGGGAGTTCCCTACTGAGCTAGTGACTAGCGAGGCTCACCCCTACCCCCACAGGTGAGAGCGAGGAGGACGTTTCACGACCGTCGTCCAGTTCAGAGCCGCATCGTAGCGGTGCAGGGTCGGTACCTCCAGCTGTGTAGTAGCAGCTCCAGCAGTGTAGTGTAGATAGTTGTTTATTTTCTTCAGTTGTACCTCGGGGTATGCCCCAGGCTCTTGTACCCTCTTTCAGTTCTGTGGAAATTTGGCTATGTAAACTTGTGAATTATATAAATAAAATGGTGTGTTCCTTTGTGTTTACACGGACTGTGGTTTGGTTTCCCTTGCGAGGCTTCGGCCCGTTCGCGAGAGACGGATCCTTATTAAGCTTGTTATCGATTTAACGGGCTTAAGTAAGGCGTTCCGCCACATCATGTGTCTTCAGTTGTCTTGAAGAATAGGCAATAACCTTCTACTTTTGCATTAGTACACAACCTAGCCCAATCCCTGAGGCATCGGTGTAGACAGAGAAACCTTCTCCCTCTATTGGCAGAGCGAGAACAGGTGCTGAGGTAAGATAGTCTTTGAGAGTTTGGAAACTTTTCTCACACTCTTTACTCCAGGAGTATGGAGTCTCCTTTCGTGTCAGACGCGTGAGAGGAACGGCGATCTTGGAGAAGTCCTTGATGAACCACCTGTAGTAGCCAGCCAGTCCCAAGAAACTTCTGATTTCCGTGACGTTTGTTGGTCTCTCCCAATTGAGTACAACTTCGACTTTGGAGGGATCAACGGAGATGCCATCTTTAGAGATGACATGGCCCAAGAGGGATACTTCTTCGAGCCAGAATTCGCACTTGCTAAGCTTTGCATATAGATGGTTGTCTCGCAGGACTTGCAGTGCGATCTTCAGGTGTTCTTCATGCTCTTCTTTGGTCTTTGAATAAATGAGGATATCATCAATGAAGACGACCACGAACTTGTCGAGATATGGCCGATATATGCTGTTCATGAGTTGCATAAAGGCTGCAAGAGCATTGGTTAGACCAAAAGGCATAACAACGAATTCATAGTGCCCGTACCTACTCCTGAAAGCCGTTTTGAAGATATCGTCATCCTTGATCCACATCTGATGATAGCCAGATCGAAGATTGATCTTGGAGAAATATTGAGCTCCGAATATTTGGTCGAATAGTTCATCGACCCTAGGCAATGGGTATTTGTTCTTGATGGTGAGCTTATTGAGTTGACGATAGTCGATGCACAACCTCATCGATCCATCTTTCTTCTTGACAAATAGCACGGGTGCTCCCCATGGAGAAGTACTTGGTCTAATGAACCCTTTCTCCAGCAGCTCCATCAGTTGCGCTTTCAATTCCTTTAGCTCGGAAGGCGACATCCGGTAAGGTTGACGTGATACCGGGGCAGCTCCAGGGATCAACTCTATGGCGAAGTTGACATCACGTTCCGTGGGAATCCCTGGTAGATCTTCAGGAAACACATCGGGGTAATTCTGAACTATGTGAATGTCTTCTATCTTAGAACCCTTCTTTTCAATAACTACGACTGCTAGGAAAGCCATGTAGCCTTTCCTTGTCATGTTGTGGGCTTTTATGACGGAGATTAGAGACATCCATCTCTTATGTCTAATCCCAAAGAACACCAATTTAGGAAAGTCACTAAAAGTAACCTTCCCTTTCTTACAGTCGACACTTGCCCCATAAGCGGACAACCAGTCGGCTCCTAAGATTACATCATAGACTTCCATGGGCATACATACCAGGTCGACCTTTAAGTTTTGATCTTCGATCATTACATCGGCAGATGCAAAGTATTTTTTTAGTTTTTCCTTCTCTCCTAGTGGTGTAGTAATAGAGAATTCGCATCCCATGGATGTAGGTTTGGCATTCAAGGTATCCGCAAAATTTTGAGATATAAATGAATGAGTTGCTCCAGTATCAAATAAGACAAATGCGGATAGAGAGAAAACTTGAAGGGTACCTTCTACCACACCTCCTTCCTCTGTGGTTTCTTCATTATGCAGGGCTTACAGCCTTCCTTGTTTT
The DNA here is from genome assembly GCA_014218235.1 of Colocasia esculenta. Lineage (NCBI taxonomy): Eukaryota > Viridiplantae > Streptophyta > Magnoliopsida > Alismatales > Araceae > Colocasia > Colocasia esculenta. The sequence continues at coordinate 147,540,931 of CM024758.1, read as the reverse complement.
TTAGACGCATTAGGGTGCCTTTCATTCTCTTTCAATAGCTGGCACTCGGGGATGCGGTGCTCGCGACTCCCACAGCGCAGACATGTGTCGGCTTTCCTCCAGCATTCGTCAGCAGTATGACATGGCTTGTCACAATGCTTGCAGTTGCCTTTGGCTGGAGTGTTGGTTACAAAAACCTTGGGTTTCCTTTCTTGGCCGGATCCCTCCATGATGTTGAAGGGACGCTTCTTGCTGTTGGTAGGCTTAGCAGATGACTGACCCGAGGTCACTTCCTTCTTGACGAACTTCCCTTTGATGCGGTCGGTGAAGCTCGTAGCATCTTCCAACAGTTGGGCTTTCTTTACCATCTCGGCATAGGTCTGGATGTCGAGAGGTGCCAGTTGAGTGATGTAGTGGGGCTTAAGGCTGTTGAGAAAACGCTTAGCCTTCATCCTTTCAGTGTTCACCAGATGTACAGCATAGCGCGCCAGTCTAGAGAACTGGGCTTCATATTCAGCCACAGTCAAGCTCCGCTGTTTAAGAGCAGTGAATTCCGCAGCCTTCCTTTCTTGAACATGCTCGGAGAAGTATTTAGAGTTGAACACTTCTTTAAACTTGTTCCAGGTGAATTGCCCATTCTCTCTAGTAGCTTCCACGGACTCCCACCAAGCGCGGGCGTCCTTCTCCAGTTGGAACGTGGCCAATAGCAGCTTGTCCCCTGCTGCACATTACATAACACGGAAAATCCTTTCTGTTTCCTTCAGCCAGTGTTCGGCTTCATCTGGATCCGTGGATCCACTGAACCTTGGCGAGTTCAGACTTCTAAAGTTGCGATGCAGGTCGCCTGCACCACGATTGCCACCTCCTTGGGTAGCTTGCACAATGGCGCACGTTAGTTCTTGGATGGTTTGTTGCATGCCCCTCATTTGAGCACGTTCAGTAGTCATCTTGATTGCTTAGTTCCTACAAAATAACTTATTGTCATGATATCGATGTGAAATTTTTAATTCGTGCGTGTGTGAGTTCATTTTAGTTAGTTACCCTTGGCTCTAACCACAACTCACATAGGTAGGATAGTTGGCTCTAGTCGGGGCAGGTTAACCTAGATCATCCTATACTTAAGAACAACCTAGTCTCTGATACCACAAAACTGTCACACCCCGACGCGAAATATCGGAACGCGAGGCAGTTGCAAGAAAAGGTATAGAGCAAATACTAGACATCAAACCATTGCACAATGAATAATACTAAAGCAAATCTTTCTCATTAATAATTTCCATTGTCTAGTTACAACCACTAATATCAGAGCCATCTATAGGGCCCAATTACATTGAAACAAAGCAAAAGACTAAACTTCAAACCTAACTACTACAACACTAAATATAGTAATAGGATGCTAGGGTACTCATGACATCACTCCAGGTCGTTCCCGTCCTCTTGAGTGTATGGTTCATCCTCGGTCTCACCTGAGAACACAACGACAAATAATGCAGGGTGAGCGGTAACGCCCAGTAGGACTTAAATCTCAGGCTCAAGCAGGCTTTAAAATAATTAATGCATTAAAGGCAGAGTAACTAATGATAGAACGAGAGAGTCAAGTAATAGCATGATAGCATGTGAATGAAATAGCAAGACTTTCCAAATATAGACTTTCCAAAAATAGCACAAGTGTCGGGAATAGCATAAAAATAGCAGGATGGTCATAGCACAAAGTATAGCAATAGCACGACGAGTATAGCATAGCACCTTTTGTCAGTAGACAACGAGAGAATATAGCACGTTTTGATTGTCATTTAGATAGTCGAGATAGATAGCACTCGAGTGTAATGCCAAACACTCTGATCATTAACTCCCATGGGCACTAGCACTTTCGGGCGCACATCCTAGGACCAGATCGGGCCCTTTATATATTTTCAGGCATTGGTTATATTGTTTATCTTTAAACAATCAGTCAATGGCCAATATAGAGTACCAAGAAATAGATAAGAGCTCTAGATGAACAGACGAGATAGCAAGGTGAACGTGAATAGACGAGAGAGTAGAGTATAGATGAGAGCTAGTGGACATTGCACGTAACACGTCAAGTAAACAGGTGATAGTAATAGTTGCACAATACGCGCACTTGGTGTTGGCAGTCAGATGGAACTCACAACCCTTCCGCTGGCCATGTTAAGCACAGGTCCAGAGGTCCGACGTGATTCAAGATGAGAGTGAACTTCTAAAAGCCGTTTGGATCGTCTTGATCCCTAAAGCGTATCATAGGTGTTAGAGTACAATTGGCTCGTCGACCATGTGGGAATCCATGGACAGAGGAGACTTACGGAGGTCTTGAACAAATACTCACTAGTCTGGCAGAAGGAGTATCCATCAGAGAGTTCGTCTAAGTCAAGAAAGAGGGTAATTATAGAAACAAGTGCTCAACGTTCTAGAGGAGTTCTAGAATAGTGGAGCGTCGAGATCGGTGTTCCAAAACATCGCACGAAAATATACACATGTATAATGAAGCATGAGGCAATTTAATTACATAAATTATCAGATAAATTATGTAACATGTTCATGCCAATTAAGCCATATTTGGATGGTTCAAGTGTGTGCATGTGACATGAAATCATAGATGGAAATTAGTCGTGTGTATGTATTTTAAATCACATATAAATGTTCAGTTTATATTAAGTGAAATTACTGCGGGTATAACTGAGATTAAAGGGTATAAGCACAATAGGCAATTAGAGCATTGCAACTAGGGGTTTTTCTACAAAAATCCTGTGAACGCGACGCACCCCAGTAAGGGTCACGACGGGTTTAGGGTAGATCGCGACAGGGGCCTGCAAGGAACGCGACAAGTCGTTCAGGCCAGGCACAGCGATCGCGACGGCGATGCCTATCGCATTCAGAATACGACTGGTAGACTGTCGCAATCAGACCACAGAACACGGCCTATTGGGCCGTCGTGTTCTGGTGGTCTGTGCTTGAGTCCGAAAGGAATCAGACATGTCTTGGATTGCGGACCAGACTTTCCCTGTTTTGACACAGGGTTGTTCTAAAACTAAGAACAAATTGTATAGTGCATGAATAATCACGAAACTAGTTTTAAACAGATCCAGACATGCATGGGTACTTCCAATAAATTAGAATCGGAAAGAAACGAAGGTTTCAACATGGTTTAATAGAGAGTATTCATGACGAACATAGAACTGTGTACAGTTGGGATCAACGAATTAATTCGCATGATAGGGTGGATGGAAATTAGGGTTTTCAGGGGCAAATGAAACCTAACATCCATCAGAATCTTCAATAAAAATTTCGTGGCATGAGATCAAGTGTAGAAGGATAACAAGATTTAATAAGGGGGTTCGGGGTCAAGATAAGTGCAGAACTTCGAAAATCAAGAAGTAAATATTGACTTGATGATAAATCATGAAACTTGAGGGTATTGCTCATGATGTTGGGATTACTTATTTACATTCCATATCATTTAAGTAAATGTTATAATTTGATGTTTCATTTACTTAAGATATTACATGTAAATAAGGTATGAGTTTCAGTCTCGCAAGGTATCTGCGGACACTTCTGGAAGCAGCAGCCCTGACAGAAAAACACAGAAGTCTGGTTAACTCCGACTTCATGGAAGTCGAAGTCTGGCTAACTCTGACTTCATGAAAGTCGAAGTATCACTAACTCCGACTTCATGAAAGTCGAAGTCTGGTTCATTTCGACTCCTCAACAGTCTCCGTCTAAGAGCAAAACAGCGCCGCTAGGAAGTAGAACAAGAAGAAGAGAAAGAGTCCGTGATGAGAAGAAGCTCCTGCTGGTGAAGACAAATCTGAAAGCTAGAGGGATGTTCCATAGTATGTAATTCGTCTATTTGGTACTCTCGTTGTGTACGATCTGTGTATGCATTCTACACCGATCATCTAATCATTTTTGTTCTAATTTGATCAAGGTATTGGAATAGATCGTGCTCAAGGTTGTACTTGCAAGTGCTAGTGGTTCCTCTGTTGTGGGGAATAACAATGGAAAAAGGGAGAAGCAGAGACTAGGTTTTCTACTTGTCAGTTAGGCATGGCCGTCAGGTGGAGATGAACTTCTTAAGCTTCTTATCTCTCTTCTTTCTCTCTCCTCCATGCACTGTAGCCTCTTTCTCTCTTCTTCCTTGCCTCTGCACCTACTCCCTCTCTTCTTTCCTCTGCACCTGTTACTCTCTCTCTCTCTTTTCTCTCTTTCTATTACATGGTGGTGGTGGTAGGAGGAAGGTGATGAAGAAGAAGAAGAAGTGTGAAGAAGAAGCATAGAGAAGACTAAGAAGAAGAAGTAGCAGACGATGCAGCAGGAAGAAGAAGAAGAAGAAGAGGAAGAAGAGAAGAAGACGCAGGAAGAAGAGGAAGATGAAGAAGATGGCAGGGGGGTATATAATCGGAGGCCATCTTTGGATACGGATCACCCACAGCCGGATAAGGATCACCCACAGCCCACACGTAGCCACCCCACACACGTACACACACTTACGTAACCCAATTACGTAAATGGTTACGTAATTCAAACTTAATTTGTTTAGGTTCTTTATGTCACTGGTTTCATATCAAATGACATCTAATTGAGATGAAATTTCAAACATAAGATAATTAAGATATAATCCAAATTATGATGATTTTTGTTTAAATTTTCATATTCATTTTCCGTCAGGTGGAAACTGCCCCCAAAAATCATTATGTCGACTTAATCTGGATATCTGTGCATCAATAATTCAGAATATCTATATTTTTGATATCAGTACATTTTTCTGGTAATTATGATATTGTTAGATTTTACTTTCGTTACCGAATTCCGATGACGCTCTATCGTGGTGTGCACATCTGAAGACAGTACCGGAATCACATAAATTATGTGAAAGGTTTCTATATCCAAATGCAATCATGTTCTGGTATCTTTTATGGTAATCAATATATTTTATAATGTTTAATATTTTATTATTATTTAAATTTCGGGTGTCACAACCACCACCCCGAGCAACCCACAAAAAGTAGAGGAAGAGGGCGCGCAACATTCCTCTTCCGCACATGAAAGAGAAAACCACAGCACGAGGCTAACACTCACACAAAGAGGCACAACCAGCTAGACACCAACGACGCTCGCCAGAACACCATCTGCAAGGGCACATCGGGCATGGGGAAACTAGCGCAAACAACCAAATCACGAGGACACACACACAATCCCGCTAGCACAAGCAAGAAATTGGGAAGCGAGCAACAAGACAAGCTGGCTAACATAGCAGCCCATGCATGACCAAGGTCTCCTCACCTTAACTGGGAGCATACGAGCAGACTGCAACACAAACAATCTAACCTACAACAATCACAACTCGACCTCAATGAAAGAGGGAGTACATCAACAACCAAAGCAAGCAGAAGATAGTTCTAGGAGGGACCTCCACCAGAAATACCAACCAACCACAACATAGCTAAACCACTGAGGTAACACAACATCAGCTAGTAACGAGCACGAAACAATCATGAGAAGAACCCTCACCAGGACAACAAAGAATTGTTATGGGAAACCTCACCAGAACACAAAGCCAAACAAGAAATGCACCCTAACCCAGGGGCAACACAGCAACAACCAAAAGTGAGTGTAGGACAATTATGGGGAAACCTTGCCTCCACCAGAACGAACATAGAAGAGCTATGAGAACATATCACCGAAACTCACAACTAGTTGACGCAAGGCCAACAACCAAACACAGACAAGTGACGCAGCACTCACCTAGTGACACGACACAGACACACAAAACATTTGCTTAGCCCGAGCAATGTTACCAGCTTAGTTGAGCGCAATGCACAACATCACACAGACAAGCAAGACAACATTCCCAAACGATCACCGCACACCCACCAATAAGGGGTAAGACAACGACCAAGCAAGGACTCAGCCCACCGAACCCCATACTCAACACCTTGCATCGGTGAATGCCACTCCACGTGCAGACTCTCTTAGCCGCAGCGACACACACGTACAAATGTGCAAGCTGACGACAACCTAGAGCACCACACTGAACTTGCTTGCAATGGTCCTCTGCATGGGGAAGACCTCTGCCAGTGAGTCCATAACCAACTTCAACATTGTAGCACTAGCCAACTGGGTGACCACACTCGCTACGCGCACAACACAGCAACAGCAGCAGCCTTCCTGCAGCGCCCACTCAGATCCTACTAAAAAGCCATCCACCTACAACACATAATTAAAAGCTCATGCCTAACACTAACACTCCACGTACAGGCCAGCAACGTACTACTACCTCTCTTTGGGACAACTATAGTTATCAATTCATTACAAATCTTAATAGACCCCTGCCCCGATACCACTGCAACGACCCGAGGATTTGGCACTCGGACGACCCTCCAAGTGCCCAACCCTTGGACCACCACCCATGGATCCGAAAACCTAAAAGGGTTAGAAAAGTAGTCTCGTGAGATAAGCAATGAATTCAAATCACTATAACAAGAGGTTCATGCATTAAACAAAGAAATTATGTATTATGTGTCCCCAATAAAAGTACAGGTATAGGAAGAAAAATGTAGTCTTTAAGGGGCATACCCCGAGGAATTGTCAAACATAGCTCTCAACTCACACTAGTACAAGACACTCATCATCACACACTCACACTGTTGGCAGCACACGATGCAACTAACTGCCACCTCAACCGTCCGGCACCGAACTCCTGCAACAACGAGCCCCTACCTGAAGGAAGTAGGGGTTGAACCTTAGGATCAAGGCCCAAAAGGGATAACCAATCCCTTATTGGCCAGAGCATCAGGAGCTCTAGAAAGCAGTAAACAATGATAACTAGATAGCAGTAACTAGGAAATGACTACACTAGGTACTACAAAACAACGAAACAACATAACGCCATGACCACCAACTAGAGTTGGGTCACATACAACTCCCGCAAAACCTGATGAGTCATGCACCACATGCAAGCAGCCCTCGGCATGCACATCGAGACAGGGAGCTCAAGGAAACCACAGAGCAACCGTGTGAGAACAACATCTCACTACAAACACAGTCAACCCATACCTCCACGAGGTCGAGAAGCCACGCACAGAAACAACCCAGACCTCAGGCACTTCATGAGGTTGGGAAACCACAAACAGGCACCATTACGAATGGGCACCAGAGAACGGGTTATGAAACAGAGGTCGGGGCTCACACAAGTCACACCGAGAGAACACTCAAGTCGGAAACCACCAAAGGCACTCCTGAGTCAGGAAACACCACACCCAACTCTCAGTACAACAACCAGAGATGGGGGCACACTCGCTCCATCCCTTGGAATGACAACGAGGCTGGAGGCCCAACTCAGTACAGAGGATAGAAGCACTGGATACCATGACTAAGTGCCAAACCAACGACGCCCTTAGAAGCAAGACACGATTCGGTTACAACTATCGTGCAAGTTAGGGAAATGGACCAACCACAACACACACCGCAAAGGGAAATGTCGTCACAACAATAGCAACCACGCCACCACCACTAACTGTCAGGAGTGCTACAAGCCACTCACCACATGCTAGCCGGCTCCTGCCTCTAACCACCCCGGAAGAGTGAGGCCAGTGAACCACTACAAGAACAGAGAATAACAACCACAAACGTAGCTTGGCCAAGCTACGGTCCCACGCCTAACCTCCCTACATAGCTCTGGAACCAATACAGAGCGAGGGCAATGAGAAATTGGACTGACTAGGCGCGCAGAAAAGGACAACACCAAAACCACCTCGACGTCCCGCCCCAACCATGAGAGCTCTAAAAACAACTCAACATCGCTATCCAACATCCATTTTCCCCTCAGTTTAGAGGAACCAACTCGAGCACGCATGTAGCCTAGAGTACTCCCTCCACACACTCATGAGGATGGGGGTCCTGAGAAACAAAGACAATCTAGCACATGGGACATTCCTCAGTGTAGAGCACTGAGCGATAGAGAATAGACGGGGCAAACACAACAAGCACACAACACATCTAGCTTGAAACCCACAACAAGCCCATCAGACATAAGGCACGCATAGACACATCTTTCAGAACTCCCACAAGGGCTGACTGTAACGACCCGACCCCAGACCCAAGCCAGGGGCCCCAAGGGTCGCGCCGCCACCACGGATCCGAAAGGGTTAGAATAAATAGTCTAGTGAGATATGCAACGAATTCGAATAACTATAACAATTATGTACAATATACAAACGGTTTGTACAATGAGTCCCAAGTAAAAGCACATGTATAAGAAGAAAGGTGCAGTCCTTAAGGGGCATACCCCGAGAACCTGCAAAAACAACCCTCAGCTCCCACTCGGCTATAAGAGCTCACAACACCGCTCTCATTACTGCTGACAACACACGGCGCCACAGCGTCTTCCCCGACCAGTCGACACCAAGCTCCCGCGACGACGAGCCCTAGCTGAAGGGAGTACGGGGGTGAGCCTCGCAAACAGGCCCAGTAGGGATTACAGTCCTTCACCGGCCAGAGCATTAGGAAAACTCCAAAATAGGAAACTACCTAGAAGCTGTAAAGCGTAGTAACACCTACAGTAGGGTACTACTAAGCAGCGGAAGGGAACAGCACGATGCCACGACCACCGACAAGGGTCGGGACACCACACGACTCCCGCAGAAACTAACGGAGTCGGGCACACAGCGGAGCAACCCTCGGCACACCTGTCGAGATCACGCAAAACCAGGTGAGAACAAGTCTCACCACAAGCACGGCCACCTCAGACCTCCACAGGGTCGAGGGACCCCAAGCAGAACCACCCCGGACCACAAGGTCGGGAAGCCATACACGCCGGTGCCACTACGGACTGGCACTCAAGAACGGAACCACGGAACTGAGAGGACACTGAGCGGAACCACTAGAAGCACAGGTCTGCACAAGGCCAGACCAACGACGCCCATGGAAACTAGGCACGGCCAGGCTATAACTGCCGTGCACACTAGAGCAACGGATAACACTTGGAAACATCGTGAGGAAACGTCGTCACAACAACAGCAACTAAGCCACCGCCGCTAGCAGTCAAGAGGGGGACCCGCAGTCCCACGCTCTGCTCGCTAGCCTAGCTCCTACCTCCGCCCCCGCGGGAGGGCGAGACAGAGCCGCCAAGAATACATAACACACGCAACACTACAGCCTGGCCAAGCTACGGCCCACGCCTAGCACCATTACGTGGCTCTAGCCCAACGCAGAGAGAGGCAGTGAGACAAGGAACTATCTGGGCCACACCGGGAAGAGAACCACCTCGACGACTTCGGATCCAGCCCTAGACAAGAGGCTCTACAAACAACTCGGCGCGCTACCCCAAACCCCCGTTTTCCCCCTCAGCTCCAGAGTCCGCCACACTAGGTTGTCGACTCGAGCACGCTCGTAGCTCGGAGCACTCCCTCAACAGGCTCTCGAGGATGGGGATCCCAGGTAACGGTAACAACCTCTCAGATCGGGACAAGCCCTCAAGTGCCAAGCACCAGGTGAATAGGTGGGGCAAACAAACAAAAACCACGCCGAACTGCTGGCTTGTAACACACGACAGCCCAGCAAGCAAGAGCCACGTACGGACCCTCAAAAGGCTGATGGCAACCAAAACACGCACGAGAAAAAGCCGAGGCCTCAGAACACTCAGGGACACAGAAAACTAGTCACTCTGCTAATAATCGATTGACCATCAATCAATCGATTATTAGACAGACGCGACCCTCCTGGCACCAATGCCAGGACACGGCCACGAAGGTGTCACCTTCGGTCAGAACGTAGGGAGGTAACCAGCCACGTTCCCTACCAGAAGGTCCTAAGGGCAAAGCCTGCCCTGGGGCACACGCCGACACACAACCGGGCCACGGAAACACCCGAGGCAAACCTAGGTACTGTTGCGACCCCCAAGGCCGTCGTGACACCATCATGATAGGGAAGGGCACTGCGACATCCTGTCGCGATGGGCGAAGCACCGCGACAGAAAACTCTGTCGCGGCCTAGAAACGCGTCACGACAGCGCCCTTATCACGACCGCCAACCGCGCCGCGATAAGGTCGCGCCCGACAGGGCCGACGCCTCTTCTAATGTCGCGACGTGCCGAGCCGTCGCGACATCAGTAGAGAGCCAGACCAACGGGATCCTCAATCCCTGGCTGCCCACATGGTACAAACACATCACACACGGAGGAGGGAAGCATGGGAGGCTATCTAAACTAGCTAGAAAGCACGAAGAGCTCTCAATCCGCCCAGATCGGGAAGGGCACAAGAAATCTCTACCGGTTACGAAGAACAAACCCACGAAGGGGCTTCACGATGCACAGCCACCTCCTCCTCACTCCACGACGTCGTTCCGCCGCTCCACGAGCTCCCGGCCGCTCCACGCTTAGATCGCCGGGGGGAGCCCCCCAATGCCGGAGAAGAGGGGGAAAGGGAAGAAGAGGAGAGAGAGGGGGAAGGGGTAGCCGACCAGCGCCTTAAGCCCCCGGCACCAGAACGCAACGGACCGCCCGTCGCATTAAGAACCTTAACGTGACGGGTCAACGGACCGCGACAAGAATGTGCCCTCCAAGGGCGCCGCGACAATGCGACATGTCGTACTGACACGCCTACCATCCTGATAGGCGTCAGACGACCGAAGCGAAATAAAGCAGTCGTGACCCGCTGAGGGGCGCGACACGAAAGATGCGACGGAGAGCCAGGGCGCGACCAGAACGCGACCCACAAGCTTGCCGCAACACGGATGACTGTCGCGTCGGGCACCCCCGACGGGACACCAAGCGTCGCCCATCCTTGATGCGTCAGTGTCCAGTCATCCCACGACATCGGACAGAAGCTGGGAAACCGGGTCTTACATTCTACCCCCCTTAAAACAATTTCGTCCTCAAAATTGGGACAAGCCCAGAAGATCTCGAGGCACGAAATAAAGCACAAGGAGTAAACGCAAGACCAATGCGAATAAGCCACTAAGTCTCAACACGACTTTCTCGTGGCAACAATCGCCCAACCAAACATGCACAGCACACGAAGCCGGAAAACTAACGGCTCACACTACGGGCCCCAAACACACGGGAAGCACAGAATCAAAAACCCAACGGCTCACAACATGCTCCAACACTCCGGGGAGCACCAAGCCGAGAAACCAACTGCTCACTCAAGCCACACGTGGGGCATCCAACAGAACGACAACCCCATCAGTGTCGAGCGATGCCAGATCTGACCCGAACAGCGGAAAACGCCAGCCGAAAACTACATGGTTGTAGCCACTGATGATCAGTCTGTCCCCATGTATTTTAATAATCACATATATATATTTTTGATGATTAACAAAAACCAAACAAAAGTTTATCAATTATATCTAATGAATATTTCACAAGTCTTAAGTACAGGAAAAATACCAAGGTCAAACAAGCCAATAAAGGTATGCTAATTCTCTGAAGACTTAATCTTTTCAACATGATATTTCTCTAAGTCCATATCGACTTCTATTGAAGGCCATAACGATTTCTTTATAGCATATCGATTTCATAGAATTATCATAACGATTTCCTTTCTGGCTGAAAAGTATTGTTGTTTCAAACAAATCGATGTCGCAACGACTCTATAAGTTGTCGTAACGATTTCTTTAGAGCCTGTAACGACTTGCTCGTCACAACGACTCTATAAGTTACCGTAACGATTTCTTTAGAGCTCGTAACGACTTGCCTGTCGCAACGACTCTATAAGTTGTCGTAACGATTTCTTTAGAGCTCGTAACGACTTGCCTGTCGCAATGAGTCTATAAGTTGTCGTAACGATTTCTTTAGAGCTCGTAACGACTTGCCTGTCGCAACGACCTATAAGTTGTCGTAACGATTTCTTTAGAACTCGTAACGACTTGCCTATCGCAACGACTCTATAAGTTGTCGTAACGATTTCTTTAGAGCCCGTAACGACTTGCTCGTCACAACGACTCTATAAGTTACCGTAATGATTTCTTTAGAGCTCGTAACGACTTGCCTGTCGCAACGACTCTATAAGTTGTCGTAACGATTTCTTTAGAGCCCGTAACGACTTGCTCGTCACAACGACTCTATAAGTTACCGTAATGATTTCTTTAGAGCTCGTAACGACTTGCATGTCGCAACGACTCTATAAGTTATCGTAACGATTTCTTTAGAACTCGTAACGCTTGCCTGTCGCAACGACTCTATAAGTTGTCGCAACGATTTCATAAGTTCCGCAACGACTTCTTTAGAACTCGCAACGGCTTGCTTATTGTAACGACTTTATAAGTTACCATAACAATCTCTTTAGAGTTCATAACGACTTGATAATATTTCACATCGATTTCTTCAGAAACACACAAATTTGCTTTCTGCAACGATTTATTAAGTGTTCATGATATATCTTCTGTCGCATAACGATTTGCTATGACTCGTAACGATTTCATAAGTCATATAGTCATCGATTTCGTATTAACTTGATAATATCTGTGTTGACTAGTCAAAGTCCACATATGCATCTCTCTGACGCACCTGCATTTAATGAGACCTGAACGTATCTTGCATACATGCAGACAGTATCGTCCATTATGGTGCTTACTCTGAACGTCTTTTAGACTTAAGCTTTTTGCACTACGATTTTCATGTCTATTGCTACTAACGTTGACTGACATCAGAGACAGCCTAGCTGTCTGCTATTGAGATTGACATTGTGCAGACCTCTGAACAAGCTTCACGGTACAACGTTAATCAAATAGAGCCAACGGATATTTCAGAAGATCTCATCTCTTTGCGTGCTCAAGTGATCAAAAGACTGTTGACTGGAAGCTTCCAAGACTCCAGATGTCATTTAGTCTAACGACTACTCAAAGAGAGACAACGGACACTTCAACGTCTAGATTTCAAATTGAAGATATAAATACAAGACAAAAGAATAGAAGAAAATAGAACGAGAGTTCTAGCATTCAAATTCTTCTGAAGAAAGTCAAGAGCCTAGAACTTCTTTTTCTTATATTTTTCAGCTCTTCGCTCTCTGTGCTGTAATAGATTTTCTAAGAGAGCCCGTAAGTTCTGAGAGTGCAACTTGTTTAAATCTCTTTGCTCTCATTCTAGTTGCTTCAGATCCTCGCTTATCAAAGCTTGATCTAGGGGCTTGACTTTCATTCATTCACCTTGTGTTGTTCCCTCCAGTGTGAAGGACGACCTGTTGGTATCCAGGGTGTTGTTCCCTTCGGTGTGAAGGAAGACCTGGTGGCATCCAGGTGTTTGTGCCCTCGGGTGTGAAGGAAGACCAGCTGAGCTGGGTGTTGTAGTGTCCTTAAGGGGACTGTACCCTTGTTAGTGAATCCTGAGAGATTGCTCAGGACTGGACGTAGGACTCCTAAGGAGAGGAGGTCCGAACCAGAATAATTCCTTGTGTTGTGTGACTGTCTTCTTTAAACTAACAGTCACTAACCTATTTCGAAGAACGTTTGTGTGAATGTTTTTAGCTACAGGTATCTTCTGGATTAATTTTTAAAGACCCATTCACCCCCCCCCTGGGCTCGTCAACTGGGCAACAGCCACCAACAGACCTCGCCATTGAGACCAACCGATCAGCAACCCACTTTGTCGTCAGCAAGACCCGACAGAGTATGCAGTTGCCGACAGCAACACAAGAAACGCCGGTCAGCAACTCACTCTATCGCCAGTAAATCCCGACAGAGCACACCGTTGCTGACACGCTACTAGCAGCAGCTAGCACTGGACACCAGCCTAACTGGGAGGCCACGCGAGCGACAAGAACTAGAGCAACATCATGCTCCTGGAGAATCCTCAACTCACAGGACGACGTCCACTGTCACCGCTAGGTCTCACTCAGACCTTCCTCGCAGTCCAACAGGGACAGCAAACGCACGCGAAGAAACCCTAACACGCGGAAACGACATCCACTGGCACCACTATGTCTCACTCAGACCTTCCTCGTGGACCAACAAGGACACCAAACGCACGCAAAGCCACAAAAATTGGGAGTTACACACTCCACACGTGGCACACCGCGACAGAAATATGGAAGACGTCTGAGGTTAAGCCGAAACCGAGCACCTTACAACGTCGACAAACCACGTGGTCGAGTACTAGCAAGCCAATAAGCCTCACTGTCACCAGATGAACCGACAGGAGACTCCGCCATCGGCTTCCAGACTCACCAACGCCACGCACAGCGGAAGAACCAACGAGAGTTGGCAGCACACCCGCCATGCGCACACAGGGCTCAGCGCGGGTACCAACATGCCAACCACCAGAAGGACGCACAACCACAGGAACCGAAGCAGCGGCAGAGGTCGAGGACACCACATCGACCTCAGAGGACCCAGACCAAAGTAGGGTACCACAACCAAACACACTCGCTCCGAACGCAGAGAAACCTGGACACATGCTACAACACAGCCTGGCGTACCACCGATAGGGCTACCTAGACAAGGCAAAGCAGCCACCCCACAGCGATAACGGTACAACTACAAGGCTCAGGCTAGCACACGTGTCCCGAGGCGGAAGCTCAACGCCTCCAACATCGAGCGAAGTCGTGAAACAATGCACGAAGCTTACGAACAGGCACACGACACAACACACGGCGCTATCACAAGCACCAGGAGCCCACCCGGTAACAACATAATGCACCAGGGCTCCAAACTGCACAAAATCGAAACACTCTAACATGAGCACATGGTGCTACCACAAGCACCCAAAACTAAACCAAGTGCAACACAGGTGCACCAGCGGCCGAAACAACACCACGAGCTAACAGGAAGGACTCTTCACAAGAGACCCACCAAAAGCCACACGCAAGGGATCGCAAGCCTGAAAGGGCACAATAGGCCACGCCTGCCCCAGCCCATGAGGCACAAAAAAACACGAAGCACCGACTCTGCCGCATGGGGAGCAAAGGACCATAGCGACTCCCTAGCACGCAAGAGCAAGAAGCACCACCTCTATCGCGACCGATAGAGAGGCAAACACTGAAACGATGACACGAAAGCCTCTAAGGCACAACCAAGGCACAACCGAGCATACACCGAACAATGCTTGCACGAGCAAGCTAATCAGAAATGCATAGCGGAACAATCCTTACGCAGCACCCAACAAGAAATGGTACTACCTCGCACTAGACCAACAGGGACCCAATGCCCCAATTGTTCAGGCAGATAGCAAGAACCATCACAACGATCAACAGCATGAACAGGTCCCCGACCCACGGTGCCACAAGGAAATGATAGCACGAGGGAGCAACCAGCTCAACCCAAAAGAAGATGACTCCACCAGAAGGTCGCAACGATGTGCACCCCGCAGCACAATACCATAGTGGAGCATCACCACCCCGAGCAACCAACAGAAAGTAGAGGAAGGAGACACACACACGAGTCTCTTCCACGCGCGAGAGGGGAACCCACAACGCAAGACTAACACTTCCATAAGGAGCATAGCCAGCCAGACACCCACTGAACTCACCAGACCACCATCTGGCAGAGCACGCTTGTAAACGTCGCGCATTTTTCGGATCCTCGTGGATCGTGTGTTTAGCGCTTGTGGTGGCCAATGTGAGGCCAATGTGGTTTGTGTGTTGTGTGGCGTGTTTCTGTTTCGGGGCTTACTGGGTCGACGTTTTTGGCCTGTAGTACCCTAGATTGCTCAGCCTGTCATCGCGACAGGAAGGTCTGTCGCGTTCTTAACGTGACAGAGGTGGTCGTCGCGTTCATGTGGCCGCCTTGGTGCGTTGAGCGTCTGCATGTGCGCCACGTGTAGCACCCAGGGCAGCGGGCGTCGGAAAGGCGACGCTCAGGTCCGTCGCGACCTGGTCGCGACGCCACGATCCGTCGCGTTCCGAACCGCAGCAGGTTTTTAAATAACCCCAGCCAAGCATAACGCTCAAGGTTTCTGCTCGGCCAGGGGGAGGTGCTATGGCGATTTCAGCTGGGATTTGGCGTCTTCAGCGTGTCCTCACTGCAGGGAGTCCAGGAAAGCAGGGGAAATGCCAGGAGATCGCTGCATAACGCGTTTTCTTCGCGAAGGTAGGTGAACTCTTTAGGTTTTCAGGGTGTAAATCACATGGGATGGGGTTCCAATCAGTTTAATGTGTTTATAACAATAGATACCATGCTTAGGCATTCACAAAAGCATGAAAACGAAGAATTAAGGTGGTTTGTATTGTGGAAATGGGTTGTCATGGAGAGAGCCCTGAATTAGGGTTCCCGCCTGGTAAGGCGACGGGTCCCTTATGTCGCGTTCAGAACGCGACACAGTGATGTGTCGCGTTAAGGACCAAGAGGCGACAGTAAGTAGGTCATTTCTGGATCTGAAGGCGACATGTCGTGGCGATGCCTTCTGAAGGCGACCCAATGGGTTGTCGCGACTTGGGCCGAGAGGCCCTGTTTGTGCATGGTTTACGCATGTGACTATCCGATTATCGTTATCGGTACGCTCAGTGTTAGTGAAAGTGCATTGGACTTGTGGCGCTCTGGAAGTGCATGGTTTACGAGGCTAGCTCCAGGTTACGTAGCGCTAGTAGTTGCCTGTGGACTTAGTGGTTCACACGAGGCAGGTGGTGTTCTCATGTTGTGGACCGTCAGTACACGAGGTTTACGTGAGGTTTCACGTGGTTTGTGCGGTGCGCATGTGGTTTCTCTGTGTGCGTGTCAGGTAGTAGACGCCTACCGTGGTTACCTCTCCAGTTGGGTGCCCCAGGTTCTCTGTGAGCCAGGCTGTTAGCTCGGGGCTTTGTCCCGGTACTTGTCTTGTACCGTCGAGGTCTGTGTCGTCTGACCTACACCCTCACTCCTTAGTTTGAGTTGTACGTCCGCTGAGGGAAAGACAAAGTGGGACAGTGACTCTTGAGTTTGTTTTTAGTCACTTGTAGCGCGCTCTTAGTTGGGGGTACGGACACCAGTTGTCGACACTGGTCCCTGACTAGTCCTTTTCCAGTGCCTCACTCTAGCGAACCCAGGCCAGGGTCTCTAGAGGTGCCAGGCATGGGCTTGTGACCATGTGGTCCGCAGGTGGTGGTGTTTAGTTGGTCTCCACAGTTGCTTGTCTTTTTCACGTGGAGCGGCAGCTGGACCTTTCGTCCGTGGCTGCGAGACTGAGAGGTAGACCTGTGTTGTTTGTCCGAGTCTGTTGCTGGGGTCACAAACTAGTCTACATGGCTCGAGTGTGGCGGTCTCTACCGTAGCTCGTACACGTTTGAGTTTTGTCGTTTATTTATTACAACTGTTTTACGCAGTCGGCTAGCGGTCAGTTTGTTTATAGCTTTAATATCATGTTTAGTTGTGCTATAAATTGCTAGCATAGTTTACTGCTTTCGGTACTTGTGTTTGGTTTGCTCGGTGTTGGGGGAGTTCCCTACTGAGCCAGTGACTAGTGAGGCTCACCCCTACTCCCCACAGGCGAGGGCGAGGAGGAGGTTTCTCTACCGTCGTCCAGTTCGGAGCTGCGACGTAGCGGTGTTGGCCCAGCACCTCCAACAATGTAGCTTTTCTTTCTTCAGTTGTACCTCGGGGTATGCCCCAGGCTTGTGTACTTTCCTTTATTTCTTTTGAAGTTGGCTATGTAAAACCTTGTATATTATAATGCAATGGTGTGTTCCTTTGTGTTTTCACGGACTAGTGTGTGGTATCCCTTGTGAGGCTTCGGCCTGTTCGCGGGAGACGGACTCGGGTCAAGCACGTTACCGGTTTAACGGGCTTGGACGAGCGTTCCATCACAGTTGGTATCAGAGCAAGGTCCGTGTAAATATAAAGGAATAAGAAGTTACATAGCTATATCTTCTTCTAGATACACTGCTGGTAGTGGCCTTGGTTTTGTAATGACTCTGTTTTGTTTCTATGGTTGGATTGTTGTGTGTATAGCAGCTGTAATGGCCGATAGAAGAGACTGGGGTGGTGGAGGAGACGACCCGAGGAGTCAACTCAGTAGATGATAGAAAGGATTTGGGAGAGCCTCACCGAAATTTGGATGAGGATGGATCAGCAGGCACCGGTACCACCAGTGACCGAGGGGCGGTGCCTGTGGCCCCAGTTCCACCACCGCCAAGGGTGGAGGTACCTTTTGTGGCACCAGTACCACCATCACCACCCGTGATTGCGGCAGAAGAGCCAGTGGTGCAAATTGAAAGGTTTTTGAGGTTGCAGTGCCTACCTATTCTGGTGCCGAATCCAGATACAGCGGAGCACTGGATTCATGAGATTGAGAGGGTCTTATGACCATGAGGTGTCCAGCAGCGGACAGAGTTGTGTTGGCTACTTTTCAGCTTAGGGGATTTACGCAGGAGTGGTGGCGTCTGAAGATGCAGACCACCTTTGCAGGCAGAATAGAGGTTGGTATTACCTGGTCTGAGTTTCTTGAAGTGTTTAATGATACATTCTTTCCTCTTCAAGTGCAGCAGGCAAAAGGGAGCATTCAGAACCTTGCAGCAAGGTGGGACTTCGGTTCTGGAATATCAGATGCGGTTCATGGCACTGAGCAGTATGCCCCCTATGTTGTCACGGATAATGCTATGATGGTTGAATATTTTATCTGTGGTTTGAGGCCAAAATTACAGACTGCAGTGATACCATTAATGTGTAGAACAGTTGAAGAAGCAGCTACTCTAGAAAGAGCAGTTCGAACTCGTCAGGTGGGCGAGTCAGGTTCGGGTAGTTTCGGCTACCCCAGCAGTCAGTAGGTGTAAGTAAGGTAAAGCATCAGCAGGACCTTCCTCATCTAGTTTTGGTAAGTGGGGCCAGAAATTAAAGCAGACATTTAAAGGTAAGGAAGAGGATGGGAAGGTCGTCAGCAAGTTCAGCAGGGTCGTGGTAAGCCGGAGGTGGAAGATCACATCAAAGTACTGCCAGGCAGCCTATCCTTCCACCAGGCTATAGGTGTTTTAACTGCAATCAGCTGGGGCATTTGATCCGTAATTGTCCCTACCCGAGGGAATATGGTTATGGAAAGGTGTTCAGCAGCCGCAGCAGTCTCAGCAGCCACCGACAGGTCGTGGCAGAGGAGCATTACCGGAGAGAGGAAGGGGCCGGGTTATGGCTATCACCCGTGCTCAGGCGGAGGCATCGAATATGATAGAAGGTATTATCCCCATTTATGAATATTCAGCAAAAGTTTTATTTGATTCAGGTGCCTCGCATTCATTTATTTCTGAAGAATTCCTGGATAGTATGGCTCATCCTTTAGAAGAAAAATCATGTGAATTAGTAGTGGAAGTTCCCTCTGGTGAGTTTATGCTCACCTCGTGTTATATAGATGAGGCTCCTATTGTGTTTGAAGGGAACCAGATGCCAGGTCGTTATATGCTTTACAGTTGACTGATTATGATATTATTTTGGGTATGGATTGGCTTGAGGCCTATGGAGCTATGCTAGATTGCAGAAGAAAAATCAGATTTTGTCACCCCAATGGTTCTGTATTTGAATATCAAGGTATGCCTTTCTGTGCTTCTAAGTTTATAATTTCTGCAATTAGAGCTAGAAGGTTGATTAATGCGGGGTGTGTGGCTTACTTAGCTTCTGTAAGTTTGATAGAAACTAGTAAGTCAGTTGAGGCAGTTCCCGTGGTTAGGGAATTTACAGATGTGTTCCCAGATGATTGCTGGTTTAGCTCCACACAGAGAGGTGGACTTTACTGTTGAGTTGTTGCCGGTACCATGCCGATTTCTAAAGCACCTATCAGATGGCACCGGCAGAGCTCAAAGAGTTGAAGAAGCATTGGAAGAATTGCTAGAAAAAGGGTCTTTAGGCGAGTCACTCCCCGTGGGAGCACCCGTGTTATTTGTGAAAAAGAAGGATGGAAGCTTTCAAATGTGTATTGATTATAGAAAGTTGAATGATGTGACCATTAAGAATAAGTACCCATTGCCAAGAATAGATGATTTGTTTGACCAATTGCAGTCAGCCAGGTGTTTTCTAAAATTGACTTGAGGTCAGGGTACCATCAATTGAGAATCAGAGGGGATATAGATAAAACTTTCAGGACTAGATATGGTCACTATGAATTTGTGGTTATGCCGTTTGGGCTGACCAATGCTCCTGCAGCTTTCATGGATCTGATGAACAGAATTTTTCATTCGTACTTGGACCAATTCATTGTGGTCTTTATAGATGATATTCTGATTTATTCAGCTTCTGAAGAGGAGCATGCTGCTCATTTGAGGTTTACTCTTCAGTTATTAAGAGATAATCAGTTGTTTGCTAAATTTAGTAAGTGTGAATTTTGGTTAAGGAAATTCATTTTTGGGTCATGTTATCTCGGCAGATGGAGTGGCAGTTGATCCAAGTAAGGTGAAGCTGTAATGAAGTGGGAAGTGCCTAAGACAATTACAGAGATTAGAAGCTTCTTGGGGCTGGCAGGTTATTATAGGCGCTTCATACAAGATTTTTCTAAGATTGCGGCACCCATGACTAGACTGACTAGGAAGGGTGTGCCATTTGTGTGGTCCGAGGAGTGTCAGAGGAGTTTTATGAAATTAAAGAAAAGGCTTACTACAACACCGATATTGACACTACCGCAGGAAGTGGTGGATTTGTTGTGTATACAGATGCATCTAGAAGAGGGCTGGGCGCAGTATTAATGCAGCATGGCAAAGTGGTAGCCTATGCGTCCAGGCAATTGAAGCCAGCAGAAGAGAATTATCCCCCCATGATTTAGAATTGGCAGCAGTTGTATTTGCTTTGAAAATGTGGAGGCATTATTTGTATGGCGAAAGATTTGAAATTTTTACGATCATAAAAGTTTAAAGTATATCTTTCTCAGAATGATTTAAATCTTCGCCAGCGTAGATGGGTGGAATATTTAAGGATTATGATTTTAGTTTGGCTTACCATCCGGGTAAGGCCAATGTTGTTGCTGATGTCTTAAGTACGAAGGCTTATGTAAGTCATATGATGATTAAAGAATGGAAGTTGTATGAGGAGATAGTAAAAACTCCTTATACGTGCCAAGTAGTCAGCGACGGTAGGACTAGCCATATACTGTAGAGCCGTCTTTGTATTGGCAGATTGTTAAAGCTCAGAAAGCAGATACAAATTTAGCCGAAATTGTGAAAATGAAAGGGTTACCCTTGATGATAATTGTGTGGTTAGGCTCAGAGGCAGGTTATTTGTACCAGCAGAAATAGAGGTGAGCAGAGAAGTGAAGCAGAGAGTGTTAGAAGAGGCCCATCAATCTGGTACACTATTCATCCAGGCAGTACCAGATGTACCAGGATCTGAGAAAGCATTTCTGGTGGCTCATATGAAAAGGAAATAGCTGAGTTTGTTTCAAGATGTCTGTGTATCAGCAAATTGTCACGTCCCGACATTTAATATATCTATAAATGCCAGAATGTGAACGCAAAAGGAATCAAGAGTAAAATTTAAACTAATTGAGCAGCAAATTGCTCAGGAGCTCTATTAAATAAAAATTTGACAATTGTCATTTTATGAATATTACAAGATTTCCAATTTATAATCTCAAAAGTAAAATGTCGTCAAGGATGGTCTCTCCACACACAAATCCGAAGTTCCCGCCTTCTGGATACCTGAAAAATAGGATTAGTGAGCTAACTAGCCCAGTAGGTTTAAATTCTCAAATCAAAGGATTAAACGGTATGATGATCAAGGAAAAGGCTTGAGTGAAATCATAGATGGACCAACAAGCATCTAAATATGACAGTGAATGTGAAACAGTAAATGGATACATGGGATATGCTCAAGAATTCACATTGAAACTCAAGTTCTAGTTCATGTAAACACAAGAAAAGACTTAACTGATACCAAAGAAGAACAACAAATATCTTATCCTGATAATGAAAATTGGAACAGTGGTACTGAATTACAAAACGTGCTCAGGAATTCATAGTGAATCTCATAATTTGGTTCCTATATATATATATATATATATATATATATATATATTCACACAGAACAGGTAACAGGATGACTGTAATCAACAGTATCAGGTAACAGGATGACTTAATCAACAGATTTGATGCTATGTCACATCCAGTGCCCTTATTCATTCCGTACAGTCAGTAATTGAATTCGGGTGTTCACCCCTGGACTGGACCAGCCCAATTTGCTAGACAGTCAGTTGTCCTTTATCAATCCGTACGGCTAGTAAATGAATTCGGGTGCTCCTCCAGGACTGGACAGCCCTATTGCACAGGCATATCCGTCAGGTGGGGTCCAGGACCCAATAATGTCATCATCATCAATTAATCATATCTCACATGGTGTTCAAGCATTGAACTCTCAAGATATAAGTAATATGAACTTAGTTACGAATACAGGAGAATGACTCAACAGAGTACCATTCGTAGTTGACAACTTCAAGAATATTTCAAGGGGAGTGAGGTATCTCAAGTGGGTATTCCTTAAGTAGAATGACAGTAAATATCAAAGTAAATAAGAGGGTAACTTGGTAGGCTATTAGGATGAACTTTGAGCAAGGATTCACACATGAAAAAGTGCTGAAATCCAAGGCAGGGCAGTAGCTGCGAGGTGAGAAGGGGCTGTCGAAAAATGGCTACAGACAGAACTCAGGTTTGCTGGACTGTGTGTATCTGTCGACAGCAACCAGGGGCCTGTCGACAGCTACACACAGTCCCAGTTATCTAGGTTCTGGATAGCATGCGCCTGTCGACAACTTTGGGCCGGCTGTCGACAGGTAGCTGCAGAACTTCTAGAAGTTCTTTGTAAATCTGTTCTAAAGGCCCTAATTATAAAACTTATAACCAAGACATGTTTAATATCAATGGAGAGTCTAATGAAGTTCTCACAGTGGTTTATAAGATAAACAATCGAGATGAAACAGAGACTTATAATTCAAACTTGGCTAGCTAGAAACTAACATAGTGTAGTACTGAAAGCATGGTTTGATAGCAATGGATTATTGGAAAATTCCTACATGATGGACACTAACCCACAAGGTTTCATGAATCTAAATCAAGACTTGAAGTATCAATCATCTAAACCGAAGTCTTCATACTATTCTAAAGATGATTAAGACTTCTACAAAACTCTATAGCATGTACAGGATCAAGGGTGGAAGAAGAGGTAGGAGTAGTTTCTAAAATGGACAAGGTTGTTCCTCTTCCAACAAGAGTATTTCTATCAGACTGAAGAAAAATAGAAGAACCACAGGTATAGCCTTTTGTCCTCTCATCAAGAACGTCTTGTCAGGTATGGAGGACAGATTGAATCAGAGGAGATGAATCATACACATGAATAGCTAGGAACCTACTACAACATGATACTGGAACGAAATCATTTCCAAACAGGGATTATGTGAACTCAAAGAGTAGCTTCTATAGAACTCAAAACATACATATAGTACTAGAGGTGTTCATGACACTAGAGCATAAGTTTGGACATCCAAACAGTAGGTTCTAAAGCATGTCCAAGAACATGAGTAAGAGAAGAAGGAAGAAGTTCGAATCCTACCTAACTGGAGAAGATGAAGTTCTTCTCTTCTCCTTAATGAAGAGTCCACAGTATCTAGGAGAGGGAAACTTGTAGAGGCAGCCACAACAACTTCATTGGAGCAGCTCATCACCTCCAGGACGCAGTAGCACACAGTAGTAGAAGTTTCCTCCAAGCAACGACAACAGCCCACTATGGAAGGAACTACTCCAGCAGCTCCCACAGCCACAGCTCCAGCTAGCAGCAAGAGGCAGCAAGTACAAGAGTGGGTGCAAGAACAGGGAAGGGGCTAACGCTGGAAAGGTTCGCAATATGGTGTTGAGATCTTATTTTATAACCCAGCAAGGTCCATGCACAAGGACATGTTGGCCGCCCAGGTGTTGGGGGGTAAAACCTCCTTAACCCACCCAAAAACACATTTAGCATGCAAGCTCCCCTGGGCTTACACCTATGGAGTTAACGTGTAAGATTTCTACTAAGCGTGCTGGCCGTCCATGCCTCACACGTAAGCAAGCGAAATTAACTAGAAAATGACACCATAATTGGACCATAATTCGACGGCCCAAAACTCACTATGTAAATGTGTTCAAACGAGGTTCGTTTGTATTAAAATTCCAACCATAGACTAATATGATAGTTTTACAAATTATGGTGATTTTAGTTTAATTTTTAGAATTTATTTTACACTAGGTGAAAAATGACCCAAAAAATGGTCGCGTCGACTTAATCTCGAAATCCGTACGTAAAAAAATTTGGATAATTACATTTCTAATATCTCCTCATTTTTCTGAAAAATTATGTGTTCTCGGATTTCATTTTCGTTACGTTTCATTGTCGCCCTGTGGAAGCATGCACGTCCGAGTACGACACTGGGGTAACGTTAGTTAATACTAATCATTCCCAAATATCAATTATTACAATTTCAGACTAATGCTTAAGTCCAATAACTTTATTATTCATATTTTTAACAAAATAAAATATTCGGGGTGTTACAACTCTCCCCCACTAAAAGGAGTTTAGTCCTCCAAACTTCTTAACTAGTTTGGATGGATCACAAAGATGTAAGTTTTCAGTTTTTGAAACTTTATCTTATTCAGATTAGTTCACCAATCTATTATGATTATCATGTCATATAATGTATACACTTTTATTAACTGTTATCACGACATCATTAGTTGATGGAAATCTAAATATTAGTTTGCATTTTTAAATCCAAAGAGACATGTTGTGATCATGAGATCAATCAGATGTATTCGCTACTATGTTTCTTATTTCTGGCAGTAGTATATTACTCCTAAGATTCTTTTATCAAGGAATACTATAACCTTTATAGAGTTATATGAAACATATTCCCTTGAAAAGGGTAATAAGGTACGACGAGGTTGATGAGTGTGAAGAATATTAAGATAGACAGCAATGATCTTATTTATCACATAACATTTCTATTACAAAACTCCATATTCAGCCTTACAAATTATATTGATTGACAAAACTTACCAAGTTTTATCCTATTACAACAACTAAATTCAAGCAATTCTTACTATACTCTAATCCCATCAACTTATACATAAAATTACTTCTTAGGTTGACACTCATATAGATCAGGTTAACACTAGTTAAGTGTCTAATAATATTTAGAGAAATATACGACTTGAGGTTAACTATAAGTGGAGGCTAAGTTGACTCTACTCATATGTGAGGTTGACACTAAGAAATTACAAGATCAACTCTATGTGAGTGATAGTAATCAAAACTGTTATTCTGAGTGAGATCGATTCTAGAAGACATGGAATTAACTCTACTGATACTTTCCAACTGATTCCAAGTCCAATTGTTTGTGTGCGTTGACACGCTAAGCTACTTATTAGTTGAAGCAAAATTTTGAGATTAATCTCAACTTAAAGACAATTGATCCTTATGATACAGTTAAAAGAGGAATGCAATAAACTCTAGCCTGAAGAAAATGCTATTAGGAGTTTAAGGAATCATCTGACCAAATCCAAATAGTACAAAATGTTTACATATTCTTGCATTCTTCAGAAATTACTCCAGTAGATTTTTTTTTCTATTTCTTTTCTTCACCAATCTATTTGGTTATCCACTCCAGTAGAGATAAATAAATTTAATCCTACCATGCGTATAAGCTTCGTGAGATTTAAAACAATCTTGAAATTTGATTCATCAGTTATGTGAGTGTTAAACACATTTAAGTTATTAAAGAGTCTTACTTGGTTTAGTAAGGAATGGATGTAGATAATGATAAATAATCTATCTCAGTGGTATAATAATTTAGAATCCAAGAAAATTGGAAAGTCAACGGAAGAATATATCACGAGGATAGTCATGCAATCTATATGATCGATTGAATCATTCATTACTAAGTCTTGTTTAGAGTTGGATATAATAACATATCAATGCAAAAGTCATTGGACATAAGTTAAGGGGTGAACATGTTTGACTTTTCTTCAGTAGGAGAGGGCTCCCTTGGAGAAGTCATATGTGTGTTTATCATTTTTCACCGGACCTTGAATTTTTATCATTCTACTAGGTTTACTTGAATTATGAAATTTTTAGGTAGGCCAAATTGTAAGAAATTAGAAAGACGCTATTTTGATGGAATCGCAAAAATTACGTTTTTCTTCTTCGGTGGGAGAGTTGACTTTTTATTGGTAGAGTTATGATTTTTCTGATATTTTTATTGGATTCAAATGGGGGTACTTCCTTATTACATGTAATATCTTAAGTACATGAAACATCAAATTATAACATTTACTTTAGGTATGAGTTTCAGTTCTACAGAGTGCCTGCTGACTCTTCTAACTGACTGAAGAAGGAGCAATTCATCACAGACTGGTGTCTGTCGACAGCTAGGGAGTGGCTGTCGACAGTTACTGTCAGTTCTGCATTTTTGGATTTTGGAAGCATGTTACCTGTCGACAGGTAAATGCTGGCTGTCGACAGGTGTGATCTAAACTTCCAGAATCTTGAAAAACTACCATAGGAAATTCTACCAAGTGTTCCTAAGAATCTTTACGTGATTGACAACATCAAAAGAGTTTTGTTTCCAGTTCTAAACACCACTTTCCATAATGGAAACAAGTAGAACAATAGGGATATATTATGGCATGGAAATCTAAGAAAAGATGACAGCTAGGGGTGCAACACTTTGACAACATTTTCTTGCTTCTAATAGGATGAGTTTCATAGTATGCATGAGTCATAACATAAACTTTAACTAAAGCATGGTTACAAGAAATAGAACAACACATCTATGGTTGTTTCAAGTGTGTATACATGGTAAACACTTTAATTATGAAGTTCTGTGTAGGAATAAGAAGCAGAATGAAAGAAAGAAGGATCCTCTAAATTTTCATTTCATACTCAATACAATCTATATCCAACTATACTATCTAGCTTAACCTCAGACTTTCTACCCATCCTCACAGGTTATCCCTAGGTTTATCGAACTATGCTCTGATACCATTCTGTCACGTCCTGACATTTAATATATCTATAAATGCCAGAATGTGAACGCAAGAGGAATCAAGAGTAAAATGTAAACTAATTGAGCAGCAAATTGCTCAGGAGCTCTATTAAATAAAATTGACAATTGTCATTCTATAAATATTACAAGATTTCCAATTTATAATCTCAAAAGTAAAAGTCGTCAAGGATGGTCTCTCCACACACAAATCCCGAAGTTCCAACCTTCTAGATACCTGAAAAATAGGATTTAGTGAGCTAACTAGCCCAGTAGGATTCAAATCTCAAATCAAAGGATTAAACGGTATGATGATCAAGGAAAAGGCTTGAGTGAAATCATAGATGGACAACAAGCATCTAAATATGACAGTGAATGTGAAACAGTAGAATGGATACATGGGATATGCTCAAGAATTCACATTGAAACTCAAGTTCTAGTTCATGTAAACACAAGAAAAGACTTAACTGATACCAAAGATGAAACAACAAATATCTTCCTGATAATGAAAAATGGAACAGTGGTACTGGATTACAAAATGTGCTCAGGAATTCATAGTGAATCTCATAATTTGGTTCCTATATTATATATATATATATATATATAATCTATATATATATATATATATTATATCTATTATTCACACAGAACAGGTAACAGGATGACTGTAATCAACAGTATCAGGTAACAGGATGACTATAATCAACAGTATTTGATGCTATGCCAAACATCCAGTTGCCCTTTATCATTCCGTACGGCCAGTAATTGAATTCGGGTGTTCCCCCTGGACTGGACCAGCCCAATTTGCTAGACAGTCAGTTGTCCTTATCAATCCGTACGGCCAGTAAATGAATTCGGGTGCTCCTCCCAGGACTGGACCAGCCCTATTTGCACAGGCGTATCAGTCAGGTGGGGTCCAAGGACCCAATAATGTCGTCATCATCAATTAATCATATCACATGGTGTTCAAGCCTTTGAACTCTCAAGATATCAAGATATGAACTTAGTTATCGAATACAGGAGAATGGACTCAACAGAGTACCATTCGTAGTTGACAACTTCAAGAATATTTCAAGGGTGAGTGAGGTATCTCAAGTGGGTATTCCTTACAGTAGAATGACAGTAAATATCAAAGTAAATAAGAGGGTAACTTGGTAGGCTATTAGGATGAACTTTGAGCAAGGATTCACACATGAAAAAGTGCTGAAATCCAAGGCAGGGCAGTAGCTGTCGACAGGTGAGAAGGGGCTGTCGACAATGGCTACAGACAGAACTCAGGTTTGCTGGACTGTGTGTATCTGTCGACAGCAACCAGGGGCCTGTCGACAGCTACACAAAGTTCCAGTTATCTAGGTTCTGGATAGCATGCGCCTGTCGACAGCTTTGGGCCGGCTGTCGAGGGTAGCTGCAGAACTTCTAGAAGTTCTTTGTAAATCTGTTCTAAAGGCCTAATTATAAAACTTATAACCCAAGACATGTTTAATATCAAATGGAAGAGTCTAATTGAAGTTCTCACAGTGGTTATAAGATAAACAATCGAGATGAAACAAGAGACTTATAATTCAAACTTGGCTAGCTAGAAACTACCATAGTGTAGTACTGAAAGCATGGTTTGATAGCAATGGATTATTGGAAAATTCCTAGATGGACACTAAAGCACAAGGTGTTTCATGAATCTAAATCAAGACTTGAAGTATCAATCATCTAAACCGAAGTCTTCATACTATTCTAAAGATGATTAAGACTTTTACAAAACTCTAGAGCATGTACAAGGATCAAGGGTGGAAGAAGAGGATAGGAGTTAGTTTCTAAAATGGAACAAGGTTGTTCCTCTTCCAACAAGAGTATTTCTATCATGACTGGAAGAAAAATAGAAGAACTACAGGTATAGCCTTTTGTCCTCTCATCAAGAACGTCTTGTCAGGTATGGAGGACAGATTTGAATCAGAGGGAGATGAATCATACATGAATAGCTAGGAACCTACTACAACATGATACTGGAACGAAATCCTTTCCAACAGGGATTATGTGAACTCAAGAGTAGCTTCTATAGTAACTCAAACAACATATAGTACTAGAGGTGTTCATGACACTAGAGCATAAGTTTGGACATCCAAACAGTAGGTTCTAAAGCATGTCCAAGAACTGAGTTAGAGAAGAAGGAAAGAAGTTCGAATCCTACCTAACTGGAGAAAGGATGAAGTTCTTCTCTTCTCCTTAATGAAGGAGTCCACAGTATCTAGGAGAGGGAAACTTGTAGAGGCAGCCACAACAACTTCAATTGGAGCAGCTCATCCTCCACGCGCAGTAGCACACAGTAGTAGAAGTTTCCTCCAAGCAACGACAGCAGCCCACTATGGAAGGAACTACTCCAGCAGCTCCCACAGCCACAGCTCCAGTTAGCAGCAAGAGGCAGCAAGTACAAGAGTGGGTGCAAGAACAGGGAAGGGGCTAACGCTGGAAAGGTTCGCAATATGGTGTTGAGATCTTCTTTTATAACCCAGCAAGGTTCCATGCACAAGGACACGTTGGCCGCCCAGGTGTTGGGGGGTAAAACCTCCTTAACCACCCAAAGACACGTTTAGCATGCAAGCTCCCCTGGGCTTACACCTATGGAGTTAACGTGTAGATTCTACTTAAGCGTGCTGGCCTTCTCCATGCCTCACACGTAAGCAAGCGAAATTAACTAGAAAATGACCACGTAATTGGACCATAATTCGACTGGCCCAAAAATCACTATGTAAATGTGTTCAAACGAGGTCTGTTTGTATTAAAATTTCAACCATGGACTAATATGATAGTTTTAAAATATGGTGATTTTAGTTTAATTTTTAGAATTTGTTTTACACTAGTGAAAAATCACCCAAAAAATGGTCGCGTCGACTTAATCTCGAAATCCGTATTTTTCTGAAAAATTATGGTGTTCTCGGATTCATTTCGTTACCGTTTTCAGTGTCGCCCTGTGGAAGCGCGCACGTCCGAGTACGACACTGGGGTAACGTTAGTTAATACTAATCATTCCCACATATCAATATTACAATTTAAGACTAATGCTTAAGTCAAATACTTTATATTCATATTTTTAACAAATAAAAATATTTGGGGTGTTACACAAATTAAGGCAGAGCATCAGAAGCCTGGAGGTCTATTGCAACTGTTACCCATTCCGCAGTGGAAATGGGATGATATTGCTATGGACTTCGTGACAAGCCTACCGAGAACAGCATCAGGTCATAATGGAATATGGGTATTTGTGGATAGACTGACTAAAGTATGCAGATTAGTGCCGTAAGTATTGTCTTGGCCAGTGGATAAATTAGCAAAAGTGTATGCTGATAGATTATTCCCCTTCATGGTGTTCCGAAGTCAATTGTATCTGATAGAGATCCCAGATTTACTTCAGGTTTTTGAGGAGCCTGCAGAGAGTTGTAGGCACTGAGTTGAGATATAGCTCAGCTTACCACCCGCAGACGGATGGTCAGACAGAGAGACTATCCAGATAATTGAAGATATGTTGCGAGCTTGTTGTTTAGCTTGGGGTGGTAGCTGGGAGCATCATTTAGGTATGGTGGAATTTGCTTATAATAATAGTTACCATACCAGCCTTGGGATGGCACCGTATGAAGCTTTATATGGAAGACCATGTAGAACACCTTTAATTGGCATGAAGTGGGAGAGGGGCAGTTAGTGGGCCCTGAGTTAGTTCAGCAAACTATAGAGTTGGTAAAGTTTATTAAGAAAAAATTGCAAACAGCTCAAAGCAGGCAGAAAAGTTATGATGATAATCGGAGAAGGCCACTTCAATTGAAGTTGGAGATTATGTTTTTCTGAAAATTTCTCCTAGCAAAGGTATTGTGAGATTCAGTAAGAAGGGAAAACTGAGTCCGAGATATATGGGACCCTTCCAGTGTTGGAAAGAATTGGGGAGACAGCGTATAGACTGGATTTGCCAGCAGATTTTGCAGATGTTCATGATATCTTTCATGTCTCCATGTTAAAGAAATGTATTAAGGACCCAGTGCAGATAATCAGTTATCAAGGAAGTGATTTGAGACTGACATGTCCATGCCAGAATATCCGGTACAAATTACTGATCGCAAGATAAAAAGTTATGAAAGAAGTTGAGTTAGTAAAGTCAGATGGGAAATAGGCTGGGTGGTGAGGATACCTGGAGTTAGCCGACGAAATGGCTAAAGAGTATCCCTACTTGTTTGAGTAATGTTTTAAATCTTTTTAGATGAATATTTGTAATATATGTGTACATTGTATGTAAAATTATTTTATGAATTCAAGGTCAAAATTTCTTTTTAGATTAGTAATGTAACATCGTGCATTTTTCAGATCCTCGCGGATCGTGTGTTTAGCGCTTGTGGTGGCCAATGTGGTTTGTGTGTTGTGTGTGCGTGTGTTTCTGGGGCTTACTGGGCCGACGTTTTGGGCCTGCAGTACCCTAGATTGCTCAGCATGTCATCACGACAGGAAGGTCTGTCACGTTCTTAACGCGACAGAGGTGGCCGTCACGTTCATGTGGCCGCCTTGGTGCGTTGAGCGTCTGCATGTGCACCACGTGTAGCGCCCAGGGCAGCGGGTCGGAAAGGTGACGCTCATGTCCGTCGCGACCTCGTCGTGACGCCACGATCCATCGCGTTCCGAACCGCAACAGGTTTTTAAATAACCCCAGCCAAGCAGAACGCTCAAGGTTTCTGCTCGGCCAGGGGGAGGTGTTGTGGCGATTTTAGCTGGGATTTGGCATCTTCGGCGTGTCCTCGCTGCAGGGAGTCCGGGAGAAGCAGGGGAAAAGCCAGGAGATCGCTGCATACCGCGTTCTT
This sequence comes from Colocasia esculenta, assembly GCA_014218235.1. Classification (NCBI taxonomy): domain Eukaryota; kingdom Viridiplantae; phylum Streptophyta; class Magnoliopsida; order Alismatales; family Araceae; genus Colocasia; species Colocasia esculenta. The sequence goes on along the minus strand of CM024758.1, from coordinate 147,509,233 downwards.
CGCGAAGGTAGGTGAACTCTTCTGGTTTTCAGGGTGTAAATCGAATGGGATGGGGTTCCAATCAGTTTAATGCGCTTATAACAATAGATACCATGCTTAGGCATTCACAAAAGCATGAAAACGAAGATTAAGGGTGGTTTGTATTGTGGAAATGAGCTGTCATGGAGAGAGCCCTGAATTAGGGTTCCCCCTGGTAAGGCGACGGGTCCTTATGTCGCATTCAGAACGCGACACAGTGATGTGTCGCGTTAAGGACCAAGAGGCGACAGGTAAGTAGGTTGCGTTCTGGATCTAAGGCGACATGTCGTGGCGACGCCTTCTGAAGGCGACCCAATGGTTGTCGCGACTTGGCCCGAGAGGCCCTGTTTGTGCATGGTTTACGCATGTGACTATCCGATTATCATTATCGGTACCTCAGTGTTAGTGAGCAGTGCATGGCACTTGTGGCGCTCTAGGAAGCGCATGGTTTATGAGGCTAGCTGACAGGTTACGTAGCTAGCTAGTAGTTTGCCTGTGGACATAGTGTTTACACGAGGCAGGTGGTGTTCACGAGTTGTGGATCGTCAGTACACGAGGTTTACGTGAGGTTTCACGTGGTTTGTGCGGTGCGCACGTGGTTTGTGTGCGTGTCAGGTAGTAGACGCCTACCGTGTTACCTCTCCAGTTAGGTGCCCCAGGTTCTCTGTGAGCCAGGCTGTTAGCTCGAGGCTTTGTCCCGGTACTTGTGCTGTATCGTCGAGGTCTGTGTCGTCTGACCTGGAACCCTCACTCCTCCTTAGTTTGAGTTGTACGTACGGCTGAGGGAAAGACGACAGTGGGACAATGACTCTTGAGTTTGTTTTTAGTTACTTGTAGCGCGCTCTTAGTTGGGGGTACGAAACCCAGTTGTCGACACTCGTCTCTGACTAGTCCTTTTCCAATGCCTCACTCTAGCGAGCCTAGGCCAGGGTCTCTAGAGGTGCCAGGCATGGGCTGTGACCGTGTGGTCCGCAGGTGGTGGTGTTTAGTTGGTCTCCACAGTTGCTTGTCTTTTTCACGTGGAGCGGCAGCTGGACCTTTCATCCATGGCTGCGAGACTGAGAGGTAGACCTATGTTAGTTTGTCCGAGTTTGTTGCTGGTGTCGGCGAACCAGTCTACGTGGCTCGAGTGTGGCGGTCTCTACCGTAGCCGTACATGTGTTGGAGTTTTGCCGTTTTTTATTACAGCTGTTTTACGCAGTCGGCTAGCAGTAAGTTTGTTTAGCTTAATATCATGTTTAGTTGTGCTATTAATTGCTAGCATAGTTTCTGCTTTCGGTACTTGTGTTTGTTTGCTCGTGTTGGGGGAGTTCCCTACTGAGCCAGTGACTAGCTGGCTCACCCCTACTCTCCACAGGCGAGGGCAAGGAGAGTTTTCTCTACCGTCGTCCAGTCGGAGCCGCGACGTAGCGGTGTTGGCCCAGCACCTCCACAGTGTAGCTTTTCTTTCTTCAGTTGTACCTCTGGGTATGCCCCAGGCTTGTGTACTTTCCTTTATTTCTTTTGAAGTTGGCTATGTAAACCTGTAT